>OX451739.1:1302780006-1303980006 GCA_948472305.1 Vicia faba
CAACCCCCCCCCCCCTTGCAATTGTTAGGGTTCATGCGAAGAACATTCAACTGTGAATACAAATATGAAGCAGAAGGTGGTCACACTGCAAAGATGAAGACGAAGCAGAAGGTGGTCATAATCGAAGGTGCAGACGACAATGAAGACAGTTGCAAAGACATTGAAGATTGTAATGTCTCAAGTAAGTTGACTTGTAAACTTCTTCTATGTTACTTCGTAATATTAGGGAAATTGGGTATGATTTTTTGGAAATATGAAATTGGGTATACTTTCTTAACAGGAATCGATAGATTTTTAACGTCACCTTTCACCATGGAGGTGAATTTATAAGGGTCAATCCAAATGAAATTATTTATAGAGGGGGGGGGGGGTTGATACAATGATAACAGGGGTACACGTTGCAAGTTTTACAATCGAAAGCATTAGCAAGTTGGGGTATAAGGATGGTAGCTTTAGGGTTTGGTCAAAAGTATTAGAGATTCAAGATGGATTTATTCTGATAAGAAAAGATGATGATGCATATGATTTTACTTCATACTTCAGTTCAATGGCTATTGATGGGAATATATTTGTGGAACATTCTCTAAATAAAATGGATTCTGAGGATAGGGAACCTAAGTGTGTTAATGAGATGAAGGAAATGGATGGGTTAGAAGAGGAGTTTGTTGAAAGGTTAGATGATAATGAAGATGATAGAGCCACTGCTCTTGTTGATGGCTTTGAAGAAATTGATGTAACATTTCCCATCAATGAAGATACAAGTGTTAGTGGGATTTTATGTAGGCCTAATAAGAAAATGGATCAAGATGATTACTATAGTAATGAATTGAATAGTTCTGACCCAAATGATTCTTGTGATGATGAAAGGCCCAAGTATGAGAGATTTAAAGGAGAACATCTCAACAAGGACTATAAATTCAAGTGGGGTATGGAGTTCAATTCACTTGTTTACTTCAAGGATGCTATTCGTGAGTACTTAATGCTCAATGGGAGGGAAATTACATTTGTGAAAAATGAGAGCAATAGGGTAAAGGTAGAGTGTAAGGCTAAATGTGGGTTTTAGTGTTATGTTCTAAAGTGGGCCACAAACACAGCTTTGCTAGAAAAACACTTTTAGACACCCACACATGTGCTAGGGTTTTGAACAACAAATATGCAAACTTAAAGTGGGTGGCCAAGCATGTGGTGAAGAGGATGCAAACATCTGAAACTGTTAGGATTAGAGACATCATGCTAGAGATGAGGCAAAAATTTCAGTGGGTATAAGTGTTGCAAGAGCTTGGAAGGCTAAGTTGATAGCAAAGAAGGTGATTGAAGGGGATGCTGATAATCAGTATGCATCCATTGGAGGTATACAGCTGAGTTGAGAAGGGTAAATCTTGGAAACACAATCAAGATTAATGTTGAAATACCTAGCCCATCAATAGAACCAAGGTTTGGCTCCTTCTATTTTTGTTTTGATGGTTGTATGAAAGGATTTATAAATGGATGTAGACCTTTTGTGGGGGTTGATGGGTGTCACTTAAAGACCAAATATGATGGACAATTACTAATTGTTGTGGGTAGTGATGCCAATTGTAATACGGTGGGAGAACTGACTTGGTTGTTTGCGTTTGATCGCAATTTTTGCGGATAGCAAGAGTCACCACCGACTTTTCTTTTATCCAATAAGGAAAGGGTGAAAAGAACAGGAAAGACATTTGAGATATTTTCTTGAGTTCGGGGGGTAGATTATCAAAAGGGAAGATATTAGCACCCTTTTCATCCATAGTTATCTATGGGCTCTTAGTTGCTTGCTAGATCATTTTTGCTTTGTTTGAAATGTGTTTTGTGGTGTGAGTTTGAAAATATTTTGAAAACGCCTTTGTTGCGGCAAACTTTGTAATGATTCTCGTCTCTATAAGAATGCATACAAAGTGTTGGTTTTGAAAATAGTTCAAACAAATGTTTGTTTTTTGAAAGATGTTTTTGAAAGTGTAAGTGAGGAAATGGTTTTATTTTGTGAGAAAGCAACTACGAGTGTCCTACCTACTCAAAAGGTCAAAGTTCTTTTCCTCCTCCTTTAGATGTTGCTACCTTACCATTGGTTGGTAAGAATCCCCATCGTTGGATATGAAGGGACGAGCGTGGGTCAATCGTATAGTCATAGAAGGCAACTTATGAGACGTTTTAGCAATTTTCATAAGGGCCTGGATCATTTACCGGAGGCAACATCGAGGGACATCGAGGAACTACGATCTTTTCTATCGAGGGTCTTTGCTAAAATGCCCATATTCAAGGGACATAACTATTTTCTGAGGCAACAAGTGGGGTTAACCCTAGAGGTGCAAGTGTGCAAAGTTTTTGTTTTTCATGCTTGATTTATCTTGAATTAGGGTTTTCTAAGTATTGATTTTATCTTTTCATACAAACCCTAATTACTAGTATTTATATGAAAGCGATAAATTGAGGAAAGTAAATTTACTATGCTATTACATCATTTGGGGGATGGGGTATACAAATTTACAAATGGGGATTGTCGGAAATTAAATCCTAATTATCTATTACAACCATATTGAATCTTTAATAATGTACAAGGGATACATAAAGAAATGGATTTTGCTTTGGATTTTTGTTAGGAAAAGATTTTGATCTAAATAATTAAATATGAAAATAAAATATTTTTTGTGATATTTTTTATATATTCATAAAATAGAAATTGTAAATAAATAATGTGCAAAAAATAAACTCAAAAGGAGTTTTTTTGATTTGTTGGAAAAAATGTTGAAGTTTGTTAAAAGAAATGAAAACAAACAAGTGATAAGAATTTGTTTTGGTCTTGCCAAGGTTTAAACCGAAGTTTTCCACACCTTCCATTTCAAACAGCCAACACTCAAATATTATAAACCTGCATGTTAGTTTGGAAAAAATGACAGAATAAATACAAAAGGTCTCGTTGGGGCTCGAACCCAGGACCTTCTACATAGCAAGGCTTTAGCGCACGCTATTTGTACCACTCGGGTGGTCTATTTCATCCATTAGTTACCCAACTTGCATTAAATATAAAATAAATTCATGCCTTTATCTTCCTCCTTCGTGTGCGCATTGATATGTATCACCATGTTAAGCTTCTAAAAGCTTCGATTCTCAACCAAATCGAAAAGTGTAAATATCAAAGTTGTCTAGAATTTGAAAACGAATCCAAACACATAATTTTCAAGAGCTCTGAATCGAAGGTTAGCATGATTTTTGTTTGGTAGAAAAATTAAAAAAAAACTAACAGGTCAGAGTTGAAATTCTTAAAACACAAGCAATGACAATTCAAACCTAGGAGTATGGTCATCTTCCTAGATATGATATCTACATCTTTTCACAATGTATATACAAATGATGCTTGAATGAAGAGTTTCAAGTTTGAAAAAAAACTTACCTCTTAGAGTGAAAATCGAAGGACCTCTGTACGACTCTTGAAGTGAAAATCGAAAGACCTCTATATGACTGCCAAAAATGGTTTGGTGATGGACTAAGCTTACAGGGACCTTCCTTGAGCTAGTGGAATCACTACTATGCTTTGAAATCGAGAAGGGTTTTGGAGTTGTTCAGAAATGGCAAGCAATGTGGCTTTCGATTCAGATTCTGAGTTCAAGGAGTTTTGAGAGGTTATTCGAAGGCTTTGGGAGGGTTCTAAGGCTGGTTCTCTCTTTTAAAGTCAGAAATGGCAAACAATATGGCCTTGGATTCTTAGTGAATCGAAAGGCCAAAGGGACAAATGAAAGGATTTGAGATTGTGTGCAAAGTCAGGATGTGCCAAGTTTTGTGCTTGTGTGAGTTTTTGAGAGTTCTTGGGAGTTTTTGAAAGTTTGGGAGTGTTTGAGGATTTTTTTCAACACAATAAAGAATTTGGCCCTTGATTTGCAAATTTTCTCTATATTTATAGAGAAAAGGTTTGGGAAGTTGGAGTAACAATATTTGTAAGATAACAAACTATGGTTTGGTTGAAAATGAAAAAATCAAGTTTAATGAATTTTCATGGTTCCCAAGTTCAAGTACAAGCGGGGCCTGATTGTTGGGTGCAGGAGATTTGACTCATGCTTTTGATGTTGCTTGTGTTTAGATAAAATCAAGTTGGGAGTTCAAGAAGCTGACTTTTTGATTAAAGTAATCTTTATGAAAATAGATACCTAGCTTTTTGCTATTTTATCTAAAAATGGTATAATCCAGTGGATAAAGCTTCAAATCTTTGTGTAATGCATCACAAATTTGTGTAAACCTCTAATTATGTAAAGATTTAGAAGCAACATAGCCTGACAAGTGAGATTTGGAGGATAAGGTTATGAGATTTGATCAATGTTCTTCAACTAAGCTTGCTCGAAGGAGGCCAAATTCCCAATCGAAGCTTATGAACCAAGCTTGCTCGAAGGAGGCCAAATGCCCAATTGAAGCTTGTGAACCAAGCTTGCTCGAAGGAGGCCAAATGCCCAATTGAAGCTTGTGAATCAAGCTTTCTCGAAGGAGGCCAAATTCCCAATCGAAGCTTGTGGATTAAACTTGCTCGAAGGAGGCCAAATGCCCAATCGAAGCTTGTGAACCAAGCTTGCTCGATGGAGGCCAAATGCCCAATCGAAGCTTGTGAACTAAAGCAAGCTTGATTTGAATAGTCTGGACCAGATTTTGAATTCGAACTGTTATCTGCAACCACTCCTTTTGATCTGCTTTGCCCTTTCGACAGTTTCCTCTTCCTCCTTTCTTCGACCTGATGCTTGAGAGCCCAATATGATTCATGGAAACTGTACGAGACATTAAAAGTTCAATTGTACTTGTCCAAACCCAAAACTTAATTTGAGCCATCAGTGTTGAGGAAGTATCTTGAGCTGATCAAACCTTGTGCAGTCTTGACCCAATAAAAATCTTGTGAGAAAATTCTTGAGAAATGAGATGGAAAATTTTGGGGTACAACAGCTGCCCCTGTTTAATTTTCTTAAACCTGAAAAGCGAGAATGGCACGTCGTCATTCGTAGCATGAAGGTAGAAGATGATTGAACACTAGAGTGCCCAGAAATTTGCACTCGACTATGTGTCAGTTAACTATGTAGGGAGTGGGCTTAAAGAGGACATTTAGAGAGATGATGGAGAGTTTTCAGAGATGGGCTTATAGATGCCATCCAAAGGTAATTTTTGATAGAAATTAGGCTAAGTCTAAGCTTGACTGTAACTGTGAGAAGTATCAGAATAAATATTTGGTTGATTTAATTCTGAATGATATGCTGGAATGGACCCATGTTGAGCCGTGTCTGGAAATGTATTAGAAGGAACCTGTGTAAGATTGCTTCAGGATAAATCCGTATGAAATTGTATCTGGAGAAGGAATTCGTGTAAGATTGCTTTAAGATGAATCTGTGCGAAACTGTGTCTGGAGGTATATGAAAAGGAATTTGTGTAAGATTTATTTATGATGAGCCCGCGTAAAGTTGCACCTTGCAATTTATGAGAAGGAATCTGTATAAGATTTCTTTATGATGAGCCTGTGTAGGGCTGCGTTAGGAGATATATGAGAAGCAGCCTGGGTAGGGCTGCTTCGGGATGAATCCGTGTGAAACTTCATCTGGAAATATATGACAAGGAACCTGGGTAGGGTTGCTTCAGGATGAGTCCGTGTGAAACTTCATCTAGAGATATATGAGAAGGAGCCTGGGTAGGGCTGCTTCAGGATGAGTCCGTGTAAAACTTCATCTAGAGATATATGAGAAGGAGCATGGGTAGAGCGGCTTGAGAATGAGTCCGTGTAAAACTTCATCTGAAAATTATGAGAAGGAACCTGGGTAGGGTTGCTTCAGGATGAGTCCGTGTGAAACTTCATTTGGAAATGTATGATAAGAAACCTGGGTAGGGTCGCTTTAGGATGAGTCTGTGTAAAACTTCATCTAGAAATATATGAGAAGGAGCCTGGGTAGGGCTGCTTTAGGATGAGTTCGTGTAAAACTTCATCTAGAAATATATGAGAAGGAGCCTGGGTAGGGCTGCTTCATGATGAGTCCGTGTAAAAATTCATCTGGAAATATATGAGAAAGAGCCTGGGTAGGGCTGCTTCAGGATGAGTCAGTGTAAAACTTCATCTGGAAATATATGAGAAGGAGCCTGGGTAGGGCTGCTACAGGATGAGTCTGTGTAAAACTTCATCTGGAAATATATGAGAAGGAGCTTGGGTAGGGCTGCTTCAGGATGAGTCAGTGTAAAACTTCATCTGGAAATATATGAGAAGGAGCCTGAGTAGGGCTGCTTCAGGATGAGTCCGTGTAAAACTGCACTTCGGGATAGGAAGGAACCCGTGTAAGATTGCTTCATGATGAGCCCGTGTGAAGCTGCATCTGGTCACGTAGGTAGTTGCTCTGCCTTGCTTCAAAAACTAATCTTGGACCTGTTGAAAATTGTTGATGATAATTATCTATCGATTGCTCTTTTTCTGAAAAGGTAAAGCGTTAGTTGTATGCAATGCCATGATGTATGAAATGCATTGTGTTACAGTGTTCTCAAAATAAATGATATTGTGCTATATGCATTTCGTATGCATATGCTATGATGTATGAAATGTGAAATGTTGTTGAAGTGTATCTTTGTCTGGAAGGTAAATCCTTGACAAATGCTGGTGAGCCTTGAGAAAAGAAATCCCGGAATACTGCTGGTGATGAAGAGTATACTCCTCTTCAGACCTTGTTTTAGGATGTTTCCTCTGAGGATTCTTGTTATGTTGTTTGAGGAGAACTCCGTTGGGTAATATTGACTTCTGCCTGAAGGAAAACTCCATGGATAGTGTTGATTTCTATTTGGGGCAAAGAGTTCAAGATTTTTAGTTGCTCGTTGCTCTACTGGGGAGTTATCTCTTGATTGGAGAGAATGGGGTTAACAACTTGTTGGGGATAAAGAAGTTAATTGTTATCTGGTTGGATTCCATGCTTCACAACAACTCACTAGGGGTAGTGGCAAACTCTATTGAGGAAGAGGAGCTTTTAAACTGCTATTTGTTTGGGTCTAGGCTTTGCAGCAACTTTCGGAGATAGCAATGACTCTGTTGACGACTTCACTGGGGACTAGGGGTTACAGTCCCTTGGTTTGTGATAGTTTGAGAGGCAAACTCAAGTTGGGGAATCTGTAGTTTTGTTGGGGAAATACACCCTATTGAAGAGAACATTTGACGAACTACTGGGGAGGTGTTTTCTTTTGGCAGAACTCCTCGAGGATTCTTCTTGAGCCCAACTCAACTGGGGAGAGGTTTTACGGAGACTGAAACTCTGGCTGTGGATTGCATGGATCCAATTTTATGGGGGATATCCATGAATTTAGCCTTGAGGGGTTTATACCCTTGTCCGTGAAGATTATTCTGTGGGGATAACCTTATAGAGATGGCTCTGGCGACTTCAACGAGGATTACCTTATGAAAGGAACTTTGTGGGGATTTGTCGATGTCCATAGTAGCAAGTGTTATAGCGCTGCCAAAAAACGTGTGCTTGGTCGTACGTAACCCTTTGCTGGAATGCATGTTTAATTCCCCAAGTGATTCAGATGCAGACCTGCCCCTGGCTATTCAAGACTTTATGAGATATTTATGGGAATTTTAACTTGACTGCCCCAGACGAGTTGGACAACAACATGTCGTGCCCCTTGCTTATAAGAGATTTGTAATTGAAAGTATTTTCCAATTTGAAGTGATTATGTTTCTTGATAGAACTTTCGTTCATTGGATATTCACCGTGCAAAGTTCTCTGTTCGTCAAACAATTAGCCATATGTAAACAATGGTAAACAAATGCAAAGTTTATGTTTGTCTTGAAGTTTTTTTTTTGAAAATGCATTTTTTAGCAGATAAGAGAATTTTGTAAGAATATGAATTCAAATTAGGATTTACAGTAAGTCTTATAGGAGTCAGGATACCTTTTGTAACAGTATGCTTTCGAACTAACCCATGCTTCAATTGGAACTTTTAAAGGGTTGTAGCATGGCCCGGTTCATGGTTTAAGAAACAAAGGATAAGGTTCAAAGTCTATTTGTACCCACCTATTCTTCATTATGTTCTTCAACCATATACTTAGTTAATTATTCATTTTGAATTCCAATTGAGTCTGGAATGGCGTTTTGGGTGATGGTTCGGATAAAGTAAGTTTATTGGAGAAGGCAATCATTTTTGCAACATTTTTCATGTTGTCGAGGATTTGTAGTGACCTTTTTTTATTTATTATCCCTGATTTTTGCCTGACTGTTTTTTTTTGTGACTACAGTCAGCGGGATGCCCTAGTTTTTCTTAAGTCTCCTTCGTAGGTTTTGACTTAGTGGGCTTTTATTTTGAGAGATAATGACTGCCTATTTTATAGGGAACCATCGTCGTTTTTTGATTCAGAAGGACGTTCTTGATGTCATTCATTGTGTATGAAGTGAAAGCTTGGGACTGAACACACATTTGAATTAACTCAGAAACTACCCTGCCCCAGGTTTTGATTAAAGGTTTCAATTTGTGTGAAAAAGAAAACTCCTACTTCTTTGGCTCAAAGGGGTTGACTAGGTATCATCTTCCTTATGACTCCACTGTTTAGGAATTGAGAAAAACGCATGTACATCATCAGTAAGGTCTATCCAAAAGCATATTGTATGTGAATATGGCATTGTTTTCGTCATCCTCCCTATAAACGCTTACAACTTTTAATGAGAGTTGAATATCACAAAAGGGAGTAAAAAGCACAGTTTAAATATAGTGAAAATGATGGATTAACTCAAGACAAACATATGCAATGCATTAATGAGAATAACCAAAGTCTGACATAAGGACAAATGTTTAAACAAATAAAGAGATTACAATTGAAAATTCGAATGAACAAAAGTTTCTCCGCCTAAAATTCTCGCTTCAGACGGTGTGCCTTTGAGGGATGACATAAGAGCTCTAGTTGATCGTCTTGTGTAAATTCCAACACTCCTTTGTCGATCAAGTCTTGAATTTTGTTCTTCAGAGCCCAGCAACCATTCGTATCATGTCCAGGACTATCGGAATGGTATGCACACTTCTCATTGGGGTGGTAACTAAGAGCAGAAGTATTGGGATTCCGGAGAGGAGCCTTTAACGTAATCATCTCTGCCTTCACCATGTGTTGTAATGCTTGAGCCAGTGACATGTTAATCTTGGTGAATTATCTCTTAGGTGCGACCTCCTTACGCTGATTCCCCTGTCATTGTTGGCGAGGTTGTTGTTAGGATCACAATATGGCAGCACTTTGGAAAGGTCCACTCTCTGCCAAGCCAACTTCTTGTCTCTTCGGGGGCCGATTAATGACTTGATCCTCAACCTCGACTGTTTGTTTCATACGGCTGCATCTGTCTTGATGAAGCTTGTTGACGAGGGCTCTCATCTCTTCTTGTCCCCGGGCTAAGTTTTGGATAAGAGCCATCTGACATACCATTTGTCCCATCATCTGGATCTTCATGGTTGCCATTTCAGTTTGTAATTGTTTTGACTGGTCATCCATGTTGTCCTCAGGATTCTTCTTGGTCATACTCCTAGTGAGGAGTGCTTTCACTTCTTTTTTCCCCTTGGATAGGTTCAAGAACATTTCTTGAAGATGAGAATTTTGGGTCTGAAGATCCTTGATAGTCTATTTTAGAGCCATCTCTACTGAAATAAACAGTAAGCAAATAAGAAACCTGTGTGGGGAAAACCTATCACGATATGATGCATGATATGTGGATGTAATGTTTTCAAGGATCTCGCGGGGTAAACACAAGAAGATGTTAGAAGTTTGATCACAGCTTTGATTGGAGAACTTCGTATCGTTGGATGTCCTTCCACGAGAATCAAGCTCACCATGGCAAGTGGGTCATAGCCTTTGACTCAAGTTATCATGCTTTGGTCTTTGACGATGTTCGGTTAGAGGAAAATAAATCCTCTTGCCCCTTGATAAACGTTTGGTCCATCATGTCTCTGCATCATAGGCCCTTGAGATATAAAATGAATTAAATATAAAGGGTGCGCGCCGTTTGTACCAGTGGGGTGGTCTGTTTCATCTGTTAGTTACCCAACTTGCATTAAATATAAAATGAATTCATGGCTTCATCTTCCTCCTCCGCACGCGCAGGGATATGTATCACCATGTTCAACTTCTAAAAGCTTTGATTCTCAACCAAATCTAAAAGTGTAAATATCAAACATGTCTAGAATTTGAAAATGAATCCAAACACATCATTTTCAAGAGCTGTGAATCGAAGGTTAGCATGCTTTTTGTTTGGTATCAAAATAAAATAAAAAACTAACAGGTCAGAGTTGAAATTCTTAAAACACAAGAAATGATAATCGAAAGCTAAGAGTATGGTCAGCTTCCTAGATATGATATCTACATATTTCCTTCACAATGTATATACAAATGATGCTTGAATGAAGAGTTTCAAGTTTGAAAAAAAACTTAACTCTTAGAGTGAAAATCGAAGGACCTCTGTATGACTCTTGAAGTGAAAATAGAAAGACCTTTATATGACTTCCAGAAATGGTTTGGTGATGGACTAAGCTTGCAGGGACCTTCCTTGAGCTAGTGGGATCACTACTTTGCTTTCAAATCCAGAAGGATTTTGGAGTTGGTCAGAAATGGCAAGCAATGTGGCTTTCGATTCAGATTCTGAGTTCAAGGAGTTTTGAGAGGTTATTAGAAGGCTTTGGGAGGGTTATAAGGTTGGTTCTCTCTTTTAAAGTCAGAAATGGCAAACAATGTGGCTTTGGATGCTTAGTGAATCGAAAGGCCAAAAGGAAAAATGAAGGGATTTAAGATTGTGTGCAAAGTCAGGACGTGCCAAGTTTTGTGCTTGTGTGAGTTTTTGAGAGTTCTTGGGAGTTTTTGAGAGTTTGGGAGTGTTTGAGGATTTGTTCAACACAACAAAGAATCTGGCCCTTGATTTACAAATGGTCTCTACATTTATAGAGAAAAGGTTTGGGAAGTTGGAGTAACCAGATTTGTAAGATAACAAACTATGGTTTGGTTGAAAACGAAAAAATCAAGTTGAATGAATTTTCATGGTTTCCAAGTTCAAGTACAAGCGGGGCCTGATATTTATTGGGTGCAGGAGATTTGACTCATGCTCTTGATGTTGCTTGTGTTCTGATAAAATCAGGTTGGGAGCTCAAGAAGCTAACTTTGTGATTAAAGTAATCTTTATGAAAATAGATACCTAGATTTTTGCCATTTCATCCAAAAATGGTATAATCCAGTGGATAAAGCTTCTAATCTTTGTGTAATGCATCACAAATTTATGTAAACCTCTGATTATGTAAAGATTTAAAAGCAACATATCCTGACAAGTGAGATTTGGAGGATAAGGTATTGAGATTTGATCAATGTTCTTCAACTAAGCTTGCTCGAAGGAGGTCAAATGCCCAATCAAAGCTTATGAACCAAGCTTGCTCGAAGGAGGCCAAATGTCCAATCGAAGCTTATGAACCAAGCTTGCTCGAAGGAGGCCAAATGCCCAATCGAATCTTATGAACCAAGCTTGCTCGAAGGAGGCCAAATGTCCAATTGAAGCTTATGGATTAAACTTGTTCGAAGGAGGCCAAATGCCCAATCGAAGCTTGTGAACCAAGCTTGCTCGAAGGAGGCCAAATGTCCAATCGAAGCTTGTGGGTTAAACTTGCTCGAAGGAGGAAAAATGCCCAATCGAAGCTTGTGAACCAAGCTTGCTCGAAGGAGTCCAAATGCCAAATTGAAGCTTGTGAACCAAAGCAAGCTTGATTTGAATAGCCTGAACCAGATTTTGAATTCGAACTGTTAACTGCAGTTAATCCTTTCGATCTGCTTTACCCTTTCGACAGTTTCCTCTTCCTCCTTTCTTTGACCTGATGTTTGAGAGCCCAATATGATTCATGGAAACTATATGGGGCATTAAAATTTCAATTGTACTTGTCCAAACCTAAACCTTAATTTAAGCCATCAGTGTTGAGGAAGTATCTTGAGCTGATCAAACCTTGTGCAGTCTTGACCCAGTAGAAATCTTGTGAGAAAATTCTTGAGAAATGAGAGTGTAAATTTTGGGGTACAACACCAATGATCAAAATTTCCCTTTAGCATTTGGTGTGGTTGAGAATGAAACTAAGGATAGTTGGAGATGGTTTTTACAACTATTAATGGAAGATATTGGACAGAAGAGGAGATATGTTTTTATATCTGATCAACAGGAGGTACTGCATTATTATCATGTAACTATTTCATTGTACCTTTCTATGCTGATTTCATAATTAATATTTCAAGTCAATGTTTTTTTTTCTTCTAGGGACTTGTTGTATTTAAGGAAATGTTTGACATGATTGAGCATAGATGTATGCTAATTTCAAGAAACGGTTTGGTGGTGGATTCTTGATTAGGGATTTAATGATGGGAGCAGCTAAGGCTACATACTATCAGGAATGGGTCCAGAAGATAAATGAATTGAAGAAGGTTGATCCTAATAATATTTGTGTATAGAAAAGTAAAAAGTGAGACTGTAATGTTTGTTGTTAAGTCTTCTGGTATGCCTGCTAATGAGCACATTGAGACTGCAATCACTGCTGAAGAATCAATGCTTGCTGATGTGCACACTCAGTCTGAAAACCCTACTGGAGAATCAATGTCTACTGATGTGCACACTCAGTCTGCAAACCCTGCTGAAGAAGCAATGCCTGCGTAGAGCTAGACCAGAGCCAATTACCAACATTTCATAGTCAAAGTGGATCTTGTGTTGTAGACTCAAATCAGCAAAAATCCCAGAAAAAGAAAGCCAACAAACCAATAATTAAGAGAAGGTAGAGTGAGAGGATTAAGTCGACTTGGTTTAAAAAATCCATTGTAAGCCAAGGATCTACTAGTGAACAACCAATTACCATAACCGAAGTTGAAGACAAAGCATGTGCCAAAGACTCTAAGCTTGGAGTGGCTACTAGATTTATGAAGTCATGGAAGAACAAGAAAATGAGAGATTAAGAAGTTGTAATTCTATATTTATAGTTTGTGTAATACTGTATTATGACATGTGGATTTAGTGTCATTTTGTGTTTGTATCATTTTAGGATAATGTGTATTATGCTTTAAGAGACGTGTGTTGCATTGGCTATCATTTTGTAAGGCTGTAACAAGTGTTTCTTGTAAAAAATCTTTTATATTTTGTTAATCTAATATGCTAAGTTATGATATATTATACACCATTTGTCCAACAGGTTAATTGAAATGTAAAACATGACATTGTTTTCCTTGATAAACCAATTCAATTACAATACAATACATATTACATTACCAAGAACTATTGAATCAGATTACATGACAATTACAATAACCATCCATGACAAACAATTACATTAACTTAAACATTATTGCAAAAACCATCCATGACAAACTAAGTGCAACAATCAGAACAAGATTTTTTCTCTTCTCCATTACAAGCTTCTTCTTCAATTTTTCTGACTTCTTTGAGCTTCCTTCTTCTCCCCACACTACGCCAAAAATAAGCTTTAGCATCACACATACGAAAGCGCTTTTAGGAAAAAGCGCTGCTATAGGTATTAAAAAAAATTCGCTTAAAAAAAGCGCTTTCAAAGGGTACCTTAAGAAAGCGCTTTTCAAAAGCGCTGCTAAAGGTCACCCTTAGAAAGCGCTTTTTGAGAAGCGCTGCTATAGGGTGCCTTTCAGAGGGAACC
This sequence comes from Vicia faba, assembly GCA_948472305.1. NCBI lineage: Eukaryota > Viridiplantae > Streptophyta > Magnoliopsida > Fabales > Fabaceae > Vicia > Vicia faba. The sequence continues at coordinate 1,302,793,672 of OX451739.1, forward strand.
TAAGAAAGCGCTTTTCAAAAGCGCTGCTAAAGGTCAGCCTAAGAAAGCGCTTTTGAAAAGCGCTGCTAAATCTGGCCTTTAGAAAGCGCTTTTAAAAGCGCTGCTATAGGGTATGATACGAAAGCGCTTTTTTATGAAAAGCGCTGTTATACATGACCATTAGAAAGCGCTTTTAAAAGCGCTTTCGTAGGTTGTTTTATAATAAAATTTTAATGTTTTTGATTAAAGCTTTGTGTTCGTACTGTACGTGGCTCTTGTGTTTCCTCCTCTCTTCCAACGTTCCAAACCCTTTCGCTTCTGTTCCTTCTTCGTCCAAAGCGATTTTTCACGGTAGCCACCATCGTCAACTCTCATCGCCGCCGCACGAGTCGCCCCTCTCTTCACAAGGTTCGTTGATTATTATTTTCTTCTCATTTACAGTGTATTGGTTGTTGTTGTTTGTTTGATGATTTTTGATGATTATTTTCTTCTCATTTACAGTGTATTTTCTTCTCATTGATTATTAATATGTTATGTTCATTTTGAGTTAATCTTGAATGAATTAAACTTGGTGTTGATTTTGATTGTTCCTAATTTTGTTTTAAAACATGTTGGCTTTGAATTTGTGATGACATTGTGTGATTTGGTTTTGAATGACGAACTCGGTTATGGTATTGTTGTTTATCGTGTGCACATGGAACACTTGTTTGAGATGAGTTTTATTGAGCATTATTAGGATTACATAGTTGTTTCCCGGAATTTGGTTCGGTTGATTTTAGCTTACTTGAGCTTGATTTTTCATATCATGAACTTGAATTGGATAAGAGCTTGAATTTTTGGTTCCCGTTAGGTGATTATGTTTTAAAAGTTATTGAGCGTTTATTGAATAATCGGGCACGGAATATATTCTTGGAAGCCATAGTGACATACAAAATTCTTGTTTCATTGATTAGCAGGCACCGTTAGTGTTTCTCATTCACACTAGTTGGACGGCAGGTAATTGTGATTCCCGATTAAGGCTCTCTATCTTTTGATGTTTGTTTAATGTGTTTTGGAAATTAATCGGTTTCTTTAACTTCTTCAGGACCTTCCGATTCAGAGCAACATATCTCACCGGAGAACTCAAACGTGTCAAATCGTCAGAAAACAAGAGAACCGTCAGGTGATTGTTTCTTCTTTTCAATCTATACAAAATATTTTCTTCAATTGATTAGACACTTAATAATGAGTTCAATACCAAAGACATTAGCACAAAATAGAAGGAAATGTAAGAAACCTTCATGTATGAATGCACTTAAATCGACAGTACAAATGAACGTTGTTGTTGTGTATTGCACTTGAAAGCACCAATAGATATTGTAGAGGTATTGTAGAGGTTTTACGAATTAATACAATAAAGTTGCATCTACGAAAGATATTATTGTATAAAATCTTTTTACCTTGTCAATGAATTAATATAATAAAGTTGCATCTTTTTACCTTCACTGAATTTCTTTGTACATGAGATGTGAGAGAAAAATGATTCTGCAGATTTGATATTATTAGATAGATCAAGAAATTTTTGCAATTTTAGGTTAGGAAAATGGAATACGGTTCAGTTTGGATGGAAAAAGTACAAGGGTACGATTCTGAAAGAAAATGAAAACGCGATAGAATTTGGAAAACATAGCCGCGTAAATTGGAAAATGGGTATATAGGAACATGGTGGCTGGTGGAGAACAGTCGTGGAATTTGAGCGAGGTCGGTTCTTATGACCGTCGATAGGAGAACTCCTTAAAAAAATTTATCTCTCCTTCTCTTTCACTCATTTTTATTGTAAATTGTGAATTCATTGATTGTGCAATCAACATATTGAGATAATTTTCTTATCAATAATATTTTAAACAATTTTTTGTTGAGTTGATTGTAATCTATAAAATTGCAATTGATTTTTCATATCAACAAAACCAAAGAAAAATATGATTAAAATTGATTTCACACCAAGTGTTTGACAAATTGATTAAGTTAAGTTTTTGTTTAGCTCAGATTGACTCAGAAACCGTAAACCATGGATAAGACATGGATGTATTCCAATCGATTGTCGAAAGAGTACGAGAATAGGGTATCGGAATTCGTTAAGTTTGCTGTTGCGCACGCCGAAGACCCCGGCCGAATGACATGTCCTTGTTTGTGTTGCTGTTATGGGAATCGGGTTGACGCGGTTCAGTTGGCATCGCATCTAATACGGTATGGAATTGATAGAAGTTATACATGTTGGAATATGCATGGTGAGAAAAGTGACGGGAATGATGAATCGGGGGATAATAGGACATATGCTTCAAACGACAATGGCACAGATACATACGATTATGATCGAGTTGAAGAGATTGCAGAAGCGCTTGAAGAAGATCTTAATGATTGTCCCAAAATGTTCGAGAGGTTGGTAAGCGATGCAGAGAAACAGTTGTATAATGGTTGTACAAAATTCACAAGATTGTCTGCGGTATTAAAGTTGTACAACTTAAAGGCGGCCAATGGATGGTCGGATAAAAGTTTCACAGAGTTATTAGCCCTTATGAAAGATATGCTACCAGAGGATAATGTTCTCCCCAATCGAACGTATGAGGCCAAAAAGATGTTGTACTCTATTGGCATGAGCTATGACAAGATACATGCCTGTCCAAAAGATTGTGTTTTGTTTCGAAACGAGTATGCATCGTTAAATAAGTGTCCTAAATGCGGTGCCCCTCGATATAAGAAAAAGTTGTCTCCGGCAAAAGTCTTATGGTATTTTCCTATAATTCTGAGATTTAGACGGATGTATCGTAGTTAAACCGATTCAAGACATTTAACTTGGCATGCAGATGAAAGAATTGTTGATGGAAAGTTTCGACATCCGGCAGATTCACCACAGTGGATGAAAATTGATAATGATTATCCTGAATTTGGAAAAGACGCAAGAAACCTTCGCTTGGCATTGTCTACTGATGGAATGAACCCACACGGTATTCAAAGTATCTCGCAAAGCACATGGCCTGTAATTCTTATGATTTATAACCTACCTCTGTGGCTATGTATGAAGCGTAAGTACATGATGTTATCTATGTTAATTTCTGGGCCTAAACAACCAGGAAATGACATAGACGTATATTTGGAACCTTTAATCGAAGATTTGAAGATTTTGTGGGAGAACGGTGTGGAGGTTTATGATGGGTATAGGAAAGAAAGTTTCAACTTGAGGGCGATGTTGTTTGGAACAATTAACGATTTTCCAACCTACGGAAATCTATCCAGGTATAACATTAAAGGCGAAAAAGCGTGTCCTATCTGTGAAGATGGAACCGATACAATGCGATTGAAACTTTGTCAGAAGAATGTCTTTCTCGGTCATCGTAGATTCTTAAATTCTAAACATCAATATCGTGGATGGAGAAAAGCGTTCAACGGGGATACCGAACAACGTAGAGCTCCGCCTGGATTGACAGGTGATCAATTATTTGAAAAGGTGAAAGATGTGAGTATTCAGTTTGGCAAGCCTTTTGCACATAAAGTTGTTACAGGTGGGTGGAAGAAGAGGTCGATTTTTTTTGAATTGCCATATTGGAAATCTTTGTACGTAAGACATTTTCTTGATGTTATGCATATTGAAAAAAATGTATTTGACAGTGTTATTGGTACGTTACTCAATATAAAAGGGAAGTCTAAGGATGGTCTTAAAGCAAGGGAGGACATGGTAGATATGGGAATAAGAACTGAATTGGGACCCGTGAAAAAAGGAACACGAACATATCTACCACCTGCTGTTTACACTCTATCCAGAAAGGAGAAAAAAATATTGTGTAAGTTCCTAAGTGAGGTTAAAGTTCCAGAAGGCTACTCATCAGATATTAGAAGACTTGTGTCTATGCAAGACCTCAAGTTAAAGAGTTTAAAGACGCATGATTGCCATGTTATAATGGAACATTTTCTACCGATAGGTATACGTTCTATTCTTCCAGAAAAAGTAAGAAGCGCAATAACTAAACTGTGTTTTTTCTTCAAGTCAATTTGCAGCAAGGTGATCGATCCTGAGATCTTACCAACATTGCAAAAAGAAATAGTTGTTACTTTGTGTGATCTTGAAATGTATTTCCCTCCCTTGTTTTTTGACATAATGGTTCATCTTGTCGTTCATCTTGTCAAAGAGACACAACTGTGCGGACCAGCTTATATGAGATGGATGTACCCTACTGAACGTTATATGAAAATATTAAAAGGGTATGTGAAAAACCGAAGTCGACCAGAGGGTTGTATTGCTGAACGATATATTGTTGAAGAAGCGATTGAGTTTTGTACTGAATATCTGTCAAATGTTCAATCAATTGGACTCCCCAAATCTCACATTGTTGAAAAAAAAGAAGGTAAGAAGCTAATTGGAAATAAAGTTGTGACAGTATCAATGGTCGAACGGGATCAAGTGCATTTGTATGTTCTGCATAATGAGCTTGAAGTTGAGCCGTATGTTGAAATTCACAAGGGTGTTCTTCGAGGTTTAAATCCGAATAGAAATGAGAATTGGATTGTACGAGAGCACAATCGAATTTTCATACCATGGTTTAAGGAACATATTTATTCAAAGTATTGTTCAGATCATGCTTCAGTAACAGAAAGATTGAGATGTTTAGCATACGGTCCAAGTTTAATTGTGTTTTCTTATAGCGCATATACAATTAATGGATACACATTTTATACCAAAGAACAGGATGACAAAAGTACTATGCAAAATAGTGGTGTCACCTTGATCGCTGAAGCAATGCATATATCAAGTGTGAAGGACTTAAACCCAAAATTTGCAAACCTGTCATATTTTGGGGTTATCGAGCGCATTTGGATGTTTGATTACGAGAAGTTTCAGATTCCTATATTTGGTTGCAAGTGGGTTGAAAATAATAATGGCATACGAATGGATAAGTCAGGTTTTTTGCATGTGGATCTTAATAGGGTGGGGTACAAAGATGAGCCTTTCATTCTAGCCTCTCAAGCTAAACAAGTGTTCTATGTCAATGATCTGACAAGTACGAAATGGTCTATAGTGCTACTATCTAACAAAGTAATTGATGAAAGCATTGGAGATCAAAGTGATATTGGTGTTGACATTGAATCTTTAACCATAACTGATCAAAATGATAATGAATCATGTATTAGAAACGATCATAATGAGGGTATTTGGATCAATCCAACTGTCCGCGTTGTTAAGAGACGAGTAGAACACATTCCTACCAAGAAAAGAAAGAGACCTTAGTGAAAAGGGTAATAGTATATATAACTTGCCATTTCATTTTTATATTTATCATTTCATTTTAATTTGTCATTTCATTTTTATTTTTCATTTCATTTTTATATTTGTCATTTCATTTTTATTTGCTATTTCATTTATATTTGTCATTTCATTTTAATTTGCCATTTCATTTTTATTTGTCATTTCTTTTTTATATTTGTCATTTCGTTTTAATTTGCCATTTCCTTTTTATTTGTCATTTCATTTTTATATTTTTCATTTTTATTTGACATTTCATGTTTATTTTTTTTCATTATTACAGGTCAAATGGCTAGTAATCAAGATAATGCAAATGCTCATGAAAATACTCAAGAAAATACTTCAGAAAAAGATATTACACGAGGTATTACTATTATGAGGGGAATCATACGTGATAGAGATAGAGGAGTAACCTATAATGTAGAATGGAATGATAATGACCAATTAATTGGGTCTAATGCTGCAAAGTTGACAAGCTACATTGGTACGCTTGTTCGTATACACATTCCGATCACCACTCCTAGATGGAAAAGAGGAGAGTTGGATGAGGCTAAGGAGAAAGTTTGGACTGAGATAAAGGTACATATATGGTTTTTGTTATTTGCTTTATCTTGACGATAATATGTGTTTAAATTTCTTTTACTAACACACGTTATGCGTATGTTTTTTTGTAGAGGTCTTTTAACATTGAAGATACCCGTAAAAAGTATATAATGGGTTTGGCTGGAAAAAGACACAGAGGGTGGAGAACATTTTTAACCAACAAGTATCTTAAAGATGATGAAGGAAATTTTCTTGAAGAGGATCCGGAACGTCCAAAGAAGTATGAGAACTTCATTACACCTGAAGAATGGGTTGGTTTTGTAGGCCAAAGAAGAGATGAGAATTTCAAGAAAGTGAGTGCTATAAATCGCGAGAGAGCGTAAAAACCCGCATATCCATACAAAAAAGGGTGTTTGGGATATGCTCGCTTAGAGGAAAAAAATTGTAAGTAAATATAAACTCTACGATCTTATTAATTCTCTCAATGTGTTATATAGTTGATGATCTTAAGACCTCCGTCATTGTGTAGTTAGAAGAGACGAAAAGTGACGCAACATCACTACCGGCACATTTATTGTGGAAGGAAGCCCGTGTGGGAAAGGATCAAGCTGTTAATCCCGATATTCAACATGTGTATGATGAATGTGTAAGTATAAGATTGTGTCTTTAGTTAAATCAATTAATGTTTATTAATATTTAAGTAATTTTTTATCTCCACTAATAATTTTTTATATGTAATTGAATTACAGGAGACCTTGTCCCAATCGGTATCCCCAGGTGAGGATCCTCACGATACCAGGAGCGTACTTAGTCGAGCACTAAATATTGTTGAGTATCCGGGTCGGGTGAGGGGTAAAGGTCATGGTGTGACTCCAACCTCTTTGTATAAACATCCAAGGAGAAGAAATCCTAGCAATGCAGAAGTGATGCAAACATTGCAGGATTTACAAGCTCAAGTTCGTGAATTGCAGAAGGATAAAGAGAGATATATGGCGGAAAAGAGCAGTTCACACTTGAAAGAAACTAGTGACAAAGCTAGTATCAACTTTCAGCATAAATTTCCCGAGGTAATTTTCAATATATATCCGTTATTACTATAGAATATTTTTAGTCACTTCTAACGGTTATTATTGGTTTAGGGAATTTCATCTTGCCAGCTCTACCTATCGTCACCGACTTATCGACTAGTTGGCAAGGGAAAAGTCCATAAAAGTTCGGGAGATTTACTTCATAATAGACCGCTTCCGGATGGTCACATGAAAGTATCGGTTGACATTGCTTTAGATATGGATGCATTGCTGCCGGTACCTGACATTGTTGCTGAGACCACATTGCTGCGAGATGCAATTGGATCTTTTGTTGCATGGCCATCCAACCTCATTTTCATAGATGATCAGGTATGTTGAAAACAATTATGAATCTTTAAGTCTTCAACTGTCAGTTCTGACCTCAGTTATTTCCACGATAATTATAGACTCCTACAACACCCGCATCTAAGGGTAAAGGGATTTTGCGGCACGACGAGTCTGACGTATCACCAAAAGAGGTACGTTTAAAGTGTTAATTATATGATCCGAATAAAAAACTGCATAATTTTATAATTTAACCGAGTTTATATGATTTTTAGGTACCTTTTCATGGGTCACAACAAGTGAGCCAGAAAATCGTTGGCGTACCACCCAAGAAAAGGGTGCCTACTAGATTTTTCCCTCGATACCGGCAGTGTCTTGAAACAATAGTGGGAACAACAAATTTGATGGATGGTGGTATTCGTCAAATTGATATGGATCAAGGTATTTTTGGTTTTCCTTGCACAGAAATAATTGGACATGAGGACGTGGAACAGATTTTCCGACATAAAGAATTGGGCGTCAGTATTATGCACGCATACATCCGGTAACCCCATCTTTATATTATGTAATTAGCTGAAATCTTTTTTAAACATTTTCAATGAATATACTCTAATATTAATTATGTTTCTATTTAAGGTTGTTATATGACAAATTGATGTGCGGGAATCAATTGTCAAACAGATTCTATTTTGTGTCTTCCTCCCGTGTCAGCGGAGCGACAATTGGTAGGGAACCGGATTCAGTAAGAGAGCACTTAGTCGAAAGATTCGTGGCAACTGGCAGTACAGAAAGCTTATATCTTTGGGCGTATAATACTATTCCTACAGGGTTAGATTTTCATTCTAAATTCATTTTAATATTTGTAATTTTTGCATAGAAAAATTTCTTCTAAACTGTTGTTTTAATTTATAGACGTCACTGGTTGTTGGTTGCTATCGATCCTATAAAAGAAGTGGTCTATTATCTGAATTCGGTTGACGGTGATTGGACAAATTATCCGGATATGAAGTTAATGATTGATACGTAAGTGAGATTATTCTAAATATTTATGTGTATTTATGTATTTAATTATTTCTGTGACATTGTTCTAAATATATATTTTTAATTTTGTTAGAGCGATACAAGTATTCTGGTTTCAAAGAGAAGCTCGGGTACGACGGTCTAAATCAAACAACATTAATTGGATCAAAGTGCAGGTATATTAATTTCCACTATTTTGATTATAATATTTACGCTATTTGATAAAACAATACAACTATATATTCTTATTTGTTTTTCTATGTAGTGTCCTCAACAACAAAACGGTATAGATTGCGGATACTTCGTTATGCGGTTTATCAAAGAAATCATTCAACTGAATCAAATAGAGATTCCAGTCACGGTATGAATTTATAACTTAGAATTTGTTTTATTATTTCTCGGATATTCCATATAATTTTTTACTTTTAACTAAATCATGCATATTATGTTTTCTTATGTAGTACTTCGATGAGTACAAATGTGCATATTACACGAAACTTCAGTTGGAAGAAACCAAAGAGGAGTTGTGTCAATATTTTATTGAGCAGAGAATAATATAAGGATTGGTTTAGTTGTTGTTAGAGTTGATTTTGTAATACTGACTTTGAGTTAGAATACAGATAACAATGGTTTATATATAATTTGAGATACAAACATAATTTATGATTGATTTTGAGCAATGATAGTTTCTTGTTTATGGTTTCTTGTGTTATACTTGTGTACTAAAGTAGTTGATAGAATAAAATGAATTTAGTGAAAAGTATTGAGTATTGGTTTTGTTATATTGAGTATTGGTTTTGACTCAGAAACCGTAAACCATGGATAAGACACGGTTGTATTCTAATCGATTGTCGAAAGAGTACGAGAACGGGGTATCGGAATTACAATGCATTACCGCTATTTATGAATTACAGGTTATGGCAAATAATGCAGGTATATGAATGATATAAATAATACCTCTAAAAAAACACCCTATGAAAGCGCTTTTTGGAGAAAAGCGCTTTCATAGGTAGACCTATGACAGCGCTTTTTCACATAAAGCGCTTTCATAGGTAGACCTATGACAGCGCTTTTCCAAGAAAAAGCGCTGCTAAAAGACAACCTATGGAAGCTTTTTTCCAAAAAAAGCGCCACCAATGAAAGCGCTTTTTCATAAAAAAACGTTGCCAAAAGCCTACTTAAGAGAGCGCTTTTTGGAAAAAGCGCTGCCATAAGGGTACTTAAGAGAGCGCTTTTTAGAAAAAGCGTTGTCATAAGTAGACCTATGAGAGCGCTTTTCATTAAACAAAAAGCGCTGCTAAAACCTTTAGCAGCGTCACCTTAGAAAGCGCTTTTAAAGGTCAAAAAAAGCGCTTTCGTAGGTCTTTTTTGGCGTAGTGCCATTTCTTCCCAATTGCACAATCAATCTCCTTGACAATTTCCTTCACAAATTCACACAAGTAAACTTTTGTGATTTCACATTGACAAAATCTTGAAGGATTCATGTCATTACCTTGAAGCTCATTAGCCAAATCATCCCACATAAACAGTCCACATCCATTCTAAAAATAAAATTAAGATTAACACATTTAACAAATTCTGAAAAAAATTGTATGATTAAAATCTTCAACAAATACCTACCATTGAATATCTACATTTCCATAATTTCCTATTTGGGTTATCAATCGTGTTTGATACTCACATCTTCATTGTTTCGTTGCACCCACAGGTTGGCAATCCCTACCAAAAATACCAGCTGGTGATGACAACTTGCTACCACCCATTGCTTGAAGAAGGACGATGAAGATGGTCGAACGCAGACAAATACGAAGATTTTGTAACGCAGACGAAGAAAGAAAGGGGAAAGTAACCCTAAAGATGAAAAATTCGTATGTGAAAAGTGAAAGTGACACGCTTAAGTGATTATGCCATGATGTACTACACATGTGGAAGAAAATTCGAAAGAAAATAATAACAATAAAGCCACATATAAAAAAAAAAGAATCCTCCATGCCACTTGACATTTGGGGGGGGTTATTTGAGGGGATTTAAATAAGATAAGGGGGATAAAAAAAATTACAAGGGCTAAAACTAAAACTCGCTAACATTACTGGGGGATTTGAATATTTAACCCTATAATTTAACATTTCTATGTATGTTTATTTATCATTTCAAATAACTTGTTTTATAAACAAATGTAAAACACATATGTAATGTTAGTAAAAGAGAGAGATCTAAATGACTATTTTAATTTTTTTAAGTTTGAAAATTGTGTTCATGAATCTCAAGATTAAATATTATTAAAACAATATATTTATTGTAGATGATTAATTTATTAATTTCTTGTGGTTAGTTTTTAAATATTTTCTATTAATTTAGTTAAAAATAATAAATAAAAATTTATATTTATAGATATCTGTAGAAACCGTGGAAATTCATGGGGATCCGTGGAGACGGAGATGGGGGACAAAATCCCTCTGTGGCGGGGATCCGATACGGGAATAGGGAGTAAATTAGAGGGCGGGGATTGAGATGGAAATGTATCCTCTGCCGCCACCCCACCCCATTGACATCTCTATTTGTACTATATTATTGTGTCATGTATTTACCATTTTGCAAATCAAACGCAACTTTAAAGTGAATATGCATCCCACTAGAGCTCCAGTCGTTAAAGAAGCCATTTGGCACCCTCCAATTTTCAACTGGGTTAAGTGTAATTATGATGGTTCAGTAGATTCCCGGACTAGTCGCAGTGGTGGTATCTTTTGAAATAATAGAGGTAACTTCATTTTAGGCTTTGTTGAGCCCAATCCCTTCATCAACTCCTTACAGTGGAGTTATCTGCAATTTTTAAAGTCATTGAAATTGCTAGGGAAAGAGCATGACTAAAACTCTGGATCAAAATTGACTCTTTAATTGCAGTCCAAACTTTTTCAAAGGATGTTTTGATGTCTTGAAAACTTAGAAATAGTTGGAACCATTGTATACTCACATATTTAGGGAGAAAATTTCTTGTGTGGATTTTTTTGCTAATGTTGGCCGCACTTCCCATTCTTTAACTTTTTTTACTCAATCCCTATTGCATTTAGGGCTGACTTTGTAAATAATAGATTGTGAATGAGTTTCTACAAGTTTCCTTCCTTTTGAGAAGGTCTTGGTATAGTCTCCCCCTCTCCTTTCCACCTTTGGTAAATGAGAGTTTTCTATCAAGGAGTATAGTTGTATTATACATTTATAAATTAATGTTAAAGGATTTTTGGTTTTTTTGTTCCCACAAAAATAAAATAGAATAGGTAATTAGCTAAGAAAATGTGCCTATGATTAAATATTTGTACTGTAATTGTGCAAACCAACCAACTGTTATATGAAAAAACGTGTAAGACCACAGTTTATACCACAGCATAAAAAATATATAACTATGTGATAAGTTTATTATTTATCACTGCCCTGACTTTGTTGGCATACAACACATGTTATTACTGCAGAATTTTATAAACTAAAATTATACACATACTAATAGATAACTATAACCATACACACAGTAATAGATATTGACACATACTATAATTTTACACATACTCATGCTGATAAATATCGACATTTATAGTTGATGCTAATAGATATTAACATGTATAGTTGATTTCCCTACAGCTATTCCAATCACTGGTTATCTTGATAGGACCAAGGTATTGACTTATGACCAACAGCAGAGATCTGAACACGTAAAACCTCGAGAACTGTACCTCGACGAAGCACTCCCAAAACAGACTCATCTTCTTTTGTTGCCAAATCTGCCAAAGAAACCCAGCGAAAAAGTAGTTCATCCCTACCGCGGTAGCCATAGATCCACCTACCAAGTTTCCACCACTTGATGCATACATGCCGATTTGAGATCTCACAAGTTCGAAGGACTTCTACAAGATTATCACCCTGCAAACAGAAACGCTTGCATATGAAATACATATCACTCTGTTCTAATACTTCAAAACTTTAGCTCAATGCGATAATGTTCTAATTTGTCTTCTCTACAATGTACATAAACTGCAAATAAAATTAAATAGAGGAGTGTGAAAAGGGATGGAATACCTGAATCCCAAGGTTTGTTATGCAATAATGCACACCAAGCAAGTTAACCAACACATTCATTTCAGGTTTAAACAAGAACCTCTGGATATCTTCAAAACCAAACCTTGCACCATTAATGATTTCAAAGGCTTGCAGATAGTCCCCAACTTCTAGTGATTCATTACGCGAACAGGCTTTCAAAAACCTTTCAACAGACCCTGCTCTAAGTCTCAAATCGATGTGCCTCTCGAAATACAATCTTTTCCATGTCTGCAATCCAAATTCCAAATAATTACCACATAACATTAAATAACAATTCTTAAACCGAACCGGCCCAATATCTAATACGCCGACAACGGTAATGAATGATTTCACTAATACTGTTTCGGTCTGATATCAAATGTTGTTCAAGGTTATGCACACTTCTCAACAAATCTATGATAAAATGAGTTTCATTGACTAAATTCCAGTTATTGATAAAGTAGTTAGAGGAGTAGTTAAGTTGAGACTAAAAATAGTTGAGCGTAAAATGGGGGAAAATGAATAAATTTAGGGTTTTGATGATTACCCAGAGTCCCAATTCGAAAAAAGTGTCAAACTTTGATTAATTAAGAAATTGGGTGATTATAAAATCCAGGAGAAAAAAAGGTGGGTGGGTACCTTGAGATTGGTGGGAGAGAGAGGTGAGTTATGGAGTAAGGGCCATCTGATAGTGAGAAGATGATGCCAAATAGAATCAGAGAAGCAGAGTTGTCTCCAGAACTTTGAACAGCAACTCAAAGCACACAAATCCCGCACCTAGTAAAAGTATCAAGAAAAATCAAAGTTGTAGCATGATGATATTGGTAAAGTGAAAATATAGGAAATAGGAACCTGAAGAAGTGAAGCAATTTTGAAGTTGATATCTTCAGGAAGAGAGTTGAAGAATGGAATAGCATCCACCATGTCTTTGGAAATGAGAGCAAAAGGATGAGTATTGTGTTGAAATTGTAGAGTTCTTTGCTTTTCTTTGATTATCTCATGGGGTTTAGCTATTTTCTGTTGACAATTTTTTTATTGGTAGTTTGTTTGTCTATTTATTTTTAAGCTCCTTTTTTTAGTTTAAAAAAAAGACCTTGAGTAATCAAAACTTTGGATCTTTTGTCACTAAATCCTAACTCAACTAGCAAATTAATATGGCTAGGTTAGACATCATCATCAAAGTTTAAATTCTAGTACTAATGATCTTGTTGTGAGTTCATGATGGTATTGTGAGTTTATAATAGTTAATACCATTTTGTTTATAAACTTTTTAGTTTCTACAAATCATTTGAAACACTTTAAAATTCAGCCTAAAATAATAAAAAGAAGCCTCATTTAAACTATTATTAGGAAAATTTAAGAAGATAAAATTTGACTGAGAAAAAAGAGTACAAAACAACTAACAAAAAAAGCTCTTGACAAGGAGCAATCTCAATAAAATGTGAATTAAGTAAATTTAGATTTAATACTCTTTTTTTGTTTTTATCTTTGAGTCGATGTATAGTTTGGTCTTTTATCTTTTAGAAAGATGATTTTTGTCTCTAATTTTTTGTCAAGGGAAATGCTAATTAGTGCTCTAAAGACACTCTTTAAGTGTTTCAAGTAGCAAGATTTTTTAGGAATACATGTAATCAATGTATTGGAAATTAGAATAATTGATTTTTATAAAGAATATTTTTTTTATTTGATATCTTTTAGGAGTGTTCTCAGAATACTGGTTATCATGACCGTTTTTTTTAATTGTGTCATATTTATCATTTCTATTAGAATTGTTAGTCAAAATCAAATTTAATGACCATGCATTGTCCACGTGACGCTGATATAGAAATGAAATTAGAAAACATAGTTGGAATAAAAGGGATTCACATTTAGGCTTGAAGCAAAACGACTATTATTTGTAGAGAAATATTATGGAGAAAGCGATAGAGAATACGACGACGTAAGTTAAGTAAACAACGGTTTCTAGAGAATACATCAGCGTAGGCGCAATGAGCTACACATTTCAAGATAATTAGTTATTTCTAACCCTTTTCTCATTTAGGGTTTAACTCAACATGCTATAATTTTCAGTTTTTACATATCTTTGAATTCTAGTATAAAATTCTAATTTTCTATGAACGTCTGTTTGGGATTTAAAATAACATGTTGTTATTTTAGATTTTGAGGTTGTCTTAGTTTCCATGCCCTTTATATACCTTTGTAATTTAGGATTTTTTTAAATATGTAAAATGGAAGAATTTCTTCATGTGTTTATTCATCATGGAGGATCTTTCATAGATGATGAACTAACTAAATATAAAGGAATAATTTCATAATTGAAATGTGATGTTAATAAGTGGGTTTATTTTGATTCGGTGAATATATTTAAGGATTTGGAATATAGGAAAATAGATACTATAGGGTACTAATGGGAAATTAACACATAATAACATGTCAATATGCAGTGGATATAAAATTCCTCAAGCTTGTAAGAACGTATTAGGATCAACAATAAATATATGGCAGCAAATCGAACAAATAAAGGCACAAAAGAACACATATATTTTAATGTGGAAAACCCATCAATATGAGAGTAAAAACCATGAGTCATGCAGACTAATGAAATGGATCCACTATAATCAAATAATGGTACAAGAGAGTCTTAAAGTGATTCACAAACTAGTGAAAACAAACGCAAATCACAAAACAAACTAACTTACAAATAAGAATAAAAAAGCTGAAAAAGTACTCAAATCTACAGCTTCAGTGCGAAGCATATATCTCTCAGCTCAAACCTTTTTTTGAAGATCCCAATGGTCAAAAGTTATATATAGATGTTGCGAACCTTCCTTCCAAATTTGATGTCAATCTAACGGCTAACGAATATGATATCGTCGATTTAGTGAGACAGATTGCAAAAAACGGGAATGAGTTTCTCTCCTCTTTTCTCTCTTTTGGATTCTTATTTTCTCTCTATCTCTCTCACCCTTAAATTGACACGCTCAACTTAAATAATTGAAACAAATGGGCTATTCATATTTGGGTCTTTCTCCACATAGGAAGGGAACCCAAACCTAACGAATCCCCCCTCAAAACTATAAGTAGGAAATCTCCAAAGAGACGATATCACACCAAACTTCAAACTTCCCTTTTGTTAATGCTTTAGTCATCATATCAAAATCATTATCATTTGTATAAACTTTAGCTAACTCCAACAACTTAGCATCCATAACGTCATGTATTCAATGATATCTTACATCAATGTGTTTGGACCTATTATGAAAAGTTGGATTCTTAACAAGATGAACATCGTTTTGACTATCAACAAATAACATGTATTTTTTTTAAACAAAAGCAAGCTCCTGGAAAAATTTCTTCAGCCATAATAACTCTTTGCATGCTTCGATAATGGCAATGAACTCACTATTTATAGTAGATAATGCTACACACTTTTGCATTCTAGACTTTCTGGAATCAATGCCTGCAACCATATCAGGGTCGAACTACCCCACTAGAGTATGATTATCTCCTACAAAGCAAAGCTTCATACAAGTAATAGTGCGAAGATACCTTAAAATCCATTTTAAAACATTTCAATGCTCTCTACCTAGATTTGACAAAATCTATTGACTGTACTAAGAGCATGTGTTATGTCTAGTCTTGTACACACCATTACATACATCAAACTACCTACAGTGGACGCATAAGAAACACCATTACATTTATCTCCGTCTCTTACTTGTTATACTTCTGCTAATTTTACTTTATGGACTCAGTTATCAGAAGATGTCTTTGTCAGAAATATCTTTGATCAGATGGAAGCCTTTGGTTATCCAGACCCTGAGTATATCGATCATGTCACTTAAGTTAGACAAATTAATTAACGCGTGTAAATCTTGATTATTCTTAATCATCACACATTATCTAAGCTAGATCATGAACAGTGTGCGATTTCTTGGAATTGATTGTTTCATGATTATTTTCATTTATTACCTCCCTATTGTGTCTTTAAAATTGTTATTATTTATTTGACATTTAAATTCTATAAAATCAAGTGTCTTTCTCACTCTATATAACTCACTTTCTTACACTATCATACGTTCACTCTCACTTCTTCACAAATTAAAAACCCTAAACCCCTCTTCTCCTTCAATCATCTTTCTGGGTTCTCCGACAATAATATTCAACATTCATTCACCTTCTTCTTCAAATCAAATTCATGATGACAAATTCTAAAAAATAAGCAGTTAAGTTTGTAAAGGAATTTGATCAAGCATCAAAACCACCAGTCACTTCCAGCTCTTCATCATCATCTACCTTTTCTTCATCATCTTCATCAGTTCATCCTATAAAGACAATTGTTGTTACTGCTTCTTCTATAGAAGTTAATGAGAATCACATCACTCAACAAACCTCTCAAGTTCACTACATCCTTCCTCCACAAGAGCTAGATGTTCTTCGGGAATTTTTGGTTAATTTTGATAATTTAGCTGATAATGGGGTTGACCTAAAAGAAGAATTAGAAGCCCAGGGATGGAAAAACTACTTTAACAAGCTTCATGGTCCTATTTATGAATATTTATTAAAATACTTCTGGAAGAACGCTAATTGCGATGACCTGCATATTGTCTCCAATGTCATTGGATTAAGGATTATCATAACTAAAAAATACATTGCTGACCTTCTAGGTTTAAAGTTTCTGGAAGGAAAATGTACATATAAAATGGAGAAGAAGTTTAAAACTACAAACAGTAAATTGAAGTTTGCAACGAAGTCACTCAATCGACTACTATTTAAGAATTACTCTGATGAGAAGACAAAATACAAGAGCAAGGATCTTCATCCAAATCTCAGAGTTTGGCATAAGATCATTCTGGGTTATATAAACCCTAGACTTGCTTCAAACTCTTTTGATTAATTCAATTTTAGTCAGAAGTTCATGATGTACTACTTGCTAACCAAGAAGAAGATCAATATTCCCTATGTTTTATTTAATTATCTAAAGGATATTGTTAAGAAGACGAGAACCACTGCAAATCCTAAGAAGAGGTTCCTTCCTATGTCCCCTGTGGACGTCTTGTGACTGATATTCTTGTGGAAAATGGGTTAGTAAAATCTCTGGTAGAATAAGCAAATTACACAGAAGATTTTTCTCCTAGCATTGGAGAATCATTTACTGCACAAAACTTAAGGAACATGCAAATAATTGAAAAGATTAAAGTTAAACCTCTGGGTGAATCGTTTGAAGCCATTACTCAAAGAAGGATTCCAATTACTGATTATCCTCTTTTTTCAAATATGGATAATATATCAAGTGTTGCTATACATGTTTGGATGATGGAAGAATAAAGACATGATATGTCCAATTTTGATTACACTAAACTTCCTGCTGAAGAAGTTGATTATGGTATAAGATAAGGAAAGAAAAGATCAAACACTTCTGAACCAAAGAAGAAGAAGAAGAAGAAAGTTAGATTTCTTCAAGAAACAATTTTAGGAACTGCAACGTCTGAAACATCTAGTAAGAATAATACTCCTACTTCTGATCCAATTCTCACTGATACTTCAAAATAGAAAAGAAAAGAATTATCGGAGGCTTCTGAGCCAAATAAAAAGGGAAAGAAGAGACAAAGAACTGAATCCTCTAAATCTCAGGGTCTACCTTCTGAATCTGGAAAAACATGTAAGTCTTCTGTTCTTCCTGCTATTGTTTCTGATAATGCTCCTGAAAATGTTAATGCATCCTTAACAACTACAATGACACATTTATTTGAATCAATCGTGTCCAATTCACAAGTCATTTTCAAACCATATGTCTCTGCCCCACTATTTTCATCCATTTCAACAACTACTACCAATTTGAACAAACCTACATTAAAATGATCAAAAGAAATACCACCATTCCAAACACAGTTTCAATTTTCATTCACAAACCAAAACTCAAATATAAATGAATTTATCACTGATCCATTTGATTCTCATCCTACACCCATAAAAATTGCTATATCTTCTGCACCCCCTGATACTTCCTCACCCGAACCTTTTGTTATACTAGGTTCTGAATAATATACCTTTTTTGATCTTGACGATCTATCTGAACTACAATTTGAAACTATTGACTCTGAAGCTATTCCTTCTCTACGTGCAATAATCATCTATGAAAAACCCTTTCCAAAAACCCTTGAAGAATGCATTAACATGTTTGAAAGAAAAGTTAGGAATAGAATAGCTAAGCTACGAGATGAAGCATGTACTAGTTGTAAACCTCAGGATCTAAAAAAAATCCTGGAAGGTGTTTCAAAAATGGATGTCATCAGAATTTGAAAAACTGGTTTTTCAGAAGCTACGATGAATGCAGAAGTTCAGCTGGTCCAGGACAATGTGGAACGACTTCAAGATTTTTAACTACTTGCTGCTAAGCAAAGAGAAGTTGAAGAAAAATCTCGCCTTACTGAAACTGAAGCAGAAAGACTAAAAGTAGAAGAAGAAGTTAAAGCTGCAGAGAGAGCCAGATTAGCTGCAGAAGTTGCAAAAGCTGCTGAAGAAAAACATAAGCAGCAAGCCCTGATGGTATCCAACTGAGTTTGCCTGCAATCTGGAAACAACCATTGATGAAATAGGGGAAGAGCAGAAAATGTTTAGAGAAAATTTCAAAGCTCAGGACAAGGTCAATGAATCTGTTCAAACTATGCTCAAGATGATTTTGACAAAATTTCTGAACCTTCACCATCTTCTCCTGCAACTCCTGGAACCTAGGCTCTAGGATTCTCGCTTAGTTTCTTTGTTTGCATATGTTGTTTTTGAATAAATTATCCTGATGATTAATTGACATATTATTTTCATCTCTTTTAGCTCTTAATATTTTTAACATTTTATGTCTTCACGCATAGTTATCTTTTTGATGATGTCAAAAAGGGGGAGAAGTATAATAATTTTGATGAAATTAAAAAGATATGCATTTACCACTGACGTATGTTTGTCTGTTTGTTAATTAACCTAGGAACTCTGAACAAGTTCACTAGGAATTTTAAGACAGGTTAAAATTAAAGAACTGATTGTTCATATACTCGAAGAGGTATTCTCTATGAACATATGTTCGAGAATCGGATATACCCAAAACTGTTCAGAAGTTGAGAACTTTCTGAAAGTTAAAGTTATCTTGATTTTGGTATCATAATGTTTAGAAGATGTAAAATGTCTAAGAATATGATATTCATAAAATAAGAATCAAAAGAAGAAGCACATGCCTTCTATAATAATAGAGCGAATCAGATGTTGAAGACTGTCTGAAATTCTAGAGTCAAGACTCTCAAGATCTCGATATTTGATCTATTGGAACCAGACGGAGTTTTACTCAAATGGTTCAGAGTCAGAATATTCGATCTTCATCAAATCATTGATTCAATATGAGTATCATAAAAAGGATAAGTATTCCTTACCTTTCTAATTTCACTGATTATGATTATGTACAAAATTGTGTCATCAAAATACATAGTTTTGTCATCATCAAAAAGGGGGAGATTGTAAGAATAAGATTTGGTTATGCAATATTATCTATGAGTTTTGATGATAACGAATGAGTATGTTTGTGTGAACAATTTTGTTATACTAATGTTTGTTATTGTTGAGTACTTAAAAAACAGGTTCTAGTTCTGATGGATGACGTGGCCAAGATATTAGAAGAGAATTAGTTCCGCTTTTGTGCTACACAAGTTCTGTTGAACAGTAGAAAGACACTCCAGAAGGCTCTGAAGTGTAAGCTCTAGTGTTTGTCTAAAGAAACCAGTCAAAAGATCTGAAGACAGAAGTTGCTACTTACGTCCAAATGCTGAAGACTCAAGCTTCTAAAGACAACGTATTCTAAGGAAACAATCAGAAGATCTGAAGACAGAAGTTGTCACTTAAGTCCAGATGTTGAAGACTCATGTTTCTAAAAGATAGTGTGTTCCAAAGAAACAAATTTAGAAGATCTGAAGACAATGTTTCTACTGAAGTCAAGATGCTGAAGACTTTGGGTTTCTAATAACAAGGTTCAAAAGACAAGGATTTTTAAAGAACCAAGTGCTAAAGATTCTAAAGACATTATGGCTTAAGATTCCAAAGACTTGAAGTTTTAAAGGTTCAATATTATCTACAAGGTATTTCTCAAGACAAAATGCTAAAGACTCTGAAGAGGTAGCTCTTAATATTCTAAAGAATTGAAGTTCTTCTAATCTAAGGTTCACTACAACGGGTTCTCACGACCAATTATCAAAGACTCTGAAGACGCAGTTCTGAAGATTCTGAAGACTTAAAGTTCTGAAGACCTTATGATGTGTTCCCTTTTATAACCTTATGCTTGCAGAAGCCTCTGAAGTGCAGAAGGAAAGAATATAACGGTAACATGGTACCATAGTACACAATACGAAAAGCTTTATTCCACTACCTCTCCACTAACTTGAAGTGTGGAAGAGGTAAGGATGTGGCAGTACTATTTGTAACGACTGATTTCAAATAGCCAACGACTCTATTTTTCTTGGCTATATAGGAAAATAATCATATGTTTAAACTTGTTGGTTAGCTGGTTGCTTGACACATGATGCTGAACGAATTGAATGTTGGTGTTCAATGTTAAAAATGAAAGGTGTCATTATTGGAACACAACCAAAAAGTTATCATCCACTATAACCATAACAATAATTCTACAAGATGTTATTCAAATCACCAATCATATACCTCTTGGCAGAATCATGAAAAAGTAAGGAGTTGTTGCTCATATCTTGCTTAATGAAGAAAGAAGAAAAAATGAATAATTCTACAAGATGTCATTCAAATCATCAATCATATAAACCTTGGAAGAATTATGAAAAAGCAAGGAGTTATTGCTCATAGCTTTCTCAACAATGAAGATGAAGACAAGAAGACTACAAGATGCTGCACTTAATTTAGATTATATTTATCTTTGTAAAAATATGTAAAACACAAGAGTTGTTGCTCAGATTGTGTTATTGCTTAAGATCTTCATGTAAATTGTTTGTACACAAGAGTTGTTACTCAGAATTGTGTCAAACAATATGTACTTAATTTAGGAGTAATCTGTTTGATAAGAAGCACTCATGTAATCTCCAGAAAAACAATTATGTTAGAATTGGTTGGTTCTTCAAGTGATCGAGTGAAGATCATAAGACTTGAGAAGACTTTGGCTATGGCCATCATAGATGAAATCCTGGTAGTGGATTCTATTGGGTCAATGGTAGTCATATCTCAAAGGGGACTGAGTGAAGGTCAACTTTGTGGGGTCATTGATGGATATCATTAGAAGGAAATCTTGGTAGGAGATTCTAGTGAATCACATTCTATTGGGTCAATGAATGTTATATCTACTCTGGATCCCTGAATGCTTCATTGGATGTTAGTCACTGGTCGTTGCCCGTGTGATTGTAATCAGATTGGTTATAGTGGATTAAGTCATTGAGTTCAAAGCAAAATTACCTCGGAAGGGTGGACTAGACTAGTTTAGGGGTTTCTCAAGTGAACTAGGATATATCGCGTATTCTTTACTTTTTCTTAGGCTTTAGAGTTTATGTTTTCTCAACTTATTTAGAAGCATTACTAAGTAACATTCAGAAGCGTTGTTCAACGAAAAATTCCTAGAAGAGAAAGTTATTCAAGAAAGGAAAATCCAATTCAAACCCCCCTTTCTTGCGTTTTCTTCACACCTTCAATCTAAAGCTTAAACTTGCTAAAGGGATGGCATGAATGAATTATTAATGAACAAAAAGAAATTTTTTATTATTGCACTCGTCTCAGTTTCAAAACCCCATGCCTACGTATCCCCGTCGTGCAATAGAGAATCAGAGTATAGTAGTTCTTTCTAAAAAGGTTTATTTGTTGTATGATTTTAAATGAAGAGACAAGTTGTCATTTTTAGGATAAAAATATCAAGTAATCACCCACAAAGTATGAGAAAGAGAGACAATGCATCAACATGAGAGAGGGTTTGGACACACCTCTAGTACTTAATTGGAAAAGTTGACCTCTTTACAACCATGGGGATAGGAGAATGACATCTCGACTATAAATAACTCATGTCTAATCTTGGAAAAAAGTTTTTAAAGGAGAAATGCACGAGGGCACAAAAAGTTTTGAATGAGGTTGAGTGTTTTTTAGTCTTTGAAAAAGGATTTGGTGATTTGAACCACATTTAGACTATGAATGAGAGGAAGAAAATGGTTAGGAATGCACCGCCTCATCCTTCTCTCACTATTTAAAGCTCATGATATATGGTTCGTCTCTTTATTTGTTATATGTTTTTGAGATTCGATAAAGAAAAATAAGTTTTAGTTTTAAATGCAATGCAAAATGGGAAACAAAATCTAAGATGAAACTCAAGTCCTAATGTTGTCATTTACAATGGTCCTAGAGTTAGGATATCAAAAGGCAAATCTACCTAAAACTTAACACATATCATGGATCTAAGGGAAAGGATTGAGGAAATTTCTACCTAATGTTATTTTTGTACCCCAAAAGTTTCCCTCTCATTTCTCAAGTAATCTGTCACAAGATCTCCTTTGGTTCAAGATTGCACAAGGGTTGATCAGCTCAAGGCACCTCCTTAAACATTGATGACTGAAAATTAAGGTTTGAGTTTACACAAAGACAAATGAACTTTTAATGCCTCATATGACTTTCATGGATCATTTTGGGCTCTCAAGATTTCTCATGTCAAGTTTCAAGTCTTGGATCACATTTTTGCTCAGTCAATTGATCAGTTGACCTAAAATCAGTTGTATTGGGGAAAAAGTCAACTACGGTCAATTTACAGTCAAACTTCATAATTTTTTATCCATATAAATATTATAAACTCACATATGTCATTTGATCAAGTTTGGATCACAATTCCTCAAGAAATTTGATCAGATCATCAAAAGGGCAAAATGGTCAAAATTAGGGTTTTAGTTGAGAAGATGCAATTTCTGATTTTTGACCTAGAAAATGATTGATTGGTTTAAGTTATGATATCAAGGATTAAAATGAATAATTTTGACCTAATGGCATGGCTCGAAACATCTCTCAAGACCAATTGGTTGACAGATGAATTTTAGTCAATTGATGAAAAGTCAGTTGTACACTGAAAAGTCAAACTTTGAGTTTTTGGTCAAAATCAAGTGTCAAAGATCACAATTCATCAAAACATGTCAAAATATGAAACTTGTTCATCAAGAAATCAAAAAGTCAAGATTTTATTTTGAAAAGTCAAAATTTCTAAACTTAGATTTTTTTCTAAGTGTTGAAAATTTCATATTTTTTCATAACTTTGAGCCAAATTTCCACCATGATGCAGGATAATTCAAAGGAAGCTTCCAACATGAAAGTTGTAGATATAAATGAGATATAAAACATTGTATAACATAACTTCTCCTATAAATGCATGGATTTCAAGTTATGATTTTGTGAATACATGTTAATGAAACTTGGAAACAGTGAAATTTTGCCCTATTTTAGGCAGGATTTTGACCTAACTTCATGGCAATTTTTCACATAGTTCCAAGATGAATATTCAAAAATGTCCAACATATATGTTTTAGAAGATGTTAAAAGATTTCCAAAATGTCCAAGAACTCATTGAGATCATACTTGAGCAAGGAGAATCGAAGGCAATAAGTTAGGATTTTCAAACTTGAATTACAAGTCATTTCTTGATGAACACATGAACCAAATCCATGCTAGGCTGCATAATCTTTACTTTGTAGGCCTCAAACTTGTTTGTAACTCTATAATTAATGTTTTGCACAGCTGGTATAAGCTTTAATCCAAGCATTCAATTCATTGCACATGCTTAATACCATTTTAGGAAGAAAGGCAACATTGCCATATTGGAAAAGTGGCTTTATGCATAAAGTCCACTCTTCTTGAGCCTCTAACTTATTGTTCAGAACAAACACAATATGTATGCACAGAAGCAACATGTTTAAAGCTTATAACCACTCTAAATAGCTTTATACTTGTGCATTAGAACCACATTTCTCAAGCTTTCTTTAAAATCAAGCAAAAAGCCACAAACATGTGATTTTAAATTCTGATCAAGGACAAGCCTCCAAACTTGTTGCTTATAAATAGAGGCACTATTTGTGAGTTAGAACACGAGCATTAACACCATGAAACTCTCCCAAACTCCCTTTATCCAGAAATTGTCTCAAAACTCCATTGTTGTGCAAGTTCCGACTTTACATATCAAACTTCCATTTCCCTCGTGCATTTTTTGGCCTTTCGCTTCCAAAAGCTCCTACATATCAAATACAACTCATCCCCATCCTTATTCCAGAACTGTAACACCATTTACCATAATCTCCATAACCAAAAAACAGAGTCTTCAACTTGACTTCTCCAGGTCATTTCAGCCACTCTCAACTCAAGCTAAGCATTACATTAGCTTCCTAGAGACTCAAGGAAACTAAGCTGATCATTGCAGCACCTTGAATCAAGCTCAAACTCATTTCATGATTTCCAGTTTTGAGGTATATTCTTTGAACTTCTATCTTCTCATTTAGGCATTGTTAGGCTTGCATTTGTGAAGATAAAATGTAGACATCATTGCCCTGAAGCTGTACATGTCCATAGATTTCATTTATATTGATTGAGCTAGGAGAAGTTTAAGATTGAACCTCTGAAAATAATTAGGTCAGAATTTGGTACTTTTAAAAATTCTCATTCATCTTTGATTTATAGCTTATGATATTTATATGGTTGGATTCGTATGGAAAAATGGAGCAAATTTCATGTTTGCATATTTTATTTTTGTTGAGAAATGGTGAAGTTACAGGATCCATGGCTGGAGGATGAAGATGAAGTTGTATTCAGGGCATAACTTAGATTATATATTTATTGTTTTGTTTATATCAACAGATATATCACCACCCCAGTGGTTAAAGCGCACACCTTTCACCTTTAGGACATGGGTTCGAGCCCCAACGTCTGTTTTGCTATTATTTTCATAGTTTCTGTTTCTTTTTTGTTTGCAGCCAAGCGCCTGGGCCTCCGTATTGGGCCTTCCTTCCATTTTTGCTTTTTTCTAATCCCCTGCTTTACTTTAGCACCTGACCCAACCTTTTTTTAAATATTTTTATTGATTTTTTTTTCTTATTTTATTTTCATTTTCAGTTTGGTTTTATTATTATTATTATTATTATTATTAAAATTATTTTTATTTTTATTAATAAAAAAAATCTAAAAAATATTTTGTTTTTTTTTACACTTATATTTCATTTTTCTTTATAAAAACAAAAAGACATAAAACATTTTTCTTAAACAAATTAATTTCTTTTTTAAATTAATTAATATTTAGACTTAGGTTTAATTATTATTTTATTTTCTTTTAAATTAAAATTAATTTAGAACTTAGGATTCTTTTAATTAATTAATTAATTTTCATCTTTATTTTATTTAAAACCTTCCATATAAAAAACCCTAAAAAAAAAACTTTTTTAACCTAATTTTCTTTTCTTAACTAATTTAGGTTTAATTTTATTATCTTTAATTAATTATTTTTCCTTCTTAGACATTAGGGTAAAACCCTTAAAAACCAAAACAAAAATCATTTCTTTTTCCATTTGCATTTATATTCTTCCATTATTTTATTCAATTCTTGTACAATATTCAATATGGTTGTAATAGATAATTAGGTTTAAATATCTTGCAAAATTCCCCATTTGTAAATTTGTATACCCCTCCCCTAATGATGTAATAGCTTAGTAATTTTACTTTCTGCAATTTATCACTTAATATAAATGCGAGTAATTAGGGTTTGTATGGAAAGATTAAAATCAACAATTAGCAAACCCTAATCCAAGACAAAACAATGCATGTAAATCAAACACATTTGCACACTTGCACCCTTAGGGTAATTCCACTTTGTTGCCTTATAAAAATGGCCATGTTATGCATGTGGGATATCTTAGCAAAAATCAATCAAAAATACAAGATCATAGTCCCTCGATGACGCTATCAATGTTGCCTTTCAAAATGACCTTAGTCCCTCAAAGAGAAATGCTAAGATATCTTACAATATTGCTATCATGGCTATACGATAACCCACGCTCGTCCCTATAAATCCAAAGATAAGGCTACATACAAAATCAATGGTAAGATAGCACTATCAAAGGAAAGGAAGAAATGAACAAAGACTTTTGAGTAGGTAGATTGTTCCTAGTTGCTTGCTCAATTTCAAATCAAACACTCTTGCTTATTTTTAAAACAAACACCAACACTTTCTAAAACACTTTCAAAACATTTTCCAAAATTGAAACATATTCAAAAGCTCAACACTTTGTATACGTTCTTACGAACGAGAACTATCACAAAGTTTTCCTAAACGATTGCGCCTTTTCAAAATACTTTCAAAAACCACACAAAGCACATTTTCAAATAAAAATCAAGTGATCTAGCAAGCAACTAAGAGCCCATAGATAACTATGGATGAAAAGGGTGCTAACACCTTCCCTTTTCATAATCTACCCCCCGAACTCAAGAAACAATCTCAAAGGTCTTTCTTGTTCTTTTCAGCCTTTACTTTTGGATAAAAGAAAAGTCGGTGGTGACTCTCTCTAACCGCAACATTTGCCATAGAACGCAAAATAACCAAGTCATTTCTCCCACTGTATCACAAAACTGGCGACTCTGCTGGGGATTAACTTAAAAGTGGGGTTACCTTAGGGATAGATCACCTTTACTTGCTTTCATTGTTTGATTTGTTTGCTTTATATTTTGGTTCCTTGTTTGGGTTTGTTCTAATCCTCTACCTGGATTTGGAGATACCTTATAGGTAAGTAGCAATACGTTGTGGAAATTGTGCGGGGTATACTGACATGGTCTAAGAAATAGCTATGTTAGCATGGCATATTTGTGGATGCCGGTAGCCCTTGAGTAGTCAAGGAGAATACATGGCCACTGTGTGATGTCATGAAGCACTAACTGACTTTTAGAACCTTTACTTAACCAACATGGCCATTAGGATGTAGTGAGATAACCAGCTTTGGTGCAGTCCGGAGTTGGTTGATACTTGATACTACACTCATTGAGGTTTGACTTTTCGGGATATTCCAGTCGTCATGAAAGAGGCTTGCGCTGAAACAATGGCCGAGATGACAAATCAGTGATATTGAGATCCCTTAGAACCCAATTACTATTTCTAGGACAGGTTTGAGCCAACTAAACTTCCAAAGGGTACTTACCTATGAGACTCCATGCAAGCCTAATCCTAAGGACTTGTTTTCCTTGTTTGTATATACTTACTTGTACATGACATCATAAACATCATAACATCATACTCATTCTAACCATTTTAAGTACTTTTGGGATTTATCTTTGTTCTATTTTGTAGGACATGGCTTCTATCCGCAGGAATAATATCCAAGTCAATCTCGTAAGAATTCCTCCTTAACTCAAAGAGTTAGCATCAAGGGTTCTTGAGAATTCTCCATTCACCGAAAGACATGGTCGACTCCTAAACTTGGTTACCTCTAACACTGATGAAGATATGATGAAGGTGCTTTTTCAATTCTTTTATCCTCTACACCATTGCTTCACTTTTCCCAATTATCAACTTGTTCCAACTTTGGAAGAATTCTCTCAACTCTTGAGGATTCCCATTCTCAATCAACTACCTTAAACGGTACGGAAAGAGATCCAAAACCTGAAGAGATTACCCAAGCACTATACTCACAACAATCTGATATCACAACTAATTAGGAAACAAAGAGTGGTGTCAAAGGTTTCTTAGCCAAGTTCTTGTTCGAGAAAGGTCAATATTGTTGGAACTCTTTGGACTTACAAGCTTTTGAAGAAATCTCGGCCCTTATCATCTATGGGATGATTTTGTTTCCAAACCCTAACCAACTTATAGATGTAAATGCTGTTAAGATCTTCATGTCTCGCAATTCAGTGCCTACTTTATTGGGAGACATCTTACATTCTTTTCACTCTCGCACTATGAGGAAGATAGGGATCCTTATGTGTTGCACTTCTCTCTTGGCAAGATGGTTTATTTCGCATCTTCCCCGATCTATGTTGAATAACGAGCAAGGTTTGAGGTGGTCCCATAGGCTGATGACGCTCAGACATTCAGATGTTCATTGGTGTTCTCGATCATTGGAGAATGTTACTATCATCGACCGTTGTGGTGAATTCCCTAATGTCCCTTTGCTTGGTATTAGAGGAGGTATCACTTACAACGCCTGCTTAGCTTTACGACAATTTGGTTATGCCCGAAGGGATGGTCCATATGAGATTCTGATCCAAGGAGTGGTATTCAACTACGAAGGCAACGATCAAAGCTACCGCCAGAGGTTTATCTGAGCTTGGAGGATGGTAAGCAAAGTGGATAGTAAGACACTAGGACACGAGAATTCCATTCCCCTTGAGCCTTACCTTAAGTGGGTACGAGCTCGTGCTCAGAAACTTGTGATGCCTTATCCCTCTATCTTACCAGTTATTATGGAGCATGTGGTTGAAGGAGATGTTTCCTACACTGTCCTCCACCCCGACATGCCAACTTCTCTCGAAGACCTACAAAAAATGTTGGATTCAGCTTAAGGAAGAACGAGATACTTTTGAAGCTCAATTTTATGCTAGTGAGAAGAGGGTCTTGGAGCTTGCAAAACAGCTACAAGAAGGACAAAGTGTGAATTCCTACCTTGCACCGAAGCGGATGCGTTCAATCTTTTTATCTTAGAGAGTTATTTTGTAAGCCTTAGAGGCATGATGTAATCATTTTGAACTAATTAATGAAATTTGGCGTTTGCTCATTATTTTGTCTATACAAAGTTAAATTTCATAAATCCTTGAAATCAATTGCATATACATCTTCCATGCATCATAACATGATAGGTTTTCACATAACAGGTTTCCTTATCTTTCTGCTGTTTATTTCAGCATGATGGATCTAGAGAAAACTGTGAAGGATCTTTTGGAACAAAACTCACAATTCCAAGAGACTCTACTAGCCCTAGCCAAGGGGCAGCAAGATATGATGGCATTGCTGGAAGTTAAGAAGAAGCCCAAGAAGAGAGCCCTGGTCAACATGGGCAGAAGGTTCAAAGAGTCGGTTCGTCAGATCCCGATAGTGGAAGACTCATATGAAGAAGACGAGAATCAGATTGGTGAGGTTAAGAGTACCCAGACTGACTGCGTTAATGATCAAGCATCTGATGATGATTATTTTGACGAGCAGTATCCACCCGTCGATGTCAAATACAACCAGTTAGAAGACATATTGAAGGTCGTCGAGATCCAAGCCGTCCCCGGTTTAGATTTTGATGATTTGAGTTTGATCTATGGGGTTATCATTCCCCACAAATTCAAAATACCAGTCTTTACAAAGTACGATGGAGTTTCTTGTCCAAAACTTCACCTGAAATCTTATGTGCGCAAGATACAACCGCACACTGCTGATAAGAAACTCTGGGTTCAATTTTTCCAAGAGAGCTTGACCAGAACGCAACTAGAATGGTTCTACCAGTTAGATGGTTCCCGTATCAATACTTGGGAGGATTTAGCTACCACCCTCTACCATCAATACTAGTATAATGCCGACTTGGCGCCAACAAGAGTACAATTGCAAGATATGACAATGGGGAAGAATGAAAGATTTAAAGAATATGCACAAAAGTGGAGAGACCTTGCAAGTAGGGTTCAACCACCTTTGACTGATAGAGAGCACATTGACATGTTTATGGGCACTTTATCCGGTCCATTCTTTAACTTGTTTGTTGTCTATTCTTCTTCTGGTTTCACCAAGCTAATCTTAACCGGTGAAAGAGTTGAAAGCGGCATCAAAAGTGGGAAGATCTCTGTGGCATCCGCCTCCACTTCCAATCCTCTCAAGAAACCTTTTGCTGCAAAGAAGGAAATCAATGCTGTGTACGGGGCAAGGGCCCGTACCAAGAAGAATTATCATCAGTCTGTTAACATTGTCTGAATATCCAATCCAACTTCTGCTCAAAGGCCATCTGCTAATCAACAACGATTTGAAACTCCGAGAAGACAATTCACGAGGTTAGGCATGTCACTGTCTCAAGCCTTACCACACTTACTAAAGGATAATTTGGTGGCATTGCGCGATCCTCCTGCCAACCCAGATACCTCTTCACCAAAGTATAACCCGAGCGCCAAATGTGGTTACCACTCAAGTAGCCCCGGGCATGAGACGGGCCAATGCTGGGCCTTGAAGAACAAAATTCAGGATTTGATCGATAATAAGACTGTTGAATTTGATCCTCCTCCAACTCCGAATGTAATCACCACGCCTATGCCGAAACATGACAAGGGCGTCAATGAAGTCAACACTGTGGGTGACTCTGATGAAGAAGCTGCATTTGAAGATTGGGTGTATCCTACTACAACAGAGCTGAAGAATTGACATGCAAAGGATTTTGTTCCCATCTCCTTCATTGAGGATTAATCTACTTGTTATTGATTTTCTTTCAACTCAAGAACATTTTGTCTGTAATATTTAACAATGACTTTTAAGCCACGTGCCTGGCCCGAGGCACTTTGGTCCATTTGTTAAGGGTTTTATTTATGTTCATCTAATCATATGATCATTAAATACAAATCATTAGACTCTTTTGCATTCAAATCTTTGTGTTCATTGTCTTTATTTTCTTCAAATACATTTTTCAAAGTATCCATGTATCTTACATGCACACACACACACACACACACACACACTCTTGCAGGTCCTCATCCACTCTGGATCCTATTGCCAATGACTCTACTATTGCCGAATATGACTTCGAATGTCCAATTAACCAAGCCGAAGACAAAGGTGAGGAAGATTGTGATATACCAGGAAAACTAGCCAGACTTCTATTACAAGAGGAAAAAGCTATGCAGTCACACAAAGAGTCAGTTGAAGTCATCAATTTGGGTACCCAGACGGACAAGAAGGAAATCAAGATCGGGGATAACTTAGAAGACAGTGTCAAGAGCAGGTTGATTCAAATGTTGCATGACTATGTGGAAGTGTTTGCTTGGTCGTATGAATGCCAGGGTTGGATACCGACATCATAGTTCATCGTCTGCCGACAAAAGAAGACTATCCTCCTGTCAAGCAAAAGGTTCGTCGCATGAGGCATGATATGTCTGAAAAGATCAAAGCTGAAGTGATGAAACAATTTGATGCAGGGTTCTTAGTTGTGATATCCTATCCGTAATGGATTGAAAATATGGTGCCAGTACCTAAGAAAGATGGAAAAGTTCGCATGTGCGTACCCAAGGATGACTTTCCTCTACCACACATTGATGTCTTGGTCGATAACACTACTCAACATAAAGTCTTCTCTTCCATGGATGGTTTCTCTGGAAATAATCAGATAAGGATGGCTCCCGAAGACATGGAGAAGACAACTTTCGTTACGCAATGGGGCACCTTTTACTACAAGGTCATGCCGCTCAAACTGAAGAATGCAGGGGCAACATATCAAAGGGTTATGGTAGCTTTGTTTCATGATATGATCCATCATGAAATAGAGGTATATGTGGATGATATGATTTCCAGATCACAAACTGAATAAGAACATCTTGATCATCTGTACAAACTATTCGAGAGGTTGAAAAAGTACATGTTGAGGTTGAACCCTAACAAGTGCATATTCGGAGTACGATCAGGAAAGCTTCTAGGTTTTGTTGTTAGCAATAAAGGCATTGAAGTTGATCCTTCCAAGGTAAAGGCCATCCAAGAAATGCCAGTCCCTCATTCTGAAAAGGAAGTTAGAGGATTCTTGGGTCGTCTCAATTACATCGCCCGCTTCATATCTCACTTGACTGCTACTTGTAAGCCGATCTTCAAACTCTTAAAGAAAGATCAAGTAGTCAGATGAAATGATGAATGCCAAGCTGCCTTTGATAAAATCAAAGAATATCTACAAGAGCCTCCTATTCTCATGCCTCTAATTAAAGGAAGACCCTTGATCATGTACTTGACAATACTAGAGAACTCTATGGGGTGTGTTTTGGACCAACATGACGAGTCTGGCCGAAAAGAGCATGTTATTTATTATCTAAGCAAAAAGTTTACCGACTGTGAAACCAGATATTCACTGATCGAGAAAACTTGTTGCGCTCTGGCATGGGCTGCTCGCCGGCTAAGACCATATATGTTAACTCATACCACTCTGTTGATTTCTAAAATGGACCCAATCAAGTACATCTTCGAGAAACCCGCTCTTTTCGGACGGATAGCAAGATGGAAAATGATCTTGACTGAGTACGAAATTCAATACACAACACAGAAAGCCATAAAAGGAAGCGTACTAGAAGATCATTTGGCCCATCAAGCTGTTGATGATTATCAGTCTATGAACTTTAACTTCCCGGATGAGAACATCATGCTGGTGACCGACTATGCGAAACCTGGACCATATGACGGACCTGAACAAGGATCTCGATGAACTATGGTCTTCGACGGGGCTTCCAATGCTTTGGGTAACAGAATTGGTGTTGTGATCATCTCCCCTGAAAGTTGCCACACTCCTTTTACTGCCAGATTATGCTTCGATTGCACGAACAATATGGCTGAGTACGAAGCGTGCATTTTGGGTCTAAAAACAGCCATTGATTTGAGGATCAAGCATTTGAATGTGTTTGGGGATTTCGCTCTAATGATTAGCCAAGTAAAAGGATATTGGGAAACTAAGCACCCTAATCTCATCCCTTACAAGGAACTTGTGCTATCCCTGATTCCCTACTTTGAATAGATCACATTTGAACACTTCCCCAGGGAAGAGAATCAGCTGGCTGACGCCTTGGCAACCATGTCTTCAATGTTCAAGGTCAGATGGGACAATGAAGCCCCTATGATTACGATTGAGAGATTCGACGAACCTGCACACTGCTGTGAGCTTGACACTAATAAAAAAAATCCATGGTACCATGAGTTGATGAGATACCTTGAAGCACAAGAGTACCCCGAGGGAGCATCCATCAATGACAGAAAGTTCTTACGAAGATTTGCAGCCAAATTCTTCCTAAGTAACGAAATATTGTACAAGCGCAACCATGACTCTACTCTGCTTCGATGTATGGACAAGAAGGAGGCAGAGGAAATTATGGAAGACATGCACGATGGTCTCTTTGGGACTCACTCAAGTGGACATACAATGGCCAAGAAGATCTTGAGAGTTAGTTACTATTGGTCAGTGATGGAGACTGATTGCCATCAACACTCAAGAACTTGCCATAAATGCCAAATCTATGTTGAGAAGGTCCATGTACCTCCTATCCCTCTAAATTTCATGACCTCTCCGTGGCCATTTGCAATGTGGAGCATTAACATGATTAGAGAGATCAAGCTCACCCCTTCCAATGGACACCGCTTCATTCTTGTCGCTATCGACTATTTCACCAAATGGGTCAAAGCCGCTTCGTTTGCCTCAGTCACCAAGAATGTGGTAGCCAGATTCATCAAACACAACCTCATCTGCCGCTATGGTATCCCCGAAAGGATCATCACCAACAATGGGACTAACCTCAATAATGATATGATTACTGAAATTTGCACTCAGTTCCAAACCAAGCATCATAATTCTTCTCCATATAGACCTAAAATGAATGGCGCAGTCGAAGCGGCCAACAAAAACATGAAGAAGATTGTGCAGAAGATGGTAGTGACCTATAAGGATTGGCATGAGATGTTACCGTTTTCTCTTCATGGCTACCACACTTCAGCTAGGACATTAACTGGGGAAACTCCCTTTTCTCTAGTCTATGGCATGTAAGCGGTTTTTCCACTGAAGTTCAGATTCCGTCACTAAGGATTATGAATGAGGCAGGCTTAGGTGAAGACGAGTGGATTCAGACAAGATTAGATTAATTGAACTTAATAAATGAAAAATGAATGGCTGCTGTTTGTCATGGTCAGACGTACCAAAAACGGATGATCAAGGCTTTCAAGAAAAAGATCAAGCCTCGAGTATATCAACTGGTAACTTGGTTATAAAGCGCATCATTCTGCCACAAGGTGACCTCAGAGGCAAATGGACTCCCACCTATGAAGGCCCATTTGTTGTCAAGAGAGTGTTCTCTGGCGGTGCCATGATGCTGACTACCATAGATGGTGAAGACTTCCCACATCCTATAAACACAGACATAGTTAAAAAATACTACGCATAAGAGACCCGCTAGGTTGACACACCTAGGCAAAATAAGGGCATCCCAACAAACCAAAAGGGTTGGGCAAAAATTAGGGATATATGCAAAAGATTGTACACCCGACAAGTTGAAAACCCGAAAGGGCGACTTGGGCAAAAAAGGGTATCCTGGTGGGCTGAAAACCCGAAAGGGCGGTCCAGGAAAAAGTTAAGGATTAAAAGCGTATGACTATGTCCTGTGGAATCCACACAGTCAATTTTATCACCAAGGTCCAAGTTCAAACGGTCCAAGATCAATCCAATCAACTTCTATCAACGGCAAGGGACATTCGAAGACATTGGGGCAATAATAGAGTTGGAAGGTAATGAGATCATTTCACATGGCTATTTGTTTTCATTCTCAATTTTGTTTTCCTTTCGATGATTCCCTCTTACTAGGATCT
Source organism: Vicia faba (assembly GCA_948472305.1). NCBI lineage: Eukaryota > Viridiplantae > Streptophyta > Magnoliopsida > Fabales > Fabaceae > Vicia > Vicia faba. Next base: position 1,302,828,452 of record OX451739.1, read on the forward strand.
CCGTCTCTCTGTACAAAAAACGCCTATTCATGGGCAAAATATCAATATGAATATACTTTGAAGTGCAAACTTTCTATTTTTGTTTTGAATGCAAAGTTGTCCAATGACTAAAATTGAACGAACATATGCATATGAACATAATTAAAACTGTTTGGCACATGTGACCTGCTAAACATCAATAAGCATCTCTTTAATGTATATGGAATATCCCCACAGATTTATTTCATTAACATTATCTCCACAAGACATCTACAACAAACCTTCCTCAACAGAGTTATTCACAAAGTCTCTTTGCACAGGTTAATCTCCAACCAGAGTCTCAATCTCTTGGCATCTCTCTACCCAGTTATGTTGACCCTACAAGTATAAGCCTTATGGAACTATTCCTCAAAGAACTCACCTCATAAGCAGTTCATCAAATATTCATCAACATGGTTTATCCCAACAAACAACGAGTAGCATAACTCCCCAGCCGAGTTCAAATTCCCCTAACATAGTCTATCTGTTATTCCTATCTGAGTATACCCTTCCCAAGCTGAGTATATCCTCCCCAAGCTGAGTATATCCCCCCAAGCTAACTTTGTCTTCCCCGACTGAGTCCACACTCCCCAACTTGAGTTTTCCTTTCAGATTATTACAAATCATAGGGACACAACCCCTAATCCCCAGTAAAGTCGTCAACAAAGCCTTTACTATCTTCAAAAGATACTATGAAGCCTGGACCGACCAAATAATACTCAACTTCTCAAGTCACCACAGAGCCTGGACCCGACCAGATAATAGTGAAAACCTTCCAAATACTATGAAACCTGGACCCGACCAGATAATAGTTTAACTCTTCAAAATATAGAAGAACCTAGACTCAACCAAACCAAGGTTTAACTTCTTTTCCCCAATAGAGTTTGCCTATACCCCAACAAATTATTGTGAAGCCTGGATCCAACCAGATAGCAATTCCCTTCAGAAATTCGTTGTGAAACCTGGAATCTGACCAGATCCCCAAGCAGTTTATTATGAAACCTGGACCCGACCAGATAATAATTAACCTCATCCACCTCAGAAATCTATAAAGCATGGAATTCGACCAGATAGCGGTTCAATGTCATTAAGTTACTATAAAGCCTGGACCCGACCAAATATCAGCTCAACTTCGTCTTTTCAAACAAGTTATTGTGAAGCCTGGAGCCCGACCAGATAACAACTAGCTACAATGCCAGCAAGACACTATGAAGCCTGGACCCGACTCGATAATAGTATAACTTTTCAAAAAAACCATGAAGCCTGGACCCGAGCAGATAGTAGTTACAACTCCAAGTTACTATGAAGCCTGGACCTGACCAGATATCAGTTCAACTTCATCCTTTCAAGATACTACAAAGCCTGAAATTCGACCAGATAACAATTAACTTCCTTATCCCCAGGAATTTGTTGTGAAGCCTGGATCCGACCAGATAACAATTTAATTTCAAGAAATTTTCTACAAAGCCTGAAATTCGACCAGATAACAGTTAATTTATTCTTCCCCAGTAAGTTATCGTGAAGCCTGGATTCGACTAGATAGCAGTTGACTTCCTTATCCTCAGCAAGTTATGAAGCCTGAACCCGACCAGATAACAGCTGACATACAAGAGATATTACCCAGCGGAAGCATCCTTTCTACAAAGTTTGTAGATATGTATTCTTCATCCCTAACATCGATCCGGGATTCAGCTTCCTAAAATTCCTCTGCAGCAGTCAGGGATTTATTTTCCCGGACAAACATACATCTCACATTCACACATCATAACATATACATACAAAATGCATCTAGCATATTACCACATCTGGTGAACATCATGCATACATCTACATTTAACTAACTTCTTTTTCCCACAGGTAGAACATCAAGTTTTAGTCTAAATCAACCAAAGATTTGTGTTGTTACTTCTCCCAGTGTTTACCAACATTCCTCCAAATGGCATATATAAGCCCATTCACAATCCATCTTCGAGTTCAAATTTCTGGGCACTCTAATGTTCAATCATCTTCCACCTTCAAGTCACGAATGACAGATCCGCCAATCTAACTCTTCAGGTTTAAGAAGATTGAACAGGGGAAGCTGTTGTACCCCAAAATTTGCCCTCTCATTTCTTAAGTAATCTCTCACAAGATCTCATTTGTTTCAAGACTGCACAAGGGTTGATCAGCTCAAGACACCTCCTCAAGCACTGATGACTGAAAATTAGGGCTTGAGTTTGCACAAAGGCAAATGGACTTTTAATGCCTCATGTGACTTTCATGGATCATTTTGGGCTCTCAAGATTGCTCATGTCAAGTTTCAAGTCTTGGATCACATTTTTGCTCAGTCAATTGATCAGTTGACCTAAAATCAGCTGTATTGGGGAAAAGTCAACTATGGTCAATTTACAGTCAAAATTCATAATTTTTTATCCATATCAATATTATGAACTCACATATGTCATTTGATCAAGTTTGGATCATATCCTCAAAAAATTTGATCAGATCATCAGAAGGGCAAAATGGTCAAAATTAGGGTTTTGGTTGAAAAGATGCAATTTTTGATTTTTGACCTAGAAAATGATTGATTGGTGTTGTACCCCAAAATTTTCCCTCTAATTTATCAATTATTTTTCTCACAAGATCTCCTTTGGTTCAAGACTGCACAAGGGTTGATCAGCTAAAGACACCTCCTTAAGCATTGATGACTGAAACTAGGGTTTGAGATTGCACAAGGATAATTGAACTTTTAATGCCTCATATGACTTTAATGAATCATTATGGACCCTCAAGATTTCTCATGTCAAGTTTCAAGTCTTGGATCACATTTTTGCTCAGTCAATTGATCAATTGACCTAAAAATCAACTATATTGGGGAAAAAGTAAACTATGGTCAATTTACAGTCAAACTTTATAATTTTTGATCCATGTCAACATTATGAAATCATATATGTCATTTGATCAAGTTTGGACCATAATTCCTCAAGAAATTTGATCAGATCATCAAAAGGGCAAAATGGTCAAAATTAGGGTTTTGACCGAGAAAGGGCAATTTCTGATTTTTGACTTAGAAAATGGTTAATTGGTTTGAGACATGATCTCAAGGTTTCAAATGCATCATTTTGACCTAATGATATGACTCAAAACTTCCCTCAAGATCAATTGATTGATAGTTGATTTTCAATCAACTGATCAAAAGTCAACTGTACACTGAAAAGTCAAACTTTGACTTTTTGGTCAAAATCAAGTGTCAAAAATCATAATTCATCAAAACATGTCAAAATATGAAACTTTTTCATCAAGAAATCAAAAATTCAAGATTTCATTTTGAAAAGTCGAAGTTTCCAAACTTAGAAATTTTTCTAAGTGTTGAAAACTTCATATTTTTTCACAACTTTAAGCCAATTTTCACCATGATGCAAGATGATTCAAAGGAAAATTTCAACATGAAAGTTGTAGATCTCAATGAGATATAAAACATTGATGAACACAACTCCCCCTATAAATGTATGGATTTCAAGTTATTAATCCATGAAATCATGGTCATGAAACTAAAACACTTAGTGAAATTTTGAGCATTTTGGTCAGGATTTTGACCTAACTTTTGGGCCAAGTTTCATATAGTTCCAATTGGATTTTTCAAAATTGATTCAAAGAGGGGTTGTATAGAACATTACAAGCTTTATAAAATGTCCAAGAACTACTTGAGATCATTTTTGAGCAAGGAGAATCGAAGGCCAGAAGTTAGGGTTTCAAGTTGTTTTACAAGGCAGAATTTGTGATGCACAATGGACCAAATCACATAGCCATGCTGCATAGTCTCACTTTGCAGGATTCTAACTTGAAATCCACTACTTAATTAAATGTTTACACAACATATTGAGCCATTGTCTAAGCATTTGAACCATTATCCAAGTTGCATTTCCATTTTTGAAAGAAAGGCACCATTGTTATTCTTGAAAAGTGGCTTTAATCACGATGTCCACTCTCCTTGAGCATTGGACTTGTTCTTTATGCATACACAAACCCTATAAACCAAAAAGAAAGCATGTATAAAGTACTAACCACTCTATGCATCCCTGTACCATGCCTTGGAACAAGATGTTTCAACATTGCTTCAAAAACAAGAAAGATGCTACAACTTGAGATTTTCAAATTCTGGCTTGTTGTAACATACAAGATCTCTTGCCAACAAATATGCAAGTCATTTTCAAGCTAATGGAGGAATTCTCAAGCCCTGAAACCCCATAAAGCACAAAACCACCAAAAACATCTCAAAACTTTCCATTTCTGAGTTTTGAATCCAATCTCTAAATTTGCTCGTGCGTTTCTTGGCCTTTTACTTTCAAAAGCTTCTAAATAACATATACAAATAATTACAACACCTGCAACACAACTGTAACACCTCCATTACCATCCACCATTTTCAAAAACAACACCTTGCACCTTGACTTCTCCATAACTCCTCAGCCACTTTCAGCTCAAGCCAAACATCATGTTGGCTTCCTGGGAACTTGAGGAAGCTAACCCAATCACTAGAACTCATTGAAAGTTGCTCCAACTCAAAACGCGATACCCTCTCGCAAGGTGAGTTTTCTGAATTTTGAACTATTTATATAGGCAATGTTAGGCTTCCATTTTCAAAGATAAAATGTAGACCTCATTGCCACGAAGCTGTACATATCCATAGTGTGCATTTATATGGCTTGAGCTTAGAGAACTTTGGAGTTGAAGTTTCTGAAGTTTTTAGGTTTCAGATTAGGGCCAATAAAATTCATGTTTGTCTTTGATCTATAGTTTTAATGCTTTACATTTCTGAAATCGTGAGGAAATTTGCCACAAGATTTATGTTTACACTTTTGCAAATGGATGAGGAATGAACAAGATGCAGGTGGTTTGGCTAGGCGTGAGGTTGAAGATGAAGTTGTCTTCAGGAAGCAGTTTCTAATATATATTTATGGTTTGATATAAGTAAACAGATGTATAGCCACCCTAGTGGTAAGGCAGCGCGCTGGTAACTAAGAGGGCGTGAGTTCAACACCCAACGCGCTACCTTTTGCTCATTTTTCACATTTTTACTCTTTTTTTTTGTTTCAGCAAGCAGCGCCTGGGCCTCCACATTGGGATTTTCACTTTTGTTTTTTGCTTTTTTTAACCCCCTGACTACTTTTGCACCTCTGGCCTATTTTCTTTTATTATTTCTTTTTTTTCCTATCATATTTTATTTCTTTTGTCTTTATTATATTATTATTATTATTATTATTATTATTATTATTATTTTTATTTAATAAAAAAAATATAAAAATATTTTTGTTTATTATTTACACTTATTTATTTCATTTTCTCTATAAATACAAAAAGACCAAAAAAACATTTTCTTAAACAAATAAATTTCTTTTTTTAATAAATATTTAGACTTAGGTTTATTTATTATATTATTTTATTTTAAATTAAAATTAATTTAGAACTTAGGTTACTTTTAATTAATTAATTTTTATTTCATTTTTATTAACTTAAAACCTTTCATATAAAAAAACCTAAAAAAAAACCTTTTTTAACCTAATTTTCTTTTCTTAACTAATTTAGGTTTAATATTATTATCTGTAATTAATTATTTTTCCTTCTTAGACATTATGTTAAAAACCTTTAAAACCAAAACAAAATCATTTATTTTTCATTTAAATTCTTGCATTATTTTCTTTCCAATTTTGTATAATATTCAATATGGTTGTAATAGATAATTAGGTTTAATTTTCTTGCAAATTCCCATTTGTAAAAATGTATACCCCATCCCTCAAATAATGTAATAGTGTAGAATATTTACTTTCCGCAATTTATCGCTTTATATAAATGCTAGTAATTAGGGTTTGTATGGAAAGATAAAATGAATGCTTAGAAAACCCTAATACAAGACAAATCAAGCATGAAAAAGATACACTTGCACACTTTTCACCTCTAGGGTAACTCCACTTGTTGCCTTGAGAAATAAATGGTCATAATACGCATGTAAGACGTCTTAGCAAAAACAAACAAAAATACAAGATCATAGTCCCTCGATGACGCTCCGAAGTTGCCTTTCAAATGATCTTAGTCCCTCAAAGAAAATGCTAAGATATCTTACAATATTGATATGCATGACTATACGATGACCCTTGCCCGTCACTTTTACATCCAAAGATAAGGTTACTTACCAATCCATGGTAAAATAACAATGGCAAAGGAAAGAGAAAATAAACAAGAAAGACTTTTGAGTAGGTAGAATGTTCCTAGTTGCTTGTTCATTTTCAAATCAAAATATCCTTGCTATTTTCAAAATAAACACCAACACTTTCAAAACATCTTACAAACTTGAAACATTTTCAAAATATCAACACTTTGTATACGTTCTTACGAACAAGAACTATTACAAAGTTTTCCTAAACGATGGCGCCTTTTCAAAATACTTTCAAAAACCACACAAAGCACATTTTCAAACAAAAGCAAGTGATCTAGCAAGCAACTAAGAGCTCGTAGATAACTACGAATGAAAAGGGTGCTAATACCTTCCCTTTTCATAATATACTCCCCTAACTCAAGAAAACAATCTCAAAGGTATTTCCTGTTCTTTTCAGCCTTTCCTTTTGGATAAAAGAAAAGTCGGTGGCGACTCTTGCTAACCGCAACATTTGCGATAAAACACAAAACACCCAAGTCAGTTCTCCCACCGTATCACAATTGGTTTAAGTTATGATCTCAAGGATTCAAATACATCATTTTTACATAATGGCATGACTCAAAACATCTCTCAAGATCAATTGGTTGATAGATGAATTTCAGTCAATTGATAAAAAGTCAACTGTATACTGAAAAGTCAAACTTTGACTTTTTGGTCAAAATCAAGTGTCAAAGATCACAATTCATAAAAACATGTCAAAATATGAAAAATTTTCATCAAGAAATCAAAAAGTCAATATTTCATTTTGAAAAGTCAAAATTTCTAAACTTAGAAATTTTTCTAAGTGTTGAAAATTTCATATTTTTTCATAACTTTGAGCCAAATTTCCACCATGATGCAGGATGTTCCAAAGGAAGCTTCCAACATGAAAGTTGTAGATCTCAATGAGATCTAAAACATTGTATAACACAACTTATACTAGAAATGCATGTATTTCAAGTTATGATTTTGTGAATACATGTTCATGCAACTTGGAAACTTAGTGAAATTTTGCCCTAGTTTAGGCAGGATTTTGACCTAACTTCATGGAATTTTTTCACATAGTTCCAAGATGAATTTTCCAAAATGTCCAACATATATGTTGTATAGGATGTTACAAGCTTTCCAAAATGTCCAAGAACTTATTAAGATCATACTTGAGCAAGTAGAATCAAAGGCAAGAAATTAGGATTTTCAAACTTGAATTACAAGTCATTTCTTGATGAACACATGAACCAAATCCATGTTAGGCTGCATAATCTTTGCTTTGCAGACCTAAAACTTGTTTTTCACTCCATAATTAATGTTTTGCACAGCTGGTAGAAGCTTTAATCCAAGCATTCAATCTATTACCAATGCTTAATACCATTTTAGGAAGAAAGGCAACATTGTCATTTTGGAAAAGTGGCTTTATGCACAAAGTCCACTCTTCTTGAGCCTCTAACTTATTGTTCTGAACACACACAACATGTATGCTCAGAAGCAACATGTTTAAAGCTTGTAACCACTCTAGATAGCTTTGTACTTGTGCATTGGAACCATATTTCTCAAGCTTTCTTCATAATCAAGCAAAAAGCCACAAACATGTGATTTTAAATTCTGATCAAGGACAAGCCTCCAAACTTGTTTCTTATAAATAGAGGCACTATTCGTGAGCTAGAACATGATGATTAAAAACCTGAAACTCTCCCAAACTCCCTCTAGCCAGAAATTGCCTCAAAACTCCATTGTTATGCAAGTTTCGACTTTATATATCAAACTTCCATTTCCCTCGTGCATTTCTTGGCCTTTCACTTCCAAAAGCTCCTACATATCAAATATAAATCATCCCCATCCTTATTCCAGAACTGTAACACCATTTACCATAACCTCCATAACCAAAAAACAGAGTCTGCAACTTGACTTCTCCAGGTCATTTCAGCCACTCTCAACTCAAGCAAAGCATTGCATTAGCTTCCTAGAGACTCAAGGAAGCAAACCTGATCATTGCAGCACCTTGAATCAAGCTCAAACTCATTTCACGATTTCCAGTTTTGAGGTATATTCTTTGAACTTCTATCTTCTCATTTAGGCATTGTTAGGCTTGCATTTGTGAAGATAAAATATAGACATCATTGCCTTGAAGCTGTACATGTCCATATATTTCATTTATATTGATTGAGATAGTAGAATTTTAGGATTGAACCTCTGAAAATAATTAGGTCAGAATTTGGTACTTTCAAAAATTTTCATTCATCTTTGATTTATAGCTTATGATATTTATATGGTTAGATTCGTATGAAAAAATGGAGCAACTTTCATGTTTGCATATTTCATTTTTGTTGAGAAATGGTGAAGTTACAGGATGGATGGCTGGAGGTTGAAGATGAAGTTGTATTCAGGGTATAACTTAGATTATATATTTATTATTTTGTTTATATCAACGGATGTATCACCACCCCAGTGGTTAAAGCGCGCACCTTTCACCTTTAGGACATGGGTTCGAGCCCCAACGTCCATTTTACTATTTTTTTCATAGTTTATGTTTCTTTTTTGTTTGTAGCGGGCGCCCGGGCCTCCATATTGGGCCTTCCTTCCATTTTTGCTTTTTTCTAACCCCCTGCTTTACTTCTGCACTTGACCCAACCTTTTTTTTATATATTTTTTATTTTCTTTTCTTATTTTCATTTTCAGTTTTGTTTTATTATTTTTATTATTATTATTATTAAAATTAGTTTTATTTTTTATTAATAAAAAAAATCCAAAAAATATTTTATTTCTTTTTTACACTTATATTTCATTTTTCTTTATAAAAACAAAAAGACTAAAAACTTTTTTCTTAAACAAATTAATTTATGTTTTTAATTAATTAATATTTATACTTAGGTTTAATTATTATTTTATTTTCTTTTAAATTAAAATTAATTTAGAACTTAGGGTTCTTTTAATTAATTAATTTTCATCTTTATTTTATTTAAAACCTTCCATATAAAAAACCCTAAAAAAAAATACTTTTTTAACCTAATTTTCTTTTCTTAACTAATTTAGGTTTAATTTTATTATCTTCAATTAATTATTTTTCCTTCTTATACATTAGGGTAAAACCCTTAAAAACCAAAACAAAAATAATTTTTTTTTCCATTTGCATTTATATTCTTGCATTATTTTATTCAATTCTTATACAATATTCAATATGGTTGTAATAGATAATTAGGTTTAATTTTCTTGCAAAATTCCCCATTTGTAAATTTGTATACCCCCTCCCCTAATGATGTAATAGCTTAGTAATTTTACTTTCTGCAATTTATCGCTTTATATAAATGCTAGTAATTAGGGTTTGTATGGAAAGATTAAAGTCAACAGTTAGCAAACCCTAATTCAAGACAAAATAATGCATGTAAATCAAACACATTTGCACACTTACACCCTTAGGGTAATTCCATTTTGTTGCCTTATAAAAATGGTCATGTTATGCATGTGGGATATCTTAGCAAAAAGCAATAAAAAATACAAGATCATAGTCCCTCGATGACGCTATCAACGTTGCCTTTCAAAATGATCTTAGTCCCTCAAAGAGAAATGCAAAGATATCTTACAACATTGTTATCACGGCTATACAATGACCCACGCCTATCCCTATACATCCAAATATAAGGCTTCATACCAAATTAATGGTAAGATAGCAATATCAAAGGAAAGGAAGAAATGAACAAAGACTTTTGAGTAGGTAGATTGTTTCTAGTTGCTTGCTCAATTTCAAATCAAACACTCTTGCTTATTTTCAAAAAAAACACCAACACTTTCAAAAACACTTTCAAAACATTTTCCAAAATTGAAATATTTTCAAAAGCTCAACACTTTGTATACGTTCTTACGAACGAGAACTATTACAAAGTTTGCCTAAACGATGCCGCATTTTCAAAATACTTTTAAAAGCCACACCAAGCACATTTTCAAACAAAAAGCAAGTGATCCAACAAGCAACTAAGAGCCCATAGATAACTATGGATGAAAAGGGTGCTAACACCTTCCCTTTTCATAATCTACCCCCCGAACTCAAGAAACAATCTCAAAGGTCTTTCCTGTTCTTTTCAGCTTTTCCTTTTGGATAAAAGAAAAGTCGGTGGCGACTCTTGCTAACCGCAACATTTGCAATAAAACGCAAAACAACCAAGTCAGTTCTCCCACTGTATCACAGTTATCATGCTTGGTTTAGAACCTAAAGTCTATTTAATTCACACCTTGAATAAGATGGAATCAAACTCCTTAGGGTACATGTGAGCACAACTTCAAATGGTCAAAGTCATGCATCAAGGCTAAATGAACAAATGAAATATGTAGTATATGTTTAATTAATTAATTAAGAATATATTAAATTAATTAATTAGGTTAAGAAAAATTAATTATCTTAACTAATCAATTTTCAATAACAAAATCAACTAACTAAATCAACTTTTAATTAACTAAAATCAAACAAAATCTGCAAAGATGAAATCAAATTATCAAATAGCAATTAGATAATTAAATGATTAACACACAAATTAGTTAAGTTAAATGAAAATTTTTACTAAAACTAATTGATCAACATTAGTTATAGTAAATATAATCATTTAACAAAACTAATTGACAATTAAAAAATTTAAATAACCAAACAATAAAATAAAATGAAATTATAAGAGAAAAGGGATGAGAGTTAGCAAAATAGGGGTAAAATAACATTAAATTCAGAATGGGCTTTAGGTTCGGGGCGCAAAACATGGTAGCATTAGTGTTACTAGCAAAATAAATAAAAAATAGGGTGGTGTAGTTAAATGAACATGGGCTGGGCTGGCATTAAGAAGAAGATAATTATTCTTTACGCCTAGTAGTGTTGATTTGCACCATTGAAAACGCGAAAATACCCTTGGGATATGCACATTTGAACGCACCTCACAACATGTTTAGGATATTCATATCTGAAGACACCCTTTTCCCACTATTTTATACTTAAACGCTAGATTTTAAATCCTAGAGGTAGTTTCGGATATGGATATTCGAAACATGATGAGTGGTGCATTCGGATGTGCATATCCGAAACTACCCTTTCCATATTAGAATGTTGCATGGCCACTGTAAGTTCTATATCTTTAGGATTGGCATTGATTTTTGTAAAACAACTAGAACAACAATATGTTAGATGGGCTATGTTAACTTGTTAGTAAGAATAGGTTACTCAAAGAAGTCCTATTGTATGTTGGGACATGTTGAGTTAAAGTATTTCAATTTCTGGAGCAACATATCGGACAAGATGTCCTATGAAGGAGCATACGACATCGCGCATGAGCTGAACATGGTCTATTTATTCTGTTAAGTCACAAAACCATAATATACCTTGGGGATAATAAAGTATCTATATTATCCTATGTGGCGCTGTTTTGTGGGTCTGGAAGATTCAAGTCAGTATCAAATAAAAATATGCACTTTCTAATTATGGAGATAATTTAGGAAGATTTGATTGAAGACCTATTTTTATGCAGAATCTTCTGCAGAGTTTGTAACAACTAAAGAGGTATGTTTTGAAGGCCCAAATCTAGTTGGGTATAGGTTATAAATAGAAGATTTGTAACCTAGGATTCATATAAACCGTGTTTGAAAATATGTAATCATTAGGGCTGAGTCTGTAGCCACTCTCTAGGAGAGTTAGTGTAAGTGAACCACTCGGGTTGTTAAATGGTTACTATGTTATCCTCGAAGCTGTGAGGCAAGAGTGGGTATTGTTCTTAGAGGAAGCTTGTAAGCAACTCCAAGTTGTGGTCTTAGTCAAGATTCTTGGCTAGAGATTATCATAGAAGTGTGTCTTCCTGTTTGTTCAAAATTGTTTTGTGTCCAAATGATGTCTGTGATTGAAGAGGGGTTGAGGAGGGTCTCATATCTAGGTGAGTCTTAGATAGAAATCTAGCAAGGATAGTGATTAAGTGATTAGGGTATAAAATGGTGGTTTGTTGTAGGGTCTATAAATTGATATTATTTGAGTGGATTTGTCCCTGGCTTGGTATGCCCCCAGAGTAGGAAGGTTATTCCGAACTGGGTTAACAATTTTATGTGTTGTTTATTGTTTTTATGTACTATTTTTATTGTTGATACTTTGATTGTTTTTTATGACAGATCAAATGTCCCAACATGTCATATGACATCTGAGTTCTGTTATACCAGAATTTCAATTGGTATCAGAGCAGGCATCCTGTCTGTTTCTGGATGACATCCATGGGGGATACTTTTTGGTTTTTGTGCAAGGTAGAAGGTTTCTACTGAAAAGATGTTTGAACTTGTAGAGTTCATATGGTTGTTTGAATGATCCCTAGAAGTGGAGGATGAACTGTTCATTACAGAATATGTATTGGACCTGTCTGTGTTGTTTTCAGGCGTGTAGCTTTGGTGGTAAGCTATTGTATTTTGGTTTGATTTTTTGTAAACATTTGTTGTGCCTGAAGGTTGTTGAGGAGATGTTGTTTTCATAGTATCTGTTGTAACCCTGGTTGACATGGCATTAGGGTTTGGTCTCCTCAGCGGGTGTATCCTATGGTGATAGGATATGTGCAAGTCTGGATCAACCATTTGCCTAAAGTGGCCAATGATACTTGAGTTTATTTCTCAAGTCCACTCATAAAGGCACTTTAGTGTGTGGTTGATGTATTTGTCTAGAAATCTGTCATTTATTTGATAATTTATTGAAGAAAAGATAAAACCATTTATTTTGGTTTCTAAAAAGAGTCTTCCTAATACTTGACCTAATTAGGAAAGTGTCTATGAGTCTTGTTGCTGGTATAGCTGGAGCTTGGATTATTTTTGAATACCTTGAAGGTGCTCAAGGGATGTTTTGAGTTTTTGGAAGCAACAATGGCTTCAGAACCAAACTCAGTTTTGTGTTCCAGATGAAGGGAACTAATGTTCTACCGGATGTTGGGACATCATGTCAGCAAGTGTGCAACTTCCTATTGACTGACAGATGCTTTGGGTACTAAACAAAAGTGTGTTAATCACATGTGTTTTGAACCTACTCCCGATCTGGAAGAGGAGGCATATGGGTTATGTATCTAAGATGTGTTATTTAGAAAAACACACCTTAGATTGGCAGACTGGTTGAATGTTGATCAACCAAGTGGTTACTTCTTGGTTCAGTTTATTTCTGATCCAAGTTAGTAGAAGTGCAGAGGCTGAGCTCAAATTCCAGTAGAGTTTCGTTATCTCATCCAGGTCTCTTTAATATGAAGGTCAAATTCATATGTCAAGGACATTCTCTCTGTCATCTAGTCTCTCCTAATCAAAGAAGCCAGATGTTTGTGATATTGTTCATGTGGAATAGTTTCTGCTACAATAGAGAAAGTCTTGTGTGGGTGTGCACTAATCACATATTATAATGCTACTGCAGTTGATGAAGAAGAATCTCAAATATGGAGTTGAAGATTCTTAAAGAGATGTCAGATATAATGTCCTGACATTCTTGTGTTGAAGACTTATTTTTATTAACATGTTTGACTGGTGTTTCTTTAAAACATGATAGAGGTTGTTTACTCAAACTTGATATCACTTATCAGATCTATGAGAACATGGAACTCTTGTTCTACTAATAATGGAAGATACATACAAGAGGTTGTGTGCAATAGGAGATGCATCAACCTGAGTTAAGTTAATATTCTGCATTATTAACTTACAGCCATGGTGTGATTCATCCAGATAACTATTGTCCAATTAGTTACGGTTGAAGAATGGGAGAAACACATTTCTTGGTTCATGGTATAACGATCAGTAAAATACCGTGATTGTTATACTCTGCGTTTTAGAGGGAATCTCCTCTTTATGAGCAGAAGGATGGCATTGTATAAAAGGTATGGTTATTATGTGTTTGAAGAAGCCTCCTAAAGTATGGTATCAGCTCCTGATTGGAATTTGCATATACGGTCAGCTGCTAAAGAGTGGTTCTCTTGTGTTCTCCCTCAAGAGAGATGCATGGATTATTATGGTAGTTCCTCCAGGACCATAGTTAAGGGTGAAATCCATATGATTGAAAGTGATGTCTGAAAATATGTTGGAACATCATCTCAGGTGGTTGCAGCTTTATGGAAGGAAGTTGATTTGAAAATCATGGTGTGAGAATTGTTGATCACCAATGGGTTCCAAAGTTGGAATGTTTGACCATGATGGGGTTGAAGTCCAGGCACTGACCAACTATGTAATATTGTGAAGAATCCTCTTTTTTTTGTGTGCTAGGAGTATGTACAAGAAAGATGTTAAACCAAATGTCCTAACATCTGTGGAAGGGAAGCATCATCTGCGGTTTGTGTGTGAGGAAGATTTCCTTTGATGACAAATACCTTGTCGGGAGCTAGGTGGTGTTGACCTAAATGAACTGCAGAAGATGTGATCTTTTAAGAACCTTGGTGATTGGGTTATGTGTTTTGAAGCTGATGTCCTAAGGGATGTTGTAACATCATAGCGGGTTATGTTTGGAAGATGCTTGAGCTTGGGCATATGAAGTTGGATGCTCAAGCATTATCATTAAAAGTGGCAGTTCTGACTATGTGGATTTGAATGTGCAGATTCTGATCTTGTTTATAATAGTATGTTCTGACTATGCATGACTACTATTTTTGAAGTCTTCACTAGTACCAGAAATTTCTAGTGAATGAAAGGGCAGAGGAATGAATATCAGATACTGCGGTGTGTGAAGAGGTTGCCCTCCATTGTGGAAGTATGAAGACTTTCATGTGTTCTTGTCATGTGCTCTAGTGTCCATCTTCAGAAGGAGCACTGATTATCCTTAACAGGGAGAATGGAGTACTTGTCTATGGATTGTTGCTACAATGTTGTAGATATTTTACTGACTTACATACTCAGGTTTGTGGTCTTTAAAGGATATGTAATTCAAGATAGGTGAAGTCAGGTGATTAAATCAGAAGTACATATATCTCTCTAATGGTCAATGGTTGTGTCCGGGAGAATTTATTTTTCTCTGCAGATTTTTGAAGGACTCTGAGGATCTTTAGTATTGAGAGATGTCACATATGTGATATTCCAATGTTTTGATGTATGTTACTAAGTGCAAGGAGTATGCTTAGAGTCCAGTTAAAGGCTTTGTGCTTATACTTCAGAACTTTTTGAAGCATTCTTGTCTAATGGTTAGAGTTGTGTTAGTCACGGGGTTGCGCATACAAGAGATAGAAGACAATGTCTGACTGGATGTCAGAACATTATTCAGGACATCTTTTGTGTAACCAGCAAAGAATTTGTGGTGGACAGTTTGAGCAAACATGTGCCCGAAGGAAGAAGGAGTGTTTGACTATGCATGTGCATGTATTAGGACTACTTCTTTTAAGCAGAAATGGTTCAGGTCTATTAAAGTCGTTCAAATATATTTTGGACGGTGCACATTCATTTTGGTAGCAGTTTTTCACCTCAAATAACGTTATGCTTGACCAAGAACATTATTTTATTCAAAGTTTGTTAATTCCTAAGGATCTGCTCTGAGGGTTCTCATGTCCTCTATCACCATATGAGTGGTCATCGTCATTATGGGTTTTGTTCAGTTTTGGGCTAGTTGTGCTTGGGTTTGGTGTTGTGAAGGCTTCCTTTACCAATTTTTGGCTAAAAGGGGGAGAAAGGTGTTCAAGGTGTAGGTGCTCAGTTGTTTAAATTTGGAGGCTGTTTTGTAGATGTGTCACAAAAGTTGTTAGATAGGATGTCTAATCCTATGCCTGTTGGGTGAAGCTTTTGTGACTCGTGATCTGAGTTAGAAACACAATTGTGACCTGTGTTCTGAGTTAACTGGGGCAACATTTGGATACTTATTAAGTTTCCTCTTATGCCACAGGTTGACTGGTGGTTGCTTCCAAATGGGTCTCTTATCCTCCATGGTCCTCTTTTTCCACCACCTTAGGGAAATATTTATCTCTTATGTGACAAGGGATAGTTTCTGGTTTGAGGGGGAGTATCATCTATCTTCTTCCTCATGTACACCAACATGCTTCAGGAAGTTCTACTCTTTTTCTTGAAGGTGTTGCTCATTGGTGTTGAGTTTATGTGCTTCAATAGGTGTTCATTTAGATGCTAAGAAGATGTTGAACAAAAAAGTCTTGACATTGTGGCTGAAGACTGACTCCATGTTGATGTGTTGACTGTGCTTAGTGACTTCTAAAGACTAAGTTTTTGTTGTGTTATGTATTGCTGTAATCTGGGATGTAGTTTTGTATTATTTATTTTAGCCAAAATTTGCTAAAGGGGGAGATTGTCGGTTCTATATCTTTAGGATTGACATTAATTTATGTAAAACAAATAGAACAACAATATGTTAGATAGGATTTGTTAACTTATTAGGAAGAACATGTTACTAAAAGAAATTCTATTGTATTTTGGGACATGTTGAGTTGAAGTATTTCAACATCTGGAGCAACATGTCGGACAAGATGTCCTACGAAGGAGCATACGACATCACATCTGAGTTGAACATGATCTATTTATTATGTTAAGTCACAAAATCAAAATATACCTTGAGGATAATAAAGTATCTATATTATCTTATGTGGTGTTATTTTGTAGGTCTGGAAGATTTAAGTCAGAATCAAATAAGAATATGCACTTTCTAAGTATGGAGATAATTTAGGAAGATTTGATTGAATACCTATTTTTATGAAAAATCTTCTGCAGAGTTTGTAACAGCCAAAGAGTTGTGTTTTGAAGGCCCAATCCAGTTGGGTATAGGTTATAAATAGAAGCTTTGTAACCTAGGATTCGTACCAGCCGTGTTTGAAAATATGTAATCATTGGGGCTGAGTCTGTAGCCACTCTCTAGGAGAGTTGGTGTAAGTGAACCACTCGGGTTATGAGATGGTCATTGTGTTCTCCTCGAAGTTGTGAAGCAAGAGTGAGTATTGTTCTTAGAGGAAGCTTGTAAGCAACTCCAAGTTGTGTTCTTAGTCAAGAGTCTTGGCTAGAGATTGTCATGGAAGTGTGTCTTCATTTTTGTTCAGAATTATTTTGTGTCCAATAAATGTCTGTGATTGAAGAGGGATTGGGGAGGGCCTTATATCTAGGTGAGTCTTAGATATCAATCTAGCAAGGGTAGTTATTAAGTGATTAGGATGTAAACTGGAGGCTTGATGTAGGGTCTATGAATTGATACTATTTGAGTGGATTTGTCCCTGGCTTGGTATGCCCCCAAAGTATGAAGGTTGTTCCGAACTGGGTTAACAATTCTGTGTGTTGTTTATTGCTTTTAAGTATTGTTTTTATGGTTGATACCTTGCCTGTTTGTTTATGGTGGATCAGAGGTCCCAACATATCATAGGACATCTGAGTTTTGTCATACCAAAATTTCAGTCACCCATTTCAACTATTTCATTCATTTTCTCTCCCTCAATAACCAAAACCCTCAACAAAACTTTAACCATTCTCAATGAAATTTTCGTCTCCAAATCAAGTTTCAAGTGTTTGAGTATAGTAAAGAGAGCATAGAAAGCTGCAATTTGAGGTAAACTTTCATCATTTCATCATACATTCCCTACATTGATGCTGATTAGTGGAATAATGCACATCCGAATACAACCTACCTTAATTCGGATGTGCAAACCCGAAAACATGTCTGTTACAAAACCAAAATTCTATTTTAACATAATTTATGTTTTTCTGGCCGTGTTAGGTATGGTGCACCCCGCCAATATTCTAAAAGCTATAGTAAAGGTTTCAGACAAGGTCAATGAAGATGCTAAGCCGAATTAGGTGAAGGACATTGATAAAACGAATGATTTCGTGATAGATTATGGACAACAATTTACAAATGATAAAATTTTCACCTCTCGTCAACATATGTTTGAATGGGTTCAATTGGAAGCTAGAAAAATTGGGTTTGGCGTTGTGATTGAAGGTCCGATAATGGGACTAGTAGAAGGCCAACATTTGTTGTGATGACATGCGAGAGAAGTGGAAAACATGTTCAAAAACTTCGGAAGATAAAACATGATGACACGGGATCGAGGAAATGTGAGTGTCCTTTTAAATTTCATGGTTATTGTAGGGTGGATGGTTTTTGGCGGTATAATGTCATGTCCGGTATGCATAATCATGCATTGGAAACTGTCGCACATGAAAATCATAACTAAGAGAGAACGAAATTGCGACAATAATGATAGGAAAAGAAATGTAGCGGCAAAGATTTGATATTTAAGCCATTAATTGACTTATCGCAACATAATGAAGTCGCCACTGCACTTTATTGTTTCCAAAGGGAAATGGGAAAAAAGATAACAAAACCCATAGTGAAGTAAAAGATCATAGATCGAGGTACGGGGGTCGGTTATGCAAAGGGAAGGTGTTAGCACCCTAAGCATCTACGGTATTCGGCAAGATCCACTTTGTTTGGTTTCTTTTAAAAGGAGTGTCATGTAAAGGTTTACTTGCTAAAGGAAAAGAATGAATGAGTATTTGAAAACAAAAGAAAATGTATTTTTATTATTATTTTTGTTGCTGGCCTTGGGTCGTAAGACTTAGTGCCTACGTACTCCCTCGTGCAATGAGAAAGCCAGAGCACCGTAGTTCGGCTAGAAAAGATTTGTCTGTTGATTTTTTTTAAAAATGAAGAGACAAGTCGTCATTGTTAGGTGAGAAATCTCGACTAACGCCCACAAGGTGTGGGAAAGATGGACCATGCATAAGCAAGAGTGAGGGTTTGAGAACACCTCTAGCACTCAAGTGGAAAAGTAAACACCTTTATAACCACGGGGATAGGAGAATGTTGCTCGATTATCAATGAATCATGTCTCATCTTGAAAAAAGGTTTGAATGGTAAAGGTTCTCGAGCGCACAAAAGAGTTTGAATGTGTTGAAGTGTTTTTGTTAATTTTGAAAGATGTCGAAGTATAATTAAATGAATTGCAGTTTGTTTAAAGAAAAGAAGTTTTAAAAGAAAAGGAACTCGACAAAGTTGAGGTTTATTATGAAAGCGGTTCGAGTTTATAAACAAAGAATATTTTGAAAAAGATGAGAAGATTTTGAAAATTAAAGAAGATGGGAGGAGATGAATGGACTATCCTAAAGTACAAGGTAAAAGCTAAGGAAGAGAACCATCTAACCAACAAGAAGCCAACACTTGACATTATGAGTCAAGATAGAATTCCCATTCTTTGGATTGAAACCAAGCAAGGATATTAAACCTCTTGAGAAAACCAAGCTTTAATTGCATTAAGTCTTCACAAAAATTGGGCAGAGTAACAGCTGTATACAGATGAATTTCATATTACAGACAAAGTATGTAATCACAATAACCTGCACACAAAACAAACAAGCAACCCAATGTATTAGGGTGAACCCCAAGAACTCCAGACAAAATATCAATTAAGGTCATAAGGTCTCCAACATAAGCCAAGGTTTCTATTCCTAAGTCCAAGAAGTCAAATATTCCATAAAGCCAAGGATAGTAACCAAGTAGTCCAAGTATCATTAATGTTTTTTATGGTTCATGTTGATTATTAAGTATCTTCAAAAGGAAAAGAAAAGCTCAAGTGAGGAAAACAAAAATGACATAAAATTAAATGCTCAAGTAAGCAAGATGAAAATAGCATCAAATGTAAATGCTAAAGTAAATAGTGCATAAAGTAAAAGCATAAAAATAAAAGCATAAAATAAAGTCAATTGTTAGAAGTTAATGGTTAGTTGGATGACCATCTTGAAACTTGAATTTGGAACTCATTAGAGGATTGGTAGAACCAAAGCCTCTCAACAATAAGTTGCATTTTCTTTTTGTCAAGTATATCATCCATTTAAGAATCTTCAAGGCAACATTTAATGGTCAATGATGTTTAAGTGATCGGTGTTGACCAAAATTGATGAAGATCCATTGGAGGATTGGTAGAATCAAAGCCTCCTAACAATGAATCTCAAGGTTATTGGATCAAAGGGTTCAAATTAACATACTCGGGATTGCAAACATAGGTTTGGGCCACAAATGATCATTTTCTCAAATCAGGACAAAATTTAGCGCTATGTTAAGCAATCGTAAGTGGACTTACGTAGAAGTCGCACCTATTTTGAGGCCGGTCAATAGAAATCTATGCATTTCATGTTTGGATAAATGATATAGAGATCATCATCCCTTAACATGTAGTACAATAAGAAAGGGGGATAAGATGAAGAGGGAGGGGAATGATAAGCTAATTTGGATCACTACCTCAAATTTCTTTCATCTTTAAATTCAATCACTCATCTAGATGGATTAAAGTACTAAACATATCATTAGTCCAAAGCACCAAAAATGAATTATATAATTCACTCTTTGGTAGATTTGAATTAATGAACATTTATCCAACTTCATCTACACCCAAAGTCCATTGAATTTGAATATAAATTGGACATTTAAAATTGTAATCCAAATCAATAATCAAAAGGAGTGAGTAGAAAAAGAGAGATGGATAAAAACATCCCCAAAACAAGGCAGAAAATACATTTTGGCTCTGTTACAATCGATTGCACTATGGCAGAAATCGATTTCATCAATGTTTTTTTTCAAAAAAAACGTAAATTCATTGTGACAATCGATTGCACTCTGAGTGCAATCGATTGCACCCTTTAAAAAACATGAAATCAGCATTTCAAAAGGCCAAATTCTTGTTCAAACTTTTCATCAAACTCCTTATGATCATGGATCTAATTGAGCATGAAAATTCCATCAAATTATGAGAAAATAACACCAATGGAATCACAAAACAATGCTCAATGAATCAAACCCAAAGATCAACAAGAGATCACATTGCGAGAGATGAAAAATCCAACTTACCAAAGGCAGATCTAGAGAATTATCAAAACAAATTCAAGAATTTGCTTCAATTCAACCCCAAGAATCAATTTCCCAAGCTTAGATGTAGAGAATTGGTAAACAGAAAGTGTTTAGATGAAGGTTTAGCTCAAAGATTAGTAAGCTTCAATGCAAAGCTTACTAACTTTTTTTTTGAAAATGGAGCTTTGAGTGAATTTGGTAGATGGAGGGAATTGAGATATTTTTTAGCAAGGTGAATTTAACTATCAAAAGCTTGAGATTTGAATGAAACGAGGGCTCTATTTATAGAGTTTAGGCTTGGGATTAGTGGTGGTTTGGAGTTTGGTTTGGGAAATGAAATTAGGCTTGGTAATTGATTCCTGGAGCCAAAATTTGAATTAATGATATATCTTTCAAAAATGAAGAAAAATTGGAGCCAAAATTGACAAGCTTAAAATTGCTGATTTTATTTCAAAGTTTCACTCCATGCAATCGATTGCACTCTGGGAGCAATCGATTGCATCAGTGTTTTTTTTCAAATATTGTGCAAAATGCACTTTGTGCAATCGATTGTACTCTAAGAGAAATCAATTGTACAGTGAAAAAAAATAAATTTTCTTTTTGTTGCAAATAGAGATTTTAGGAAAATAATACCGGAAAACCTTATTTGTCAGATGCTTTGACTCGGTACCTATAAAACCCAAATATACAAAGACAAATATTTTTTGTATTTTGATTAGAAGTTAGTCAACAACATAAGAGCAAACTTAAAGATAGGATGCAAATGTGATGAATGAAGCTATTTTTTAATGATTGTGACCAAATAACAAAATATGATATGAAAGTGTGACTGAAAAAATTAGGGGTGAAATTTAGGGTACAACACCTTCCCCTATTTAATTATCTTTTATCTAGATAGGGAAAGTAATTAAATAAAAACAAACCTGAATTTCATCCCTGATGCGATGAGAGGATAACATATGTTATGAATGAATGCGTGGACTCTTATTTTTTTTTTACATATATTTTTTGAATGATGCATGGGATGAGACAGACTCTGTGGGAATATGGAAAGACTTGAAACTGGAAACTTATGGTAGTTCAGATGAAATGACGTGGAAAGACACGCTAGGGAAACAACAAGATATTTTTGGATATCTGTCAGGGTGACAAAGAGTAACCATCAATACTTGGAAAAAAGAGATAAAACCCAAAAAGGCAAGCAGCGACATCCAAGAATGGCATTGAATGACGCGAACAACTCTCTGGAAAATACAGTCAGAAGTATCTAGAAGAACAATAGATGTGGGATGAGACCAAATCTAAAGCTATATTAGATTCGTCCAGGAAAGGCGATGGACGAAAAAGAAACACGGCATCCAATATTGGCTTTGAATGAAAGGAAAGACTCAACGTCTAATAATGGATTTAGACGAGAGAAAGGATTACAACATCCAATATTGGTTTTGAATGAGTAGAAAACTCAACGTCTAATAGTGGCTTTAGATGAGGGAAAAGATCACAAAATCTAATATTGGCTTTGGATAAATGGAAAACTCAACGTCTAATAATGGATTTAGACGAGAGAAAAGATCACAACATCCAATATTGGCTTTGAATGAGGTGAGACAAATCATGGCATCCAAAAATGGCTTTGGACGAATGGAAAACGAACGTCTAATAATGGCTTTAGACGAGATAAAAGATTACAACATCCAATATTGGCTTTGAATGAGGTGTAAAACTCAACGTCTAATAATGGCTTTAGATGAGAGAAAAGATCACCACATCCAATATTGACTTTGGATGAATGGAAAAATCAACGTCTAATAATGGCTTTAGACGAGAGAAAAGATCACAACATCCAATATTGGCTTTGAATGAGGTGAGACAAATCATGGCATCCAATAATGGATTTGGACAACAACAAAGATAACAACATCCAATATTGGCTTTGGACGAAACCAAAAGATCATGACATCCAATATTGGCTTTGGAGGGAAACAAAAGATAGCAACATCCAATATTGGCTTTGGATGGAAGAAAAGATCATGGTATCCAATATTGGCTTTGGTTAGCAAAAAAGATCAAGACATCCAATATTGGCTTTGGACGGAAAAAAAAGATAGCAACATCCAATATTGGCTTTGGATGGAAGAAAAGGTAACAGCATCCAATATTGGCTTTGGACGGTAAAAAAAGGTAGCAACATCCAATATTGGCTTTGGATGGAAGAAAAGGTAACAACATGCAATATTGGCTTTGGATGGAAACAAAAGATCCTGACCTTCAATATTGGCTTTGAATGAAAGAAAAGATGGTGGCATCCAATATTGGCTTTGGATGGTAGCAAAAGATGGTGGCATCCAATATTAGCTTTGGACGGAAACAAAAGGTAACAACATCTAATATTGGCCTTGGATGGAAACAAAAGATCATGACATTCAATATTTGCTTTGAATGAAAGAAAAGATGGTGGCATCCAATATTGGCTTTGGATGGTAGCAAAAGATGGTGGCATCCAATATTGGCTTTGGACGACAACAAAAGGTAACAACATCCAATATTGGCCTTGGATGGAAACAAAAGAGACAACATATCCAAGATTATAATTGGAAGAAAGAAACAACTCATCCAAGATTAACATTAGACAAAAGAGAGAAACAACTGAACTGACATCTGTTTTGGTGGGTGCCAAGTAAGTTGGACTTTGATCTCAAGGTGATATGTCGACTGTAACAAGACCTCAGGAAATGCAAATGAGGATGAAACACTCTTGTTATGCATTATGTATGAATTTTTGTTATGCATGATATACGAATGATCTATGCATTTAATGTAGACGTTTACGACAATGGAGTTTGACTCCTTTGTGGAGGTAAGATTGGAAGTTTGATTTCTCAACATGGAGAACTCTACCAAATTTTCTTGGGAAGAAAATGTACTGAACCCAAATTTGTCACACTTGTAAACTATACTGAACTGATGTTCCTCTGAGGAAGGACATGGAGAGTTACTTGGGGATTTGTCCCAGATTAGCTGACGGTTGAAGATAAACTGATCATGGCTTCAGTCAGAAGTTGCTGGAAATGAGATAATCATGGCTTCAGTTCTGAAATGATTATTGTAGATAAACTGATCATGGCTTCAGCTCTGAAATGATTGTTGGAAATAAACTGATCCTTGCTTCAATTCTTGAAATAATTGTTGAAAATAAACTGATCACAACTTCAGCTCTAAAATGATTATTGGAATTAAACTGATCCTGGCTTCAGTTCTTGAAATAATTGTGGGAAATAAACTGATCATGGCTTCAGTTCTGAGATGATTGTTGGAGATAAACTGATCATGGCTTCAGTTCTTGAGATATTTGTTGGAATAAACTAATCATGGCTTCAGTTCTTGAAATGACTGTTGGGAATAAACTGATCATGGCTTCAGTTCTTGAAATGACTGTTGGAAAGGAATGCCCCTATATGAGTCTTGAAAATGATCTTCTGGCTTACCAATTCGGAGAAAGCCCGCACTGAGCAACAAATCTTGAACTGATTAGAAAATGGATCTGGAAGATACTTATCCTTGATAGGGTCATTGACCAAGTTTCTCAGCTGTTTGAAATTACTTGACGAGGAAAGCTTGTTTGCAAACAAAATTGTTTATTCAAACATGGTAATTTTAATGCAAAGTTCATGAAAAAGTTTTTGAATTCAAAGTCATTTTTTGAAATGATATTATTGATGTATAGAAAATGCATCACTAGTTAAAACATAGTGGTTTATACTTTTAAAGTGAAAGAGAAAGCAAATGTATGATACCTAAAACAAATGGTTCGCAAAAGATCTTAGGAGTCAGTTTATGCAACCTTGCTGTAGTATGCTTTCAAAAGAAACTTGGCTTCAATTAGGTCTTTTGAGGGTTGTAACATGGTCTGGTTCACGGTTTAAGAAATAAAGGATAAAGGCTCAAAGTTTTTTTGTACCCAACCCAATATTCGTGATGTTCTTCAGTCATACGTTCAGTTAATTCAGAATATACATTCAGGTTCCAAGAGATTTTGGAATTGCACTGATGGTAGAAATGACGATGGCTCAGAAGCTAAGGGATCCTTGAGAATGAGAGTCACTTCTTATATAATTTTGCTGTTTTGAGGACTTTTGTCAACTCTGGTGGAGAATTTTGAGGATTTTAAGACCTCCTCTGATTGAATTATTATTCCCAACTTTTGCCTGAACTGTTTCATTTGAAATTACAGTCAGCGGGATGCCATAGTTTTTTTCCTGAGTCTCCTTCATAGGTTTTGACTTAGCGGGATTTTTCTTTTCATTTCATTTTTCTTTTTGGAAAGATAGTGACTGCCTTGCTCAATGATTACGGGGAACCATCTTTGTCATTTTTGGTTTAGGAGCATCTTTGACACTTCTTGCTGTATGCAAAGGAAAGCTTGATCGCGACCTTTATTGAAAGGTGTCTTGTATGATTTCTCTTGTAATTGAATGCACAACTAAATTAATTAAGAAACTACCCATCCCCAGGTTAAGATTGCAGGCTATTTTGTATAGAAAGAAACTCCAACTTCTAGGCTCAAAGGGGTGAACGAGGGATTAACTTCCTTATTTCTCCAGTGTTTGGGAGTTGAAACAATGCATGTACATACTCAGCAAAGTTTTATTCGAAAGCATACCAACAACAATCATGGGTATTTCACTTTCATCATCCTCCCTCAAATCTTTGCATAAACAAAAATTTGATAAAGAAAGTAAACAAGAGAAATATATTTGAAAGCAGTAAATGAAAATGATTTGAATCAATACATTGCAATGCTCATTTCATTAAAATTAACATGAAAGTAATTTGAAAGCAACAATTTTAACATAAACAAAGGAAAAATGCAAACAGAAAGAAAGATGGCCTAGTGACTAATCAGTAACAAGGATGAGCTGTCCTGTCTGAAACACTGGTTTTAGGAAGTGACTTGAGGGTACCCTGAATCACTCTTCAGCTACTTTGTTTTGGAAAAGGATTGTTGACAATATTAGGACCTGTCTCCTTGAAAGTGAGAATATTTGCTTTCACCAATTCTTGCATTCTGTTTTTCAATGCATAACAGCTTTCTAAATCATGACCGATAGCTCCCTGATGAAACTCACAATGAAGGTTAGATCTGAACCCGACTGGAGGAGGATTTCGAGGAATCAAAGGCCTAGTTGTAATCAAGACCTTCTGCATCATTGCAAGATACAATTCAGTGTATGTCATAGGCATGGGATCAAATTGAGCCCTATTCCCTACATAACGATTCTGATTCTGTGCAATATTCTGTTGTTAAGGAACTTGAACTGGTTCAGCATTGACCGTAGGAGTAACAACTGCTAATTGTGTTTGATTAATGTATTGAGGCCTATGGCGAGGTCCTCTTCTCTTAGTCAAGACAACATTGACTTCTACCTCTTTCTTCTTGTGAAAGTTCCCAAAGTATTTCTTTGCACCATTAGAAGATTCAACATCTTTAGACACTTTACCATTCTTGATTCCTTCTTCTAATATTTGGACAATAGTCACCAGGTCCGTGAAGCTGGAAGACACACTACCGATCATCTTCTCCCAAAATAAAGGGGAAAAAGTATCCATGAACAATCCAATTAGTTCTTTCTCTGCCAGAGGTGGTTCGACTTGAGATGCCAATTCTCTCCATCGTTGAGCATATTCCTTGAAATATTCTTTCTCATTTTGAGACATATTTTGCAGTTGGCGATGATCAGGTGCCATGTCAAGTTTGTATTTGTATTGTTTTATGAAAGCATCAACAAGATCTTGGAAGCATTGGATACAACCTTTCTCAAGTCCCATATACTTTTTTAATGAAGCTCCAATTAGACTATCTTCGAAACAATGGATAAGCAACTTGTCATTCTTTGTGTATGCAGACATCTTTCGAAATTACATCACCAAATGACTTCTTGGACAAGTATGCCCCCGATATTTCTCAAACTCGAGAGTCTTGAACTTTGCAGGCATAACCAGATCAGAAACTAGGCACATGTTGTTAGCATCAACACCGAAGAACTCATTTCCCTCCATAGCTCTAAGTCTCTTCTCTAAAGTCTGATATTGTTCTTTGAACTCTTCAAATTCACCAAGGTCCCCCTGAATCATACTTCGAGGACTGGCAGCATGGTACTCAAAGAGAGGGTTCCCAAAAGCAGCTTGTGCAGCAGGTTGATGAGAAGCAGTATAAACGATTGTCCGAGGTTCAGTGAAAACTGGAGCTTGAAAAATTGGTCAGGAAGAATGGCCAACCATGAAAGTAATTGCAATAGGCGGAGAGTAGTTCTAAGGTAACCCAAACTCTGGCCATGTAGTAGATGTATGCTGGATAGGTTGAGTGTCAACAACAGCAGTTGGGATTTCAGATATCACAGTCCTTTGAGGTGGCTCTTCTCTAGAAATCAGGACTTGCATCATCTCAGTAAGTTTGGCCATGCCTGACTTCAACTCGTCAATTTCCATTCTGACTTCCATGTTGTATTGTTCTTGGTTTTCTATTCTCAATCTGACAGTAGCTCTTGTCCCGTAGTTGTGTTGATGAATCAACTTGACGGTAGACGACTAACTAGAACAAAGAAGCAACTGGGAATAAGATCCTGAACAACCTGGATGTATGAAGAATGATGCAGAGGATGCAAATGATATGTAATGTTATACAATGCACTGCACAGTAAGAGGATCACATGGTTCAGAGTCACGAGCCTGAAGTCAAAGGTACAATCCATAAGGTATATGTGATACGGTGGGAGAACTGACTTGAGGTTTTGCGTTTGTGTTTGCAAATGTTTCGGTTTAGCAAGAGTCGCCACCGACTTTTTATTTTATCCTAAGGAAAGGTCAAAAAGCACAGGAAAGACCTTTGAGATGTTTTCTTGGGTTCAGGGAGTAGATTATGAAAAGGGAAGGTGCAAACACCCTTTTCATCCATGGTTATCCATGGGCTCTTAGTTACTTGTTTAGATCACTTGCTTTGCTTTTCAATTGTATGAAATGGTGCTTTTCAATTGTTTGAAATGGTGCTTTGTGTGTGGTTTTGAAAGATGTTTTGAAAAGAGGCCATCATTGTGGCAACCTTTGTAATGATTCTTGTTTGAATGTATACAAAGGTGTTTTTGTCTTTTGAAAAGTTTTCAATGTTTAAAAGTTGGATTTTGAAATTGTGTTGTGAAGTGTGTTTAAAAATAGCAAGGATGTTTTGCAAGCTTTTGATCAAGTAACTAAGAGCTATCTACCCTATTTTACTCAAATATCTTTCCTATATTTTTAACCCTTTTAACAATGTTGTTTCACCATTGTATTTGGTGAACAACCTTGTGTTAGGATGTTAAACGGGACAGGCGCGAGTCATCGTATAGACCATGATAGCAATTGTGCTAAGTATTTTTGGCAATTTTCTTAAGGGACTTGATCATTTTTTTTGTTTAGGCAACCAAGATAGCGTCATCGAGGGACTATGATCTTTTGTTTTGTTTTTGCTTTGCCAAAGTACCAAACATGCATATCATGGCCCATTTTTGAAGGAAACAAGTGGATTGTAACCCTAGGGGTGCAAGTTTGTATGGTGTTTGATTTTCATGCATTTTTGTCTTTGATTAGGTCAAACTATTTGTTAATTCGATTTTGGCATACAAACCCTAATTCTCTAATCATGGCATAATTGAAAGCGTAAAAGTGCGAGAATTTAAATTCTAAACTATTATAACATGATTATGAGGATGGGGGTACAATTTTTGAATAGGGGGTATTTGACAAGAAATATAAACCTTAGTTACTATTACATCCAAATTGAATTTACAATGCAACAATATTTAAATGTACAATATTTAAATAAACAAAATAAATAAATATCGAATAAAATGTATTATGAAAAAAGAAGTTTTTATTTACTTATGTATGTAAAGTATTTTCAATGTGAAAAAAGTATAAAGAAATAAAATAAAAAAAGATTAATTTTATTATTTAAGGGATGAAACCCTAATTTCTTTAAGAAAGTAAATATTATATATTATTTACATACAAAAAATATATTAATATGTAGAAAAATGAAATATACTTAAAAAAGGTATTTTTTAGTATAAATAATAATAAAAATAAAAATGTAATATTTTTGTATTTTTATTCTAAGTATTTAATAAAATAAAAGTATATATGTATATATATATATATATATATATATATATATATATATATATATATATATATATATATATATATATATATATATATATATATATATATATATATATATATATATTAAATATATTAAGTATGTATAAAATAAAATAAAATATTTACAAAAGTAAATTATATTTTATAATAATATTTTCAGTATGAATGAAATAAGAAATAAAAGTAAAAGTATCATTTACATTATTTTTAAATTTAAACAAATAATATAAAAGTATTAGAAATGTTTTAATGTTAGACAAAAAAATAGAATAAAATGCCAAATAAATGTAAAAAAATGTGAAAATATTTTTAAGCATTTTTTATATTTGGAAATAAATAATCAAAACCAGAAATGAAAATAAAAATGCAAAAACATAAAAATATAAGAAATTGGGCCAGGGGGTGTGAAACTGAAAAAAGGAGGTGTTAGAAGCAATCAGACCAGGCCCAGCCCAAGTCTTCATCTTCTTCCTCCAGACTTGTCAAACGCGCGCGCGCCTGGTTCAAACTAGAACATCCTGGAAACGTGATCTTTTGCCAAAATTCACAACATCAAACTTGTAGAGAATTTGAATACGAATCTAACCATATAAAGCATTAATCCTAACTCTCAAAGACCAGAGAGAATTTCTCAGGCCCTAAAATCTGACCTAACTTTTTCAGCATGTTCATGGATGAAATTCTCCTAGCACACTTAATATAAATGAAAACTGAGCATATGTACAACTTCATGGCATTGAATACTACATTTTTCATTCACAAACCTAAGGCTAAATGTTCCTAAATAGAGAGATAGAAAGTGATGAAAAACCTGTTTCAGTTGGATTCGAGTAGGACAATGCAGAGCTTCTCAACAAGTTTTGAGGTGTCTGGTAGCTTTCCTGAACTTCACTTGATCTTTTTCAATAGCTAGCTTGCCTTGAATGTCCATGAATCAGCTCCTAGAACTCAACCTGCATAAGCTTGAAACAAAAATGGTGAACACTGTAAATGAAGTTACAGTTGGCAATGGAGGTTTGGGACAACTTGATTGAGTTGAATGGAATGTGTTTAAAGCAAAAAGGGGCAAAACGCACGAGCCAAATGAGATGGAGCACTCAAGTTACAACACCTGCCCTGTTTTGCCAAAGAAGAGTGATTTGTGGCTATGGGAGGTTATGAGACTCTAGCACTCGTGTTTCTTGCTCAAAGGGTTGTGTGAAATATGTTTGTGATGTTTGTTTAAGCTAACAATGGCTGGTTCTCATGTTGGGAGGATTTTGCAAGTTTTCTTCTTTGTGAAGCAAGAATGTGTAACTTTTGAAAACAGGCCTGTACAAGCCCTCAAGTATGCTGCACACAATCCTCTTGGTTGCTGGAATTTGTGGATTTGATTTGGCTTCATAGATATGGCCCTATGTTTAAAGATTATGTTTTGACATAAAGCATACCTTTTCCAAAATGGAAATGTACCTTTTTCCAATTAGGGATTAGTTTTGTGTGTAATGTCCAAATGGCCAAGATAATGCATTAGCTCAGTAGATTTGCATTCAATTAAGGAGTGTGAATTGATTTAGAGGCCTGCAAACAAGTACAAAGCATGCTGGTTTGAAAATGCAACTTGTATGAACATGAATTGGCCATGGATACAAAGTTAGTTTTTGCCAACTTCAAGCATTCGATTCTCCCTAACCACAAATGTGTTTGAGGAGTTCTTGGACAATTTGGAAAGCTTGCAACATGATATATAATCCATATTTGAAATGCAACTTGAGAATCCAAGTGGAACTATGTGAAAAATGGCCAAGAAGATAGGGCAAAATCCTGCCTAAACTAGGGCAAAATTTCCCTAAGTTAAAAGTTTTAGGGACCCTTGTTCCAAAAATCATAACTTGAGATCCAAGCCTCTTTTGAGAAAACTTTGTGAATAAAAGTTGTATAATTTGTGGAGGACTAAAAATTTCATGTTGTAAGTTTTGTTTGAATCCATTTGAATCATGGTGAAAATGTGGGGCAAAGTTAGGAAAAATTAAGAAAATTTCATAACTTAGAAAAATTCTAAGTTATGAAAAATTTCAATTTCAAACCCTAATTTGCAATTTTGGGTTTCTTGATGAACAAGATTCATAATTTGACACATATTGATGAAAAACGACCCTTGGCACTTGATTTTGACCAAAAAGTCAAAGTTTGACTTTTCAGTGTACAGTCAAATTTTGATCAGTTGACTGAAAAAATTTATCTGTCAATCCAATGCATTTGAGATCTTTTGAACTTGTTGAATAAGTCAAGATGATGTTATTGGGTCCTTGAGTCCATGGTTGAGCTTGAATTGCCATTGGCTAGGTCAAAAAGTCAGAAATTTCCTTTGTACAGTCAAAACCCTAAAAATGACCATTTTGCCCTTTTGGTGATCTGATCAAATTTCTCGTGGAATTGTGGTCCAAACTTGATAAAATGGTTCATATGAGTTCATAATGTTGATGTGGGTCAAAATTCATGAGGTTTGACTGTAAATTGGCCACAACTGACTTTTTCCCTGATACAGCTAATTTCTAGGTCAACTGTCCAATTGATTGGGCAAAAATTTGATTCAAGGCTTGAAACTTGGTATGGACCAACTTATGAGTCCAAAATGAAGTATGAAAGTCACTTTGGGCATTTTAGGTCAAAATATCCCTGTGCAAACTCAAACCCTAGTTTAGGTCAACAGTGCAAGGAGGTGTCTTGAGCAGAGCAAACCCTAGCTTGACCTTAAATTCCAAGAGCCTTGTGATGAGAAATGTTGATAAAATGAGAGGGAAAATTTTGGGGTACAACAGTATGGACTAACGGTTATCACCTACCGAACAAGGGTTCTAAGAGGTTCCCAGAGTCTAGATCCTTCCTTCGGATATTACCAACGTACTGATTAACTCGGTAATTAGAAATATTCTCAGGAAAAACTCGTCCGAGCGTAGTATCGCGTGACAAATATTTTTGGATTACTCCGTCATAGTTTCCGAACTACACCTAAAAGGACAAGTTGGGTTAAAGGTTCTACGGTCCTCAGCTTCAGCAGGCTCCCAGGTCAAAAGCAGTACGTCTTCCTGATTACTCGGTAAACGACACTACAATCAAAGGGGCCTCCACTGAGCGGGGGATCTCATGTCTAATTTTTTGGGATTACTCCCTCAAAGTTAACATGACTATACCGCCCGTCCTATCTTAAGTTTTCCCAAAGTCTGGGTAGAAGACTTATAAGAAATCACCAAGTCCCTGAAAACCAGGAAAATCCAGACAAACATATATACAACATAATGGAAAGTAATAAACAACAAGTAAAACAATATATAAACACTCATATAAAAGAAACAAACAAAGCTAGGATTGACCCACTTAGGAATGGACTAGCAATAGGTCAATCTGTCCCCAGTGAAGTCGCCACTTTCTGTCGCACGCGCAAATCAGAACTAAGAGAGAACGAAATTGCTACAGTAATGATAGGAAAATAAATGTAGCGGCGAAGATTTGATATTTAAGCCATCAATTGACTTATCTCAACATAATGAAGTCGCCACAACACTTTATTATTTACAAAGGGAAATGGGAAAAAAGCGAACAAAACTCATAGTGAAGTAAAAGATCAGATATCGAGGTATGGGGGTCGATTATACAAAGGGAAGGTGTTAGCACCCTAAGCATCTACGGTATTCCACAGGATCCACTTTGTTTGGTTTCTTTTAAAAGGAGTGTCATGTAAAGGTTTACTTGCTAAAGGAAAAGAATGAATGAGTATTTGCAAATAAAAGAAAATGTTTTTTTATTATTATTTTTGTTGCTCGCCTTGGGTCGTAAGGCTTAGTGCCTAAGTACTCCCTCGGGCAATGAGAAAGTCATAGCACCGTAGTTCAGATAGAAAAGACTTGTCTATTGATTTTTTTTAAACGAAGAGACAAGTCGTCATTGTTAGGAGATAAATCTCAACTAACACCCACAAGGTGTGGGAAAGATGGACCCTGCGTCAACAAGAGTCAGGGTTTGAGAATGCCTCTAGCACTCAAGTGGAAAAGTCGACACCTTTATAACCATGGGGATAGTAGAATGTTGCTCGACTATCAATGAATCATGTACCATCTTGAAAAAAGGTTTGAATGGTAAAGGTGCTCGAGCGCACAAAAAAGTTTGAATGTGTTGAAGTGTTTTTGTTAATTTTGAAAGATGTTGAAGTATGATTAAATGAATTGAAGTTTGTTTAAAGAAAAGATGTTTTAAAAGAAAATGCACTCGACAAAGTCGAGGTTTATTACGAAAGTGGTTCGAGTTTATAAACAAAGAAGATTTTGAAAAAGATGAGAAGGTTTTGAAAATTAAAGAAGATGGGAGGAGATGAAGGGACTATCCTAAAGCATAAGGTAAAAGCTAAGGAAGAGAATCGTCTAACCAACAAGAAGCCAACACTTGACATTATGAGTCAAGATAGAATTACCATTCTTTGGATTGAAACCAAGCAAGGATACTAAACCTCTTGAGAAAACCAAGCTTTAATTGCATTAAGTCTTCACAAAAATTGGGCAGAGTAACAACTATATACAGATGAATTCCAGATTATAGACAAAGTATGTAATCACAATAAACTGCACACAAAACAAACAAGCAACCCAATGTCTTAGGGTGAACCCAAATAAATCCATACAAAATATCGATTAAGGTCACAAGGTCTCCAATATAAGCCAACGTTTCTATTCCTAAGTCAAAGAAGTACAATACTCCATAATGCCAAGGATAGTAACCAAGTAGTCTAAGTATTATTAATGTTTTTATGGTTCATGTTGATTATTAAGTATCTTCAAAAGGAAAAGAAAAGCTCAAGTGAGAAAAATAAAAATGGCATAAAAGTAAATGCTCAAGTAAGCAAAAATGAAAATAGCATGAAATGTAAATGCTAAAGTAAATAGTGCATAAAGTAAAAGCATAAAAATAAAAGTATAAAATAAAGTCAATTGTTAGAAGTTAATGGTTAGTTGGATGACCATATTGAAACTTACTTTTGGAACTCATTAGAGGATTGGTAGAACCAAAGCCTCTAAACAACAAGTTGCATTTGCTTTTTTTCAATTATATCATCCATTTAAGAATCTTCAAGGCAACATTTAATGATCAATGATGTTTAAGTGATTCGGGTTGACCAAAATTGATGAAGATCCATTGGAGGATTGGTAGAACCAAAGCCTCCTAACAATGAATCTCAAGGTTATTGGATCAAAGGGTTCAAATTAACATACTTGGGCTTGCAAACATAGGTTTGGGCCATAAATGATCATTTTCTCAAATCGGGACAAAATTTAGCGCTATGTTAAGAAATCGTAAGTGGACTTATGTAGAAGTCGCACCTATTTTGAGGCCGGTCAATAGCAATATATGCACTTGATGTTTGGATAAATGATATAGAGATCATCATACCTTAACATATAGTACAATAAGAAAGGGGGATAAGATGAATAGGGAGGGGAATGATAAGCTAATTTGGATCACTACCTCAAATTTCTTTCATTTTTAAATTCAATCACTCATCTAGATGAATTAAAGTACTAAATATATCATTAATCCGAAGTACCAAAAATGAATTAAATAATTAACTCTTTGGTAGATTTTAATTAATGAACATTTATCCAACTTCATCTACACCCAAAGCACATTGAATTTAAAGATAAATTGGACATTTAAAATTGCAATCCAAATCAATAATCAAAAGGCGTGAGTAGAAAAATAGAGATGGATCAAAACAGCCCTAAAACAAGGCAGAAAATACATTTTGGCTCTATTACAATCGATTGCACTCAAGCAGAAATCGATTGCACCAGTGTTTTAAAAAAAATGTAAATTCATTATGTGACAATCGATTGCACTCTGAGTGCAATCGATTGCACCCTGTTGTTGTACCCCAATATTTGCCCCTAAGATCCCATCATCATACCATATTGATTTAATCACAACAATATCACATTAGGGCTTTTGGTTCTCCTCCCTATCTTTAGCTTTTCTCTTTGAGGAATCACCAAGCACCTTGACTTGTTTTACTTTTGTGATCATGCGTGTTTTTTTTACTTTCCTTTTAATTAATAAAATGCAATATTGGTTTGTCTTACTTGTTAATAATGTAGGTAAAAGCAATGTGGCTTAGTAAGTTGATCCATGGGTTCATGAGTTTATTTTCATGCCCTAGTCAATAAAGCTTGAGAAATTAAAACCTCACCATTGAAGTTGTTTTGGAAGAAATGGTACGGCAAGGTTTATTTTGGTTCACAAGTACAAGGGGTTGATTGAAGAAATAGTTATGTTTGGACAAGACTTTGTTACATTTGTTACAAGTGCATATTTCTCTCAATTCTCAAGATATGGAAGTGGTTTTGGTGGTTATGATTTCTCATTATCATCCTTAACAATTTCTATTTACAAAGCAAGAGTGTTGGTACAAGAAGGTTGTTCAAAATTGTCAAAGTTCCTCAAAGCATTTTCTTGATATAGGAGTTAGGGTTTTGAACTTCAAAGAAGTATATCTTTCTCATATTTTGGTATTTTTGAGTGATTCCAAATACATACTTCTCTTCAAAGGGTTATCAACAAATCACTTCAAAAATTTCAAGGAGTTTTCATGTGGAAGAAGCTTGATGATGAAGAAAGATTGCAAGTCCTCCAGATGAATCCCTAATTTTCCATGTGTGACTTCAAATGATCATAACTTGGTCAATTTTTATCACCTTGAGCCCATTCTTTTTCCAAAATGATCTTGAGTTTGTGAAATTTATGTCTTCTTTTATGTGCAAAGTGGGAAAATGGATGGAAGTTGACTTAAGGATACACAAGATTATAGGTCATTTCATGATTTTTTGCCAACTTCAACAATTCATAACTCTCTCAATTATTGGATATTTTGAATGGTTCAAGTCCCAAAATGTCATTCAGGAGGTCTATTTCACGCCATATTTTTTGGTCAAGAGAAAAATCCAAGTGGAAGGCCATGTTTGGATGCAAGACATTATAGGTCACTTTTGAAGAAAAATCTGAAATATTTGTAAGTATGGAAAGTCAACCCTTTTTCTCCAATTTTGAATCAACACAACTTTCAGCTCAAGCATCCATTTGATTCCATTATTTTTCCATTGCAAAGCTTGTAACCTCATCATTATAAAGCATCAAGAATCATGACTTAAGACCCCTTGAGCTAAGAATGCCATTGGATTGAACTTGGTAACTTGGAACTGAAGTTTCATCACAAGTCAGATTTTGAAGTCTTTGTTTTGGCTTCTAATCATAAGTTTTCGATGCGTTTATGCCTCTAAACATGTTTAATGAAGTTCCAGAATTGATTAGCACAACAAAACATACGTTTTAGATGAGTTCTGATCAAATTGGAAGTCACACTTTTCTTGTTTGCAACTTCACACGATTTCCCTCCAAACTGCATCTTATCACACGCTTGGACATTCCATCTGATTCCCTATAAATATAGGGTCATCCCCCATTCATTTCCTCAAGCTTGGATAGCCAGAATCACCCTGCCAAACTTGTTCCATAACTCAAAATTCAGCAATTTTGAAA
This sequence comes from Vicia faba, assembly GCA_948472305.1. Lineage (NCBI taxonomy): Eukaryota > Viridiplantae > Streptophyta > Magnoliopsida > Fabales > Fabaceae > Vicia > Vicia faba. The sequence goes on from OX451739.1 coordinate 1,302,865,174, forward strand.
TCCATTCTCAAGTCATTTTCAATCCAATTTTCCATCAATTCACCTTCCTTGATCTTCCCTGAAGCTAACCATATAATTACATTCAAGAATCGTGCCCTATATTGCTCCATAAAAGTCCAGTTTCAGAGCTCTGCAACTCAATTTCAATAGGTAGATTCCTTCATCAATTCTTCAAAATTTTGATATCATTATGATGCTCTCATTGCCCTGGTTCTAGTCGCAACACTTGCTTTTTACTAGAAACACGTTTTGACCATGAAATTTCAAATCCCTTTTCAAAACTTTCTTTCCAAATTGCTTGAGCTACAACTTATATAAATTTACCGTGAAGGTGTGGTTGTCTTCGTCTTGAAGAGACGAAGCCAATGACATAAGTCTCGTGCTCTAATTTTACAGATTGAGCAACTTGGTTTTGGGACTGGCTGAAGGTTGAAGATGACCAACGTGTCATCCTTCAGCCAATGAAACAACACCATTTGGATTTTTTTTTGAATTTCTGATCTACATTTGATTCAGTGCTTTATTCACTAATGACCATGATATGCACAACGCGGCATACCCCTTGGATTTGATTACTAACGCGTTTTGACTCTCATCCAATGGTTCACATATTTTTGACTTTTCTTTTCTTTTCTGATTTTTATATTTAATTGTTTTAAATTTCCAAAAAATCATAGAAAATTCATTTTTAGTAAAAAAAAAATTTGAAAAAATTATGAAAAATATTTTTGATTTTCCTCTTTCTGATTTTTATTTTTTCACAATTTTATTTTGTGTTTTGATATTTTTTTTAATAAATTTCCACATTATTTGAATTATTTTAAATGTTTAAAAATACTTTTATGCATTTTTAAATTCTGAAAAAATTATGGAATGATGCAATGATATTGTGACAAATATTGGTGACCTCATTTATTTTTTATTTCTGAATTTGTTATTTTTTTAATCATTTATGGTTTATTTTACTCATTTCTTTTAATTTTAAAAATAGCTTTTGACTTTTAAAAATTACCAAAAAATTTATAAAATCATTTGAGTCCTTTTCTGATTTTTCTATGGTCTTACTTTTTATTTCTTGATTAATTTGAACATAGTTAATATTAAATGTAATATTATTTTGTGACTATTTTCTGGCTGATCTTGGGTTAAAATTTTGATCATGAACTTTATTAACATCATTGGATCCATGGTGTTGAGTCTAACTCCACAAAAATGGATGAATGATTTTAATAATTGTTTGATTAAATTTAATTCAAAAGTGGTTTGTATATTCTCTCCCACCCCTTTTCATCTCATCCCTTTCTTATTGCACCAAGTGTTATTGGAGCATGATCTCTATATGATGTCTCAAAACAAATGGTGCATAGATTTCTATTGACCGGCCTCAAAATAGGTGCGACTTCTATATAAGTCTACTTACGATTGCTTAACATAGCGCTAAATTTTGACCCGATTCAAATAAATGATCATTCGTGGCCCAAACTTATGTTTGCAAGCCCAAGTATGTTAATTTGATCTCTTTGATCCAATAAGCTTGAGATTCATTGTGTGGAGGCTTTGTTTATACCAATCCTCTAATGGATCTACAACACCTTTGGTCAACGCGGATCACTTAAACATCGTTGATCATTAAATGGTACTTATGAGTATTCCAAATGGATGATATACTTGACAAAAAGCAAATGCAACTTGTTGTATGGAGGCTTTGGTTCTACAAATCCTCTAATGAGTTCCAAATGCAAGTTTCAAGATGATCATCCAACTAACCACTAATCACTAATAATTGACTTTATCTTGTATTTTTATTATATGCCCCTTTTATTTTTATGCACTATTTACTTTTAGCATTTACATTTCATGCCATTTTCATCTCTGATCATTTGAGCATTTACTTTCTTGTCATTTTTATTTTGCTCACTTGAGCTTTTCTTTTCTTTTCTTAAGATACTTAATAATCAATATAAACCATAAAATCCTTAATGATACTTGGACTATTTGGTTACTATCCTTGGCATTATGGAGCATTGAACTTCTTGTACTTAGGATTAGAAACCTTGGCTTATGATTGGAGACCTTGTGACCTTATCTGATTATTTTGTCTGGAGCTCTTGAGGTTTACCTCAAGACATTGGGTTGTTTGTTTATTTTGTGTGCTGGTTATTGTGATTACACTCTTTATTTGTAATCTGGAATTCACCCATTTACAGCCGTTACTCTGCCCAATTTTTGTGAAGACTTAATACACTTGAAGTTTGGTTCTCTCAAGAGATCTAGTATCTTTGCTTGCTTGGTTTCAATCCAAATAATGAGAATTCTATCTTGACTCATAATGTCAAGTGTTGGCTTCTTGTTGGTTAGATGGTTACTATCCATAACTTTTACCTTATGCTTTAGGATATTCTCTTCTTCTCCTCCCATCTTCTTTAATTTTAAAAATCTTCTTCCTCCTTTTGAAAACTCCTCTTGTTTTGAAACTTGAACCACTTTCATAATAAACTTGGACTTAGGTCCATGCATTTTCAAAAACAATTTCATGAATAAACTTCAATCAACTTAATAATATTTTGACATCATTTTTTTGTGAGAAGACTAAAAGTCAATCAATCTCATTTCAAATCATTTTTGCCACTTTGGCTTTCTTATTTAAAAATCTTTCTCAAAATATTAGTCTCTTGTCAATCCTTGTAGTGATGCAAACAACTATACTTCTACAATATGTAGTGAAGACAGATATTTTACACTTGGGTGTTGAGTGAGGCATTGTTGATTTTAAAATCCAAGCCATATTGTTGTACCCTAAAATTTGCCCTCTCAATTAACAAGGCCTTTCTCACAAGGATTCTCAAGGTTCAAGCTTGCACAAGTGCAATTGGATGTTACAATACCAAAATTAAAAGGAAACTGTCAAAAAGAGAGAAAACAGATAAAAATAACACTTTGACAAATTTGGAGGAAAACATGTCTCTTTCGATTTGGCATCCTTCGATTGACTTTTGGCCTCCTTCGATTGCTCAAAATGGCTACTAGCGTGCCTCTTTCGCCTGGGCCTGTTGTTGTACCCCAAAATTTTCCCTCCCATATTCCTCAAGATTTGTCAAGAATAATCTTCAAATTACTCAAGAATGGCTCAAAAATCATCAAGATGCAAAAAGTTACTATTTTTGGACAGTAAAAAAGTCAACTGTATCTTGACCAGGGCATAACTCTTTCATGGTATATCATAAAAATTCCATCCAATGCTCATTTTGAAGGGGATGACATTTCCTACAATCCATCTTCACATTCCAAGTCCTAGAAATGCTCTCATAAAAAGTTACCAATTTCTACATTATAGGTCAATTTCAAAAGTCAACAAAAATGCACTTTAAGTCAAAGGCCATAACTTGAGATTGATAAATCCAAATGACATGGGACCAAAGGCATTGGTTAGAGGACTTCAAGACCTTTCCAAAATGACCAAGAACATGTTCATATGATCAAAATTGAGCAAGATATGCATTGGAGAAGTTGGGAAATTTTTGTGAATTTGCAAAAGTCAACTTTGCTCAAAACACCTTATTTTTGCTAATGGGCCTCAAATCTCTTCTTGAAACTTCATCCATGGCCTATGCACGACCCATCAAGCTTAATTGAATTTATTTTCTTATTTTTTATTAATTAATTGGATTTTTAATTGATATTAATTCATTTAATTAATTTAAATTGTAGGAAAATAGAAGATTTGATTTTTTCAATCTTTTTATGAAGCAAATATGGTCAGGATATGCTGGCAATTTCGTGCTCAAAGTCAAAGATGCAAAATCTCCAAAATTGGCAACTTTGTTCAATCATGAAAATGCAAAAAGATTTGATTTTCAATCAAAGATCAAATCATCAATTCAATGGATTTTTGTTCAAGCTTTTGACCTAATTCCATTCCTATATATATATGAAAGCAAACCCTAATCCCATACACGTGAGAAAGCTGCAGAAAAAAGCCATAGCATATTGAGAAAATTCAAGAAAAAGTGAAAACTGATCTTTGCATTCCAGACCAATTCAAGGCAATTTGTTGATTCTAACACCTTGCAGGAGTTCCCAGGAGTGTGTGGCAATCAAATTCAAGCCTTAAAGCTCAAAGAATCGTCCTAGACAGTTTCACAGTTTGAAGCTTTTTTCCAAAATCGTATTGTTGAATTCATGCATATTTAACATATTTTCTTGATTGGTTTGTGTTAATAGGGACCATACGAAGCTAATGGTATAACTGAATTGGATTATAATGCCCTAAATCACAAGATGCCATAGTTGAATTTTTAGGGTTCATAAGCTTTGAATTGGGGCTTTGCAATCCAAGCAAAAATTAAGACTCATAAGGCACATGGTTGGAATTGTTGAACCCAGACGAACACAAATCACCCATCGCGAAATATTTATATAAACTACAGTGCTAATCGCTATTTTTCCTCGTAGCATATTGTGGGTGTTAAAAACCCCCGCTATCTGATTTTATTTTACAGGTACAAAGGAAGAAGACGAGGACGTGTTGGCATACCATTGGACTATTTGAAAAAACGCGCGTATTTTGTGTTTTACAACATAATATTATTTTTTTGTATATAATATTCATTGTCCATATACTTAACAGAAGCGCGTTCCAGCTCAGTTGGCCAAGGCATTGGAGTATTAGTCATTGGGACCTGGGTTCGAATCCCAGGTCCCCCAAACGTTTATTTGTTATTTTTCCTCAGGCATTCTAGTGCAAATCTTACAAAGGTGGTACACCATACGCTTCACATCCCAGCGCACCAAGTGGCCTCAAGCTCACATCCAGTGGTCATGAGTGGAAGACTACCATGCTCCCTGGTCAATGCATGTGTGGGCGATCCAAAGAGTCAAAGAAGCTTGCAGCTTGTTGGGCCTGAGAATTGCAAAAACACCTCCTAACTGGGCCAACACCCCCCTGAGTTTATTTCTCTTTTCCTTTCTATTTTTTTTTTGTTTTACTTATTTAATTTTAATCCTTAATTAATTATTAACTAAATAATTATTATTTTTCATAATAAATTCAGAAAAAACATAAAAAAGATAATATATTTTATTTATTAAAATTAAGTTCACCTTTAATTAGTTATTTTGGAAATAAATATTAATATAATTTGTTTAGTTTTAATTAGGTTATTTTTAACTTTTTTTCACAATAAATAAAATCAATGTAGAATTAGGGTTTTGACAATTTTAATCCTTTTATTTTTATTTTCTTTTTTATTTTATTTTCCTTGAGACACTAAAAAACTCAAAAAATATTTCTTTTATTTAATTAATTAGTTTTAGGTTTAATTTAATTAAAAATAATACCAAAACTTCTTTCTTTCTCAAAAAAGGGTCAAAACCCTAAGGACTTCGTCGATTCAATTTTTTCTCGCGCATGTTTATTTGTGATTCGTATTTTTGATCATTATTATGTAACTGCTCCGAGGATGTAATAGCTTTAATTAGGACTTTTTATCGCTTTCCTTTAATTTTCCACAATTTACTTTTTCAAAGGGTTTGTTTTTGGCGATGTAAATACCCGACGCCTTGTAATAGCGTAGATTTACTTTCCGCAACTATTAACTGTTAGATGTATGTTAACTAGGCTATGCATGACAAGACTTATCTTAAATTAAAATCAACCCGTAGCTCACCATAACATGTGCAAAGATAACTTAACTGAATCCTGACACACTCGCACATGTCACTCTTAGGATACGCCTCACTTGGTTGCCTCGACGTGGTCATTGAGTATAGGGTGTTTTAGAGGTCGCCCTCCTGTCTAAAGATCATAAGTTGCCTCGAAATGGTTTCCTCGATAAAAAAACGATCTAAGACATTAGGGTTACCGCTAAGGTGTCCTACTATTGCTTTGGTGATCACACATGTCCCTATAATCGAATTGACCCAAAAACTCCAACGACGGTGCTACCTACTGCTCAATAGTGGGATAGTACTATCTAAAGGACATTTACACAGCTTAATTTCTTTTGAGTAGGTAGAGGTTCTCAGGTACTTGCTCTTTCAAAACAAAAATACTTTTTACACCTACACTTTTCTGACAAAAGTTTTCAAACAAACACTTCATACACTCTTGAGGACAGATAGAAGAGTTAAATCGAAGTTTTCAAACAAACTTTTTTTCAAAACCCACAAACACAAGAAAAGCAAAACTTTTTGAAAACATAGTGAGCAAGTACCTAAGAGCCCGTGGATAACCAAGGATAGAAAGGGTGCTAACACCTTCCCTTTCTATAATCTACCTCCCGAACCGAGAAACATCTCGAAAAGGAATTTTGCTGTGCTTTTGTCCTTTCCTTGTTGGAGAAAATAAAAGACGGTGGTGACTCTTGCTTACCGCGACATTTCGCGAACCAGCATTCCAAAATAGTCAGTTCTATTTCCACCGATCACAGAACTGGCGACTCTGCTGGGGAATAATAATAAGTGAGGTGTACCTTAGGATTAGATCACCATGTTTTCAATTGTATGCCTTGAATGCTTTAATATTGTGGGCTTGTATCGGAGTTTTATAGATCCTAACCCGGATCTGGGGATACCCTTTAGAAGTAGCAACAAATTGTGAGGGAACTGTGCGGGGTATACCGACATGGTTGAAGCAGTTGCTACATTGATGTGGCACTTTGGTGAGTACCGGTAACCCTTGAGTCAAGTCAAGGAGAGTACGGGGCCGCCGCGTGGTGTCGTGAAGCATCAACTGACCTTGGAACCTTACTTGACCATCCTGGCCTCTTTAGGGGTAGTGAGATGACCGACTTTGGTGCAGTCTGAAGTTGGTAGATACTCGATACTACACTCATTGAGGGTTGTTTTCTTGGAATATTTTGGTCGCCAGTTAAGTGGCTAAATCAAAACAATGAACATAGAAAACAATCCAATGATATTGAGCTCCTTAGAACCCGATTACTATTTTTAGGACAAGTCTTAACCAACTGAAACTGAAAGAGGGTAGTACCTAAACTTCATGCTGGCCTAAACTCTAAGGGCTGTCTTGTGTGACTTGTGTGCCTTTACCATGTTTGCCTTTTGTGAATACTTGTGGTGTGCCTTTACCATGACATCATAACATCATAACATCATAACATTGCATACATCCTGCATAAGGACTAACCCATTTCAAGGATCTCAAGGGTTTGTGATGTAGGTCATGATGAACCAACTGGCTAGCAAGGGGCAAAGGGGATTTATTTTCCTCTAGCCAAGGTTGTTTGGAGATCAAAACATGATGACTTGAGTCAGGGGCTATGACCCACTCGATATGGTGAGCTTTGACTCTTGAAGAAGGATTCTCAGCAACATGAAGTTCCTTCAATCCAGCTGCAAAATTCAAATTCTAACAAGTTTCTTTGTTTACCCCACGAGATCCTTGAAAACATTGCATACATATATCATACATATCATTGCATTACAGGTCACTTATCTTCTTCGCTGTTTGTTTCACGCAATCATCATGTCTTCTGAACCTACCACTGAGCAAGCTATCAAGGCCCTCCAGGCCCAGAACGCCCAGTTCCAAGAGTTGGTTATGAGCTTAGCCAAGTGTCAACAGGAGTTGAAGACCCTGATTATGAAGAAGAAGAAGAAGAAGAAGAGGACAGTCTTGTTCAACACTGGACGCAGATTTGGGAATGGACTATATAATGAGGTTGAGCTGACCACCTCATCTGTAGGCAAAGACAGTCCGCAAGAGAGAAGGGTTCCTAGTCCTGTGGTCTCCGACAACGAGACGGATTATGATGAAGAGCAGTATCCTCCTGCTGAGGATAGGTATAAACAGTTGGAGGACCGTTTAAGTGCTATGGAGATACAGAATGTGCCCGGGTTGGACTTTGGAGACCTAGGCTTATCCTCTGGGGTGGTGATTCCCCATAAGTTCAAGGCACCTGCTTTTGCCAAATATGACGGAGCCTCTTGCCCAAAGCTGCACCTCCGGTCGTACGTGAGGAAGATCCAACCTTATACAGCTGACAAGAATTTGTGGATCCATTTCTTCCAAGATAGTCTTTCAGGGACTCAACTCGAATGGTTCTATCAGCTGGATGGAGCCAGTATTCGTAACTGGGAGGATTTGGCTACTGTGTTCTATAAGCAGTATCAGTATAATTCCGACCTCGCTCCTACGCGTACCCAACTCCAGGGTATGTCACTAGGGACGGGTGAAGGATTTAAGGATTATGCTCAAAAGTGGAGAGATCTGGATGGAAGGGTGCATCCACCTTTGACTGACCGTGAACTTGTTGATATGTTCTTGGGGACCCTGTCTGGTCCGTTCTTCAACCATTTGATTGGAAATTCTTCTGCCGGGTTTACAGACCTTATCTTGATTGGTGAGAGAATTGAAGCTGGTATCAAGTCTGGAAAGATACAAAAAGGTGCCTCCTCGAGCACTGAGAAGAAACCCTTCAAGAGAGAATCTAGTGCTGTCTATGGTTCAAGGAGACAGAACAAACCGGAACGCCGCCAAGCTGTCAACGCGGTGGTTATTTCAAAACCTGCTGCTGCTCCTCAGCATCATAACCAACAAAGGGGTGAGAGACCTAGAAGGCAGTTCACTCGGCTGAGCATGACCTTGTCCCAGATATTGCCGCAACTACTCACAACCAATCTGGTAACTATAATAGAGGCTCCGAAGGTTGTAAACACCACATCCCCAAAGTACAATCCTAACGCCCACTGCGCTTATCACTCTGACAACCCGGGGCATACTACGGATGATTGTTGGGCTCTGAAGAATAAGGTTCAGGACCTAATTGATGCAAAAGAGGTTGAGTTCGAGGCGCCCGAGAGGCCTAATGTTGTGACCGCTCCCATGCTCAAGCATGGAGTAAATGCTATTAGGGAAGATGATGACGTGGAGGAATCTGAATTCGACAGTTGGATCTACCCTACGACTAACGGTGGACCAAAAAACTGGACGGCGAAAGACTTCGTCCCTATTACTTTCGTGACTCAGTAATGAACTCCTTTGTTTTGAATTTGTAACAGACAATATTATGAAACTTTATGGCCCGGTGTCTTACCCAGGGCACCGTGGATTCATTTTTGAGGGCTTTTGTGTGTCATTTTCATATATCATTAATAAAAGCATTGGACGTTTTTTGCATTTCAAATCTTGCGCTCCTTGTCTTTCTTTATTATATATTGCAAAACAGCTATGTTTACACACACTCACATATACAGGTCCCAATCCACTCTGGATCTCACTGGTAACGACTCTGCTATTGCCAGTTATGACTTTGAAAATCCGATCAACTTAGCCGAAGACGAGGGTGAAGATGATTGCGAAGTGCCTGGTGAGCTTGCAAGACTGCTACTTCAGGAAGAGAGGGCCATTCAGCCACATGAAGAGCAAGTGGAAATGGTAAATCTGGGTACTGAGACAGACAGGAAGGAAGTCAAGATTGGTGCTAATCTGGAGTCTAGTGTGAAACAACGGTTGATTCAGATGATGCATGACTACGTGGAAATCTTTGCCTGGTCTTATGAAGATATGCCTGGGTTGGATACTGACATTGTGGTTCATCACCTGCCTACCAAGGAAGACTGTCCTCCGGTAAAACAGAAAGTCCGCCGTATGCGCCCAGAGATGTCCGAAAAAATCAAAGCTGAGGTTATGAAACAATTTGACACCGGTTTTCTAGCAGTGACTTCTTACCCTCAATGGGTCGCCAATGTGGTTCCAGTGCCGAAGAAAGATGGTAAGGTCCGAATGTGTGTTAACTACAGGGATTTGAACAGGGCGAGCCCTAAGGATGACTTTCCTCTACCTCACATCGACGTTCTGGTTGACAACACTGCTCAGCATAAGGTATTCTCCTTCATGGACGGGTTCTCCGGTTATAATCAAATCAAGATGGCTCCTGAAGACATGGAGAAGACCACCTTTGTTACTCAGTGGGGTACCTTTTGCTACAAAGTCATGCCTTTTGGGTTAAAAAATGCTGGGGCAACCTACCAACGTGCCATGGTTGCTTTGTTTCATGACACGATCCATCATGAGATCGAAGTGTACGTCGATGATATGATTGCAAGGTCCCAAACTGAGGAGGAACACCTTGACCATCTACAGAAGTTGTTTGACCGGTTGAAGTTGTACAAGCTGAGGTTGAACCCGAACAAGTGCACCTTTGGGGTGAGATCTGGAAAACTGCTAGGTTTCGTCGTAAGCAACAAAGGTATTCAAGTAGACCCTGCCAAAGTGAAAGCCATACAAGAGATGCCAGTTCCCAAGACAGAGAAAGAAGTCAGAGGCTTTCTAGGACGGCTGAACTACATTGCCCGATTCATCTCACATCTAACTGCTACCTGTGAACCAATCTTCAAGATACTGAAGAAAGATCAAGTGGTACGTTGGAACGATGAATGTCAGGCCGCTTTCGAAAGAATCAAAGAGTATCTCCAAGAGCCACCCATTCTTATGCCACCGGTTGAAGGGAGACCTCTAATCTTATACTTGACGGTACTTGACAGCTCAATGGGATGTGTGTTGGGGCAGCATGACGAGTCTGGCCGAAAAGAGCACGCTATTTATTACCTTAGCAAAAACTTTACCGACTGTGAGACCCGATACTCACTGCTCGAGAAAACTTGCTGCGCTTTGGTATGGACTGCTCGCCGGCTGAGACAGTATATGTTGACTCACACTACTCTGTTGTTTTCAAAAATGGATCCAATCAAGTACATCTTCGAAAAGCCTGCCTTGTCCGAAAAAATAACAAGATGGCAGATGATCTTGACTGAATATGACATCCAGTACACGAATCAAAAGGCGATCAAGGGAAGTGTGTTGGAAGACCATTTGGCACATCAGACAGTGGATGACTACCAATCTATGAACTTTGAATTTCCAGACGAGAATATCATGGTAGTGACTGATTGTGAAATACCTGGACCGGATGAAGGACCTGAGGAAGGATCCCGATGGTCTATGCACTTTGATGGAGCCTCAAACTCTTTGAGTAATGGTATTGGCGCTGTGATCATATCCCCTAAGGGCTCTCATACCCCGCTTACCGCCCGACTATGTTTCAACTGCACCAACAACATGGCGAAGTATGAAGCATGCATCATGGGTCTTTGAGCTGCAATTGACCTAAGGATCAAGTTTCTGAGTGTCTTCGGAGATTCCGCTCTCGTGATCAGTCAGATCAAAGGCGAGTGGGATGCGAAACACCCAAATCTTATTCCTTACAAGGAGTATGTATTGACGTTGATTCCCCATTTCGAGGAGATAACCTTTGAACACTTCCCAAGAGAGGAGAATCAGTTGGCGGACGCGCTGGCTACGATGTCTTCTATGTTCAAAGTCAAATGGGACAACGAGGCTCCCCGGATCATTATTTGGAAATTGGATGAACCTGCACATTGCTGTAATCTTGAGACCGAAGAGGTAACAGAAAAACCTTGGTATCATGAAGTAAAGAGGTACCTTGAAGCTCAAGAATACCCCGAGGGTGCATCTGTTAATGACAAGAAGTTTATGAGAAGGTTCGCGGCAAAGTTCTTCCTCAGTAATGACATTCTCTACAAACGAAACCATGATTCAACCTTACTGCGTTGTGTGGATAAAACTGAAGCAGAAAGGATCATGGCAGAGCTGCATGAAGGTACCTTTGGAACTCATTCCAGTGGAGATACCATGGAAAAGAAGATCCTTCGGGCAGGATATTTCTGGTCAACAATGGAAGCCGACTGTTATCAGCATTCTCGGACATGTCACAAGTGCCAGATCTATACTGATAAGGTGCACATTCCTCCAGTTCCTTTGAACGTCTTGACGGCACCTTGGCCTTTTGCAATGTGGGGCATCGATATGATCGGCGAGATCAGACCTACATCATCTAACGGGCATCACTTCATCCTGGTGGCGATTGATTACTTTACGAAGTGGGTTGAAGCAGCTTCCTTTGCTACGGTAACCAAGAACTTCGTGGCACGGTTCATTCGGCATAACCTGATCTGTCGATATGGTGTACCAGAGAGGATCATTACGGACAATGGCACCAATATTAACAACAAGATGATCACTGAGCTCTGCGAGCAATTCAAGATACAACGTCATAACTCTTTTCCTTACCGGCCGAAGATGAATGGGGCTGTAGAAGCGGAGAACAAGAACATTAAGAAGATTGTACGGAAGATGACAATGACCTACAAAGATTGGCACGAGATGCTACCCTTTGCTCTTCATGGGTACCGTACCTCAGCACGGACATCAACAGGGGCAACTCCCTATTCCTTGGTATATGGAATGGAGGCAGTCCTACCTATTGAAGTTCAGATACCCTCTCTCCGGATCATGAAGGATGCAGGTTGAACGAAGATGGCTGGATCCAGACTCGGCTTGACCAATTAAACCTAATCAACGAAAAGAGACTCACCGCTATTTGTCATGGTCAGACGTACCAAAAACGGATGATCAAGGCATTTAACAAGAAAGTCAGACGACAAGAGTATCAAGTTGGGGACCTGGTAATCAAGCGCATCATTCTTCCTCAAGGTGATCCCAGGGGAAAATGGACCCCTACGTACGAAGGGCCATTTGTGGTTAAGAATATCTTCTCAAGAGGAGCGATGATTCTAACCACCATGGATGGTGACGACCTTCCTCACCCCGCCAATGCAGACATAGTAAAAAGATACTACGCATGATAAAAGACCCGCTAGGTCGACTGGCCTAGGCAAAAATAAGGGCTTCCCGACGAACCAAAAGGGTTCAGGCAAAAATAAGGGATGAAAAATAAAAAAATCTGTACACCCGGCAAGTCGAAAACCTGAAAAGGTGGCTTGGGCAAAAATGGGTATCCCGGTGGACTGAAAACCCGAAAGGGCGGTCCAGGCAAAAGTTAGGGATAAGCGTAATACTATGTTTCATTGGATCACCCTGCATCCAGACTTCGGTATCGACCATCAGGCTCGGACGACACCAATCAATCAGATTCATCTTCAACTAAGCAGCAAAGTGATGAGACGCTTGAAGACATAAATGCGATAGCAGAGTTGGAACCCAGTGGGATTTTTCACATAGCTGTTTGTTTTCCTTTTCACAAACTGTATAAACTCTATTTTGTTCGGCGGCGTTCTCTTACTAGGACGTCAACCTCTTGTACAAAAACGCCTATTTACAGGCAAATTTCAAAATCAATATAAGCTCATTTGTCAGACAAATTTCAAATTGTTTTTCCTTTATCTGTTTTGTTTTGCAAAGAACGTCCAATGTTCATTTTTGATATATGCATTTGACATTAATTGCTGTTCATAAATATTTGCATGCGAAACAAAGGATTAGTTACGAGTGACATCGGAAGTAGGGGCAATAAGAATTGTCTAAGCGATCTAGTTGCTCTGTCCAACTAAGGTACCAAGGTAGGTTCAGCTGAAAAATATGACCAAGATACCTTCACTCCCTGCAGAGTAAGACAAGATTCAGCAACGCTCTCCCCAAGCAGAGTTGGTCTCCCGTCAGCCCTAAAAAGGCACAATATCCCCAGCAAGTCAGCAATACTCTCCCCAAGCAGAGTTAGTCTACTGTCAGCCCCAAAAAGTTGGGTATCCCCAGAAGATCTTAATATTCCCTAGCAGAGTATACAAATATTCCTCAGCAAGCATCCCCGGCATTCTTAATATTCCTCAACAGAGTATAAGAATGTTCCCTGGCGGAATACAAGATACCCCCAGTGGATCCATTTCCCAGCGCAGTCCGAAAAGCTTCCCCGCCAGAGTTGGATCATCTTACCCAGTAGATTCCGGAAGCTTGTCCCCTGCAAAATCCAGAAGGTTATCCCTACCAAAGTCTAAGTGGGTTATCCTCAGAAAATTGCAACGGAAAGATCATCCCCAGCGAAGTTCTTTCTTTCCCCCAGCGGAGTTCATCATTAGATTCCCCAACAGAGCTTATCAACGGAATCCCCAACGGAGTTTATCATTAAAATCTCAGCGAGGTATCTCTTCCCCACAGAGTAATTCCCCGAAGAGTAATCTCTTCACCAGGTTTATTCCCCAACAGAATCATCTTCTCCTACCGGTTTATTCTTGCAATCATCTTCGTTCATCATCCCCAGCGGAAACGAAGAACTCTACTCTTCGACATCAGCCCAGGATTCAACTCTACTCCCCGACAGTTGTCTAGGATTTATTTTCCCAGACGAAAATACATTCATAAACATTACATACATGATAAAGTGCATACGGCACGACCTCATTTATTTTTGAGAACATCATGACATCATGCATTTCATACATCATGACATTGCATACAGCTGATGTTTTACCTTTTTCAGGAAAAGGTCAATCAAAAGATGGTTACCATCAACCTTTCTTAAGCTCCGGATTAATACCTGTAACTAGCCAGGAAATATCTGTGGACGACTGATTGTAGATCTATACCTGAAACCAAACAGGAAAGTTATCTACATGAAGAGATTGAAGATTAATACCTGTAGCAAGCCAGGAAACCATCTTTCTTTCTCAAGTCAGAGATTAATACCTGTAACCAACCAGGACAACTATCTCCTCGACCACCCCTTCTTAAGTTCTGGATTAACACCTGTAACTATCCAGGAAATATCTGTGGACGATTGATTATAGGTTAACACCTGAAACCAGACAGGAAAGTTATCTACATGAAGAGACTGAAGATCAATACCTGTAACAAGCAAGGAAGACTATCTTTCTTTCTCCGGTCAGAGATTAATACCTGAAACCAGACAGGAAAACTATCTCGTCGACCAACTTTTCTTAAGTTCCAGATCAACACCTGTAACTAGCCAGGAAATATCTGTGGACGACTGATTGTAGATCTATACCTGAAACCAGACAGGAAAGTTATCTACATGAAGAGATTGAAGATTAACACCTGTAACAGGCCAGGAAACCATCTTTCTTTCTCAGGTCAGAGATTAATACCTGAAACCAGACAGGACAACTATCTACTTGACCATCATGAAGCAACCCTACACTGGTTCCTTCTCTTCCAAGATGCAGTTTTACACGAACTCATCATCAGGCAACCCTACACAGGTTCCTTCTTTCAACTCACAAAGCTACAATTCAACAAACATCTCCAGATGGCATCTATAAGCCCATCCTCCTATCCATCATATCTCCAAATGGCATATGTAAGCCCATTCCCGACATCACATTGCTGATACTACACCATGCGAGTGCAAATTTCTGGGCACTTTAGTGTTCAATCATCTTCCACCTTCGGATCACGAAAGGCACGCAAGCCAATCTACATCCTCAGGTTTAAGAAGATTGAACAGGGGCAACTGTTGTACCCCGAAATTTGTCCTCCCATATTCCTTAAGATTTGTCAAGAATAATCTTCAAATTACTCAAGAATGGCTCAAAAATCATCAAGATGCAAAAAGTTACTATTTTTGGACAGCAGAAAAGTCAACTGTATCTTGACCAGGGAATAACTCTTTCATGGTTTATCATAAAATTCCATCCAATGCTCATTTTGAAAGGGATGACATTTCCTACAATCCATCTTCACATTCCAAGTCCTAGAAATGCTCTCATAAAAAGTCATCAATTTCTACATTATAGGTCAATTTTAAAAGTCAACAAAAATGCACTTTAAGTCAAAGGCCATAACTTGAGATTGGTAAATCCAAATGACACGGGACCAAAGGCATTGGTTAGAGGACTTCAAGACCTTTCCAAAATGACCAAGAACATGTTCATATGATCAAAATTGAGCAAGATATGTATTGGAGAAGTTGGGAAATTTTTGTGAATTTGCAAAAGTCAACTTTGCTCAAAACACCTTATTTTTGCTAATGGGCCTCAAATCTCTTCTTGAAACTTCATCCATGGCCTATGCACAACCCATCAAGCTTAATTGAATTTATTTTCTTATTTTTTATTAATTAATTGGATTTTTAATTGATATTAATTCATTTAATTAATTTAAATTGTAGGAAAATAGAAGATTTGATTTTTTCAATCTTTTTGTGAAGCAAATATGGTCAGGATATGCTGGCAATTTCGTGCTCAAAGTCAAAGATGCAAAATCTCCAAAATTGGCAACTTTGTTCAATCATGAAAATGCAAAAAGATTTTATTTTCAATCAAAGATCAAATCATCAATTCAATGGATTTTTGTTCAAGCTTTTGACCTAATTCCATTCCTCTATATATATGCAAGCAAACCCTAATCCCATACACGTGAGAAAGCTGCAGAAAAAAGCCATAGCATATTGAGAAAATTCAAGAAAAAGTGAAAACTAATCTTTGCATTCCAGACCAATTCAAGGCAATTTGTTGATTCTAACACCTTGCAGGAGTTCCCAGGAGTGTGTGGCAATCAAATTCAAGCCTTAAATCTCAAAGAATTGTCCTAGACAGTTTCACAGTTTGAAGCTTTTTTCCAAAATCATATTGTTGAATTCATGCATATTTAACATATTTTCATGATTGGTTTGTGTTAATAGGGACCATACGAAGCTAATGGTATAACTGAATTGGATTATAATGCCCTAAATCACAAGATGCCATAGTTAAATTTTTAGGGTTCATAAGCTTTGAATTGGGGCTTTGCAATCCAAGCAAAATTAAGACTCATAAGGCACATGGTTGGAATTGTTGAACCCAGACGAACACAAATCACCCATCGCGAAATATTTATATAAACCACAGTGCTAATCGCTATTTTTCCTCGTAGCATATTGTGGGGGTTAAAAAACCCCGCTATCTGATTTTGTTTTACAGGTACAAAGGAAGAAGAAGAGGACGTGTTGGCATACCATTATACTGTTTGAAAAAACGCGCGTATTTTGTGTTTTACAACATAATATTATTTTTTTGTATATAATATTCATTGTCCATATACTTAACAGAAGCACGTTCCAGCTCAGTTGGCCAAGGCATTGGAGTATTAGTCATTGGGACCTGGGTTCGAATCCCAGGTCCCCCAAACGTTTATTTGTTCTTTTTCCTCAGGCATTCTAGTGCAAAGCTTGCAAAGGTGGTACACCATACGCTTCACATCCCAGCGCGCCAAGTGGCCTCAAGCTCACATCCAGTGGTCATGAGTGGAAGACTACCATGCTCCCTGGTCAATGCATGTGTGGACGATCCAAAGAGTCAAAGAAGCTTGCAGCTTGTTGGGCCTGAGAATTGCAAAAACACCTCCTAACTGGGCCAGCACCCCCCTGAGTTTATTTCTCTTTTCCTTTCTATTTTTTTTTGTTTTACTTATTTAATTTTAATCCTTAATTAATTATTAACTAAATAATTATTATTTTTCATAATAAATTCAGAAAAAACATAAAAAAGATAATATATTTTATTTATTAAAATTAAGTTCACCTTTAATTAGTTATTTTGGAAATAAATATTAATATAATTTGTTTAGTTTTAATTAGGTTATTTTTAACTTTTTTTCACAATAAATAAAATCAAAGTAGAATTAGGGTTTTGACAATTTTAATCCTTTTATTTTTATTTTCTTTTTTATTTTATTTTCCTTGAGACAATAAAAAACTCAAAAAATATTTCTTTTATTTAATTAATTAGTTTTAGGTTTAATTTAATTAAAAATAATACCAAAACTTCTTTCTTTCTCAAAAAAGGGTCAAAACCCTAAGGACTTCGCCGATTCAATTTTTTCTCGCGCATGTTTATTTGTGATTCATATTTTTGATCATTATTATGTAACTGCTCCGAGGATGTAATAGCTTTAATTAGGACTTTTTATCGCTTTCCTTTAATTTTCCGCAATTTACTTTTTCAAAGGGTTTGTTTTTGGCGATGTAAATACCCGTCGCCTTGTAATAGCGTAGATTTACTTTCCGCAACTATTAACTGTTAGATGTATGTTAACTAGGCTATGCATGACAAGACTTATCTTAAATTAAAATCAACCCGTAGCTCACCATAACATGTGCAAAGATAACTTAACTGAATCCTGACACACTCGCACATGCCACTCTTAGGGTACGCCTCACTTGGTTTCCTCGACGTGGTCATTGAGTATAGGGTGTTTTAGAGGTCGCCCTCCTGTCTAAAGATCATAAGTTGCCTCGAAACGGTTGCCTCGATAAAAAAAACGATCTAAGACATTAGGGTTACCGCTAAGGCGTTCTACTATTGCTTTGGTGATCACACATGTCCCTATAATCGAATTGACCTGAAAACTCCAACGACGGTGCTACCTACTGCTCAATAGTGGGATAGTACTGTCTAAAGGACATTTACACAGCTTAATTTCTTTTGAGTAGGTAGAGGTTCTCAGGTACTTGCTCTTTCAAAACAAAAATACTTTTCGCACCTACACTTTTCTGAAAAAAGTTTTCAAACAAACACTTCATACACTCTTGAGGCCAGATACAAGAGTTAAATCGAAGTTTTCAAACAAATTTTTTCAAAACCCACAAACACAAGAAAATCAAAACTTTTTGAAAACATAGTGAGCAAGTACCTAAGAGCCCGTGGATAACCACAGATAGAAAGGGTGCTAACACCTTCCCTTTCTATAATCTACCTCCCGAACCGAGAAACATCTCGAAAAGGAATTTTGCTGTGCTTTTGTCCTTTCCTTGTTGGAGAAAATAAAAGACGGTGGCGACTCTTGCTTACCGCGACATTTCGCGAACCAGCATTCCAAAACAGTTAGTTCTATTTCCACCGATCACACCTGTAACTTCTCATTGCAGGCTTCGTTTGTGCATTTTGCTGCCTGCGTGCTTGCAATTGAAGGCCATGACCTACTGGCCACACATGCCCCCTGCAAGGAAACCCTTTTCAATTCACCAAGTTTGCTGCTTGCAAGCCTGCTTCAACTGGACAAGTCTACTTCCTACATGCATCCTTCGTTTGGACTTAAAACATCTTTCGATTCCACTTGCACCAAGGGCCTCTTGCAGAATTTGCCTCTGACAAAGTTTTGTTTGAGCCAAGAGTTATCTTCATACAAGATTTGACTAAGTTCTTGCTTCCCTTGAAGGAACACCCTTCGACTCAGAAGCCAGGAACTTCCCTCATGCTAAAAAAGACACAAGGAAATGACTCCCTTTATGATTGTTTCGATCCACATGCTTCCTTCGAACACGAGCTTTCGATTGGGCAATATGTTTGTTTCGATCCAAGCTTCAACTGGGCATTAGCTTCCTTCGAGTAAGCTAGTTTCGACCACAAGCTTAGACTAAGGAAAAGGCTTCCTTCGAACATGTGTGCTTCAATCTCACTCTTGCATTCGACTCAGGAATGTCCTTCGAATCAGGAAGTAAAGGCCTCCTTTTGGTTTTCTTCAATTCAAAAGTCAATAATGTTCTGAAAGCTTCCTTCGATTCAGAAGTTAATAACCTTCTGAAAAGGGCCATTCTAAGAACACACAGTTGGTCCATTCGAAGAACACACAGTTGGTCCATTCGAAGGACACACAGCTGGTGAAAACGAATGCCATGTTGTCCTAGTCTGGTCGAAAGGTGTAGAAAGATGGAGGATTCGACTCAAAAGATCAAGATGAACATTCAGACCCATAGGCTAGGCCACGTGTCTTCCCTTTTTAGGCCTGTACCCATTTGTTGTCTAAGACCACTTGCACTTAATAACACAGTACTACCTTTTAGAAAAGTCTGTCTTGAGCCTTGCGCTTATTTTGCTTCAGAAGGAAGCAACCCGTCTGAACTGTTCATCTTGCTGTTATGGCACAAGTGGACATTTACTTTCCAGCTGGGCCTTATTTTATTATTATCTTCTGCACCCCAACTGCCAAGAGGCCCCCACAGGTACTTTCACGTTACATTATTTTATCATTTAGTTGCAAGGCTGGCTTGGGACAACATGTCCATTCTTTCTCTATAAATAGAGGAACATTTACAAAGAAAAAGGGGGGAGGGAGGAGAACGTATCTTCAAAATTCTCACACACCACAAAATTCTCAAACACCATAAAAGTCTCAAACACTTAAACACTCATCAAACACATACCCAGAATCCAAACACTTATCCCCTCAGAATCTGAAACATCCCTACACCTTGTTACCCTTTGAATCCAGTAGGAAGAACCTCATACTTGTTTCTTCTCTTTCGGATCTAGTATCAAAGACATAACCCCTGGTTCCTCCCTCGAATCCAGAAGCATTCAAGGAAACCACTTAAAGGCCTAGCACACGTTCCAGCCTCAAGCAAGGTAAGTCATTCTTAACCTTGAACCTTTAATTTCATGACATAACATGTAAATAATTTTCCCTTTTGTTTGAAACATGTACATACCATTGTTCCTTTCGTTTCCACCCTTTTAACATATTTTTCAGAGCTAACCCTTTCGTTTTTGCTTTCTGTTTACCTGAACTTGCTTTAACTGTCAAACTGTTTACCAAACAAATACTAGGATGGCCTCAGGCCATGTTGCCATTTAATGCTTTAAATGAAAGAAACAGGAAACAGGAAATAGGAAACGAAGCTTCTGGCTTCTATCCTCTTTCTCCAGGTCGAACGAAAGAGACAATCAGGAGGAAAACCATACACTGACTTCCAGGCCCAGCCAGAGACACGCTCACACTGATTTCACTGGCCCAATCGAAGAAGGCAACAAAGCAGAAAGGCCCAGCTAGAGGCACACTTGCACTAAGTCCAGGCTCAGACGAAAGGAACTCCCATGCTGGTGCCAGCCTCCAATCGAAGTACATGACCTGCTGGTGCCAGCCTCCAATCGAAGTACATGACCTGACTGGTGCCAAAGCCCAATCGAAGGACAAGACCTCACTGGCGCTAGCTCCAATCGAAGGAGGCCAACAAAATGCAAGTCGAAGGGTGTTACTGCCTGGGTCGAAAGACACTCATTTTTCTTGCTTTTACCTTATTTTTGCCTTTATATTCTCATGCAATTCAATATGGTTGTAATAGTATAGGATATTTATTTCCTGCATTTTTATTGCTTTGTACAAATGCTAGTAATTAGGTGTGTATGACAAGATAAAATCAACAAGTAGACAACCCAAAAATCAAAGACAAAATGCATGCAATCAAACACACTTGCACACATGCACCCTTAGGGTAATTCCACTTGTTGCCTTATAAAAATGGCCATGTTATGTATGTGGGATGTCTTAGCACAAACGAATTGAAAAAAGATCATAGTCCCTCGATGACGCTATCAAAGTTGCCTTTTAAAATGATCTTAGTCCCTACAGAAAAGTGCTAAGTCATTTCACAACATTGCTATCATGGTCATACGATATCCCGCGCCTGTCCCGTTAACATCCTAACACAAGGTTGTTCACCAAATACAATGGTGAAACAACACTGTTAAAAGGGTTAAAAACATAATAAAGATCGTTGAGTAAAATAGGGTAGACAACTCTTAGTTACTTGATCAAAAATCTTGCAAAACATCCTTGCTATTTTTCAAAACACACTCCACAACACAATTTCAAAACAACTTTCAAAACATTGAAAACCTTTCAAAAAGACATACACCTTTGTATACATTCAAACAAGAATCATTACAAAGGTTGCCTAGACAAGGCATCTTTTTCAAAACATTTTTCAAAACCACACACACAAAGCACCATTTCAAACAATTGAAAAGCAAAGGCAAGTGATCTAAAACAAGTAACTAAGAGCCCATGGAAAACCATGGATGAAAAGGGTGCTAGCACCTTCCCTTTTCATAATCTACCCCCCGAACCCACGAAAACATCTCAAAGGTCTTTCCTGTGCTTTTTGACCTTTCCTTAGGATAAAATAAAAAGTCGGTGGCGACTCTTGCTAAACCAAAACATTTGTGAACACATACGCAAAACCTCAAGTCAGTTCTCCCACTGTATCACAGAACTGGCGACTCTGTTGGGGAGAATTCTAAAAGTGGGGTTTCCTTAGGATTAGATCACTATTTTTTCAATTGTATGCTTTGTATGCTTTAAATTTTGTGGGCTTGTATCGGAGTTCTATAGATCCTAACCCGGATCTAGGGATACCCTTTAGGTAAGTAGAAATAAACTGTGAGGGATCTGTCTGGCATAGACCGACACGGATGAAGCAGTAGCTACGTTGGTGTGACACCTTGGTCTTTACCGATATCCCTTGTGTTGGAACGAGGAGAATATGGGTCTTCTAAGGAGTCATTAAGCACCAACTGACCTTAGAACCTTAAATTGACCAACTTGGCCATAGAACAGTAGCAGTATGCTACACTCATTGAGACTAAACTCTCGCGATGATTCCGGCCGCAAGAAAAGGTTGCTAAATTGGAATTATAACCGATTGAGGGTAGTCAGTGATATTGAGATCCTCTAGAACCCGGTTACCATTTCTAGGATAGGTTTGAGCCAACTAAACTCAAGAGGGTACTTACCTACAAACCCCATGCAAGCCTAAACCTAAGAACTTGTTTGCTCTGTATGAATATGACTGTCTGTATATACACTTGCTTACTTTTGCATACATGTACATAACATCATAACATCATACCATGGCATTCTCAATAACCATTTCAAGGATCTCGAGGGTCTTTTGATGCAGGGTCACGTTGAACCAGACATCTACCAAAGGGCAAGAGGGTTCTCCTCTAAACAAACGCCGTCAAAGATCAAGTGCAACAACTTGAATCAGGGGCTATGACCCACTTGACATGGTGAGCTTGATTCTCGTGGAAAGACATCCACCAGTAACAAAGTTCTCCAATCAAAGATGTTGATCAAAGTTCAAATCTCTAACATTTTCTTGTGTTTACCCCGCGAGATCCTTGGAAACATACATCCACATACCATACATCATATCATGATAGGTTTCTCCCATACAGGCCTCCTTATCATCCTACTGTCTATTTCAGTAAGATGGATATGGAACAAACGGTGAAAGATCTCCAAGCTCAAAATGCTCAATTCCAACAAATGTTTCTGGCTATGGCTAAGGGGCAAGAGGACCTGAAAGCTCTCCTTCTCAAAGAAAAGAAGAAAAAGTCCAAGAAGTCAGTAAGCGTCTTGAACTTGAGAAGAAGACCTAAAGCCCTAGATCTTTCAACTCCATCCAGCATAGGGGATAGTCTTGAAGAAGACCACAATTTGGAGATTAATGAAGTTGAAATTGACTACTCCGAGGAACAATATCCTCCCGCTGATGACAAGTATAAACAGTTGGAGGATCGCCTCAATGCTATGGAGATTCAACAAATACCTGGCTTGGATTTAGGAGACATGGGTTTAGTTTCTGGATTGGTCATCCCACTAAAGTTCAAAGTCCCTATCTTTGCCCTATACGATGGAGTCTCTTGCCCTAAGATGCACTTAAAGTCTTATGTCCGCAAGATTCAACCATACACAACTGATCCAAAGCTTTGGATCCATTTCTTCCAAGAAAGCCTGGTAGGGACTCAACTCAAGTGGTTTTATCAATTGGAGAGTTCCCGCATCCACACCTGGGAGGATCTAGCTGCTTCTTTTTACAAACAGTATCAGTAAAATGCTGATCTTGCACCAACTCGTGTGCAATTGAAGAACATGACCATGGGTTTCAACGAGAGCTTCAAAGGATACGCCCAAAAGTGGAGAGATCTGGCTGGTAGGGTGCAGCCCCCTTTAACTGACAGGGAGCTGATTGACATCTTCATGGGAACATTGACAGGGCCTTTCTTCAAACACTTGATCAGAAGCTCTTCAGCCGGGTTCACCGAGCTAATACTGATCGGCGAAAGGGTCGAAGCTGGCATCAAAAGTGGGAAGATTCAAGAAGCTACACCTTCTGATGCTCAGAGAAAGCCTTACAGTGGGAAGAAAGAGTCTAATGCTGTGTACAGTCAAAAGAGTCGCCATGACCAACACGTAGGGGCAGTCTTGATCTCTGGTTCTGCGTCACACCGACAACAACAAAGGGGAAATCAACGAAGCCCAGACGAGCCTAAAAGACAGTTCACCAACATCAACATGCCGCTGTCTCAAGCGCTGCAACACTTGTTGAGGATGAACCTGATTACATTGATATGACCTCATCCAAACCCCAAAACTTCTTCTCCTAACTACAATCTTGATGCAACATGTGCTTATCATTCTGACAGTCCCGGGCATGACACTAATGATTGTTGGGCATTGAAGTACAAAATTCAGAATTTGATTGGCGCCAAGGAGATCAAGTTTGGTCCTCCGGAGACTCCAAACGTGACATCTGCTCCTTTTCCAAGTCATTAAGAACTTTTATTCATTTGAATTTTCAAGTTGTAATCTCTTTTGTTATTCAAACAATTAGCTATTAATGTCAAACTTTGTTTCATTAATGCATTGCATATGTTTGTCTTGAATTCATCCACACGTTTTCACTATTCTTATACTGTCTTTATGATGTTCAACTCTTGCTAAAAGTTACAAGCCTTTAGAGGGAGGATGATGAAACAATGCCATAATCCTATACAGTATGCTTTTGAACAGACCTTGCTGACGATGTACAGGCGTTTCTTTTAAATCCTAAACACTGGAGTTATAAGGAAGATAATCCCTAGTCAACCCCTTCGAGCCAAAGAAGTGGAAGTTTTCTATTTTAACACAAATTGAAACCTTTAATCAAAACCTGGGGCAGGGTAGTCTCTCAGTTAATTCAAATGTGCTTTAAGTCACAAAACTCCCAGTTCATAAGACAACGAACGACATCAAAAGCATTCCTCTGGAATCAAAAGACAGTGGTGGTTCCTTATCTCATAGGCAGTCAATCTCTCAAAAGAGAAAAGCCCACTGAGCCAAAACCTATAAAGGAGGCTTAAGAAAGCTGGGGCATCCCGCTGACTGTAATCTCGAAAAACAGGAACAGTCAGGCAAAAGTTAGGGATAACAAATCAAAAGAACGAGGTCGCTACAAATCCTCAACAACATGAAAAATGTTGCAAAAATGACTGCCTTCCAACGAATTCAACTTGTGTGAACCATCACCAAAAACGTCGTTCCAGACTCATTTGGAGTTCAAATGCATAATTAACTGAGTTTAGGATTGAAGAACATCACGAAGAGCGGGTGGGTACAAATACACTTTGAGCCTTTATCCTTTGTTTCTTAAACCGTGAACCAAGCCACGTTACAATCCTTCAAAAGTCCTAATTGAAGCATGTGTTAGTTCGAAAGCATACTGTTACAAAAGGTATCCTGACTCCTGTAAGGCTTAGCCCTAAACCTTGTGTTGAATTTCTCTTATAAAAAGTTTTCTGCTAAAAAACGCATTTTTCAAAACTTCGAGACAAACATAAACTTTGCATTACTTGAATATCATTGTTTGCATATGGCTATTTGGTTAAACAGCGGAGAAATTCACACAATGAATATCCAGTGAACAAAAGCTCTCTCAGTGAACAAATTCAATTCAAGAAGGATGACACTTCCATTGACGAATCTCCTATCAACAGGGGGACTTAACATGTCACTATCCAGCACACCTGGGGCAGTCCAGTCAAGATTTCAAGAAATCTCTGAAGAAGTGCAGAGTAACCAGGGGAAAATCTCCATCTCCGTCACTTGGGTCATTAAACGTCAAATTCAGCAAAGGGTTACATACAATCAAACATTTACAGGCAGTGCCACAAACACTCGCTGTTAGGGGCAATGACAAGTCTCCCCAAAGTCCTTCTCATAGGATGATTCCCCAGCAAGAGTATAATCTCTGACCCCCTTTCCCCAGCTGAATCAACCTCAAGAATCCTCGAGGACTCCCCCCAACGAAGATGTCACCTCTCTAGCGGACTGACGACAGGGTTTATTTCCCCAACAACACCAGGATTTCCCAGCTTAAGTTTGCCTCTCCGACTACTACAAATCAAAGGACCACAACTCCTCTTCCCCAGTAGACTACTCTACAATCCCCAGCAAGTTACTGCGAAACCTGGACCCGACCAGATATCAGTTCAACTTCGACTCCCCAGTAGAGCAACGGACGACTAAGGCTCCTAAACTCTTTTCCCAAGCAGAAATAAACATACTCCCCATAGAGTTTTCAATATTCCCCAGTGGAGTTCTCCTCAAACAACAAAACAAGAATCCCTGGTAGAAGTATTCTAAGCCAAGTTTGGAGACACACCAACTTCTCAACAACAGTCCAGGATTTAACGAATCCCCAGCATTTGTCAAGGATTTATCTTCCCAGACAAAAGTACATTCATTAACATTTCGCATTTCATACATCCTATTTACATACATGATAAGTGCATACAACACAATCTCATTTATTTTGAGAACATCATGACATCGTGTATTTCATACATCATGACATTGCATACAACTAACGTTTTACCTTTTTCAGAAAAAGGTCAATCAATAGATGGCTACCATCAACCTTTTCAAGTTCCAGATTAATACCTGAAACCAGACAGGATAATTATCTACTTGACCATCATGAAGCAACCCTACACAAGTTCCTTCTCAATTCAAGATGCAGTTTTACACAGACTCATCATTGAAGCAACCCTACACAGGTTCCTTCTCAATTTCAGATGAAGTTTTACACAGACTCATCATCAGGCAACCTTACACCGGTTCCTTCAATCCCAGATGCAGTTTCACATGGACTCATCATCAAGCAACCCTACACAGGTTCCTTCCTTCCAGATGCAGATTTACACGGACTCATCATCAGGCAACCCTACACCGGTTCCTTCTCAATTCCAGATGCAGTTTTACACGGACTCATCATCAGGCAACCCTACACCGGTTCCTTCTCAATTCCAGATGCAGTTTTACACGGACTCATCATCAAACAACCCTACACAGGTTCCTTCCTTCCAAGATGCAGTTTCACACGGACTCATCACCAGGCAACCCTACACCGGTTCCTTCTCAATTCTAGATGCAGTTTTACACGGACTCATCATCAGGCAACCCTACACCGGTTCCTTCTCAATTCCAGATGCAGTTTTACACTGACTCATCATCAGGCAACCCTACACCGGTTCCTTCTCAAATTCCGATGCACTTTTACACGGACTCATCATCAGGCAACCCTACACCGGTTCCTTCTAAAATTCAGATGCAGTTTTACACAGACTCATCATGAATCAACCCTACACTGGTTCCTTCTCAAATTTAGATACGCTCCAGACACGGAAGCCATTCTGGCACTCATTCAGATTCAAAGACAACTCTTGATACAGTTCAGATACGCTCCAGACACGGAAGCAATTCTGATACTCATTCAGATTCAATCTCCTGATACAGACTAGATACGCTCCAGACACGTCAACCATTCTATCTCTCAGATTCAATTATCAACCTCAAGTTCAAATGCATTCCAAACACGAATGCCATTCTGACCTTTACACCAGCAGTTTGATTCTCCCCAGTGCAGTCGCCATAGAAGTCATTCTGTCACTTATTCAGATCCCAGTTATAGTTTCAGATACACTCCAGACATGGAAGTCATTCTACTACTCATACAAATCTCAAACTTCGGATACAGTCTAGATACGCTCCAGACACGGTTGCCATTCTGTCACTCATTCAGAGTTTATCCCCAGCACACAGTTGCTTCTTACACAGATATTCCTTTGTCATCCAGATATAATACAGATACACTCCAAACACGGCAGTCATTCTGATATTCATTCAACGTTCAAATACAGTCACAACTCAGATATGCCCCAGACACGGACGCCATTCTTTTACTCTTACAAATTACAATTCAACAAGCATTCTTGGATGGCATCTACAAGCCCATCTCCAACAGGATTCTATCACCTCTCCAAATGGTATCTTTAAGCCCATTCCCTCTACCATCACATCACCGAGTGCAAATTTCTGGGCACTCTAGTGTTCAATCATCTTCCACCTTCAAGTCACAAACGGCAGATTGGCCAATCTAACTCTTCAGGTGTAAGAAGATTGAACAGGGGCAGCTGTTGTACCCAAAAATTTTCCCTCTCAATTAACAAGGCCTTTCTCACAAGGATTCTCAAGGTTCAAGCTTGCACAAGTGCATTTGGATGTTCCAATACCAAAATTAAAAGGAAACTGTCAAAAAGGGAGAAAACAGATAAAAATAACACTTTGACAAATTTGGAGGAAAACATGTCTCTTTCGATTTGGCATCCTTCGATTGACTCTTGGCCTCCTTCGATTGCTCAAAATGGCTACTAGCGTGCCTCTTTCGCCTGGGCCTGTAACTTCTTGTTGCAGGTTTCGTTTGTGCCTTTTGCTGCCTGCGTGCTTGCAATTGAAAGCCATGACCTACTGGCCACACATGTCCCCTGCAAGGAAACCCTTTTCGATTCACCAAGTTTGCTGCCTGCAAGCTTGCTTCAACTGGACAAGTCTACTGCCTGCATGCATCCTTCGTTTGGACTTGAAACATCTTTCGATTCCACTTGCACCAAGGGCCTCTTGCAGAATTTGCCTCTGACAAAGTTTTGTTTGAGCCAAGAGTTATCTTCATACAATATTTGACTAAGTTCTTGCTTCCCTTGAAGGAACACCCTTCGACTCAGAAGCCAGGAACTTCCCTCATGCTAAAAAAGACACAAGGAAATGACTCCCTTTATGATTGTTTCGATCCACATGCTTCCTTCGAACACGAGCTTTCGATTGGGCAATATGTTTGTTTCGATCCAAGCTTCAACTGGGCATTAGCTTCCTTCGAGTAAGCTTGTTTCGACCACAAGCTTCGACTAAGGCAAAGGCTTCCTTCGAACATGTGTGCTTCGATCTCACTCTTGCATTCGACTCAGGAATATCCTTCGAATTAGGAAGTAAAGGCCTCCTTTTGGTTTTCTTCAATTCAAAAGTCAATAATGTTCTGAAAGCTTCCTTCGATTCAAAAGTTAATAACCTTCTGAAAAGGGCCATTCGAAGAACACACAGTTGGTCCATTCGAAGGACACACAGCTGGTGAAAACGAATGCCATGTTGTCCTAGTCTGGTCGAAAGGTGTAGAAAGATGGAGGATTCAACTCAAAAGATCAAGATGAACATTCAGACCCATAGGCTAGGCCACGTGTCTTCCCTTTTTAGGCCTGTACCCATTTGTTGTCTAAGACCACTTGCACTTAATAGCACAGTACTACCTTTTAGAAAAGTCTGTCTTGAGCCTTGCGCTTATTTTCCTTCAGAAGGAAGCAACCCATCTGAACCGTTCATCTTGTTGTTGTGGCACAAGTGGACATTTACTTTCCACCTGGGCCTTATTTTATTATTATCTTCTGCTCACCAACTACCAAGAGGGCCCCACATGTACTTTCACGTTACATTATTTTATCATTTAGTTGCAAGGCTGGCTTGGGACAACATGTCCATTCTTTCTCTATAAATAGAGGAACATTTACAAAGAAAAAGGGGGGAGGGAGGAGAACGTATCTTCAAAATTCTCACACACCACAAAATTCTCAAACACCATAAAACTCTCAAACACTTAAACACTCATCAAACACATACCCGAAATCCAAACACTTATCCCCTCAGAATCTGAAACATCCCTACACCTTTTTACCCTTTGAATCCAGTAGGAAGAACCTCATACTTGTTTCTTCTCTTTCGGATCCAGTATCAAAGACATAACCCCTAGTTCCTTCCTTCGAATCCAGAAGCATTCAAGGAAACCACTTAAAGGCCTAACACACGTTCCAGCCTTAAACAAGGTAAGTCATTCTTAACCTTGAACCTTTCATTTCATGACATAACATGTAAATAATTTTCCCTTTCGTTTGAAACATGTACATACCATTGTTCCTTTCGTTTCCACGCTTTTAACATATTTTTCAGAGCTAACCCTTTCGTTTTTGCTTTCTGTTTACCTGAACTTGCTTTAACTGTCAAACTGTTTACCAAACAAATACTAGCATGGCCTCAGGCCATGTTGTCATTTAATGCTTTAAATGAAAGAAACAGGAAACAGGAAATAGGAAACGAAGCTTCTGGATTCTATCCTCTTTCTCCAGTTCGAACGAAAGAGACAACCAGGAGGAAAACCATACACTGACTTCCAGGCCCAGCCAGAGACATGCTGACACTGATTTCACTGGCCCAATCGAAGAAGGCAACAAAGCAGAAAGTCCCAACCAGAGGAACACTTGCACTAAGTCCAGGCTCGGACGAAAGGCACTCCCATCCTGGTGCCAGCCTCCAATCGAAGTACATGACCTGTTGGTGCCAGCCTCCAATCGAAGTACATGACCTGACTGGTGCCAAAGCCCAATCTAAGGACAAGACCTCACTGGCGCTAGCTCCAATCGAAGGAGGCCAACAAAATGCAAGTCGAAGGGTGCTACTGCCTGGGTCGAAAGACACTCATTTTTCTTGCTTTTACCTTATTTTTGACTTTATATTCTCATGCAATTCAATATGGTTGTAATAGTATAGGATATTTATTTCCTGCATTTTTATTGCTTTGTACAAATGCTAGTAATTAGGTGTGTATGGCAAGATAAAATCAACAAGTAGACAACTCAAAAATCAAAGACAAAATGCATGCAATCAAACACACTTGCACACATGCACCCTTAGGGTAATTCCACTTGTTGCCTTATAAAAATGGCCATGTTATGCATGTGGGATGTCTTAGCACAAATGAATTGAAAAAAGATCATAGTCCCTCGATGACGCTATCAAAGTTTCCTTTTAAAATGATCTTAGTCCCTACAGAAAAGTGCTAAGTCATTTCACAACATTGCTATCATGGTCATACGATATCCCGCGCATCTCCCGTTAACATCCTAACACAAGGTTGTTCACCAAATACAATGGTGAAACAACACTGTTAAAAGGGTTAAAAACATAAGAAAGAACGTTGAGTAAAATAGGGTAGACAACTCTTAGTTACTTGATCAAAAGTCTTGCAAAACATCCTTGCTATTTTTCAAAACACACTCCACAACACAATTTCAAAACAACTTTCAAAACATTAAAAACCTTTCAAAAAGACATACACCTTTGTATACATTCAAACAAGAATCATTACAAAGGTTGCCTAGACAAGGCATCTTTTTCAAAACATTTTTCAAAACCACACACACAAAGCACCATTTCAAACAATTGAAAAGCAAAGGCAAGTGATCTAAAACAAGTAACTAAGAGCCCATGGAAAACCATGGATGAAAAGGGTGCTAGCACCTTCCATTTTCATAATCTACCCCCCGAACCCACGAAAACATCTCAAAGGTCTTTCCTGTGCTTTTTGACCTTTCCTTAGGATAAAATAAAAAGTCGGTGGCGAATCTTGCTAAACCGAAACATTTGCGAACATAAACGCAAAACCTCAAGTCAGTTCTCCCACCGTATCACACATATCCTCCACTTTGAGATGATGCAAGTTCTCCTTTCTCATGATTGTGGGTAGTAGGTATGTTTTCCACACGGACAATGACAATGATGTTTTATCTCATAAAAATTAACCAACACACTTACATTTTAAAATTTTTAAAGAGGAACTACGTGTACCCTGATCTCCTATTGCACGAAAGATGGTACGTAAGCACTAACGGTTTGCAACCGCGGTGGGTGAAAAAATCATAAAAATATATTTCATTTCTCACCTCCACCATCTATTTTTACATACAACATTTTTATAGCCAAAATATACAGATTTTTACAAAGAGGTTCCTGCGGAGCACCGTAGATGTTTAGGGTGCTAATACCTTCCCTTTACATAACCAACCCCCTTACCTTGAATCTTTCCCCCTTTTTTGGGTTATTCTTTTCCCATTCCTTTGGAAACAATAAAGCGCGGTGGTGATTTTATTTTGATTAACACAAGTCTAGTCAATCCCATGGCTTAGTCTTAAACATTTCTACCGCTACATAAAAATGGCGACTTCACTAGGGAAATATTGAACTCTTGATGGTACATCCCTAAGTGGGTTGAGCCTATCTTTGTTTATATATGTGTATATCTGCTATTGTTATTTATGTGTTATATGTTGAATATATGTTTATCTAGATTTTCCTGGTTTTCAGGGTACTTGGTGATTACTCATAAGTCCTATACCCGGACTTAGGAAAACTTTAAGATAGGACAGGCGGTATAGTCATGTTAACTTTAAGGGAGTAATACCAAAAAAGGCGGCATGAGATCCCCCACTCAGTGGAGGCCCCTTTGACTATAGTGTCGTTTACCGAGTAATCAGGAGGACATACTACTTTCGACTTGGGAGCCTGCTGAAGCTGAGGACCGTAGAATACCTAACCCATCTTGGCCTTTTAGGTTTAGTGCGGAAGCTATGACGGAGTAATCCATAAATAGTTGTCACGCGATACTACGCTCAGACAAGTTTTTCTTGAGAATATTACTAATTAACGAGTTAATCGGGAAGTTGGTAATATCCTAAGGAAGGATGTAGACTCTGGGAACCTCTAGAACCTTGTTCGGCAGGTGATATCTTTTAGACCAACACCTTATGGGTAGTACCTTCGACCTCATGCTCGTGACGTTGAACCTATGGACCCTATATGTGTGATCTTGTGTGTGATTGTTGCATCATGCATCCATGAACTCATAAGCATCTTTTGAAGAAATCTTAACTCAAGAGATTTAAAAGTTGACCATTTATGAATATCTCGGGTACTTTTTAACCATGGATTCTTGAATGAGAAAGACCGGGAAGTACAGTTTCAAAGATCCCAAGATAGATGCGTTGATCAGTCTAATTCTCGATATTGAGTGTTTTGCAGATTTTCAGAAGAAGTATGGATCCATCATTCTTCTCATGAAGATGAAGATGAAGGAGGGTGTTCTCTTGACCTTTGTCCAGTTCTATGATCTGATGTATCATTGCTTTACTTTTCCTGACTATCAGTTGATGCCTACACTGGAGGAGTATTCTTATCTGTTGGATTTACCCGTTACCGATCGTGTTCCTTTTACTGGCTTGGTGGATGAGCCAAAATCACATGAGATTGCTGCTTTGATCCATCTGGGGAAGTCTGAGGTTGAAGCCTATATGAATACTAAAGGAGGGATTAGAGGATTACCAACTCAGTTCTTATTGGAGAAATCTCGCTACTTTGCCAGGATGAAGAGTACATTCGCTTTTGAGGCCATCTTTTCTCTAATTGCTTACGGGTTGTTCTTATTTCCTAATGTGGACAAATTTGTTGACATTAATGCTATCAAGATCTTCATGATTGGAAACCTAGTTCCTACCTTGTTAGGTGATGCTTATTACTCTACTCATCTTTGGAATTATTACCATGGGGGGATGATTATCTGTTGCACGCCTCTGTTGTACCAGTGGTTTATCTCTCATATGCCTCAGTCTGATGCTTTTTGGGATGTCAAGAAGAAACATCGTTGGGCTCCGAAGATCATGGAACTTACTCATTCGGATATTGATTGGTATCATCGAGCTTACATGATATATAGATTATTGACAATTGTGGTAGTTTCCCTAATGTACCTCTTCTTGGTATAAAGGGAGGAATTAAATATAACCCTGTTCTTGCACGATGACAGCTCGGTTATCCGATGAGGGATAAACCAAATAGTATTCATTTGAGTAGTTTATTTCTGAAGGAGGGAGAAGACCATAGGGAAGCGAGGAAGCATATTGCGAAGGCCTGACGTCACATTCATAAGAAGAGTAGGAAGGATTTAGGACCTAGGGGTGCTGTTTCTTTGGAGCCATATCTTCAGTGGGTTCAAACGAGAGATATTCAGTTGAAGATGTCATATTCCCGGGAAACGCCTAAAAGAGCTACAACTTGCTTTAGTTAGGATGCAACAGGAAAAGGATGCTTGGAAGAATAAGTGCCAAACTTTATAGATTTCTTATAGAGAAGATTTGAAAGAGAAAGACAACTTGATTGAGATTCTTGAGAGATGGGCAGTAGAGACCATGGAGAGGCAAGGGGATTTATTTTCTCCTAAGCCTCAGTCAGATGCCATTTGCTCACTCCCTGATTCAGGTGATTGGAATGAGGTTGCCACCAGATATGCGGAAGAAAACCAGAGGTTGAAGGCGCAGATTGCCAGGCTCACAGGGAAGCATCAGCGTATAGAGTGATCTCCATCAGCTTTACTTCTCAGGGTTTTATATTTTATTTTCATCTTGTACTTGGTATCATTTAAACTTGTAATCCATTTTGGAGTTGTTATAATAATTTTTTTCAGTATTTCAAATGCGTTATTACTTTGATATTTGCAATATGTCCATAAATTTTAAATACCTTGAAATATTAAATAATAAAATAAAATCATGTGAATTGCATATCATGCATCATATTGCACATATTTCTTGCATTTGTTATGGATATCTAGGTGTCTTACCAAGCTTCTTTACTACATTTAACAAGCTGGCTCATCACTACAACACTCAGGATAATTTCAGAAAGAAGATGGATAACATAGAACAAGAGAATCGCGAGCTGCGCGAGGAGGTTTCTGCTTTGAAGGCTGGCATGGCCAATCTTACTGCTCTAATGGAATCTCTGGTGGCTGCTCAAAATCAGCCACCGAGTGTTCAACCTCAGCCAACAAGTGTTACTACTGAAGCTCCGGCTGTTCCGGTATCTGCTACTCCAGCTGTTGTTCAAAATCGCATGTCTCAAGGTTACCCTTGGGGAATTCCAGAGAATTTTGCACCTGAAAGTTTCAACCTTGGTCCTCAAGATACTCTAATTATTCATACTATTGTTACTCCGACACCTCCTGTGGTGCATGTTGCTCCTGCTGCACCTCCTTCGGTGAATATGGTTCCGTTTGTTAATGATGATGTGTGTCATCCTTTTCCTCCACCGAGTGAAGACTTGGGTCTTTATGATAGAATGTATGATTTTCAAGAGCAATTCGACATGATGCAGAGGGAGATGAAGGCCCTCAAGGGAAAAGAGTTATTCAGGCAGAATGTGAACGAGTTATGCTTGGTCCCGAATGTTAAGATACCTGCTAAGTTTAAGGTCCCGGAGTTTGAGAAGTACAAGGGCAACAATTTCCCTCATGCTCATCTGGTGATGTATGTAAGGAGAATGTCTACCCATACTGATGATCAACGTCTGCTGATTCACTTTTTTCAGGATAGTTTGACTGGTGCTGCACTGAAGTGGTATATGAATTTGGATAGTGTTAACATCCATACTTTCAATGATTTAGAAGAAGCATTCATCAAACAATACAAGTACAACATGGACATGGCACCTGACCATGATCAAATCAAGGCCATGGTTTAGAAAGACATGGAATCATTCAAAGAATATGCACAAAGATGGCGTGAGGTAGCCGCCCAAGTGATTCCTCCCATGGAAGAGAAGGAGATGACTAAGAATTTCTTGAAAACTCTGGGTGTTTTCTACTACAAGAGGATGGTAGCAAGTGCGCCAAGTGACTTTACTGAAATGGTAGGAATGGGTATCCGCTTAGAAGAGGCCGTAAGAGAGGGCCATTTAACGATAAGTGAAGGATATGGAGGTTTGAAGAAGCCATCTTATGGGTTTACCAAGAAGAACGAAGGGGATGCAAATGCTATTATGCAAGAGAGGAGGGTTAATACTCCTAGAAGGAATTATCAGCGTCATCAGCAAGTCGCCTCAATTACTCCAGTTGTGGGTGCAGCTCCAACTACCGTTGCTTATCAGAGGCCGTCCCAGTAGGGGAATCAAGGGTATAATCAGAGAAGGGAGAGTTACGACCCTATTCCTATGAGCTATACAGAGTTACTGCCGACATTGATTCAGAAGAAGTTGGTTCAGACCCGACCACCTCCCTCTGTACCATCACCATTACCTTGGTATTACAAGTAAGACCAAACATGTGCTTTTCATCAGGGAGCACCAGGGCATAATGTTAATAATTGTTATCCTTTGAAGACTGAGATGTAGAAATTGGTGAAGTCTGGTATTCTATCTTTCAAGGATGTGTGCCCTAATGTGAAAGTCAATCCTCTACCCAAGCATGGAGGAGTAAATGCTGTGAATATGGTGGCCGGTTGTCCAGGCGACTTATGGATTTTTGATATTAATCTGGTTAGAGGAGATTTGGTGAAAATGCATGCAGACCTATGTCAATTTAGCTACTATACTCATGAACATTCCAGTTGTGCTATCTGCAGTACAGACATACATGGCGGCGATAAGATAAAGGCTGATTTACAAGAGATGATAGATGAGGGCCTCATCCATATAATCAGGCCTAGGGTAGAGTATGAAGAGGAAGTAAACATGGTTTCTGGATGTTCTGGAGAATTCAGAATTTTTGATGTAGAGTATATGAATGAAGACCTTGTGCAATTGCATGCTACTTTCTGCCATATGGCTGGTCAGGTAGAACACCAGTACGGGTCTTGCCGAATTTGCTGCCGGGACTCCCGAGGATGTTCAATCGTGAAGAAAGGTGTTCAGTTGTTGTTAGATAATAGAACTATCAAGGTTACAGGTCAAAGGGATGGTTACCATGAAGTTGATTAGATTGAGGTTTTCTTGACTGAAGAATAGTCAGATGAAGAGTATGCCTCTGCAAATGTGTATTTCTCCTCCGATGAGGATTTTTTTTCCAGAAATGACTCAATAATGACTGATTATGTTGAAGAAGGGGTAAACGCCATTGTACCTTGTTTTGGGGAACCCGCCCATCTTGAAGTTGAATATTATATCAAGCCAGCTGTTACCCCATTGGTGATTAGTTTGCCGGGTCCTATCCTCTACAAGTCAGATAAGGCTGTGCCCTACAAATACAACGCTAAAATCTTAGAGGATGGAGTAGAAGTTCCCATCCAGCTAATGCCTGATGTTGGAAATATTGCTGAAAATAGCAGGGTGACCCGCAGCGGTCGTGTGTTTGCACCAGTTGTTCGAGGAGATGTTAGTGCTGGAAAGAAAATTGTTGAGAATGTTGAACCCAAGAAGGCTATGGGCGAGACTAGTGGGGCTACGTTAGAGAAAGAAGTGGATGATATTTTGAAGATAATCAAGATGAGCGACTACAGAATTGTAGATCAGCTACTGCAGACTCCTTCAAAAATATCTATCTTGGCGTTATTGATGAATTCCTCTACTCACAAAGAATCCTTGATGAGGGTATTGGACCAAGCTTTTGTGAAGAGTGATATGCCAATAGACCAATTCAGTAGCGTAATAGGGAACATTACATCATGTAATAACTTGAGTTTCTGCAATGATGAATTTCCAGATGAAGGAAGGAATCATAACCTGGCCCTCCATATCTCTATGAATTGTAAGAATGATTCACTATCCAATGTGCTGATTGATAATGGATCCTCTTTGAACGTTATACCAAGGAGCACTCTTATGAAGTTGAAATATCAAGGAATGCCTATGCGCCCGAGTGGCATCATTGTGAAAGCGTTTGATGGATCAAGGAAATCTGTTATTGGTGAAGTGGACTTGCCTATTCATATAGGACCACATTTGTTTCAGATAACTTTCCAGGTCATGGACATTGTTCCTGCTTATAGCTGTTTGTTGGGACGATCGTGGATTCATGAGGCAGGGGCTGTCACTTCAACTTTACACCAGAAATTGAAATTGGAACGTGAAGGGAAATTAGTAATCATAAATGGGGAACAAGCATTATTGATATCTCATTTGTCCTCTTTCAGCATTGTGGAGGCGAATGAAGCTGCTGTTGGAACCCAGTTCCAAGCCTTATCCATTGATAACATAAGAGGAAATGATAATTCCATGGTTTCGCTCAAGGATGCGCAACAGGTTGTGCGTAAGGCTCATAGCGAGGTATGAGGACAAATTGTGGATCCACCTGTAAACAAGAACAGAGCCGGCTTAGGGTTCTCTTTGAAGAATGACAAAGGTAAGAGAATGAAGTTGAAGTCTGCTGCAAGCAAGTATCAATACATCTTCCGTAGCAGGGGTTATCTTCATCCAACTGTTTCCGGGATTAATACCATTGTGGAAGATGAAGTAGAGCAGGAAATCTAAATTATAAGACGCACAGAGTTAGGGTTCAGAACTGGATCACCATTGATGTTACCTCTTGCATACATGTTTCAAAGTAATTTGTTTTTTTAATCTTTTTGAAAAGCTTTCACTCTGCCTAAGGTGGAAGTATTAATGTTGTAGGGCTTATCTATTTGTTGTGACTTTTAAAATCAATAATAAAAGTTGTCTTTGTTTCCCAAATTGTGTCTTTATTTTCTGCTTTTTCTTGGAAAATGGTAATAAGAAAAAACCCTTCAAAATAAATAATAACTAAAATTCAATCGGCATGATCACTTTTTATATGTGTCAGTTTCTAAAAGCAATCATAAATTATATGTGCAGATTTATTAAAAAACCCGTTGAATACAATGACCCTGCACCCTCTCCCAACTTTGAATGTCCTGTGTATGGGGCCGAAGAAGAAGACTATGATGAGATTCTAGAAGAGGTCTCATGGTTGCTTGAGCGCGAGGAGAATGCCATTCAGCCATATAAAGAGCCATTGGAAGTAATCAATTTGGTTTCAGAAGAAGATCCGAAAGAAGTCAAGATTAGAGCATTACTGCATCCTGATGTGAAAAGCAGGTTGATTGAGATGTTGAAAGAGTATGTGGATATTTTTGCTTGGTCTTACCAAGATATGCCTGGTCTAGATACAGATATTATAGAGCACCATTTTCCATTGAAGCCAGAGTGCCCGCCAATCAAACAGAAGTTGCAAAGAACTCACCCAGATATGGAAGTTAAGATCAAAGAGGAGGTTCTAAAGCAGATTAATGTTGGTTTTCTTGTGACATCAATGTACCCTCAATGGATTGCCAATATTATCCCAGTACCGAAAAAGACAGAAAAGTCCGCAAGTGCGTAGATTACAGAGTTCTAAATAAAGCTAGTCCAAAAGATGATTTTCCATTGCCACACATTGATATGTTAGTGGATAGCACAACAAAATTCAAAGTTTTCTCGTTCATGGAAGGATTCTCCGGTTATAATTAAAAAAGAATGGCTCCGGAGGACATGGAAAAAACAACATTTATCACACCCTGGGGAACATTCTGTTACAGAGTGATGCCCTTCGGGTAGAAGAACGCTGGTGCAAAGTACCAGAGGGCTATGATAACCCTATTCCATGATCTGATTCACAAGGAAATCGAGGTATATGTTGATGATATGATTGCTAAATCCTAGACTGAAGAAGGGCATGTAGAAGATTTATTGAAGTTATTTCAGCGTTTGAGGAAGTATCGTCTCCGCTTGAATCCAAATAAATGCACCTTCGGTGTTCGATCAGGAAAATTGTTGGGTTTCATTGTTATCCAGAAAGGAATTGAAGTTGACCCTGATAAAGTCAAAGAAATTCAAGAGATGCCAGCTCCAAGAAATGAAAAGCAAGTCAGAGGGTTCCTCGGGCGTCTGAATTATATTTCCAGATTCATTTCCCACATAACTGCAACATGTGAACCAATCTTTAAGTTGTTAAAGAAAGATCAAGGTTGTGTATGGACGGTTGACTGCCAAAGGTCATTTGAAAGTATTAAATAATATCTGCTTGAACCTCTTATCTTGCTCCCTCCTATCGAAGGAAGACCGTTGATTATGTATCTGACATTGTTAGATAAATCCATGGGTTGTATTCTGGGACGACAAGATGAAACAGTGAAGAGTATGCCATTTATTATCTTAGTAAAATGTTTATTGATTATGAGTCACGATATTCCATGCTGTAAAAGACATGTTGTGCTCTAGCCTGGGCGGCGAAACGTTTCCGGCAGTATATGTTGAATCACACCACTTGGTTGATCTCCAAAATGGATCCGATCAAGTACATTTTTGAAAAGCCTACTCTTACTAGGAGAATTGCATGCTGACAGATGTTTCTATCTGAATATGATATCGAATACCGCACTCAAAAAGCTATTAAAAGCAGTGTGTTGGCAGATTATCTTGCTCACCAACTAGTGGAGGATCATCAGTCTGTAGAGTATGAATTCCCCGATGAGGATGTGATGTTCCTGAAAGTGAAAGATTGTGATGAACCATTGCCCGAGGAAGGTCCTGACCCTGAATCTCATTGGAGTATGATATTTGATGGAGTTGTGAATGCTTATGGTAAAGGAATTGGTGCTGTGATTGTCACTCCACATGGATCGCACATTCCTTTTACTGCAAGGTTGATATTTGATTGTACTAATAATATGGCAGAATATGAAGCTTGCATCATGGGTCTCGAAGAAGCTATTGATCTCAGAATTAAAATCCTAGGTGTGTATGGTGATTTAGCTTTGGTAATAAACCAGATTAAAGGAGAATGGGATACTCGTCAGCCCGGCTTGATCCCTTACAAAGATTATGCTAGAAGGTTGTTACCCTTCTTTAATAAAGTTGAATTCCATCATATTCCAAGAGATGAAAATCAAATGGCGGATGCTCTGGAAACTCTGGCTTCTATGTATCAAGTAAATAATTGGAATGATATACCTCGAATTATGGTTTGGCGACTGGATAGGCCCGCTCATGTGTTTATAATAGAGGAGGTAGCAGATTAGAAGCCTTGGTATTATGATATCAAACATTTTCTCCAGACTCAAGAATATCCGATTGGTGCATCGAATAAAGATAGAAAGACATTGAGAAGACTAGTTGACAATTTCTTCCTCAGTGAAAATGTGTTGTATAAAAGAAATTATGACATGGTCTTGCCCAGATGCGTGGATAGACACGAAGCAGGCATGTTGATGCTTGAGGTTCATGAAGGTTCATTTGGCACTCATGCCAATGGACATTCGATGGCTAAAAGGATGCTAAGGGTAGGTTACTATTGTCTGACAAAGGAATCTAATTGTTACAAATTTGCAAAGAAGTGTCATAAATGCCAGATTTATGCAGATAAGGTCCATGTGCCTCTGACACTTATCAATGTGATTTCCTCCCCGTGGCCTTTCTCCATGTGGGGTATTGACATGATTGAGATGATAGAACCCAAAGCTTCGAATGGACACCATTTTATCTTGGTAGAAATTGATTACTTCACCAAGTGGGTGGAAGTTGCTTCATATGCCAATGTTACTAAGCAGTTGGTTGTGCACTTCATTAAGAATAATCTTATATGTTGGTATGGTGTGCCGAGCAGAATTATCACCAACGATGGCTCGAATCTGAAAAATAAAATGATGACAGAACTATGTGAAGAATTCAAGATTTTCCATCATAATTCCTCTCCGTACAGGCCAAAGATGAATGAGGATGTTGAAGCTGCTAATAAGAATATCAATAAGATCATCTAGAAGATGGTTGTTACTTATAAGGATTTGCATGAAATTCTCCCTTTTGCTTTGCATGGATATCAAACATCTGTCCGCACTTCAACAGGAGGAACCCCGTTCTCCCTGGTGTATGGAATGTAAGTTATACTCCCGGTCGAGGTTGAGATTCCCTCTTTGCGTGTGATAATGGAAACAAAGTTGACAGAGGCTGAATGGGTCCAAAACCAGTTTGACCAATTTAATCTGATCGAAGAGAAGAGGATGACAGCTTTGTGTCATGGACAGTTATATCAGAAAATAATGAAGAAAGCTTTCAATAAAAAGGTCAAACCTCATGAATTCAGAGAAGGTGACCTTGTGATCAGGAAGATCATGTCTTTCAACACTGATTCTAGGGGCAAGTGGACTCCCAATTTTGAAGGCCCATATGTTGTAAAGAAAGCCTTCTCTGGAGGTGCATTAATTCTTGAAACTATGGATGGAGAGGAGTTCCCACGTCCCATGAATGCTGATGTAGTCAAGAAATACTTTGCCTAAAGAAATAAAAGAGCAACTCGCTAAGTTGAAAACCTGAGAGGGCGGCTTAGGCAAAAAAGAGCGTCTCGGAAGGCCGAAAACCCGAAAGGACGGTCTAGGAAAAAATTAGAGACATAAACAGAATAAATTTCCCATTATATATATTACCATTTTCCGAACTTTGTAATCATCTATAGAGTCTCGCCATTCGCAGACTACCATTCTATTAATAATGTTTGAGAAGTTACCCAATTCTTTGTGTTTCTTATTTTATTTAGCTTACAAAGACTCCATTTATTATTGATAATAACTTTCAAAGCAAATAGATTAAATAACAAAATTGATTTTTCAAAAAGAATTTACAATTTGCTTTTACTTTAAAATTTGTGATGCAAGAAAACAAAAGTGGTGATCCCAGGAATGGATAAACTCCAGTTGTTTTAAGAGGTTTTTGTTCCCCTCGGGAAGGTTTACTCAGGATGATTCTCCGTATTGGGTTCGTGACTCCGGTATCCTCTGTCAAGTTTGGATTCATTTCTCCTCTTTTCTGAGTTTTCATGATGTGAAGTTTCAATCCGAGATTTCTCCAGTGAAGTTTTCGTTCGGTCTAATGGAAGTTCTTTTTCCAGAGAAGTTGGTACCATAATCACTCTTGAAGAATGCAGGTTCCCGGTTTCTCTAGTGAAGAACATATTATGGTTTTTCCTTTGAGGATGTGGTGTTAACCTCCCCATTGAAGTGGGCCTGAATTCCCCAGTGAATGTTTTGATGATTTGGTGTCCATCTGCTTTACTTAAGATTGGTTTTGCAATCCCTAGTAGAAGTGTTACTTTTGAAAACATTTGTTTCCCCGGTGAAGCATGGAGAAGGATGTTCTATCCCTATATCTGTACTATTTTGTCACTTTATTTTGTTTACTTCTGGATTATGTTTCTGCCCAGTAAAGCTAAAGCAGGCTGTATGTTTTGTTTCCTCAGTTGGCATTTACTTTCTTTTTTTTGGAATGATCATCTTGGATGTGATTTAGCCGAGTGTTGTTTATGCCCGAGGTGGTTTTTCCTGGTTACTCCCAGTGTTGTATATCTGTTTTATCAGCATACGCACGATAACACTCATACATTCATACATACATTATGCATAGCTAAAATTGGCAAATCATTGTTCATTAACATTTGTTAATATTTTTGTTGACATATCACCCTATTTTGCAGAGTTATGTTGTCCTCTCTTAATTAGAGTGTTGGCCTTATGCAGAAAGCGTATATGCTTTCAATTTCCCCACTGAGTTATCCCTCGTGGAAGATTTTTGCTTTAGCCTTCCTGTACAGCTCCTTGTTTGGATGGATTTGGTTTTCCCTCTTGAGTTTATTTCTCAAAGGATGTATTTTGGTTGACTGTTTCATTCCAGTTTATTTCTGGTTTGGATCTTTGGTTCCACAACAATATTATTTACTTTGGATTTCTAAAAGCTTTGAGTTTTGGTTTGTGCATTTATTTTGCACGAGAAGACTTTATCTCCTCAGCAGGAATATAGTGGCATTTCCCTAGGAAGTCATATTTCTTTCCCTAGGAACCCATATTTCTCTCCCCAGAAAGTAATTTCTTTTTACAATCCTCCATGACAACAAGTAGCAGGTCTCTTTATATGAGACAATTTATACATTACCCTTTCCATGCAGAGTGCCTCAGTTAAAGAAGAAGTTGATACCCTTTCTAGGTGAAATGCCAGAATTTTGGGGAAACTTGTTATCTTTTTGCTACCTTTAGTGAAGGTTGGTAGTTCATCGTCAGTGAACGGTAGTGCTATGATATATTTTCTTCCTACATTCAGTGAAATTTGGTAGGTCATCAATAGTGAACGTCGTTGATTATTATCTTTTTGCTACCTTCAGTGAATGTTGGTAGTTCATCGTCAGTGAACAACAGTGCTATGATATATTCTCTTTCTACCTTCAGTGAAAGTTGGTAGATCACCATCAGTGAAAGTTGGTGATTGTTATCTTTTTGCTACCTTCAGTGAACATTGGTAGTTCATCGTCAGTGAATGGAGGTGCTATGATATATTTTCTCTCTACCTTCAGTGAAAGTTGGTAGGTCACCTTCAGTGAAAGTTGGTGATTGTTATCTTTTTTCTACCTTCAGTGAATGTTGGTAGTTCATCATCAGTGAACGACAGTGCTATGATATATTCTCTTTCTACCTTCAGTGAAAGTTGGTAGGTCACCTTCAGTGAAAGTTGGTGATTATTATCTTTTTTCTACCTTCAGTGAACGTTGGTAGTTCATTGTCAGTGAATGGCGGTGTTATGATATATTCTTTTTCTACCTTCAGTGAAAGTTGGTAGGTCATCGGCAATGAACGTCGATGATTGTTATTTTTTTCTACCTTCAGTGAATGTTGGTAGTTCATCGTCAGTGAATGGCTGTGCTCTGATGTATTCTCTTCCTACCTCCAGTGAAAGTTGGTTGGTCATCGACAGTTAACGTCGATGATTCTTTCTCTTTGCCTTCAGTAAATGTTCGTAGCTTCGCCTTCAGTGGAAGTTGGTGTATCCTTTGACCATTTTACCATCCTCTCTGATTCAGGTCTTTTTAACCACCAATGATTTATTTTCCTGGTTGGGTTACTCTGAGTGCAATCGATTTCACCCTGTTGTTGTACCCCAATTTTTGCCCCTAAGATCCCTTCATCATACCATATTGATTCAATCACAACAAGATCATATTAGGGATT
The DNA here is from genome assembly GCA_948472305.1 of Vicia faba. NCBI lineage: Eukaryota > Viridiplantae > Streptophyta > Magnoliopsida > Fabales > Fabaceae > Vicia > Vicia faba. Next base: position 1,302,909,505 of record OX451739.1, read on the forward strand.
TTGGTTCTCCTCCCTATATTTAGCTTTGCTCTTTGAGGAATCACCAAGCACCTTGACTTGCTTTTCTTTTGTGATCAGGCATGTTTTGTTTTGACTTTCCTTTTAATTAATAAAATGCAATGTTGGTTTGTCTTACTTGTTAATAATATAGGTAAAAGCAATGTGGCTTAGCAAGTTGATCCATGGGTTCATGAGTTTATTTCCATGCCCTAGTCAATAAAGTTTGAGAAATTAAAACCTCACCATTGAAGTTGTTTCGGAAGAAATGGCATGGCAAGGTTTATTTTGGTTCACAAGTACAAGGGGTTGATTGAAGAAATAGTCATGTTTGGACAAGACTTTGTTCAATTTGTTACAAGTGCATATTTCTCTCAATTCTCAAGATATGGAAGTGGTTTTTGTGGTTATGAGTTCTCATTATCATCCTTAACAATTTCTATTTACAAACAAGAGTGTTGGTACAAGAAGGTTTTTCAAAATTATCAAAGTTCCTCAAAGCATTTTCTTGATCTAGGAGGTAGGGTTTTGAACTTCAAAGAAGTATATCTTGCTCATATTTTGGTATTTTTGAGTGATTACAAATACATCCTTCTCTTAAAATGGTTATCAACAAATCACTTCAAAAGTTTCAAGGAGTTTTCATGTGGAAGAAGCTTGATGATGAAGAAAGATTGCAAGTCCTCCAGATGAATCCCCAATTTTCCATGTGTGACTTCAAATGATCATAACTTGGTCAATTTTTATCACCTTGAGCCCATTATTTTTCCACAATGATTTTGAGGATGTGAACTTTATGCCTTCTTTTATGTGCAAAGTGGGAAAATGGATGGAAGTTTCCTTAAGGATACAAAATATTATAGGTCATTTCATGATTTTTTGCTAGCTTCAACAATTCATAACTCTCTCCATTTTTGGAGATTTTGAATGGTAAAGTCCCAAAATGTCATTCAAGAGGTATAGTTTGTGCCATCTTTTTTGGTCAAGAGAAAAATCCAAGTGGAAGGCCATGTTTAGATGCAAGACATTATAGGTCATTTTTGAAGAAAAATTTGAAATATTTATAAGTATGGAAAGTCAACCCTTTTTCTCCAACTTTGACTCAACACAACTTTCATCTCAAGCATCCATTTGATTCCATTCTTTTTCCATTGCAAAGCTTGTAACCTTATCTTTCTAAAGCATCGAGAATCATGCCTTAAGACCCCTTGAGCTGAGAATGCCATTGGATTGAACTTGGTAACTTGGAACTGAAGTTTCATCACAAGTCAGATTTTGAAGTCTTTGTTTTGGCTTCTAATCACAAGTTTTCCACGCGTTTATGCCTCTAAACATGTTTAATGAAGTTCCAGAATTGATTAGCACAACAAAACGCGCGTTTTGGACGATTTTTGATCTAATTGGAAGTCACACTTTTCTTGTTTGCAATTTCACACGATTTCCCTCCAAACTTCATCATTTCACACGCTTGGACATTCCATTTGATTCCCTATAAATAGAGGGTCATCCCCCATTCATTTCCTCAAGCTTGGATAACCAGAATCACCCTGCCAAACTTGTTCCATAACTCAAAATTTAGCAACTTCGAAATCTATTCTCAAGCCTTTTTCAATCCAATTTTTCCATCAATTCACCTTCCTTGATCTTCCCTGAAGCTAACCATATAATTACATTCAAGAATCGTGCCCTATATTGCTCCATAGAAGTCCAGTTTCAGAGCTCTGCAACTCAATTTCAATAGGTAGATTCCTTCATCAATTCTTCAAAACTTTGATATCATTATGATGCTCTCATTGCCCTGGTTCTAGTCGCAACACTTGCTTTTTACTAGAAACACATTTTGACCATGAAATTTCAAATCCCTTTTCAAAACTTTCTTTCCAAATTGCTTGAGCTACAACTTATATAAATTTATTGTGAAGGTGTGGTTGTCTTCGTCTTGAAGAGACGAAACGAATGGCACAGGTATCGTGCTCTAATTTTACAGATTGAGCAACCTGGTTTTGGGACTGGCTGGAGGTTGCAGATGACCAACGTGTCACCTTCTGCCAATGAAACAACGCCATTTAGATTTTTTTGAATTTCTGATTTACATTTGATTCAATGCTTTATTCACTAATGACCATGATATGCACAGCGCGCCAGATCCCTTGGATTTGATTACTAACGTGTTTTGACTCTCATCCAATGGTCCACATATTTTTGAATTTAATTTTCTTTTCTGATTTTTATATTTAATTATTTAAATTTCAAAAAAATCATAGAAAATTCATTTTTAGTATAAAAAAAATCTGAAAAAATTATGAAAAATATTTTTGATTTTTCTCTTTTTGATTTTTATTTTTTCATAATTTTATTTTGTGTTTTGATATTTTTTATAAATTTCCACTTTATTTGAATTGTTTTAAATGTTTAAGAATACTTTTATGCATTTTTAAGTTCTGAAAAAATTATGTAATGATCCAATGATATTGTGACAAATATTGGTGACCTCATTTATTTTTTATTTCTTAATTTTTTTAATTTTTATCATTTTTGGTTTATTTTACTCATTTCTTTTAATTTTAAAAATAGTTTCTAACTTTTAAAAATTACCAAAAAATTTATAAAATCATTTGAGTCCTTTTCTGAATTTTCTAGGGTATTACTTTTTATTTCTGGATTAATTTGAACATAGTTGATATATTTTTTCTTTTATTTCTATTTAAAACATTTTTTAACCTTTTTTTGTATATATTAAATGTAATATTATTTTGTGACTATTTTCTGGCTGATCTTGGGTTAAATTTTTGATAATGAACTTTATTAACATCATTGGATCCATGGTGTTGAGTCTAACTCCACAAAAATGGATGAATGATTTTAATAATAGTTTGATTAAATTTAATTCAAAAGTGGTTTGTATATTCTCTTCCACTCCTCTTCATCTCATCCCTTTCTTATTGCACTAAGTGTTATTGGAGCATGATCTCTATATCATGTCTCAAAACAAATGGTGCATAGATTGCTATTGACCGGCCTTAAAATAGGTGCAACTTCTATATAAGTCCACTTACGATTGCTTAACATAGCGCTAAATTTTGTCCTGATTCGAATAAATGATCATTCGTGGCCCAAACTTATGTTTGCAAGCCCAAGTATGTTAATTTGATCTCTTTAATCCAATAACCTTGAGATTCATTGTGTGGAGGCTTTGGTTATACCAATCCTCTAATGGATCTACAACACCTTTGGTCAACACAGATCACTTAAACATCGTTGATCATTAAATGGTACTTATGAGGATTCCAAATGGATGATATACTTGACAAAAAGCAAATGCAACTTGTTGTGTGAAGGCTTTGGTTCTACCAATCCTCTAATGAGTTCCAAATGCAAGTTTCAAGATGATCATCCAACTAACTACTAATCACTAATAATTGACTTTATCCTGTATTTTTATTATATGTCCCTTTTGTTTTTATGCACTATTTACTTTTAGCATTTACATTTCATGCCATTTTCATCTTTGCTCATTTGAGCATTTACTTTCTTGTCATTTTTATTTTGCTCACTTGAGCTTTTCTTTTCTTTTCTTAAGATACTTAATAATCAATATGAACCGTAAAATCCTTAATGATACTTGGACTATTTGGTTACTATCCTTGACAATATGGAGCATTGGACTTCTTGGACTTAGGATTAGAAACCTTGGCCTATGATTGGAGACCTTGTGACCTTATCTGATTATTTTGTCTGGAGCTCTTGAGGTTTACCTCAAGACATTGGATTGTTTGTTTGTTTTGTGTGCAGGTTATTGTGATTACACTCTTTATTTGTAATCTGGAATTCACTCGTATACAGCCGTTACTCTGTCCAATTTTTGTGAAGACTTAATACACTTGAAGTTTGGTTCTCTCAAGAGGTCTAATATCTCTGCTTGCTTGGTTTCAATCCAAAGAATGGGAATTCTATCTTGACTCAAAATGTCAAGTGTTAGTTTCTTGTTGGTTAGATGGTTTCTATCCCTAGCTTTTACCTTATGCTTTAGGATAGTCTCTTCTTCTCCTCCCATATTCTTTAATTTCAAAAATCTTCTTCCTCCTTTTGAAAACTCCTCTTGTTTTGAAACTTGAACCACTTTCATAATAAACTTGGACTTAGGTCCACGCATTTTCAAAAACAATGTTATGAATAAACTTCAATCAACTTAATAATATTTTGACATCATTTTTTTTGTGAGAAGACTTAAAGTCAATCAATCTCATTTCAAATCATTTTTGCCACTTTGGCTTTCTTATTTTAAAATATTTCTCAAAAGATTAGACTCTTGTCAATCCTTGTAGTAATGCAAACAACTATACTTCTACAATATGTAGTGAAGAGATATATTTTCCACTTGGATGTTGAGTGAGGCATTGTTGATTTTAAAATCAAACCATATCCTCCACTTTGAGATGATGCAAATTCTCCTTTCTCATGATTGTGGGTAGTAGGTATGTTTTCCACACGTACAATGACAATGATGTTTTATCTCATAAAAATTAACCAACACACTTACATTTTATAGTTTTTAAAGAGGAACTATGTGTACCCTGATCCCCTATTGCACGGAAGATGGTACGTAGGCACTAATGGTTCACAACCGCGGCGGGTGCAAAAATCATAAAAAATATATTTCTTTTCTCACCTCCACCATTTATTTTTACATACAACATTTTTATAGCCAAAATATACAGATTTTTACAAAGAGGTTCCTGCAGAGTACGTAGATGTTTAGGGTGCTAATACCTTCTGTTGTACCCCAAAATTTTCACTCCCATTTCCTCAACATTTTCTCACCACAAGACCCTTGGAGCTCAAGATCCAGTTAGGGTTTCCTCTGCTCAAGACTCCTCCTTGCACTGTTGACCCAAATTAGGGTTTGTGTTTGCACAAATATGTTTTGACCTAAAATGTCTAAGATGACTTCCATGCTTCATTTTGGACTCACAAGTTTATCCATACCAAGTTTCAAGTCTTGATTCCAAACTATGCCCAGTCAATTGGACAGTTGACCAAGAAATCAACTATATTGGGGAAAAGTCAACTGTGGTCAATTGACAGTTAAACCTCATGATTTTTGACCCACATAAAAATATTGAACTCATATAAACCATTTGGTCAAGTTTGGATCACAATTCCACAAGAAATTTGATCAGATCACCAAAAGGGCAAAATGGTCATTTTTAGGGTTTTGACTGCACAAAGGCAATTTTTGACTGTTTGACCTAACCAATGGCAAACCAAGCTCATATATGGACTCAGGGACCCCATGGATCTGTCTTGACATGTTCAACCAATTCAAAAGATCCCAAATGCACAAGATTGACAGATGAATTTCCCAGTCAATTGATCAATTTTTGACTGTATACTGAAAAGTCAAACTTTGGCTTTTTGGTCAAAATCAAGTATCAAGATTCATTTATCATCAAAACATGCCAAATTATGAAACTTGTTCATCAAGAAATCAAAATTTTCAAATTAGGGTTTAAAATGAAGAATTTTCATAACTTAGAATTTTTCTAAGTTATGAAAATCCCTAATTTTTTTCTAACTTTGTCCCACTTTTTCATCAAGATGAATTTGGATTCAAGGAAAAGTCAAAACATGAAAGTTATAGTCCATTGAAAAGTTTACAACTTTTATTCACAAAGTTTCCTCAAAAGAAGCTTGTAGCTCAAGTTATGATTTTTGGAACAAGGGTGCAAAACATTCTTAACTTAGAGAAATTTTGACATATTCTAGGCAGGATTTTTGCCTAACTTCATGACCACTTTTCACATGTTTCCACTTGGAATTTCAATTTGCATTACAAAGATGGATTGTAGTACACATTCCAAGCTTTCCAAAATGTCCAATAACTCATCAAACAACCTCATGGTTAGGGAGAATCGAATTTGGCAATATGGGCAAAACTCACTTTGTTCATGGCCAATTTACATGTTCATAACCTTGCACTTTTGAACTCAGCATGTCCTAAGATGGATTACAGGTCCTTTATCTCATTCACACTCATAAATTTAATGCAAACCCCTTGTGTTCAAGCCTTATATTATGTGTCTAAGCATTGCATACAAGATTAAGCCTTAATAAGAAAAAGCATATTATCCATTTTTGTAAAGTGTTACTTTATGTCAAATTTGCAATCTATGAGGTACAATGCAGATCTTTGAGGCACAAAGGCATATGCATATCCCACTAATCAAGACTCAAATGTGCAGCATAGATAGATGCATTGTACTGGCCTAGAAACCAAGTTGATTTTTCTTGCTTAAGTGTGAAGTAACTTTGCATAACTTGGACCAACTCTCATTTCAGCAAAAAAGAAGCTTAAGCAAAGTTGTTGTACACCTTCCAAATAACATAACTGAGCTAAAACACGAGCCTATCACCTTCAATATCTCCCCATTCACAGAAACACCATAAAACTGCAAAAACAGGGCATAAGCTGCAGTTTGAATCCTATAGCTCAATCCACTCGTGCATTTTCATCCAAACCAGTTCAAACACCTTCCCTACCATCCATACAAACTGTCCCAAGCCTTGGAAGCAGACTGTAACACCTCTAACCAACTTCACCATTTTCACATTTTCTGTTTTGCAGGTGGGTTGCTATAGCTTGATTCATTTGATTTCAAAGCAAACTAAAGGTTGGAATAGCATCTCTGAACTTCAAGCAAGCTGTACCAATCCTCATTTTCCTTGAAGGTGCCTCCATTGTCAGACACGATCCAAGCTGAACAGGTAAGTTCATGGACCTCTATCTCTCAATATAGGAAGAGTTAACTCTAAGTTTGTGAATGAAAAATGTTCTATTCATGCCCCTGAAGCTATACATATCTTTACTTTCCATTTATGTTGCATGTGCTGAGAGAATTTGAGACCTGAACATTGACAAAAACTTAGGTTAAGAATTAGGGATGGAGAAATTCTCTCTCATTTCTGAGAGTTAGGTTAAGTTTTTTATATGTATGGAATCGTGGCTTGATGCTTAACATTTTTCATGTTGTGAGTTTGTGCTAAAAGTCCAAGAATCTTGAGATAGCAGGCGCGTGTTCTGGTTGTACAAAGATGCTGGAGGTTGAAGAAGATAGGGTCTTGGGCTGGGCCTGAGATTTGTTTCCTTTTCACAACACTGCATTTCACATGCATCCCCTGGCCCATTTTAAGTTTTACTTGTCATTTTCCATTTTTTCCTTTTGATTTTGTTTCCATATTTTTATTTAAGCATGAAAAAATATTAAAATTATTTTTCCCTTATTTTTTGTATTTATTTTGATATTTATTTGGTTTTGTACTTAAATAAACACTTATATACTATTATTATAAAATACAAAAAAACAATACAAACATGTTTTATTTCTGATTTTTATTTTATATTATCTCTTGAAAACATTTTACATAAAATATACTTTTTTAAATAATATTAAATATTTTATTTTTGTACATATAATATATATTTAATAAATAATGTAAATACATGTATATTTATTAATATATTTAGGGAAAATACAAAGAATTAATACATTTTATTTTTATTAATATTTTGACCTCAAAAATACTTTTTTTTTACAATATACCTTCTTTTATTTTTTTTTGTACATAATTAATAAATATTACATAATAAATACCTTTTATTTAGTAAAATTAGGGTTTTACTCCGAAGTGCATAAAAACACAAAAAATTAATTAATTTTATTTTTGTTTATTTGACCCATAAAAATACTTTTTTTTCATACATATCAAAAACCATTTTTTTACATCTTGCACATTTATTATATTTGCATTTTTGTTTAGTTATTGTATATTAAATAATTTGTATAATTCAATTTGGATGTAATAGTTTAGGTTTAATATCTTGCTAAAATATCCCCATTTGAACATTTGTACCCCCCATCCCATATATTATGTTGTAATAACTTAGGACCTTTTATTTTTCGCATTTAAAAGCTTTCTAATTATGCCATGTTAGAGTTAGGGTTTTGTATGCAAAATTAACCAAAAATAGTTTGACCTAATTTCAAGATAAACAAGCATGAAAATGGACAACACTAATCACACTTGCACCCCCTAGGGTACTCCACTTGTTGCCTCCAAAAATGGGCCATATTGCATGTTAGGTATCTTTGGAAAAAATAAAACAATCAAATGATCATAGTCCCTCGATGACGCTTTCGAAAGTTGCCTAAAAAGTGATCAAGTCCCTAAAAGAAAAATTTCCCAAAGATACTTGGCACCATTGCAATCATGGTCTAAACGAGGACCCGCGCCCGTCCCGTTCACATCCTAACACAAGATTGTCCACCAAATACAATGGTGGAACAAAATTGTTAAAAGGGTTAAAAACATAGGAGAAATCTTTGAGAAATTTAGGAGTAGACAAACTCTTAGTTACTTGAATCAAACTTGCAAAAACACTTGCCTATTTTCAAAACCACACCTCACAAACACATTTTCAAAACAACTTTCCAAAAACATTGAAAACTTTTCAAAAGACACACATCTTTGTATACATCCCAACATGGATCATTACAAAGGTTGCCACAACAAATGACCTCTTTTCAAAACCTCTTTCAAAACCCTCACACAAAGCACCATTTCAAACAATTGAAAATCAAGGCAAGTTGATCTAAGCAAGTAACTAAGAGCCCATGGATAACCATGGATAGAAAGGGTGCTAATACCTTCCCTTTCTATAATCTACTCCCCGAACCCAAGAAAACATCTCGAAGGTTTTTGCTGTGCTTTATAACCTTTCCTTAGGATAAAATAAAAAGTCGGTGGCGACTCTTGCTAAACCGAACAAGTGCAAAAACAAACGCAAAACCTCTAGTCAGTTCTCCCACCGTATCACAGAACTGACGACTCTGCTGGGGAAAATATTTAAAAGTGGAGTAACCTTAGGGCTTAGATCACCCTCTTGCATGACTAATTGTTTGTTTTGATTGCTTTATTTCTTGGCTCTCTTGTTTGGGTTTGAAATCCTACACCTGGATTTTGGGAAACATTCATAGATAGCAATACGTTGTGGAAACTGTGCAGGGTATACCGACACGGTTGAAGCAATAGATATATTTGTGCAACATATTTGTGAGTACCGGTAACCCTTGAGTTCAATCAAGGAGAGTACGGGGCCGCTGAGTGATATCACTAAGCACTAATGACCTAGAACCTTACTTGACCATCTTGGCCTTTCATTAGGGGTAGTGAGATGACCGGCTTTGGTGCAGTCCGAAGTTGGTAGATACTCGATACTACACTCATTGAGGGTTGTTTTCTTGGAATATTTTGGTCGCTAGTTAAGTGGCTAAACCAAAACAATGAACAATGAAAACAATCCCGTGATATTGAGCTCCTTAGAACCCGGTTACTATTTATAGGACAGGTTTTTAAGCCAACTACACTCAAGAGGGTACTTACCTATGAAACCTCATGCAAGCCTGAAACTAGGGTTTGGTGTGAAATTGCTTGTACATATGTTTGTGCATACATCATAAACATCATAAAGCATCATATGCATATACTAACCATTTCAAGGGTTTAGATCTTCATCTTTGTTCTTGTTTTGTAGGTCATGGAAATTCCTCGCAGGAAAACCATCCAAGTCAACCTTATGAGAATCCCTCCTCAACTCAAGGAGCTCACATCAAGAATTCCATAAAGCTCTCCCTTCAGTGAAAGACATGGTAGACTACTCAGCTTAGTCAGCACCAACATTGAAGAGGACATGGTAAAGGTGTTATTTCAGTTCTTTGACCCCCTTCACCACTGTTTCACATTCCCCGACTATCAATTGGTGCCCACTTTGGAGGAATTTTCTCAACTCTTAAGAATTCCTATCCTTAATCAACTACCTTTCAACGGTACGGAAAAGGAACCAAAGCCTAAAGATGTTGCTCAAGCACTACATTTGCAACCATCTGACATCAAGGGGCATTGGGAAACTAGAAGCGGTGTCAAAGGCTTCTTAGCAAAATTCTTGTTTGAGAAGGCACAAGAATGTTGGAATTCATTGGACCTACAAGCCTTTGAAGAAATTGTGGCCCTCCTCATCTATGGGTTGGTTTTGTTCCCAAATCCTGACCAGCTTGTAGATGTCAACGCCGTCAAAATTTTCTTATCCAGAAATCCAATACCAACATTGCTTGGGGACATTCTTCACTCATTTTACACTCGAACAATGAGAAAGAGGGGTGTTCTCATGTGCTGTACTCCTCTCCTTGCAAGGTGGTTTATTTCGCACCTTCCACAATCTGTCTTGAAGAATGACCAAGGCCTAAGGTGGTCACAACGGTTGATGACCCTTACTCACTCTGATGTACATTGGTGTTCTCGGTCCAGAGAAAATGTCATCATCGTCGATCGTTGTGGACAGTTCCCTAATGTTCCATTGCTTGGCATTAGAGGAGGCATTACCTACAACCCTTGTCTAGCTTTGAGACAATTTGGATATGCACGGAGGGATGGCCCTCACGACATGTTGATTCCTGACCTAGTTTTTGACTTCGACAACGATGTGCAAGGACTTCGCCAAATATTCATCAGAGCTTGGAGGATGCCTAACAAGGTTGACAGCAAGACAATGGGGCACAAGAACTCCATCCCTCTTGAGCCTTATCTCAAGTGGGTACGAACCCGAGCCCAGAGTCTGATGATGCCCTAGCCTCATGTTCTCCCTGTGATTAAAGAGCCTGTTAAGGAAGGAGAGGTTCCCTACACCATCCTATATCCTGACATGCCTACATCGTGGGAGGAGATGCAGAAGAGTTAGATCCAACTCAAGGAGGAACATAACACTTTTGAAGCCAGCTTCTACGCCAGCGAGAAGAAGGTTTTGGAGCTTACCCGCCGACTCCATGAGGAAGAGACCCTCAACACCTACATCGCACCAAAAAGGATGCGCAACGTCTTTTTACCTTGAGAAGTTTTTTGTAATATTTGGCCCATGGGGCATTTATGTACTGACAAATTTCTTCTTATTAATATGACGTGTGTTCTTTTTGTTTGCAACAATTTTGAACTTTCTAAATACTTGAATGCATTGCATACATAAGCATACCATTCATCATGTGCATAAGCAGGTCGCACACCAGGTTTCCTTATCTTTCTGCTGTTATTTTAGTAAGATGGATCTCGAACAGACGGTCAAGGACTTGCAGTCTCAGAACGCACAATTTCAACAATTCCTGATGACCTTAGCTAAGGGTCAGGAGGATCTGAAGACCCTGCTTGGGAGCAAAGACCAAATAAAAAAGAAGAAGAAGAGAGTCGGGGTGGCTACCTTGGGGAGAAGGTTTGAGGGTGAAGCCAGAAGGGTTCTTGAATTTCCTTCTGCATCCGAAGAAGAAAATAGTAAAGGAAAAGGGGCTGCGGTACCTTCCAAATCCGAAGCTGAAGAAGAAGAGGCTGAAGAAGACGAAGACTACTCAGAACAACAATACCCACCGGCTGATGACAAGTACAAGAGTTTGGAGGACAGGTTAGCAGCTATGGAGCTGCAGAGAGTTCCAGGCTTGGATTTCGAAGATTTGGGATTAATTGCTGGAATTGTGATCCCCCCGAAGTTCAAAGTGCCTATTTTCGCAAGATATGACGGGCTGTCCTGCCCAAAAATGCACCTAAGGTCATATGTCCGAAGAATCCAACCTCACACATCTGACAGAAACCTTTGGGTACATTTCTTTCAAGATAGCCTGTCTAGCACTCAGCTAGATTGGTTTTACAAGCTGGAATGGTCGGAGATACGTAGTTGGGAGGATCTGGCAGCTACTTTTTATCGCCAATATCAGTATAACTCTGACCTGGCACCAACCCGTACTCAGCTACAGAGTATGGGAATGGCCTCAGGTGAGGGATTTAAGGAATACGCCCAGAAGTGGCGCGATCTGGCTGGAAGGGTGCAGCCGCCTCTTTCCGATAGAGAACTTGTTGATATGTTCCTTGGGACCCTGTCTGGACCATTCTTTAATCATCTGATCGGTAGCTCTTCCTCGGGGTTTACTGAATTAATTCTGACTGGCGAGCGGGTAGAAGTCGGTATCAAAAATGGGAAGATTCAGAAGGATGCCTCTGCATCTACAATTGCTAAGAAATCATTTCCAGCGAAGAAAGAAACAACTGTTGTGTATTCTCAAAGGGGAGCAGGAAGAAGTGAGCGCAGGCCGACTGTGGGGTCCGTAATGATCCAAAATCCACCAAGTGATCAGCCTCGCAATAACCCGTCCAGACCTAAACAGCAATGGGGAGAACGGCCACCACGGCAGTTCACCCGCATTAATATGACGCCCGCGCAAGTTCTTCCACACTTGTTAAAGCTGAATCTCACAAATATCAAAGAAGCGCCGAAAAATGTGAATACAACCTCACCAGCCTACAATGCCAATGCCAAATGCGCATACCACTCTGATAGCGTCGGACACGACACAAATAATTGTTGGGCGCTGAAAAATAAAATCCGACTTGATAGATGCAAAAGAGGTGGAGTTCGATGCTCCAGAGAAACCAAACGTGATATCTGCTCCGATGCCGAAGCACGGTCGAAATGTCCATGCTATTGAGGAAGATTTGTATGTTTCTGATGTCAATGACCTGATAACTCCATTGTTAACCATCAAGTTAAATCTGTTAAAGGCCGGGATTTTCCCGGGTTGCAAAGAAGACTGCTACTGTTGTTACTCTCTGCCAATTGACTACCCGTTACTGAAGAAAGGCATCCAAGGCCTGATGGACAGTCAACAAATTCTGTTTGAAAAAGTTTCTGCTATTCCAATCCCTACTGAAGATGTTTCAATTATCACCATTCACGTCAATCTTTCCAAGGCCGTCAGAAAGCCTGTTAAGATTACATCTGCTGCAATGTCTGTTCCTCTGAAGATAACTATTCCAGGGCCTGTCCCCTACAGTTCTGAAAAGTCAATACCATGGAATTACGGTGGAGAAATCTACTACCATGGTATTAAACAAGTGGAAGTAACCGAAGGAAACTCTGATGAAGAAGATGCCAGCATTGGAAACATTGCCGGCACAAGCAAGATCACCCGAAGTGGGAGAATATTTTCTCCAGAGATTTCCCCCCCAAAGGCAATCTTTGGACCCTCATCTGCCGCCGAAGTTATTCCTATGCCAATAAAACTTTCTGCTAGAACCCCATTGATTGAAGATGCTGTTGTTCCTGTTGTTGTCCCTCCAACTTCTGCTGATAAGGGTAAAGGGATCCAAGATGAGCTCGTCAGGACGAGGGCTCAACCTTTGGTCATCCCGGAAACCTCTAAGAAAGAGATGGAGGAGATCTTGAAGATAATTAAAAAGAGTGATTATGACGTGGTAGAGCAACTGGGGCAAACCCCCTAAAAAATATCCATGTTAGCATTGCTACTTTGTTCGGAGGCGCACGCCAAAGCATTGATAAAATTCCTGAAGACAGCCCATGTAACCCAGGAAACCTCTGCCGACCAATTCCAAAACTGTGTAGCCAGTCTCACAGCAGACAGCGGTTTAGGTTTCTCTGATGCTGACCTAACCTCAAAAGGAAGAAAACACAACGACGCTTTACATGTGTCAGTAGAGTGCCAAGGAACTACTCTGGCCCATGTTCTAGTCGACACTGGTTCTTCTCTGAACGTTCTGCCTAAGAAGGCCCTCGACCGTTTAGACTGTGAAGGCTTGGAGTTGAGGCCAAGTAATATCATTGTAAGGGAATTTGACGGGTCAAAGATAATGGTACATGGGGAGGTAGACATTCCCATTAAGGTTGGCACAGAGGTTTTCCCCTCAACTTTCTATGTGATGGACATCCGTCCGTCATACTCTTGCTTATTGGGAAGACCATGGATACACAACGCTGGGGAAGTCACCTCTTCCCTACATCAAATGCTGAAGTATCCTGTCAAAGGAAAGATCGTAACCGTCCACGGTGAAGAAGAGTATATGATCAGTCACCTGAACTCGTTCAGATATGTGGAGGTAGAAGGTGAATACATTGAGACGCCATTCCAGCACTTTGAGGAAGTCTCTCCTGAGGGGGAAGTAGCAAAAGTGGTAGCTGAGGTACCAAAGAAGATGGCCAGGATGGCATCTCTAAAGGACGCGAAGGCCGCAATGAAGGAAGGGAAGAACTCAACATGGGGGCAGTTGCCGGATATTCCTCACAAAACAGACAAGTTTGGTTTGGGATTCACTGCTGCGGGGCAGAAAGCTATGCGCCGTTCAAAGATTGAAAGAGAACCCATCAAGATCTCTCCTTATGGGATCAATGCTTTGGAAGGTGAAGACGAAGAGGCCAACATTGAGGATTGGATCTACCCAACCATAGAAGGGGGACTACGCAACTGGGAGGCAAAGGACTTTGTCCCCATTACTTTTATTAATCAGTAATTATCTGTCAAACATTTCCTTTGGTCTGTAATAATTACTTTTGAACAATCCGTACACTACTTTTTCACCTCATGCCTTGCCCGGGGCATGTAGGTCCATTTGTAAGGGTCTTGATTATCTTCATATCCATATGCCATGTTTAATGATTCATTGGACGTTTTTCATCGACAAACTGCTGTGTTCATTTTCTTTCCTTTTGCATTTTTGTTTAAAGATGGCTATCCCTTACACACACCCACGCTTACAAATGCAGGTACCCATCCACTCTGGATTCTATGGGTGACCATTCTGCTATGTCCTTCAATAACTCTGAAGATCTGGTCAATCAGGCTGAGTATGAAGATGACGAAGGTTGTGAAGTACCAGGAGAGCTAGCCAGACTTTTACAGCAAGAGGAAAGGGCCATCTTACCTCACGAAGAGTCGTTGGAGACTGTCAATTTAGGAACAGAGGAAGATCGGAAGGAAGTGCAAGTGGGTGCCAATCTGGAACCAAGTGTCAAGGAGCGCCTGATACAACTGTTAAATGAGTACGTTGAAATCTTCGCATGGTCTTACGAAGACATGCCGGGCTTAGACACAGACATCGTGGTTCACTGTCTCCCTACAAGAGAGGATTGTCCACCGATCAAGCAAAAAGTCCGCCGAATGAGGCCCGACATGTCTGAGAAGATTAAAGCAGAAGTGATGAAACAATTCAACGCTGGTTTTCTGGCTGTTACATCTTATCCGCGATGGGTTGCTAACGTCGTGCCAGTTCCTAAAAAAGATGGCAAGGTCAGGATGTGTGTAGACTACCGGGATTTGAATAGGGCCAGCCCCAAAGATGATTTTCTGCTACCGCACATTGACATTCTGATTGACAACACAGCTCAGCACAAAAGTGTTCTCCTTCATGGATGGATTCTCGGGCTACAATCAAATTAAAATGGCCCCCGAGGACATGGAGAAAACAACCTTTGTTACACAATGGGGTACCTTCTGTTACAAGGTGATGTCGTTCGGACTGAAGAACGCAGGGGCAACTTATCAACGCGCCATGGTAGCTTTATTTCATGATATGATACATCATGAGATCGAAGTCTACGTAGACGATATGATAGCTCGGTCACAAACAGAGGAGGAACACCTTGAGCATCTAGAAAAGCTGTTTGTCCGGTTGAAAGAGTACAAACTCAGGCTGAATCCAAGTAAGTGTACTTTTGGAGTTAGGTCTGGTAAGCTTCTAGGGTTTATTGTCAGCAACAAAGGCATTGAGGTCGATCCAGCAAAAGTGAAAGCAATACAAGAGATGCCGGCTCCCCGTACTGAAAAGGAGGTTAGAGGGTTCTTGGGGCGCTTGAACTATATTGCCAGATTCATCTCTCATCTGACTTCTACCTGTGAGCCAATTTTCAAATTATTAAAGAAGGATCAGGTAGTCGAATGGAACGACGATTGCCAAGATGCTTTTGACAAGATCAAGGAGTATTTTCTAGAACCTCCTATTATGACGCCTCCCGTCGAAGGAAGACCATTGATCATGTATCTAACCGTCTTGGATAACTCAATGGGGTGTGTTTTGGGCCAGCATTACGAGTCTGGTCGAAAAGAGCATGCTATTTATTACCTCAACAAAAAGTTTACCGACTGTGAGACTCGCTACTCACTGCTCGAGAAAAATTGCTGCGCTTTGGTATGGGCTGCTCGCCGACTAAGGCAGTATATGCTGACTCATACCACCTTGTTGATTTCCAAAATGGATCCTATCAAGTATATCTTCGAGAAGCCTGCTCTATCTGAAAGAATAGCTAGATGGAAAATGATCCTAACTGAGTATGACATCCAGTACACCACTCAAAAAGCTATAAAAGGGAGTT
Source organism: Vicia faba (assembly GCA_948472305.1). NCBI lineage: Eukaryota > Viridiplantae > Streptophyta > Magnoliopsida > Fabales > Fabaceae > Vicia > Vicia faba. The sequence continues at coordinate 1,302,925,754 of OX451739.1, forward strand.
TACTAGTTGATCATCTAGCTCATCAAGCTATCGAAGATTATCAAACCATGAGATTTGACTTCCCAGACGAGGACATCATGAATTTGGACAACATCGAAGGTAACGGACCGTATGACGGACCCGAAAAGGGATCCCGATGGACCCTGTACTTTGATGGTGCTTCAAATGCACTCGGAAATGGTATCGGTGCGGTACTCATTTCCCAGGAAGGTTGTCACACTCCTTTCACGACTCGACTCTACTTCAGCTGTACGAACAACATGGCGGAATATGAAGCTTGCATCTTTGGTCTCAAGGCGACTATAGACTTGGGGATCAAATCTTTAATCGTATTTGGGGATTCGGCTTTAGTTATCAGTCAAATCAAAGGAGAGTGGGATACCAAACATCCTAATCTTATCCCATACAGAGAACATGTCCTGACATTGTTGCCTCATTTCGAGCAAATTACCTTCGAGCATTTCCCGCGAGAAGAGAATTAGCTAGCGGATGCTCTGACCACAATGTCTTTTATGTTTAAACTCAACTGGGATAATGAGGCTCCCCAAATCACCATCGAGCGAATGGATGAACCTGCGCATTGTCATGAGATTAATACTGAAGAAGTAGTGGAACAACCCTGGTTTCATGAAATCAAAAGGTATCTCCAGACTAGAGAATATCCCGAAGGAGCTTCCGTAAATGACAAGAAGTTCCTAAGGAAATTTGCTGCCAAGTTCTTCCTAAGCAATGGCATCCTCTATAAGCGCAACCATGATTGTGTTTTACTCTGATGTGTTGACAAAGCTGAAGCAGAGTTAATCATTACAGAGATGCACAGCGGTACATTTGGCACCCATTTGAGCAGGCATACTATGGCTAAAAAGATCCTAAGGGCGGGCTATTACTGGTCTACCATGGAAGCAGATTGCCACCAGCACTCCCGTACTTGCCACAAGTGTCAAGTCTACGCTGACAAGATTCACATTCCTCCGGTTCCTCTCAACGTGCTGATAGCTCCTTGGCCATTCGCAATGTGGGGCATTGACATGATAGGAGAGATCAAGCCCAAGGCTTCCAACGGACATCGCTTCATCCTGGTTGCCATTGACTACTTCACCAAATGGGTCGAAGAAGCTTCCTTCGCCTCTATTACTAAAAATGTGGTTGCCCGCTTCATCAAGCAAAACCTCATATGCCAGTATGGTGTTCCAGACAGGATCATCACGGACAACGGTACAAATCTGAATAATACTATGATCACCGCATTGTGCAAACAGTTCAAGATTTATCATCACAATTCATCTCCCTATCGGCCGAAGATGAACGGTGCTGTTGAAGCTGCGAACAAAAACATTAAGAAGATCATTCAGAAAATGACAGTCACTTACAAGGACTGGCATGAGATGTTACCGTTTGCTCTGCATGGATACCGTACGACGGCACGTACTTCAACCGGGGCAACTCTATTTTCCTTAGTATATGGCATGGAAGCTGTCTTGCCCATGGAGGTTCAGATTCCCTCTTTAAGGATTATGAAGGACTCTGGTTTGAGTGAAGATGACTGGATTCAAACCCGACTTGATCAACTCAATTTGATCGACGAAAAGCGACTCGCTGCTGTGTGCCATGGTCAGATGTATCAAAAATGGATGATCAAAGCCTTCAACAAGAAAGTCAGACGTCAAGTATATCAAATCGGAGATCTCGTAATCAAGCGGATTATCCTGCCGCAAAGTGATCCCAGGGGCAAATGGACTCCTACGTACGAAGGACCATTTGTGATCAAGAGCATATTTTCTGGTGGTGCAATGATTCTAACCACCATGGACGACGACGATTTACCGCACCCTGCGAACGCAGACATATTCAAAAAATACTACGCATAAAATAACCCGACAAGTTGAAAACCCGAAAGGGCGGCTTGGGCAAAAATGGGTATCCCGGTGGACCGAAAACCCGAAAGGACGGTTCAGGCAAAAATTAGGGATAAAACAAAAAAAATCTGTACACCCGGCAAGTTGAAAACCCGAAAGGGCGGTTCAGGCAAAAATTAGGGATAAAACAAAAAAAATCTGTACACCCGACAAGTTGAAAACCCGAAAGGGCGGCTTGGGCAAAAAGGGGTTTCCCGGTGGATCGAAAACCAGAAAGGGCGATTCAGGAAAAAGTTAGGGAATTAAAGCGTATAACTATGTCTCGTTGGATCACTTTAAGGACAATCTCTTCATCAACCAGCTCCAAGCTTCTAATCAATCCAGTCATCGGCGGACGAAGCATTGAATGGACAGATGTTCAGAGTTGTGAAGGCTATAGCAGAATGGAATCCCATGAAACTGTTTCACATAGCCATCTTTCTTTTGTATAAATTTTTCTATTTTTACGACGGCATCCTCTTACTAGGATGACCGTCTCCTTTGTACAAATATACTGATAGAAAGTTAATACAAATACTTTTCTAAGTACAGAAATTTGCGTTGTCTTCCTTTTCTCTTTTCTTTTGCACTTATGTTTTATTTGGGAAACGTCCAATGTTTTGTTAAATAGGCATGTGCATTTGAACATAATCATTTCCTTATAAATCAAGAAAGATGATTACTGATAGGTTGAAGGTACAAGTAGATATCTTGATGCCCTTTCAGAAGGAATCCTCAGCAGAGTTAAATTCCAAATTCCCCAGCCAGAGGGCCTTCCAGAACTCGATTCCCCTCAGAGTCAAGTTTTAGAATCCCCAGTGGAGCCATAAAATCTAAAAATCCAATCCCCAGCGGAGCTAAGATTCCCTGCCATCAATCCCCAGCTGAACCTAGCTAGTGAAACTTCTCCCCACAAAGGTACCTGCCACCAAACTGAAAATTCTCAGTCATACCTCTCCAGCATGAGCCTATCAGATTCTGAACTTCCCCAGTAGAGATCTTTAGGAATTCTCATTCCCCGCACATCACCAAGGAATGACAGTTCTCCGGCAGTGGCCCTAAGATCCCTCAACAATTGAAGATCTGGTACTCCCCAAGCAGAGTGAAGGCTCATTCTCAGTGCCTCACGGGATAATCAGATGTTCTCCAGTGAAGGTCTCCTCAAGACAAGAATCCCCAGAAGATTGGTATACAACCCAAGCCCCTGTTTCTCCAGCATTAGTCGGCAAGGATGTCTCCTCCTCAGCAATCAAGATTTTTGTCTCCCCCTGCAGCAGTCAAGGATTCACTTTCCCTGGCAGCAGTCAAAATTCTTTATCTCCAGGATTCATCTATCCTCAGCAAGATAGCTCTTCGGCTTACATACGCATTCATCTACATTCATATCATAAACATTGATATAACATATTTTGCATCATACATATCATGCAACATAACTTTGTGTTTTAGCTAACATTTCACCATTTTCAGGTTAAAATTAAAAGGCTATCATTAACAATTATTCAGATACAGTATGGATACACCCCAGATACGGCGGTCATTCTATTACTTATACAGAATCTCAAGTCAGATACAATATGGATACACCTCAGACCCAACGGTTATTCTACTACTCATTCGGACTACAACAATCAAATACAGACTAGATACGCTCCAGACACGGCAGCCATTCTATCTCTCATTCAGATTCATTTATCCACCTCAAGGTTCAATGCATTCTAAACACGGATACCATTTTGACCCTTACAACAGCAGCTTGATTCTCTCCAGTGCGTTCGCCACGGAAGTCATTTTGTCATTTATCTAGATCCCAGTTACAGTTTCAGATACACTTCAAACACAGAAGTCATTCTATTACTCATACGGATCTCAATCCTAGTTACAGTTTCAGATACACTCCATACACGGAAGTCATTCTGCTACTCATACAACTTTCAACTTCAGATACAGTCCAGATACGCTCCAAACATGGTTGCCATTCTATCACTCATTCAGAATTTGTCCCCAACACGCAGTTGCTCCATATAGAGGTTTCTCTATTACCCAGATACGATACAGATACACTCCAGACATGGAAGTCATTCTGATATTCGTTCTACACTTCAAACACAGTTACAGCTCAGATACGCCCCAGACACGGAAGCCATTCTTCTGCTCATACAAACTCAGTCCTTAGATGTAGTTCAAGTACATTCCAAACACGGATACCATTTTGATCCTTATTCTTCTGACCCGTCACACTACAGTTCAACAAACCTTCCAGATGGCATCTTTAAGCCCATCTCCGACAAGATTCTGTCACCCTTCAGATGGCATCTTTAAGACCATCTCCAAATGGCATCTCTAAGCCCATTCCCATATCCATTGTTCTGATAAGTGCAAATTTAAGGGCACTCTAGTGTCCAATCTCCTTTTACCTTCGAGACGCGAAAGGCAAACCTGACAATCTAACTCTTCAGGTCCAAGAAGATTGAACAGGGGCAACTTTTGTACCCCAAAATTTGCCCTCCCGTTTCCTCAACATTTTCTCACCACAAGACCCTTGGAGCTCAAGATCCAGTTAGGGTTTCCTCTGCTCAAGACTCCTCCTTGCACTGTTGACACAAATTAGGGTTTGTGTTTGCACAAAGATGTTTTGACCTAAAATGTCTAAGATGACTTCCATGCTTCATTTTGGAGTCACAAGTTTATCCATACCAAGTTTCAAGTCTTGATTCCAAACTATGCCCAGTCAATTGGACAGTTGACCTAGAAATCAACTGTATTGGGGAAAAGTCAACTGTGGTCAATTGATAGTTAAACCTCATGATTTTTGACCCACATCAACATATTGAACTCATATAAACCATTTGGTCAAGTTTGGATCACAATTCCACAAGAAATTTGATCAGATCACCAAAAGGGCAAAATGGTCATTTTTAGGGTTTTGACTGCACAAAGGCAATTTTTGACTGTTTGACCTAACCAATGGCAAACCAAGCTCATATATATACTCAAGGACCCCATGGATCTGTCTTGACATGTTCAACCAATTCAAAAGATCCCAAATGCACAAGATTGACAGATGAATTTCCCAGTCAATTGATCAATTTTTGACTGTATACTGAAGTCAAACTTTGGCTTTTTGGTCAAAATCAAGTATCAAGATTCATTTCTCATCAAAAAATGCCAAATTATGAAACTTGTTCATCAAGAAATCAAAATTTTCAAATTAGGGTTTAAAATGAAGAATTTTCATAACTTAGAATTTTTCTAAGTTATGAAAATCCCTAATTTTTTCCTAACTTTGTCCCACTTTTTCATCAAGATGCATTTGGATTCAAGGAAAAGTCAAAACATGAAAGTTATAGTCCATTGCAAAATTTACAACTTTGATTCACAAAGTTTCCTCAAAAGAAGCTTGTAGCTCAAGTTATGATTTTTGGAACAAGGGTACAAAACATTCTTAACTTAGAGAAATTTTGACCTATTCTAGGCAGGATTTTTGCCTAACTTCATGACCCATTTTCACATGTTTCCACTTGGAATTTCAATTTGAATTACAAAGATGGATTGTAGTACACATTCCAAGCTTTCCAAAATGTCAAAGAACTCATCAAACAACATCATGGTTAGGGAGAATCGAATTTGGCAATATGGGCAAAACTCACTTTGTTCATGGCCAATTTACATGTTCATAACCTTGCACTTTTGAACTCAGCATGTCCTAAGATGGATTACAGGTCCTTTATCTCATTCAAGCCTTATATTATGTGTCTAAGCATTGCATACAAGATTAAGCCTTAATAAGAAAAAGCATATTATCCATTTTTGTAAAGTGTTACTTTATGTCAAATTTGCAATCTATGAGGTACAATGCAGATCTTTGAGGCACAAAGGCATAGGCATATCCCACTAATCAAGACTCAAATGTGCAGCATAGATAGAGGCATTGTACTGGCCTAGAAACCAAGTAGATTTTTCTTGCTTAAGTGTGAAGTAACTTTGCATAACTAGGACCAACTCTCATTTCAGCAAAAAAGAAGCTTAAGCAAAGTTGTTGTACACCTTCCAAATAACATAACTGAGCTAAAACACGAGCCTATCACCTTCAATATCTCCCCATTCGCAGAAACACCATAAAACTGCAAAAACAGGGCATAAGCTGCAGTTTGAATCCTATAGCTCAATCCACTCGTGCATTTTCATCTAAACCAGTTCAAACACCTTCCCTACCATCCATACAAACTGTCCCAAGCCTTGGAAGCAGACTGTAACACCTCTAACCAACTTCACCATTTTCACATTTTCTGTTTTGCAGGTGGATTGCTATAGCTTGATTCATTTGGTTTCAAAGCAAACTAAAGGTTGGAATATCATCTCTGAACTTCAAGCAAGCTGTACCAATCCTCATTTTCCTTGAAGGTGCCTCCATTGTCAGACACGATCCAAGCTGAACAGGTAAGTTCATGGACCTCTATCTCTCAATATAGGAAGAGTTAGCTCTAAGTTTGTGAATGAAAAATGTTCTATTCATGCCCCTGAAGCTATACATATCTTTACTTTCCATTTATGTTGCATGTGCTGAGAGAATTTGAGACCTGAACATTGACAAAAACTTAGGTTAAGAATTAGGGATGGAGAAATTCTCTCTCATTTCTGAGAGTTAGGTTAAGTTTTTTATATGTATGGAATCGTGGCTTGATGCTTAACATTTTTCATGTTGTGAGTTTGTGCTAAAAGTCCAAGAATCTTGAGATAGCAGGCGCGTGTTCTGGTTGTACAAAGATGCTGGAGGTTGAAGAAGATAGGGTCTTGGGTTGGGCCTGAGATTTGTTTCCTTTTCACAACACTGCATTTCACATGCACCCCCTGGCCCATTTTAAGTTTTACTTGTCATTTTCCATTTTTTCCTTTTGATTCCATTTCCATATTTTTATTTAAGCATGAAAAAATATTAAAATTATTTTTCCCTTATTTTTTGTATTTATTTTGATATTTATTTGACTTTATTTGGTTTTGTACATAAATAAACACTTATATACTATTATTATAAAATACAAAAAAACAATACAAACATGTTTTATTTCTGATTTTTATTTTATATTATCTCTTGAAAACATTTTACATAAAATATACTTTTTTAAATAATATTAAATATTTTATTTTTGTACATATAATATATATTTAATAAATAATGTAAATACATGTATATTTATTAATATATTTAGGGAAAATACAAAGAATTAATACATTTTATTTTTATTAATATTTTGACCTCAAAAATATTTTTTTTTACAATATACCTTCTTTTATTTATTTTTGTACATAATTAATAAATATTACATAATAAATACCTTTTATTTAGTAAAATTAGGGTTTTACTCCGAAGTGCATAAAAACACAAAAAATTAATTAATTTTATTTTTGTTTATTTGACCCATAAAAATACTTTTTTTTTCATACATATAAAAAACCATTTTTTGCATCTTGCACATTTATTATATTTGCATTTTTGTTTAGTTATTGTATATTAAATAATTTGTATAATTCAATTTGGATGTAATAGTTTAGGTTTAATATCTTGCTAAAATATCCCCATTTGAACATTTGTACCCCCCATCCCATATATTATGTTGTAATAATTTAGGACCTTTTATTTTTCGCATTTAAAAGCTTTCTAATTATGCCATGTTAGAGTTAGGGTTTTGTATGCAAAATTAACCAAAAATAGTTTGACCTAATTTCAAGATAAACAAGCATGAAAATGGATAACACTAATCACACTTGCACCCCTAGGGTACTCCACTTGTTGCCTCCAAAAATGGGCCATATTGCATGTTAGGTATCTTTGGAAAAAATAAAACAATCAAATGATCATAGTCCCTCGATGACGCTTTCGAAAGTTGCCTAAAAAGTGATCAAGTCCCTAAAAGAAAAATTTCCCAAAGATACTTGGCACCATTGCAATCATGGTCTAAACGATGACCCGCGCCCGTCCCGTTCACATCCTAACACAAGATTGTCCACCAAATACAATGGTGGAACAAAATTGTTAAAAGGGTTAAAAACATAGGATAAATCTTTGAGAAATTTAGGAGTAGACAAACTCTTAGTTACTTGAATCAAACTTGCAAAAACACTTGCTATTTTCAAAACCACACCTCACAAACACATTTTCAAAACAACTTTCCAAAAACATTGAAAACTTTTCAAAAGACACACATCTTTGTATACATCCTAACATGGATCATTACAAAGGTTGCCACAACAAATGACCTCTTTTCAAAACCTCTTTCAAAACCCTCACACAAAGCACCATTTCAAACAATTGAAAATCAAGGCAAGTTGATCTAAGCAAGTAACTAAGAGCCCATGGATAACCATGGATAGAAAGGGTGCTAATACCTTCCCTTTCTATAATCTACTCCCCGAACCCAAGAAAACATCTCGAAGGTTTTTGCTGTGCTTTTTAACCTTTCCTTAGGATAAAATAAAAAGTCGGTGGCGACTCTTGCTAAACCGAACAAGTGCGAAAACAAACGCAAAACCTCTAGTCAGTTCTCCCACCGTATCACAGAACTGGCGACTCTGCTGGGGAAAATATTTAAAAGTGGAGTAACCTTAGGGCTTAGATCACCCTCTTGCATGACTAATTGTTTGTTTTGATTGCTTTATATCAACAAGAGATCACGTTGTGAGAGATGAAAAATCTAACTTACCAAAGGTAGATCTAGAGAATTATCAAAACAACTTTAAGAATTTGCTTCAATTCAACCCCAAAAATCAATTTCCCAAACTTGGATGTAGAGAATAGGTAAAGAGAAAGTGTTTGAATGAAGTTTTAGCTCAAAGATTAGTAAGCTTCAATGTAAAGCTTACTAACTTTTTTTTTGAAAATGGAGCTTTGAGTGAATTTGGTAGATGGAGGGAATTGAGAGATTTTTTAGCAAGGTGAATTTGGCTATCAAAAGCTTGAGATTTGAATGAAATGAGGGCTCTATTTATAGAGTTTAGACTTGGGATTAGTGGTGGTTTGGAGTTTGGTTTGGGAATTGAAATTAGGCTTGGTAATTGATTCTTGGAGCCAAAATTTGAATTAATGATATATCTTTCAAAAAATGAAGAAAAATTATAGCCAAAATTCTTGGAGCATCAATGTTTTTTTCAAATATTGCACAAAATGCACTTTGTGCAATCGATTGCACTCTAAGAACAATCGATTGTACAGTGAAAAAAATGAATTTTTTTAATTATTTTTCTTTGCAAATAGAGATTTTAGGAAAATAATACCAGAAAACCTTATTTGTAAGATGCTTTAACTCGGTACCTACAAAACACAAATATACAAAGACAAAGACAAATATTTTTTTGTATTTTGATTAGAAGTTAGTCAACAACACAAGAGTAAACTTAAAGATAGGATGCAAATGTGATGAATGAAGCTATTTATTAATGATTGTGACCAAATAACAAAATATGATATGAAAGTGTGACTGAAAAAATTAGGAGCGAAATTTAGGGTACAACAGAAACCGAGCTACAAGGGCATCCAATTGTATGTCAGCTTAAGCCGGTAGATAAGGAATTTATTTCAGAATTGTTGTTAATTAAAGTTGAATCGAGAAACATACTTGTCGGTTTGAAACAGAATAAACTAGAATATGTTTCAAATATCAAGTGTGAAATTCTTGTATTCAGATTTCAAATGTCCTAAGAGATGTCAAGACACTGATCTCTGAACATGCACACAATGACAAGGTAAAACAATAAAATAGTGCAGAAAACTAAAGAACACACTGAGTTGTTTACCCAATTTGGTGTACAATAACACCTACTATGGGGCTACCAAGCCAGGGACGAAATCAACTAGATAAAATCAATTTGCGGCTAAACTCCCCTATTTACAACTTCTCACTTAATCACTACCCTTGCTTAACTTCTACCTAAGACTCACCTAGGTATGAGACCCTTCTCAAATCCCTTCCAATCATAGAACAATGACTCAACAATTCTAAACACTTAGAAAATAATAGAAGTTACACTTCAAAGACACATAATTATTCACTGCTTAAAAGCTTTAGAATGACTAATAGAACTTGCAACTCAAAACATAGTCCTACTCTTTCATCAATATGGTAATCGAGTTGCTCACAATTAACACTCAAACCCTAATAAAAGTACACTATAAGTTCCACACATGTACTAGGGTTAAAGAATTCTTTTATAACCTTTAATGGACTGGATTTGGGTTTCACAAACGTAGCTGGATATGAAAGAGGCACTGCAGAATTATCTCCTCAAAGATAGGACATCAATAATTAGTTTCCTAAATTATCTCCATAATTAGAAACTAAGAATACCCCTTGAATTCAACTTGAATCTTTTTAATATTAAAATTGCGCACCTTATAGGATAGCATAATATTTCCAGAATATTCTTCACCTGTAACAAACTAAAACATCCAACAATCCAGTTGTACAAAATTACGATTTTGAAAAGAACTGCATAGGACATTGCATTCGACATGTTGCTCCAGTTGATAGAATATCTTATTTCAACATGTCTATGCTAAGTTAGTTTTACCAAACATAATACCAATCACAATAAAACAGAGGATTGAAAATCTCCCCCTTTGGCTTATTTTGGCTAAAATGACCTAGTACTTCTTCCACACATAAACAATAATACAACTCAAGTTTGAAAAGAAACTCAAACACACAGACAATCAGAGGCACAATAGCAGAAGTCATTACAACAAATATCAGAGCAAAAACTAGTGGAAGCTACTCAACACAACAAACAAGAGAATACTAAATTCTCAACATGTTAGTACGTCATGTCTGACAAATCTTCACAGTAGTCCAATTTTGAACCACACTTCCTTTCCAACAGAGGATAAGGAGATTCTCCCCCTTAACAGGATCATCGTATAACGAATATAGAAACATATATCCAATAGAATCCAGGTTCATCCCCTTTCCACACAAACACTAAGGAGGAAGACATAACACCATATGGTGTACATGAAGAAGAAGATAGCTGACACTCCCCCAAAACCTAAGAACCTATACTTGCGACGAAGAGAAAAATCTTCCTCTCAAAGGGCATAAGAGAACCCTTAAGAGGCAACCAAACACCAACCTGAATTGTCCAGATGATGACTCAGGGGTGCAACCTGCAACTTTGGGTAACTCAGAACACAAGACACAATTGTGTTCATAACTAAAAAATCAAGACACAAACAAAAACTCATAATCGAACATCCTATCCGACATTTTTGTAAATGAGCTGCAGGAACAAACACTAGACTTAAAAGAAGAACAAAAACAAAAATATAACTTTTCTCCCCATTTTTATCCAAAAATTGACAAGGATATCCACTATAAAACCATACCCAAACGGTACTCACCCAAACTTGGACAAAACACATAAGAGCTATGTTAAAAGACAACCTAACACAAGATGAAAGGAGAGAAGAAATGATCTCCTTAATTGCTCGAGTTGTTACTTAGGAATTAATGGTGATAAAGGTTTTAGTCAATGAGAACCTTATTTGAGGGAGATAATTACACCAAAGATTAAGTGTGCACCATCCAAGTCAGTTTTGAATGCCTTTATTTACTCTGGACTGATTCTCATGAAATTGATAGTCCCAATAAAAACACATGCAATGTCAAAAGCACGAGTCGCACTTCCTCATGACTTGTACTTGATTACACAGTCCAACTTGTTAATCTTAAAAGAAATAAGTCCTGAACAATGTCCTGACATTCAGTCAGACATTTTCTCCAAAAAAAAACTTCTTTAGCTAATAGAAAAAATGTTTCATAGGGTTGTCCAGTAATCAACTATAGGCGCACGTGTTCTAAAGAAAAATCATAATGCCTTTAATTAGACTCTAACCATACTCCTTGCATCCAGAATTGGTGAAACATATCAAGATGTCAAGACATCATGTGAGACATTCCTTATTCATCAACCAAAACATCCATTGATTCTAACTTTACAGGGAAATATGAATTCAACCAATCAGTTGCACATGGCTAGAGCCATTCATATCCTATCAAGGGTAAACAATGCTTCTACCAAGGACACACCCTTAAGCTCCAGATAAAATCACATGGAAGATTTCATACTTTATTAGAAACTCTTCATATGGCGCTAATGGAACCTAAGGAGGTTGACAGTTTTGGTAGAAAAAAATATATGAAACTAAGGTAGCAAACCAAGAGTAAATATGGCTTCATTTTAGGTGTGACATATTGGTTTGCTTCCTTATTTCATATTTACCACAAATTTTTCCTTCCCCCATGTTCAGCTTTGGAATACCTATGGCTGCTTCCTTTGATTGGACTTTCTTCATACCTTTCAAGAGTAACTAGTCAAGTTTTTTATGCAGTAACTTCACCTCAACTTCTTTTGGCATCAAGCATGTGGATGAGCAATTTATTTCTTGATTAATCCACAAGTAACAATTATCTTTTTATCTGACTCCTGTAGCGGTAGAAATGTTGAGACTAATCCATTGGATTGACTTGACTCGCACAGATCAAAATAAAAATCGCCACCGTTCTTTATTATTTCCAAAGGAATGGGAGAAAGAGAATAACCAAAAAAGGGGGGGAGAGAATCTAAGTTCGGGGGTTGGTTATCCAATGTGAAGGTATTAGCACCCTAAACATCTATGGTACTCCGTAGGAACCTCTTTTAAAATTTATGTATTTTAGCTATAAAAGTTGTACATAAAAAATAGATGGTGGGGATATGAAGAGAAGTATTTTTTAAAATTTTTTGCACCCCCTGCGGCTACGAGCCTTTAGTGCCTACGTACCACCTTCCATGCAATAGCGGATCAGGGTACACGTAGTTCACCTTTGAAAATTTTAAAACACAAGTGTGTTGGTTAATTTTAAGAGACGAAACACCATCGTCTTATCCGAGTGGAAGAACATACTTACTACCCACAATTATGAAAAAGGAGAATTTGTGTCATCTCAAAGTGGAGGATATTGCTTGGATTTTAAAAACAACAAAGCCTCGCTCAACACCCAAGTGGAAAATATCTCACTTCACTACATATTGTAGAAGTATAGTAGCTCGCATCACTACAAGGATTGACAAAAGTCTAATCTTTTGAGAAAAGTTTAAGGTAAAAACAAAAATGGCAAAAATGGTTTGAATGAGATTGATTGACTTTTAGTCTTCTCATAAAAAAATGTCAAAGTATTATTAAGTTGATTAAAGTTTGATTAAGAAAATGTTTTTAAAATGCATGGACTTGAGTCCAAGTTTATTATGAAAGTAGTTCAAGTTTAGAAACAAGAACAGTTTTAAAAAGGAGGGAGAAGATTTTTGAAATTAAAGAAGATGGGAGGAGAAGAAGGGACTATCCTAAAGCATACGGTAAAATCTAGGGAAAAGAACCGTCTAACCAATAAGAAGCCAACACTTGACAAATTGAGTCAATGTAGAATTACCATCCTTTGGATTGATATCGTACAAACAAAAGTAATAGACCTCTTAAAAAGACCAAGGTTCATTTGCATTAAGTCTTCACAAAAATTTGGCAGAGTAACAACTGTATTCAGATAAATTCCATATCACAGACAAAGCATGTAATCACAATAACCTGCACACAAACAAACAAACAACCCAATGTCTTGGGGTAAACCCCAAGAGCTCCGGACAAAAAATAATAGTTGAGGTCACAAGGTCTCAAAGATAGGTCAAGGGTTTTAATCTTAAGTCCAAGAAGTCCACAATCTCCATAAATGCCAATGATAGTAGCCAAGTAGTCCAAGTAACATAAAATTTTTTATGGTTCAAGTTGATTATTAAGTATCTTCAAAAAGAAGTGAAAAGCTCAAGTGAGCAAAATGAAAATGGCATAAAAGTAAATGCTCAAATGAGAAAAGATGAAAATAACATGAAATATAAAATGCTAAAGTAAATGGTGTATAAAGTAAAAGCACGAAGTAAAGGTACAAAATAAAGTTAATTGTTAGAAATTTGAGTTTAGTTGAATGACAATCTTGAAACTTGCATTTGAAACTCATTAGAAGATTGATAAGACCAAAACCTCTCAACAACAAGTTTCATTTGCTTTTTGTCAAGAATATCATCCATTTAAAATTCTCAAGACAACATTAAATGATCAATGATGTTTAAGTGATTCACTTTGACCAAAGTTTATGAAGATTCATTAGAGGATTGATAAGACCAAAGTCTCCTAGCAACAAATCTCAAAGTTATTGGATCAAAAGATTCAAATTAACATACTTGGGCTCACAAACATGGGTTTGAGCCACGAATGACATTTCTCGAATCGAGACAAAATTTAGCGCCATGTTAAGCAATCGTAAGTAGACTTATATAGAAGTCACACCTATTTTGAGGCCGGTCAATAGCATTCTATGTACCATATGTTTTGAGAAATAATATGTAAATTATTCTCCAATAAAATTTAGTACAATAAAGAAGGGGATAAGATGAAGAGAGATGGGGTAAGAATTAAACCACATTTGAACCAAAAATTTAATCAAACTATTATTAAAATCATTCATCTATTTTTTGTGGAGTTTCACCACTGATCCAATGATGTTAATAAAGCTCATGATCAAAATTTTATAGTCCAAGATCAGCCAGAATATATGCACAATAAAATAGTATTTAATAATAAAGAAAAAAAGATTTTTAAAATGGTTTTAAAATAAAAATAAAAGGAGAAAATAGTAACGATATTAAAAATATCCAAGAAAAATCAAATAAGACCATAGAAAAATAAAAAATGACTTCAAATATTTTTATAAAATTTTTGGTGATTTTTTAAAGTCATAAACTATTTTTAAACTAATTAAAATTGCTTAAATAAGTGGAAAAAAGATCAAAAATAGTAGAAGTCAAAATAAAATTCAAAAAAAAAATTCAGAAGGTCAGAAATAATGGAAATGATGTTGATGAATTTTTTTGAATTTAAAAATGCTCAAAAGTAATTTTTAAATAATTAAAAACAAACCAAAACAAATAAAAATTATAAAAAATACCAAATCTAAAAATAAAATTATGAAAAATAAAATTCAGAAAGAGAATATTTGAAAATATTTTTGTGAACTGTTTCATAATTTTTGAATCAGAAATGAATTTTCTATGAATTTTAGAAGTTTAAAATAATTAAAATATAAAAATCAGAAATAAAAAATAAAGTAAAAAAAATGTGGACCAATGGATGAGAGTCAAAATGAGTTAGTAAGCTAATCCAATGGATTAGACGCGTTGTGCATATCATGATATTTAGTGAATAAAGCATGGAATCATTAATTAAATCAGATTTTGAAAAAAAAGCATGGCATGCTTTCATTGGTGATAGATGACACGTTGGTCATCTTCAAACTCCAGCCATGAGATTTGCAGGTCCATGAAACTATAAAATTAGAATATGAGACCGGTACCATTCGCGTTGTCTCTTCAAGACGATTCCAATGGTACCCTCGAAAAAAATTTATATAAGCTGTAACTCAGTCGTTTTGGAAGAGAAGTTTTGAAAAGGGATTTGAAATTTCATGGCCAAAATGTACTTTCGGTTAAAAATAAGTGTTGCAACTAGAATCAGGATGATGAGAGCTTCATAACAATATCAATGTTTGAGAGAATTGGTGAAGGAATCTACCTATTGAAGTTAAGTTGCAGAGCTAAACTTGACTTGGCTAGCACAATTTAGGGAGACTTAGAGCTTAGTTCTTCTTCTATTAGCTTCTGTGAGGTTCAAGCAAGGTGAATTAACAAAGAAAATGGATTGAGAAAGGCTGTAAGAGCAAATTCGAAATTGCAGAAAATTGAGTTTAAGAGGGAGTTTGGATGGGTGATTCTGACTTTCTAAGCTTGAGAAAATGAATGATGTACGGTCCTCTATTTATAGGGAAACTGATTGAATGCTCAAGCGGGTGGAATGATGGGATTTGGAGGGAAATCGTGTGAAGTTGCAAACAAGAAAAATGTGACTTCTATTTTGATCAAAACTCATCCAAACCTTGTGTTTCAAAGTGCTAATCACTTATGGAAGTTCATTAAACATGATTAGAAGAAAAAGCGCGCAGAAAACTTGAGTTTAGAAGCCAAATCAAAGATTTCAAATTCTGACTTGAGTTGAAACTTTAGTTTCAAGGTACCACTTTTGAACCAATGGCATTCTCAGCTTAAGGAGTCTTAAGACATGATTCTTGAAGCTTTAGAAATATGATATCACAAGCTTTATAAAGTGAAAAGAATGGAATCAAATGGATCCCTGAGCTGAAAGTTACAATGAGTCAAAGTTGAGAAAAAGAGGTTGACTTTCTATATTTAGAATATTTCTAAGTTTTTCTTCAAAAATGACCTATAATGTCTTGCATTTGAAATTTTCTCTTGACCAAAAAAGATGGCATGAAGTAGATCTCTTGAGTGGAATTTTGAGACTTGAACCATTAAAAATCTCCAAAAATTGAGAAAGTTATGACTTGTTGAAGTTGGAAAAAAATTCATAAGATGACCTATAATCTTTTGCATCCTTAGGGCATCTACTATCCACTTTCACACTTTTCACTTAAAAGAAGGGATGAAGTTCACATTCTTAAAATAAATGTGGAAAAAGAATGGGTTCAAGGAGATAAAAATTGACCAAGTTATAGTCCTTTGAAATCAGATAAGGGAAATTGATGGTTCATCTAGAGGGCTTGTAATCATTCTTCATCATCAAGTACCTTTCACACAAAATTTCCTTGAAAATTTGGAAATGATTTGTTGATAACCCTTTTAAGAGAAGCTTGTCTTTGGAATCACTCAAAAATACCAATAGATGAGCAAGATATACCCATTTGAAGTTTAAAACCCTAGCTCCTAGAGCAACAAAATGCCTTGAGAACCCTTTTCAATTTTGACCAACCTTCTTGCACAAATATTTTAGTCATGTAAATATAAGTTATTGAGGATGATAATGAGGAACCATAGAAACCATAACCACTTCCAAATATTGGTAATTGAGGAAAATATGTACTTGTGATCAAGAAATCAAGAGTTTATCCAACTAGATCAAACTTCTTCAATCAAACCTTGTATCTTTTAACTATCTTTGACAACTTGAGGCATGATGACTCATAATAGACTTTGTTATGATATTACTTCAAAACATATTCAATGATGATGCTTGAATCTCAATGAAGCTTTTGTTGAAGAAGGCATGGAAATAGACTCATGAACCTGTAGATCAACTTGATGGAAAGTGTTGTGCTCTCACCTATAACATCGTCAATTATGGCAAACATTCATTGTATTTATTAGCTAGAAGTTAATCAGAACTAAACATAGATGATCACAAAAAATACAAGTCAAGGTGCTTGGTGATTCCCTATGAGAAAATCCAAAGATAAGGAGAGGAACCAAACCCTAGTGTCTTATCTTGTTGCATTGTGATGGTATGAAATAATAGAGGAATCTTAGGGGTAAAAATTGGGGTACAACAGCTACCCTTATTTAAGTGTCTTCTATCCGAAGATGTGAAGGTTAAAATCTTCATGTCGACGTGGGTGAAGATACTTAAATATAAAACAAGCCCTATTTTTAGCCCTAATATGCCATGTAATTCTTATGATTATGAGTGCAAATGAACAAATATAAGAAGGAAGCAAGACATCACTGGGGATGTAGGAAATAAGAACAAGGATCAAGAGAAAAACCTGACCAGGAAAATAAATCACTGGCGAATAAAAGACCTGACTCTAATGGGGTAAAGCCCAAAGAGGAGATAAGGTGTCATCAACTCAAAGATTGAGGAGGGAAGGTAGAGGATAACAGTGATCGACAGATGACTGAAAACTATCCACTCACTGAGGAGATAGAAAAAAAGTAACGTCAACCCACCGGGGAAAGAAGTGGTAAGATAATACCGGTAAATACCAATATTAGGGTAAGCAGCCAGTACTCACAACCAAAAACAAATGAACTTCTTCAGAGAAATAGAATCCCAAAGATGAACTACCTTCCATAATGACAAGGCTACTGTTCATCGGAAAAAGATCTCAACAACGAACTACCTCCCATAATGACAAGGCTACCATTCATCGGAAAAATATCTAAACAACGAACTACCTCCCATAATGACAAGGCTACCATGCATTAGAGTAACAAAATATCAACAAAGAACTACCTTCCATAATAACAAGGCTACCATTCATTTGAGTAACAAAATATCAACAACGAACTACCTTCCATAATGACAAGGCCACCATTCATCGGAAAAAGATCTCAACAACGAACTACCTCCTATAATGACAAGGTTACCATTCATCGGAAAAAGATCTCAACAATGAAATACCTCCCATAATGACAAGGCTACCATTCATTGGAGTAACAAAACCTCAACAACGAACTACCTTCCATAACGACAAGGCTACCATTCATTAGAGTAACAAATCTCGACAACAAACTACCTTCCATAATGGCAAGGCTACCGTTCATTGGAGTAACAAATCTGAACCTTCTCTGGAAATTGTCAGACTTATTGGGGAAGTATAGGTTGCTCAAATAAAGAGACCTGCCAATTGTTGTTACGAGAAAGAATTGCAACAATGATTTCCTGGGAAAATAAATAGGACTTCCTGGGGAAATGCCGATATGTTCCTGTTGAGGAGATAAATTCTTCACGTGCAAAATAAATGCACCTACTCAGACTAGGGCTCAAAGCTTGCATAAATCAAAATGATAGTACTGTTGGGGACCACCCATTCAAACCAGAAACAAACCAGAATAAAACAGTCATTAAAAATAACATCTCATGAGAAATAAACTCAAGAGGGAACCATATTATATCCAGACAATGAGTTGAACAGGAGGGCTAAAACATAATTCCTCAACAAGGGATAACTCAGTGGGGAAATTGAAAGAATATACACTTTTTGCTTAAGGTTGTAACTCTATTGGAGAGAGGATAACACCACTATGCAAAACTGGGTAATATGTTAACAAAAATATGCAAATGAGCAATGATTTACTAAATTCAGCCAATGCATGATATGTGTATGAATGTATGAATGTTATCATGTATATGCTGACAAAACAGACATATAACACTGAGGATAACCAGAAAAAACCAACTTGGGTATAGTCAGTACTCGGCCAAATCACATTCGATATGAAAACATCATAAGAAGCTAAGCACCAACTGAGGAAAAAAATTCCTACTTCATGGCTTAACTTCCCCGGGAAAGAACAAAATTCGAAAATAATCAAATCAAAACAGTGAATCAATACAAATACAAGGATATAATATCCTCCTCTAGGCTTCACCGGGGAATATCACACAGACTTTAATGGGGAAAACAAATGTTTCAAGGTCTGTACTTCTACTGGGAATTGCAATGCTGATTTCACTGGGGAAAACAATACCACATTTTCGAGACATCAGTTGGAGATCTCGCACTGACTTCATTGAGGAGGGGAACACCACTCCGTAAAGGGGGAACCTAAAATACATTCTTCAATACTGAGAGTGAGGATTACACCAAGTTCTCTAGGGAGAAATTATGAAACTTTACGGGGATAACAATTTCCATCTAGAGACAAAATCTCAGCTTCACTTGAGGATTTATTACAGCAAGAAATCAAACATATGGGAATTTTAAATCAAACCCAACACTTGGCGGGAGAAAACTCACAAAGTTGACAATTGTTACAACACTTCTTAGAAAAGATATTGCCCTTGCCTAGGAAACAAACAACAACTAAAATGCTAGCATTGCAAAGGGTGGTGTTTTGTAAGTGATTGTATCTCAGCATACCTAGAGAGAAGAGACTTTTGTTATATGAGTGAAAACCTCACCAGGGAATCCGAGACAAAGACTTCACACTATGAAAACCCGTAATTTAAAATGAATCGATACTTAACTGGGGAAGATGGGATCACAAACCCAACACCATACCATACATCAAATGGCATAATCTTTAAACTATCTAAGAAGCACAAGAAGACCATACTCATTCCAACAAAAGTGACTTGGGAGAGCCTTCATGGGGAACACATCCTTCCATATATTTCAGAGTTCGTCCACCCTTGGAGTCACTGTTTTTGTTTTCCTTGAGTCACAAAATCTAAAGCAAAAAGTAATTTGTAAATTTTTTTCAAAAAAACAATTTTGTTATTTAATCTGTTTGCTTTGAAAATTACTATCAATAATAAATGAAGTCTTTGTAAGCTGAATAAAATAAGAATCGCAAAGAATTGGATAAAAGCTCAAACTTTATTAATAGGATGGTAGTCTGCGAATGGAGAGACTCCATAGATAATTACAATGTTTGGAAAATGGTAATATATATTGGAAAAGATAAATTGAAATACAACGACCACTATTCTCCCTAACAACTCTGAATTCCTAAGCAGTGACTTCAATTGAAGAGTAGTGAGGATCCAAGAAGATTGTTGCTTTAATGATCAAGTCTTGTCTGACGCAGTTACTTGCCAAGAAATCCCTAACTTTTTCCTAGGGTTCTCTTGTGGGTTTTCAATCTAGCGGGAAATTTATTTTGTTTATGTCTCTAATTTTTTCCTAGACCGCCCTTTCGGGTTTTCGGCCTACCGAGACACTCCTTTTTGCTTAAGCCGCCCTTTTGGGTTTTCGACTTAGCGAGCTGTTATTTTATTTCTTTAGGCAAAGTATTTCTTGACTGCATCAGCATTCACGAGACGTGGGAACTCCTCGCCATCCATAGTTTCAATAATCAATGCACCACCAAAGAAGGCTTTCTTGACGATATATGGGCCTTCAAAATTGGGAGTCCACTTTCCCCTAGAATCAGCGTTAAAAGACATGATCTTCCTGAGCACGAGGTCATCTTCTCTGAATTTGTGAGGCTTGACCTTCTTATCAAAAGTTTTCTTCATTCTATTATGATATAACTGACTATGACACAAAGTCGTCATTCTTTTCTCTTCAATAAAGTTCAACTGGTCAAACCTGTTCTGGACCCATTCAGCCTCTGACAACTTGGTTTCCATTATCACGCGTAAAGAGGGAATCTCAACCTTAATGAGGAGCACTGCTGTGATACGGTGGGAGAAATGACTTGGTGTTTTGCGTTTGTGTTCGCATATGTCGCGGTTTAGCAAGAGTCGCCACCGACTTTTCTTTTATCCAAAGGGAAATGTGAAAAAGCACAGGAAAGACCTTTAGAGATGTTTTTGAGTTCGGGGGGTAGATTATGAAAAGGGAAGGTATTAGCACCCTTTTCATCCATGGTTTTCCATGGGCTCTTAGTTATTTGCTAGATCACTTGCTTTTGTTTGAATGTGCTTTATGGTGTGGTTTCTGAAAGTATTTTGAAAATGTAACTTTGTAATGATTCTCGTTTCTATAAGAACGCATACAAAGTGTTTGTTTCGAAAATAGTTCAAAGACGTGTTTTTGAAAGTGATTTTGAAAAGGTGTATTCTTTGTAATGGTTCTCGTCTCTATAATAACGCGTACAAAGTGTTTGTCTTTTAAAAATGTTTCAAAGAGAGAGTGTTGGTATATAAAATGTTTTTGTTGTGAGCAAGCGAGCAACTAGGAGCGAATCTACCTACTCGAAAGGTCTTAAATGTGCTTTTCCTTCTCCTTTATATGTGACTATCTTACCATTGATTTGTTAAGAAACCCTACCGTTGGATGTGAAGGGACGTGCGTTGGGTCATCGTATCATTAGGGACTAAGATCATTTCGAAAAGGCAACTTTGATAGCATCATTGAGGGACTATGATCTTATATTTTTGTTTGTGCTAAGATATCCCACATGCATAACATGGTCATTTTTATGAAGCAACAAGTGAGATTACCCTAAGGGTGCATGTGTACAAGTGTGTTTGATTTCATGCATTTGTCTTTGATTTTTAGTGGTATACTTGTTGGTTTTATCTTGCCATACAAGCCTAATTACTAGCATTTACATTTGAAAGCGATAAAATTGCAGAAATGTAAAGTCCTACGCTATTACAATATTTAGGGGATCGGGGTACATATATACGAATGGGGATTGCACGTAAAATAAGTCCTAAGTTACTATTATAACCTATATTGAAATAGCGCACAAAAAATGTAAAATGAACCTGTTTAGAAAATGTTTTTGTCTTAAGAAAATAAAATAAAAGGAAAATATTTTTGTGTCTTTTTATGTTAATATTAATAAAAAAATGAAAAGGAAAAATAAATGCAAGGTAGAAACAGCGTGTTGCTTTAAGCAGAATAACTAAGATCAGAAGTTCTAAAGCCAAGAGCATTGTGACTCAGCGGGAGACGTCCGTGGGGATCAGAAGTTCTGGACTGGTAAACTCTGAGGTCCTGCAAGAAACATTAGAGGGAAACCACAGAGGCTCTGGATGGTGTTCATCCAGTGAACCAAAAGTCAGAAGTTCTGTATTACACTAAAACAATGAGCAAACGTCAGCAGTTCAGTGCATTGTCAGCATGTGAAAGTCATAAACTCTGAGTGTTTGAAAACAACTGATGGAAACACCAGAGGTTCAATGTATTTGACATGTGAGGAGAACTCAAGTTCTGGGCTGTGTTGAGATTGTGAGTGAACATCAGAAGTTCTGTATTGTGCTAAGCCAGTGGGTGAACATCAGAAGTTCAGTGTGTGTTAACAGTGATAAAAATCATGGAAGTTTTGTGTGTTAGAACAGTGAAGAGAACTCAGAAGTTCTGTATGCTTAAACAGTGAGAAAATCCTAGAATTTATGTGTGTTAAAATGATGAGTGAAAAACAGAAGTTTTGTGTTATATTCAACTCTTAATCAGTATATCAGCAATTTATTCAGTTCAGCAAATCAGCATGATCTCAGCACAACAAATCAAAGAAATTCCAATCCTAAGTCTGAGCCTAGCATTATTCTAGAAGTTCTGATCCATAGTTTTTTCTATTCATATAATGATATGTACAATATTAATACTATGATATTTACATGCTAATGATGTTCAGAATGAAAAGCAAGTAAAGTCAGAAAGACTTACCTGAGGCGTGCTTGGAGCTTTGAGTAGCTACCTTTGGATGTTCTGAATCAGCAAGAGAGATAGAAGAGTGGTCGTGTTCTTTGGTTCAAAGGGAAGAACAAAGGTTTGTTTTTCTGTTTTGGATTTCTGGATTTTTATGAAGGTTTCACAAATTCCTTTTCTCTCTTTTGGTCAATCTTCTCTTCAAAAGCCAGCCCCTTGAACGTGTGATAGAGCCAAGCATTTATAGACGAATTTGCTGTGACTTTGGGGAAAAAAACAAATAGGATTTGAACCTGTTTTGGCATCCTGTTCCTCTGCTTTTTCATCACAGTTTTCGTATGCTAGTTTGGTGTAATCATGAGATGCAGGTGTAGGCTGAACTAGCTGTTGGTCATAGGTCTGCAGCAGATTGTATAACCAAGGTGTTGGGATTTGGTCAAGTTCTGACCAAAGCGTTGAAATAGCCTTCATGTGCTGAGGTGTTGCCTTGTTTTTGAAGAAAGCATGGTGGCTGTCAGCAGGAATTAAGGAAAAGAAAAAGCAAAGCATGGGCTTAGTGCCAAAGTTGCTATTCCAAGACAGTAGAGATACACGTGGTAAAAATCCTTTGGATAAAGACTCAGAAGGTGGTTGTGAGCATTAAATGAGCATTAAATGATGATGAGATTTATCACAACTAGAAATCCTGCAACGTGAAACTCTACACCATGGCTTTGTTCTGGATCAGAAGTTCTACTTTAGCGTAGCATCCCATCTTCTGGTCCTCTAACATGTTCTGAAGGAGCTTTCAAATTTTCTAGAAAGCTTGCAGCACGCTCCTTAACCTTCTTTGAATTACCTTGGCAAATTCTGACTGAGCTTTTGTGAATGGCTTGCCCAGAAGTTCTGACCAAACTCTGTCTTGAGAATATCCAGAATCTGTTGAGTGCTTATGGTGATACCCTGGTCAGAAGTTCTGAAATTGTCATATTTACTTAAACACTTAGAAAAAAATTCTAAGTATTTAGAATTTTGACCTTTTGGATTTTGATGAAACAAAACTTCATATTTCAACGTGTCTTGATGAAATATGATTCTTGAAGCTTGATTTTGATCCAAAAGTCAAAGTTTGACTTTTCAGTGTACAAATGACCATTTTGCCCTTATGAGTGATTTTCTTGGAAAATTTGCAGTTCAAAGCTTGGAATTGGATGGAAGCAAACTTGGGATCTAGGGTGATTCTTTGAGAAATGAGAGGGCAAATTTTGGGGTACAATACATGCTTCCATGCCATACACAAGAGAGAACGGGAATGCCCCTGTTGAAGTGCAGACAAATGTTCGATACCCATGCAAAGAAAAAGGGAGCATCTCATGCCAATTTTTATAAGTGACAACCATTTTCTAGATGATCTTCTTGATGTTCTTATTAGCAGCTTCAACAACCCCAATTATCTTTGGCCTGTAAGGAGATGAATTGTGGTGGAAAATCTTGAATTATTCACAAAGTTTTGTCATCATCTTATTATTCATATTTGAGCCGTTGTCGGTGATAATTCTGCTTGGCACACCATACCGACATATGAGATTGTTCTTAATAAAACGCACTACCACCACCTGTTTAGTGACATTAGCATATGAAGCTGCCTCCACCCATTTGGTGAAGTAGTCAATTGCCACTAAGATGAAATGATTTACATTCGATGCTTTGGGTTCAATCATTCCAATCATGTCAATACCCCACATAGAGAAAGGCCATGTGGAAGAAATAATATTGAGAAGTGTCGGAGGCACGTGAATCTTGTCAGCATAAATCTGGCACTTATGGCACTTCTTTGCAAATTTGTAACATTCAGATTTCATTGTTAGCCAATAATAACCTGCCTTAAGCATCTTCTTTGCCATTGAATGTCCATTGGCATGAGTACCAAAGGAACCTTCATGGACTTCATGCATCAACATGTCTGCTTCGTGTCTATCCATGAATCTGAGCAAGACCATGTCATAATTTCTTTTGTATAACACATCCTCGTTGAGGAAGAAGCTACCTGCAAACCTTGTCAATGTCTTTCTGTCTTTATTTGATGCACCAGTTGGGTATTCCTGAGTCTGGAGAAAATGTTTGATATCGTAATACCAAGGTTTCTCATATGTTTCTCCCTCCACTGCAAACACATGAGCCGGTCTATCCAGACGTCGCACTGTGATACGGGGTACATCATTCCAAGTATTTACTTGATACATAGAAGCCAAAGTTTCCAAAGAATCCTCCATCCGAGTTTCATCTCTAGGAATATGATGGAATTCAACTTTTTTAAAGAAGGGTATTAGTATTCTAGCATAGTCTTTATAGGGAATCAAGCCAGGGTGACGAGTATCCCATTCTCCTTTAATCTAATTCACTACCAAAGCTGAATCTCCATACACATCTAAAACTTAGATTTTGAGATTAATGGCCTCCTCAAGACCCATGATACAAGCTTCATACTCTGCCACATTATTAGTACAATCAAATGTCAGCCTTGCAGTAAAAGGAATGTGTGATCCATGAGGTGTGATAATAACAAAACCAATTCCTTTCCCATAAGCATTCACAACTCCATCAAATACCATGCCCCAACGAGATTCAGGATCCAGACCTTCCCTAGGAAAAGCTTCATCATAATATTTTGCTTTCAGAAACATAACATCCTCATCAGGGAAATCATACTTAATAGATTGGTAATCATCTACTGGTTGGTGAGCAAGATAATCCGCCAACACACTACTTTTTATAGCCTTCTGAGTGCGGTACTCAATATCATATTCAGACAACAACATCTGCCAACGGGAAATTCTCCCAGTAAGAGCAGGCTTTTCAAAGATATACTTAATTGAATCCACTTTGGAAATCAATCAAGTAGTATGATTCAACATATATTGCCGCAACATCTTTTCCTCCCAGGCCAGAGCACAACATATATTTTCCAGCATAGAATACTGCGACTCACAGTCAGCAGACTTCTTGTTGAGATAATAAATGGCATATTCCTTCTTCCCTGTTTCATCTTGTTGTCCCAAAATAAAGCCCATAGAATTATCTAACACTGTCAGATACATGATCAATAGTCTTCCTTCAACGAGAGGGAGAAAGATAGGAGGTTCAAGAAAATATCCTTTAATACTTTCAAATGCCCATTGGTAATCATCTGTCCACACACAACCCTGATCTTTATTTAACAACTTAAAGATTGGTTCACATGTTGCAGTCATGTGGGAAATGAATCTGGAAATGTAATTTAACCTCCCAAGGAAGCCTCTAACTTGCTTTTCAGCCCTTGGCGCAGGCATTTCTTGAATTGCTTTGACTTTATCAGGGTCAAATTTAATTCCTTTTTGGTTGACAATGAAACCTAGAGATTTCCATGATCAGACACCAAAGGTGCATTTGTTTGGATTCAAGCGGAGACGATACTTCCTCAAACACTGAAACAATTTCAACAAATCTTCTACACACCTTTCTTTGGTCTGTGATTTGGAAATCATGTCATCAACATATACCTCAATTACTTTGTGCATCAGATCATAGAATAGGCTTGTCATAGCCCTCTGGTACGTTGCACCAGCGTTCTTTAACCTGAAAGGCATCACTCTGTAATAGAATGTTCCCCAGGGTGTGATAAACGTTGTTTTTTCCATGTCCTCAGGAGCCATTTTAATTTGATTATATCCGGGAAATCCGTCCATGAACGAGAATACTTTGAATTTTGTTGTACTATTATTGTACCCCAAAATTTTCCCTCTCATTTCTCAAGAAATTTCTCACGAGATCTCCCATGACTCAAGTTTACAGCATTGATACATCAATTTAGGTTTAAATTGACACAAAGGAAAATGGTCAAAATGCACACTGAAAAGTAAAACTTTGACTTTTGGATCAAAATCAAGTTGCAAGAGTCATATTTCATCAAGACATGTTAGAATACGAGGTTTGTTTCATCAAGAAAATTAAAAGTCAAATTTACTTTGAAAAAGTCAAAAATTCTAAACACTCAGAAATTTTTCTAAGTGTTAAGAAAAGATGATAAGTTCAGAACATCTGGTCAGATTTTCATCATGATGCAAGATGATTCAGGAAGAACTTCTGACACGAGAGTTGTAGATCTCAACGAGATTTAAAACATTTCAGAATAGAACTTCTCCTAGAAATGCTGGGATTTCAAGTTATAAATCTTTGAAGACACGTCAATGAAATTAAAGCACTCAGTTAAATTCTGGGCATTTCCAAGACAAAATTTGGTTGGAACTTCTAAGCCAATTTTTACGTAGGTTCAATCAGAGTTTGCAAGAGTAATTCAAAGAGGATTTACAAAGCATGTTACAAGCTTTCTGAAAAGTCTGAGAACTTCCTCATATCATTCTGGAATAAGGAGATTTAAAGATTAGAAGTTGGACATTTGTTTAAGTCACATTTATGCTGAACTTCTGATCCAGTTTCAAGATATGATGCATAATCTCATGTTGCAGGTTTTTTGGTTTATTAAATCTCATCATCATTTAATGCTCACACCCATTTTTGAGTCCTTACCCAAAGGATTTTCCCACGTGTGACATAGAAGTACCATTGTTGTCCTTAGAAAGTAAACTTTTGAACAAAGTTTATGCTGGGCCCGTGCTTTACTTTTTCTTCTGAGTGTACATATCCACAAATTATGCCTATAAAATCAGATTAGGCACGGCTAAAAGCTTTTAACCACTATATTTTGCCTTGAACCATACTTGTCCAACTTTGCTTCAAGAACAAGTCAGAACCATAACACATGATGGTTGTACTCTTGACTTCTCAAAAACTCCTAAATCCTTTGCCTATAAATTGAACTTCATTTGCAACTGTTAAAGAGGTCGAAGATTTGAGAAAAAGCCTTGAAAACTTGCTAAAATTTCCCAAGAACTTGAAACTGCATACATAAACACAAAACCTGCTAGTTTCTGTTTTTTTTTTTGCATCCAAACTCTAATTTTTCTTGTGTGTTTATGAACCAAATCACCCATATAGTTTCTGATATACACTTAGAAGCCGTCCCTATTTCTGTTTTCAGATTGTAACACAATCTTCATCAATATCCATCTCAAAAATCAGAACTTTGCTTCTTGGCTTCCCCAGAACATTTCAGTCATCCATAACTCAAGTTAAGGTTTGTTTCAGCCTTCTGAGAACGTGAGGAAGCTGACCAGAACATCACAGCAATCTGAACCAGGCTTTCACTCACAGAATAATCTCCAGAAGCAAGGTAAGTTTCTTCTTACTTTCATCTCATTACTTAGACATTGTTAGGCTTGCACTTCCAAAGATACAATGTAGAGATCATGACTCTGATTTTGTACATGTTTATGAATTTCATGTGTTTTGCCTAAGTAGATAGAGTTTCAGTTCAGAACTTCTTGAGGAAGTTACGTTTCAAAATTAGAATTAGCTAAATTCATGTTTGTTTCATGACGAAATTTGCCATAACTGTTATGTTTGCATTTTTTCATTTTTTGTTGAGAAATAACTAATTTGCAGATGCTCAGGCTGGCATGGAGAAGAAGATGAAGTTCATCATCAGAACTTATTCTGTAATACATGTTTATGTTTTTTCTTCTAATACCGGATCTATAGCCATCCCAGTGGTAGAGAGTGAACGCATGAGACATTAGTGTTAAGGGTCCCGAGTACTAGCCCTAGAAACACCTTTTTATGTTTATTTCTTGACATTTTTCCCCTTTATTTGTCAAATACTGATCATGGACCATAACTTCTAGATATTTCCATCCAACAACATTGACACCTCACATACCAATTATCAGAACTTCTAGCTTTCCAGTAACACTAGAGCTTCTAGGTTTCCAGCTGTATCAGAACCTCCAGACCCTCTCAACAACCAAAACTTCTGACTTTCCATTTGCATCAGAACTTCTAGGCTTTCCTCTGTTCCCAGTAACCCCAAAACTTTAGTGCCCCCAGATCCAAAACTTCTGGCCTTCCCCATTTCTGCTAATATTTTCTTTCTGATTTGCAGCGCATCAGAGTCAGAGCTTCTGCCTCTTAATTTTTCCCTTTCAGCAAATGCGCTAATTCTGATTCTTGTTCCTCATGTTATTTTTAAAATCACTTCTATCTTCATTAATCAAAAACACCAAAGATACTTTATATTCATACACTTTGATTTATTTCTTTAAAAACAAAAAGACTAAGTATATTTTCTTAAGAAAAATTATTTTTCTCTTAACCAACACAAAAAAAAATTTAATTTTTACATTTCATTTCTTGTACGTTATTTCAATATGGTTGTAATAGATAATTAGGACTTTAATTTCTCGCAATCCCCATTTGTAAATTTGTACACCCCATTCCCCAAATAATTGTAATAGCGTAGAATATTTGCTTTCCGCAATTTATCGCTTTCATATTGTGATACGGTGGGAGAACTGACTTGGGATTTTGCGTTTGTGTTCGCAAATGTTTCGGTTTAGCAAGAGTCGCCACCGACTTTTTATTTTATCCAAAGGAAAGGTCAAAAAGCACAGGAAAGACCTTTGAGATGTTTTCTTGGGTTCGGGGGGTAGATTATGAAAAGGGAAGGTGCAAGCACCCTTTTCATCCATGGTTATCCATGGGCTCTTAGTTACTTGTTTAGATCACTTGCTTTTTGCTTTTCAATTGTTTGAAATGGTGCTTTGTGTGGTTTTGAAAGATGTTTTGAAAAGAGGCCATCATTGTGGCAACCTTTGTAATGATTATTGTTTGAATGTATACAAATATGTATTGTCTTTTGAAAAGATTTTTCAATGTTTGATTGTTTGAAAGTTTCCTTTTGGGAAATGTTTTGAAATTGTGTTGTGAGGTGTGTTTGAATATAGCAAGGATGTTTTTGCAAGTTTTGATCAAGTAACTGAGATTTGTCTACCATATTTTACTCAAAGATCTTTCCTACACATTTTTAACCCTTTTGACAGTGTTGTTTTACCATTTCATTTGGTAAACAACCTTGTATTAGGATGTTAAACGGGACAGGCGCGGGTCATCGTATTGACCATGATAGCAATATTGCCAAGTATCTTTAGCAATTTTTTGAGGGACTAGATAATTTTTTGTATAGGCAACCAAGATAGCGTCATCGAGGGACTATGATCTTTTGTTTTGTTTTTATTTTGCCAAGATACTCAACATGCATAACATGGCCATTTTAAAGGCAACAAGTGGATGAAACCCTAGGGATGCAAGTGTGCATTGTGTTGTCAATTTACATGCTTTTTGTCTTTGTATTAGTCAAGCTATTTGTTTTGATTTTGGACATTTGCATACAAACCTTAATCTCTAGCATGGCATATTTGAAAGCATAAAATGCGTAAAATAAATATACACTATTACAACATTTGATATGGGAAGGGGGATACAATTTTTGAATGGGGATTATTTGGCAAGAAATTAAAACCCTAATATTTACTATTACATCCAAATTGAATAAATGGTACAAATAAATAAATGGACAAGTATTTAAATGATCAATTAAATAAATATACAAAATATTATGAATATGCAAAAAATGTTTTTGTTTATTTTTTATGTATGTAAAAAATATTTAAGGTATATATAAAAAAGAAATAAAAGATTCTATATTTTTTTTATTAAAGGGTAAAAACCCTAATTTTCTTTTAAGAAAGTATATATATATATATTAAAAAATGAAAATATATTAGAAAAATATTATTTTTAATGAGGGTAAAAACCCTAGTTTTTTTTTAAGAAAGTAAATATATATTAATTGTTTTATTCTTGTATGATAAAATAAAATAAAATATATACAAAATAAAAATATATTGAAAAAAAATATTATTTAAGTATAAATGATAAAAAAAATAAAGGTATAATATTTTTTTTGTTTTATTTCCAAATTCTCATTAAGTAAAATAAAAATATATATACTATTTGATAATTATTTTCACGTTAAAAAATAAAATAAAATACAAAAATAAATGTGAAAATTTATAAAAATGTTTTTTGGTATTTTTTATTTTTAGAAAATATAAAATAAAATCATAAATGAAAAATAAAATGGAAAAATACAAAAGTATGAAGAAATGGGCCAGGGGGGTGCAACCAGCAATGAGGGGGGTGTCAAAAACAAGGCCAGAACCAAGCCCAGCCCACTCACTTCATCTTCAACCTTTGTCACAAAACGCGCGCTCCTGATTCAAACATGGAGAACCTGCATACGTGCCCTAATGCAAAAACTCATAACATCAAAGTTGTAGCATTTTTCAAGACGAATCCAACCATGTAAAGAACACATTCTAACTCTCAAAGACCAGAGAGAATTTCTCTGGCCCTAAATCCTAACCTAATTTTTTAGGAAGTTCAAGAATCAAATTCTCTTAACACATTTAACTTAAATGAAAAATGAGCATATGTACAACTTCATGGCTATGAATACTATAATTTTTATTCACAAACCTAAGCCTAATGATTCCTAAATAGAGAAATAGGAAGTTAATAAAAACCTATTTCAGTTGAAATCGTGTATGATAATGTTGAGCTTTTCATTTAGGCCTGAGGTGTTTGGGAGCTTGCTTGAACTTCCTCTGACCTTTTCCAATGCCTAGTTTGCCTTGAATGTGTTTGAACAAGCTTGTAGAACTCAACCTGCACAAGATGAAAACAGAAATGGTAAACCTTGTAAAGAGAGTTACAGTCACTCTTCAATGGTTGGGATAGCTTGGATAGGTTATGTGGAATGTGTTTGAACAAGTTTGAGGCAAAACGCACGAGGGGTTTTTGCTATGGAAGTCAAACTGCAGGGAGTGCCCTGTTTTGAAAATGGAAGGTGATTTTGTGTTTTGGAAGGCTTCAAGACTCAAAGGCTCGTGTTTTAGGTTCAATGCAATGTATTAAACTTGTCTCAAAAGCTTGCAAGAGTTGGTTCTCACAGATGTGCAAGATGTTGTTGTATTTGACAAGTTTCTTGTCTTTTAAGAAAAAGTGAGCAATGATGCAAGACAAACCTGTATAGGCTATCTATCAGTTGGTACTTTGTGAACTTAGCCCCCTGAATTGGTGGATATTGTGTGCTATACCAGATCTTGTTCAAAGCTCAAGAGATGTGGTTTGACATAAAGCAATTTTGACAAAAATGGCAATGTTACCTTTTACTATTTTTGGATTAATCTATTGTATAATCCTCTAATGACCAGAACAAAGCCTCAAACTAATGGATTTTCATTTAATTATTGAGTATGGAAAGGTTTTGGGACCTGTAATCTTGTACAAACAAGGCTGATTAGAGTTTGCAACTTGTATCACTAAGAAAATGCCATGGATGAAAAGTGAGTTTTTTCCAACTTCAAGCCTTCGATTATCCCTAACCACAAATGATTTTGGAGAGTTATTGGACATTTTGGAAAGCTTTCAAAATGATCTACAATCCATCTTTGAAATGCAATTTGAGATTCCAAGTGGAACTATGTGAAAAATGGTCATGAAGATAGGTCAAAATTCTGCCTAAACTAGGGCAAAATTTCACCAAGTTAAAAGTTTCATGGACCCTTGTTCCAAATATCATAACTTGAGATCCAAGCTTCTTTTGAGAAAACTTTGTGAATCAAAGTTGTAGATTTTGTTGAGTAATACAACTTTTATGTTGGAAGTTTTGTTTGAATCCAATTGCATCATGGTGAAAATATTGGGCAAAGTTGGGAAAAATTAAGAAAATTTCATAACTTAGAAAAATTCTAAGTTATGAAAATTTTAAATCTTAAACCCTAATTTGCAAAATTGGGTTTCTTGATGAACAAGTTTCATGTTTTGACACATCTTGATGAAAAATGGACCTTGGCACTTGATTTTGACCAAAAAGTCAAAGTTTGACTTTTCAGTGTACAGTCAAATTTTGATCAGTTGACTGGAAAATTCATCTGTCAATCCAATGCATTTGGGATCTTTTGAACCTTGTGAATAGGTCAAGATGATGCCATTGAGTCCTTGAATCCATGCTTGAACCCAATTTTCCATTGGCTAGGTGAAAAATCAGAAATTGCCCTTATATAGTCAAAACCCTAAAAATGACCATTTTACCCTTTTGATGATCTGATCAAATTTCTTGAGGAGTTGTGGTCCAAACTTGATCAAATGGTTCATATGAGTATATAGTGTTTATGTGGATAAAACATTATGAGGTTTGACTGTAAATTGGCCATAGTTGACTTTTTCCCCAATACAGTTGATTTATAGGTCAATTGTCCAATTGACTGGGCAAAAATTTGATTCAAAGCTTGAAACTTGGTAGAGGCAATCTTATAAGTCCAACATGAAGTATGAAAGTAACTTTGAGCATTGAAAGTCCAAAAATCCCTGTGCAAACTCAAACCTTAATTTAGGTCATCAGTGCAATGAGATGCCTTGAGCAGAGCAAAACCCTAATCTTGTCTGGAGTTCAAAGAGTCTTGTGAGGGGAAATCTTGATAAAATGAGAGGGAAAATTTTGGGTACAACACATATAAATGCTAGTAATTAGGATTTGTATGGCAAGATAAAAACAACAAATAAACAACCCTTAATCAAAGACTAAATGCATGCAAATCAAACACACTATTCACACATGCACCCTAGGGTTAACTCCACTTGTTGCCTAAAAATGGACATGTTATGCATGTGAGACGTCTTAGCAAAAACAATAAAAAACACAAGATCATAGTTCCTCGATGACGCTTCGAATGTTTCCTTATAAATGATCTTAGTCCCTCGAGAGAAATGCTAAAATATCTCACAACATTGCTATCATGTCTATAGGATGACCCACGCCCGTCCCTTTACATCCAAAGATAAAGCTTCTTACAAATCAATGGTAAGATAACAACATCTAAAGGAGGAGGAAAAGAACAAAGACTTTTGAGTAGGTAGAAATGTTCTTAGTTGCTTACTCATTTTCAAATACAAATACCTTTTCAAATGCACCAACACTTTCCGTGAAATATTTTCAAAAGTCTAACACTTTGTATACATTCTCATAGAGACGAGAATCATTACAAAGTTTGCCTAAACGAAGGCGCTTTTCAAAAATACTTTCAAAACCCACCACAAAGCAGACTTTCAAACAAAAGCAAGTGATCTAGCAAGCAACTAAGATCCCATAGATAACTATGGATGAAAAGGGTGCTAACACCTTCCCTTTTCATAATCTACCCCCCGAACTCGAGAAAATAATCTCAAAGGTCTTTCCTGTTCTTTTCACCCTTTCCTTTATTTGGATAAAAGAAAAGTCGGTGGCGACTCTTGCTATCCGCAACAATTGCGATCAAACGCAAAACATCCCAAGTTAGTTCTCCCACCGTGTTACAGAACTGGAGACTCTGCTGGGGGATATCATAAAAAAGTGGGGTTACCTTAGGGCTAGATTACCTTTACTTGCTTTCCTTGTTTGATTTGTTTGCTTTACATTATGGTTCCTTGTTTGGGCTTGTTTTGATCCTCTACCCGGATCTGGGACACCTTTTTAGGTCATTAGCAATAAGTTGTGGAAACTGTGCGGGGTATACCGACATGGTCTAAACAATAGCTATGTTAGAGTGAATCATTTGTTTGTACCGGTAGCCCTTGAGTTGTAAAGAAGAATACGGGGCCGCTGTGTGGTGTCATGAAGAACTAACCGACTTTAGAACCTTTACTTGACCAACTTAGCCATTAGGAAGTAGTGAGGTAGCCGGCTTTGGTGAAGTCCAAAGTTGGTTGATACTTGATACTACGCTCATTGAGATCGGACTTTCGGGATATTTCGGTCGCCATTAAAGAGGCTTATGCTGAAACAATGCCCGATGAAGAAAGATCAGTGATATTGAGATCCCCTAGAACCCGATTACTATTATTAGGACAGGTTGAGCCAACTAAACTTCAAGAGGGTACTTACCTATAAACTCCATGCAATCCCAAACCTAAGTACTTGTTTGTTTGTGTGTATATGTTTACCTGTACATAACATCATAACATCATACCATTGCATTTTTACACTAACCATTTCAAGGATTATTGGGATTTATCTTTGTTCTGTTTTGTAGGACATGACTTCCATCCGCATGAATACTATCCAAGTCAAACTCATAAAAATTCCTTCCCAACTCAAAGAGTTAGCATTAAGGGTTCCTGAGAATTCTTCATTCACCGAAATACATGGTCGACTCCTAAGCTTGGTTACCACAAGCATTGACGAAGACATGATGAAAGTGCTTATCCAGCTCTTCGACCCTTTGCACCATTGCTTCACCTTTCTCGATTACCAGCTTGTACCTACTATGGAAGAATTCTATCAACTCTTGAGGATTCCTATTCTCAATCAACTACCTTTCAACGATACAGAAAGAGATCCAAGCCCTGAAGAGATTTCCCGAGCTCTACACTTGTAACAATCCGACGTCACAACTAATTGGGAAATAAGAAGTGGTGTCAGAGGGTTCCTAGCTAAGTTCTTGTTTGAAAAAGATCAAGATTGTTGGAACACGCTACAAGATTTTTAAGAAATCTTGGCCCTTCTCATCTATGGGATGGTACTATTTCCAAATCCTGACCAACTTATAGATGTAAATGTTGTCAAAATCTTCACGTCTCGCAATCCGGTGCTTACTTTGTTGGGAGATATCCTACATTGTCTCCACTCTTGAACCACGAGGAAAAGAGGAACTCTCATGTGTTTCACTCCTCTTTTGGCTAAGTGGTTTGTTTCACATCTCCCCTGATCCGTCATGAAGAACGAGCATGGTTTGAGGTGGTCCAATAGGTTGATGTCACTCAGACATTCAGATATTCACTGGTGTTCTCTGTCCTTGGAGAACATTACTATCATCGACCATTATAGGGAATTTCCTAATGTCCCTTTTCTTGGCATTAGGGGAGGTATCACTTATAAATCTTATTTTGCTTTGCGACAGTTTGGGTATGCCCAAAGAGATGGTGTGCATGATGCGCTCATCCAAGGGGTGGTGTTCGACTATGAGAGCGATAATCGAGGCTACCATCAGAGGTTTGTGCGAGCTTGTAGGATGGCAAACAAAGTGGATAGTAAGATGCTGAGACGCAAAAATTCTATTCCCCTTGAGCCTTACCTTAGGTGGGTGCGAGCTAGTGCTCAAAAGCTCGTAATTCCTTATCCCTCCATCCTACTTGTTATCATGGAGCCTGTGGCTGAAGAAGATGTCCCGTAAACTGTCCTCTACCGCAATATTCATACTTATCTTAAAGACTTGCAAAAGGATTTGATTCAGCTAAAGGAAGAGCGAGAAACCTTCAAAGCTCAATTCTACGCTAGCGAGAAAAGGGTTTTGGAGCTTACAAAGAAACTTCATGAAGAACAGAGCTTGAACACCTACCTTGCACCAAAGAGGATGCGTTCGACCTTTTTGTCTTAGAAATTTATCTTGTAAGCCCAAGAGGCATGTTGTAACCATTTTGAACTAATTAATGCAAATTTGACGTTTGTTCATTCTTTGTCTAGACAAATTTAAATTTCATAAATCCTTGAAATCATTTGCATGCACATTTTTCATGCATCATAACATAATAGGTTTTCCACAACAAGTTTCGTTATCTTTCTGCTGTTTATTTCAGCAAGATTGATATTGAGAAAACAGTGAAAGATCTGCAAGCACAAAAATATCAGTTTCAAGAGACTCTGCTGACCCTATCCAAGGGGCAACAAGAGTTGATGACATTGCTGGCACCCAAAAAGAAACAAAAGAGGAAAGCCCTAGTCGACATGAGTAGAAGATTCAAAGAGTCGATCCTCTGAATGCCAATAGTTGAAGATTCTTCAGAGGAAGACGAAAATCAAATTGGAGAAGCAAAGAGTACCCAGGTTGGGTGTGTTAATGATCAAGTGTCCGATGATGAAGACTATTTTGATGAGCAGTATCCTCCTACCGATGAAAAGTACAAACAACTAGAGGATAGATTGAAGGCTGTTGAGATTCAAGCCATCCCTGGTTTGGATTTTGACGATTTGGGTTTAATATCTGGGGTTGTCATTCCCCACAAATTCAAGATACCAGTATTCGTTAAATACGATGGGGTTTCCTGCCCAAAGCTTCATATGAAGTCATATGTGCGTAAAATACAATAGCACACCATCGACAAGAAACTTTGGGTACACTTCTTTCAAGAAAGCTTGGCTGGGACTCAATTAGAGTTATTTTACCAATTGGAGGGTTCCCGTATCCATACATGGGGAGATTTGGCCACTGCTTTCTATCACCAATACCAATACAATGCCGACCTGGCGCCGACTAGAGTTCAACTACAATACATGACGATGGGTAAAAATTAAGGGTTCAAAGAGTACGCCCAAAAGTGGAAGGGTCTTGCCAGTAGGGTCCAGCCACCTTTAACTGATAGGCAACTTATTGATTTGTTTATGGCTACTTTATCTGGTCCTTTTTCAACCTATTGGTTGGTTGTTCTTCATCCAGTTTCAATGAGCTGATCTTAACCCGTGAAAGGGTCGAAAGTGGTATCAAAATCGGGAAAATCCCTGTGGCGTCTTCTTCCACCTCCAATCCCGTAAAGAAATCCTTCACTGGGAAGAAAGAAACTAATGTTGTGTATGGGGAGAGGGCCCGTACCAATATGGATAACAATCGTCCGTTAATGTTGTTGTAATTTCCAACCCGACTTCTGTTCAAAGACAATCTTCCAATCATCAACAATTTGAGACTCCAAGAAGACAATTCACAAGGATAGGCATGCCACTATCCCAAGCCTTACAAAACCTATTAAAGACTAACTTGTTGACACTGCGTAATCCTCCGGCAGATCCAAATACCTCCTCACCTAAATACAATCCAAATACCAAGTGTGCATATCACTCGAATAGTCCCGGGCATGAGACCGACTAATGCTGGGCATTGAAGAATAAAATTCAAGACCTAATCGACAACAAGACGATCAAATTTGATCCACCTCCAATTCCCAATATGATAAAGGCACCAATGCCAAACCATGGCAAAGGTGTCAACGTAATTGAATACGCCATTTTTGTTTCCTCCGTCGAAGACTTGACCACTCCGTTAACCCTTGTCAAAAAGAATCTGCTGAAAGTCGGGGTTTTCCCTGGCTGTTCGAAGGACTGTGATTTCCGCGCCACACAAACTAATGGATGCAAATGGTTGAGAGAAGGCGTTCAATGCCTGATGAGTAGCCATGAGATCCTATTTGAGAAAACTCCATCCGTCAAAAGTTTGACCAATAAGGCCGAAGACCTCTCCATCATAACCATTTCAAACAAGCCTCTTAGGATCTCTTCAAAAGGTCCTATCAGGATTTCAAATGAACCGATTGTTTCTCCTATGATAATTACTGCCCCTGGGCCAATTCCATACTCTTCCAACAAAGCAGTACCGTAGAACTATGGTGCTGAGGTGTTTTACCATGGAATAAAGCAAGACACTTGGATTGAAGAAAGCAAGGTTGATGACGTTGGTAACATTACTGACTCTAGTATGGTGACCAGAACCGGGAGAATCTTTTCACCAAACATTTCACCCCCAACTGCTACAAAGGAACCTGTCTGCATCGCTGCTGCTAAGCCTAGTGCTAACGCAAGGGGAAAAGAGAAAGTAGTTGAGCCTGCTGAGACCGAAACGCCCACAAAAGGCAATGTTGCTGAGGAACCTTCCGCTCAAGAAATGGATGAGATCTTGAAAATTATAAAGAGGAGTGATTTCAAGATAGTGGAGCAGTTGGGGAAAACTCCTTCCAAGATCTCCATGTTATCTTTTCTACTTTGTTCTGATGCTCATGCCCGTGCATTGATCAAATTCTTGAAGAAGGCTCATGTCACTTATGAGACCACAACTGACCAGTTTGAAAATTGTGTGGCAAGCTTGACGGCTGACAATGGTTTGGGGTTTTCGGATGGTGATGTGATACCACTTGGAAGAAACCATAACAACACTCTACATGTTTCTGTAGAATGTAAGAGGACTACCCTAGCACATGTTTTGGTTGACACTGGCTCTTCCTTAAACGTGCTACCTAAGGGGGCTTTGGACCGTCTAGACTGTGAAGGACTGGTGTTGAAGTCGAGTGACATCATTGTGAGGGCTTTCGATGGGTACAAAAGAATGGTTCATAGAGAGGTGGATTTCCCGATCAAAGTGGGCTCACAGATTTTCGACTCTACTTTCTATATCATGGACATCCGTCCCGCTTACTCTTTTTTGCTGGGTCTCCCTTGGATTCATGGAGCAAGGGCAGTAACATCAACCCTTCACCAAAAGCTAAAGTACCCAGTCAAGGGAAGGATCTTCGCTGTTTGTGGAGAGGAGGAATTCATGGTAAGCCATCTTAATTCTTTCAAATATGTGGAGATGGATGGCGAATTTATAGAAACCTCGTGCCAGGCTTTTGAAGTTGTTCCGCATATGGTTGCAACTACCAAAATTTCCTCTAACATGCCCAATAATGATAAGGTCGTGCCAAAGATGGTTTCATTTAATGATGCTCGTTTCGCAGTCGAAGATGGAAGCTGTGATACCTGGGGGTAACTCTCCAAAATCCCGTTCAAAGCAGACAAATGTGGGTTGGGTTTTACTATCAAGGCTCAGAAAGAAGTGAGGCGCACTCGTGCAGGAAAGCCCCCCTCTCCGTATTGGATATCACGAAGTAAACGCTGTGTAGGATTCTGATGATAAATGTGCATTTGAAGAATGGTCATACCCTACTACAACAGAGCTCTACAATTGGAACGCAAAGGATTTCATTCCCGTCTCCTTCATTGAGGAGTAATTACTTGTTTATTTGCTTTCTATAAATTCAAGAACATTTTGTCTGTAATATTAAACAATGACTTTTAAGCCATATGCCTGGCCCGAGGCACTTTGGTCCATTTGTTAAGGGTTTTATTTATGTTCATTTTATCATATGATCATTCAATACAAACCATTGGACTTTTGCATTCAAATCTTTGTGCTCCTTGTCTTTCTTTTTCTTCAATGCATTTTTCAAAAATAGCCATGTATCTTACATGCACACACACACACACACACTCTTGCAGGTCCTCGTCCACTCTGGATCTCATTGCCAATGACTCTACTATTTCCACCTCTGATTTCGAACATCCAATTAACCAAGCCGAAGATGAAGGCGAGGAAGATTGTGAAATACCGGGAGAACTAGCTAGACTTATAATGTAAGAGGAAAAAGCTATCCAAACGCATGAAGAGTCAGTTGAGGTCATCAACCTAGGCCCCGAGACAGACAAGAAAGAGGTCAAGATCAGCATCAACCTAGGAAGCAGTGTCAAAAGAAGATTGGTTCAGATGTTGCATGATTATGTGGAAGTGTTTGCTTGGTCGTATGAAGATATGCCAGGGTTGGATACCGACATTGTAGTTCATTGTTTTCCAACAAAGGAAGATTGTCCTCCTATCAAACAAAAAGTCCGTCGCATGCAGCCTGACATGTCTGAGAAGATAAAAGCTAAAGTGATGAAACAATTTGATGCAGGATTCCTAGCTGTGACATCTTATCCCCAATGGGTTGTGTTGTACCCCAATTTTTGACCTAAGATCCCATTTTTATTTTTGCATTTTTTAAGATAAGTCAAGGTCACGAAATACGGTCAGTTTTAACGTCTCACCTTCGAGCTTTGACTATGCGGAGATTGTCAAGTGTTTTGAACATTTTTAGCATATGTATCACTAATTTCTAATCGCATACAAAGGTGTATGTTCATGTTTTCTTTTGTGTCATGTGCAGAGACAGGTCTGAATCAAGAGCATCAGGTGTCGCGCCTCAATTAAGGTTTTGAGTCTCCCAAGCCAAAAGTACGGTTGATTATGGATTCTCGAAGACTGATTCATCAAGGCACAACTATTGCACCCTAAATTTCGCCCCTAATTTTTTCAGTCGCACATTCATACCATATTTTGTCACTTGGTCACAATCATTAGTAAATATCTTCATTCATCATATTTTGCATCATTAGTCGTATTTAAGTTGACCAGAAAAGTCAGTTTAAATCAAAGTTTGCATCGTCTTTTAGTTAAAAAAAACACTTGACATTTCACTTCATGCATTTTTATCTCTTTACTCATTTATTGCATTGCTCCAAGTTGTTTATATGTCGATAATAAAAATATTTTGGTTTTATAGACAGACCGTTAAAAGCGATTCGATGTTGTGCGAAAAAAATAGCGAGAAAAATATTTCCAGTTTTCACCTCTTACCGATCATTTTATGAATCTGCATGACGCGTAGATTATGACGGTATGCTCGCTTTATTTTTTTCGGTGTAGTTTGAAGTCTCGTTTTTAACCGTAAATGTCCGTTTAGCCTGATTTTTTTTATTATTGTTATTTTATTTTGATTTCGACTTTTGAATATTTTTTCTTTAATCTGTGGGACATGTAGTTTATTTTAATGTGTTCATTCTATTTTTTCGGATAAATTTTCGTTCATTTTTTTTATCATTTTCAGTCATTTTAGGTCTTTATTTTTTATTCAGAAAAATCATTTTAAATTGAGTCAATTTTAATACTTTTAGTTTTTTTGGTTATTCTTATCATTTAAGGGCTATTTGGTCACAAAATATATTATTTACACTATGCTCTATTCCTATTGGTTGTTGGATGAAATTGAGGATCGATACAAAATTGCCAAAAACAATATTAATCACTTTTAAACCATCACTTCCACCACTCATCTAACTTACCATTAACAATTCAGACCAAAATCAAAACTTGTGAAAATCTTTTCAAACCATGATACAACAATACACCATTCTCATTCATCCAATTTTCCACTCATGAATTATTTTTCTTTACGGTAACATAACCATGTTTCAAAACTAACCAAACATTAACCTCACCTCACTGTGAACAAAAACAATATCAATCACAAACCATGAAAACAACTTCAAATCCAACAATATTGACGAATGTCTCATATTTGTGTAGAAGTTGTTTTTGCAGGAGATAACAACACAACAAAAGCAACACAGTAACATTTTAACCCTTTACTCTCTATTCCCCCCTCTCTCTCTCGGCGCGCAGCAGCAAACCCACCTGTCCCATCCTCCTCCTCCTTCATTCCAAATTTTCCGCTTTTTCTCCACCCATATCACTCACTCTCTACATAAATAACAAACAACACTCTTCTCTCCTCAAGAACCACCAATGGATGATGACTCAATGATGACATTAGCAGTGTTATGGTTCGCCTTCATCCTCTTCGTCGTCTTGACACCTGAAAATAACGAACCTCCTCCCATTAACCCACTTGAACAAAAAGCACTCTACAATCTTCTCAACTCCATCGACCCAACCACTCCTTGGACCACCCTCTACCCCCACGATTTCTGCATCTCACCTCCGTCCTTCCTCCATCTACTACCGCCAATCGCTCACCATCTTCTTCAACCTCCGTTCCGATAAACACCAACGAACCACCACCGATTCTGTAACCCTCTCCGCCTAACTACTACTTCATTCAACTAACTCACGCGAACATACGGTCCGCAACACCAATCGTCCGCCTCCAGATCTCTTCTCCCAACTTCCTACTCACGCCGATTGCTACAACTTCCATCAAACATCCTCACTATTCCGATCTCCCTTCGTCGTTATCACAACTGCTCGACACCATCATCATCATCGCAACCGTCACCTCATCGCGACTGTAATCCAACCTCTCCCTCTCCGCCTACTGCACTCACCCAATAGCAACCATCGGCTTCCTCCGCACAACACCCTTTCTACCATCACCTCCACGTTCATACGCACCACCACTTGCGTTCTTCATTCGCCGCCGTATGGATCCTTCAACTTTTGTTTTTTATTATTATTATTTTTGCTATTTTGTTTGAATGAAGAAATAGAGAAGGTTGAAAGA
This sequence comes from Vicia faba, assembly GCA_948472305.1. Taxonomy (NCBI): domain Eukaryota; kingdom Viridiplantae; phylum Streptophyta; class Magnoliopsida; order Fabales; family Fabaceae; genus Vicia; species Vicia faba. Next base: position 1,302,968,490 of record OX451739.1, read on the forward strand.
ACGTCGTTATAGAGGAATAAATTTTTGTTTTACGTTAATGATAAACCTGGTTATCTCTTTGTTTCATTTTTGTAGATATTGTTTGTTTTGTGTTGGTCTGATACGGTAGTGACAAGTGTCGCTATCACTAGGACACTTGTCACCGTTCAGGTGGAAGATTCATATGATTTCGTGTGTACATCCCACACTCTTATGATGCACCAGCTCCATCAGTACCTTTCATCAAATACATTATAAGTCAACACCAGATCGTACAATGAGGATTCATTCTTGGAATCAACACACTTATAACTTGCCACACTGGATATCACGGAGCTCTTAATGGTTGGAAGAGTTTCTATCCTCACCCCCAACAATTACGGTTTGTTTGGTCCATTTACTCATTTTCTTTTCTATGTTTTTTTTTTATTATTTATTTTTCTATTTGTTTTTTTAAATATTATAAAATACAAAAAATACATGCTTTACAAATTAGTCTTTTATTTAATTTATTTATTTATTTAATTGTTCAAAAATACATGCTAGTATAAATTAGTTATTTACTTAATTATTCAATTGTCATTCCAATTAACTTTATTCTCAATCATTTAATCTTTTTTCGTTCGTCTAAAATCCAAGGGAAACGTTCTAACTTTGTTGACTTCATGTCATCAAACACATGTTATACGATTAAGCGAATACCTTCCTTCATTTTTGTTTTACTATTTTGTTAATCTTAAGTTAATTTTTTCTAAAAGACTCAATTTTAAAACTCACCCCCTTTTAAGTTAAAACTTCGATACTAGGTCGTCGTATCTTCAAAATCTCGCCAATACCTATTTTTAGCCAAACGAACCATTTTACTCAAACAAACAATTTTAACCAAAAACAGACATTTCAAAAGGTTCCTGCGAAGTACCGCAGATGCACTGGGTGCTAATACCTTCCCATTGTATAACCAACCCCCGAACTCTCGATCTCTTTCAAAAATGCATTGTATTTTCATTACTTTTAAGTATTATTATACATTGCATATTTTAGGGTTTTGTTTCGCTCTTTTCCCTTTTCCCTTGGAAATAATAAAGCGCGGTGGCGACTCTTGATTTTGTGAGTCAAGTTAATTAATAGCTTGATCTCCGATTTTCACCGCTACAGGTTGCGAACGTGGTTCCGGTGCCAAAGAAAGACGAAAAAGTTTGTATGTACGTATATTACATGGATCTGAATAGAGCAAGCCCCAAAGATGTCTTCCCTCTACCTCATATTGACGTCTTGGTCAATAACACCGCCCATCATAAGGTCTTCTCTTTCATGGATGGTTTCTCCGGCTACAATCAAATTAAGATGGCTCCTAAATACATGGAGAAGACCACTTTCATTACACAGTGGGGCACCTTTTGTTACAAGGTCATGCCGTTCGGACTGAAGAACGCATGGGCAACATATCAAAGGGATATGGTAGCTTTGTTTCATGATACGATCCATCATGAAATAGAGGTATATGTGGATGATATGATTGTCAGGTCACAAACTGAAGAGGAGCATCTCAATCACCTATACAAACTATTCGAGAGGTTGAAAAGTACAAGCTGAGGTTGAACCCTAATAAGTTCACATTCGGGGTACGATCTGGAAAACTTCTAGGTTTTGTTGTCAGTGGTAAAGGCATCGAAGTTGATCCTGCAAAGGTAAAATCCATCCAAGAAATTCATGTTCCCTATTCTGAAAAGGAGGTTATAGGATTCTTGGGTCGTCTTAACTACATCGCCCACTTCATATTTCACTTAACTGCTACTTGCGAACGAATCTTCAAACTCTTGAAGAAAGATCAAGTAGTCAGATGGAATGATGAATGCCAAATCGCCTTTGACAAAATCATGGAGTATCTGCAAGAACCTCCTATCCTCATGCCTCCAGTTGAAGGAAGACCCTTGATAATGTACTTGAATGTGCTAGATAATTCTATGGGGTGCGTGTTGGATCAACATGACGAGTCTGGCCAAAAAGAGCATGTTATTTACTACCTGAGTAAAAAGTTTACCGACTGTGAAACCAAATATTCATTGCTAAAGAAAACTTGCTGCGCTCTGGCATGGGCTGCTTGCCGACTAAGACAACATATGTTGACCCATACCACTTTATTGATTTATAAGGTGGACCCTATCAAGTACTTCTTCGAGAAACCCGCTCTTTCCGGACATATAGCTAGATGGCAAATGATCTTGACTGAGTACGATATTTAAACACAACACAAAAGGCCATCAAAGGAAGTGTATTGGAAGATCATTTGACCCATCAAGCTGTTGATGATTATCAGTCTATGAACTTTGACTTCCTGGATGAGAATATCATGCTAGTAACCGACTGTGCGAAACCGGGACCGTATGACGGACCTGAACAAGGATCCCGATGGACTATGGTTTTCGATGGGGCTTCCAATGCTTTGGGTGACAGAATTGGTACTGTGATAGTCTCCCCTGAAGGTTTCCATACTCCTTTCACCGCAAATTATGCTTCGACTGTATGAATAACATGGCCGAATACGAAACATGCATTTTAGGTCTGAAGGCTGCCATTGGCTTGAGGATCAAACACTTGGATGTATTTGGAGATTCCGCTCTAGTTATTAGCCAAGTAAAGGTAGAATGGGATAATATGCATCCTAATCTTATTCCTTACAAAGAGCTTGTGCTATCTCTGATTCCTTACTTCGAAGAAATCACCTTTGAACACTTCCCTAGAGAAGAAAATCAGTTAGCCGATGCCTTGGCTACAATGTCTTCTATGTTCAAAGTCAAATGGGACAACGAAGCTCCTATGATTATAATTAAGAGATTTGACGAACCTGCGCACTGCTATGAGCTTGACACTGACACCGAGAAGCCATGGTACCATGAGATGAAGAGGTACCTTGAAGCACAAGAGTATCTCGAAGGAGCTTCCATCAATGACAGAAAATTCTTACGAAGATTCTCAGCCAAATTCTTCCTAAGCAATGGAACCCTGTACAAACTCAACCAAGATTCTAATCTACTCCAATGTGTGGATAAGAAGGAGGCAGAGGAAATTATGGAAGACATGCATGATGGTCTCTTTGGGACTCACTCTAGCGGACATACTATGGCTAAGAAAATCCCGAGAGCTGGTTACTATTAGTCAACAATGGAGACTGATTGCCATCACCACTCGAAGACTTGTCACAAGTGCCAAATCTATGCTGACAAGGTCCATGTGTCTCCTATTCCTCTAAATGTCATGATCACTCCGTGCCCGTTCGCAGTGTGGGGCATTGGCATGATTGGAGAGATTAAGCCTACTGCTTCCAATGGACATCCCTTCATTCTGGTTGCTATCGATTATTTCACCAAATGGGTTGAAGCCTCTTCCTTTGCCTCAGTTACAAAAAACATGGTAGCCAGATTCATCAAACATAACCTATTTTCCGCTATGGTATCCCCGAAAGGATCACCACTGACAATGGGATCAATCTCAACAATGCTATGATTACCAAACTTTGTACTCAATTCAAGATCAAGAATCACAATTCTTCTCCTTATAGACCTAAGATGAATGGCGCAGTGGAAGCGGCCAACAAAAACATTAAGAAGATTGTGCAGAAGATGGTAGTGACCTACAAAGATTGGCATGAGATGTTACTGTTTTCTCTTCATGGCTACGGAACTTCAACTTGGACATCAATTGGGGAAACTCCCTTTTCTCTGGTCTATGGTATGGAAGTTGTCCTGCCAGTGGAAGTTCAAATTCCCTTATTAAGGATTATGAATGAAGCAGGCTTAGGCGAAGACGAATGGATTCAAACAAGATTGGATCAGTTAAACTTGATCGATGAAAAGTGACTGGCTGCTGTTTGTCATGGTCAGATGTACCAAAAACGTATGATCAAGGCTTTCAACAAAAAGATCAGGCCTCGAATATATCAAGCCAGTGACTTGGTAATAAAGCGCATCATTCTTCCACAAGGGGACCCCAGGGGAAAATGGACTCCCACTTACGAAGGGCCATTTGTTGTCAAGAAAGTATTCTCTGGTGGTGCCATGATGCTGACCACTATGGACAGTGAAGATTTCCCACATCCTGTGAACGCAGACATAGTTAAAAAATACTACGCATAAGAGACCCGCTAGGTTGACACACCTAGGAAAAATAAGGGCATCTTGGAAAACCAAAGGTTTGGGCAAAAATTAGGGATATATGCAAAAGATTGTACACTCGGAAAGTCGAAAACCCGAAAGGGCGACTTGGGAAAAAATGGGTATCCAGGTGGGCTGAAAACCCGAAAGGGCAATCCAGGAAAAAATTAAGGATTAAAAGCGTATGACTATGTCCCGTGGAATCACCACAGTCGACTTTATTACCAAGGTCCGAATTTGAACGGTCCAAGATCAATCCAATCAACTTCTGTCAACAGCAAGGGACGTTCGAAGACATTGGGGTAATAGTAGAGTTGGAACACAATGAGATCATTTCCACATGGCTATTATCTTTGTTTTCAATTTTGTTTAGACGATTTCCTCTTACTAAGATCTCTGTCTCTTTGTACAAAAACGCATATTCATGGGTAAAACATCAATACAAATATACTTTGAAGTGAAAACTTTCTGTTTTTGTTTTGAATGCAAAGATGTCCAATGACTAAAATTGAACGAATATATGCATATGAACATAATTAAAACCATTTAGCACATGTGTCCTGCAAAGCAGCAACAGGCATCTCTCTATGCATTTGGGATATCCCCATAGAGCTATTCCATTAATGTTATACCCACAAAGTCCTTTTCATAGGGTGGTCCCCAACCAGAGTCTCAATCTCTTGACAACCCTCTCCCCAGCCTGAGTCTCAATCTCTTGACAGCCCTCTCCCAATTGAGTTGGTCTCAAAAGAAGAAGCCTTATGGATTTCTTCCTAAAGAATTCACCTTGTCAGCAGTTCGCCAAATAACCTCTCCAACCGAGTTTATTTCCCCAACAAACAACAAAATTCCCTAGTTGAGTCTGTCTTCCCCGGCTGAGTCTGTCCTCTCCATCTTGAGTTTACCTCTCAGACAATTACAAATCAGAAGACCGCAATCCCTAATCCCCAGTGAAGTCACCAACAAATTCATTGTTATCTCTGAAAGTTGTTGTAAAGCCTGGAACCCGACCAGATAACAGTAACCTTCATTCTTTCAAACAAGTTACTACGAATCCTGGCCCCGACTTGATACTAGTTCAACATCATCCTACTCTCGACTTATTGTGGAGACTGGACCCGACCAGATAACAGTTTGAATTGTTGAAACCTGAACCCGACCAGATTTTGGTTTAACTTCCTCAAAACACTATGAAGCCTGGAACCGACCAGATAATAGTTCAACTTTTAGTTACTATGAAGCCTGGATCCAACCAGATAATAGTTTAACTTCTTGAGATATTGAAGAAAAAAAACCTGGATTCAACCAGACAAGGGGTTAATTTCTTTTCCCCAGTAGAGTTTGCCTCTACCCCAAGCAAGTTACTGTAAAGCCTGGACCCGACCAGATATTAGTTCAACTTTTTCCTTTCAAACAAGTTAATGTGAATCCTGGAATACGACCATATATCAGTTCAACTTATTCTCTTAAGAAAGTTACTATGAAGCATGGAACCCGACCAGATATCAATTCAACTTTATCCTCCCCAGCAAGTTACTGTAAAACCTGGACCCGACCAGATATCAATTCAACTTCACCCATTCAAGCGAGTTACTGCAAAGCCATGACCCGACCCGATATCATTTTCAATTTCATATTTTCAAGAAAGTTATTATGAAGCCTGGAGTTCGATCAGATAGCAATTAACTTCATTCCCTCAGAAATTTGTTGTGAAGCCTGGAATCCGACCAGATAACGATTAAATTCAGTAAGTTGTTGCGAAGCCTGGAATCTGACCAGATAACAGTTTAACTTCACTCCCCCAAGTAATTTTCTGTGAAGCCTGGAATTCGACCAGATAACAGTTAATTTAATCTTCCCCAGTAAGTCACTGTGAAGCTTGGAACCAACCAGATAACAATTTAATTTCAAGCAATTTTCTGCGAAGCCTGGAATATGATCAGATAGCAGTTTAATTCACATCTTCCCCTTCAAGTCACTGCGAAACCTGGAATACAAACAGATAAGAGTCAACTTCATTATCCTCAACAAATTGCCGTCAAGCCTGGATTTCGACCAGATAACAGCCAACTTTTGATGCTCCCCAGTCAGGAATATTTCCCCAGTAGAGCATTGGACAACCACAATTCCTAAACTTTATTCCTCCAAGCAGAACTCAACACTCTCCACAGAGTCTTCTTAAACAAGCCAATATTCCCCAGCAGAGTTTCTCCTCAAACATAGAACATGAATTCCTAGCAGAAATATTCTAAACAAAGTTGAAGATACATCTATTCTCCAACAACGGTTCAAGATTCAACCTCCAAAGATTCCCCATCATGTTGTCAAGGATTTATTTTTCTAAACAAAGAACACGCTGCAATAAAGGCATCACATTCATAAATCATAATACATACATGACAAATTCATACAGCATAATCTCATTTATTTTGAGAACATCATTACACCATGCATACATCTATATGCAACTGATCTTTTTCCTTACAGGAAAATCAACAGGCAAAAGACATCTACCATTTCAATATAAATCAACCAAAAGATTTATCCTGATACCTTCCCGAGTCACTCTGAATGGTATCTCTAAGCCCATTCCCTACACAGTCAGCTAACACATCATCGAGTGCAAATTTCTGGGCACTTTAGTGTTCAATCATCTTCCACTTTCAAGTCACGAATGGCAAGCTCTCCAATCTAACTCTTCAGGTTTAAGAAGATTGAACAGGGGCAGCAGTTGTACGCCAAAATTTTCCATCTCATTTCTCAAGAAATTTCTCACGAGATCTCCCATGACTCAAGTTTGCAGCATTGATACATCAATTTAGGTTTAAATTGACACAAGGGCAAAATGGTCAAAATGCACACTGAAAAGTCAAACTTTGACTTTTGGATCCAAATCAAGTTTCAAGAGTCATATTTCATCAAGACATGTTAGAATATGAGGTTTGTTTTATCAAGAAAATTAAAAGTCAAATTTACATTGAAAAAGTCAAAAATTCTAAACACTTCGAAATTTTTCTAAGTGTTAAGAAAAGATGATAAGTTCAGAACTTCTGGTCAGATTTTCATCATGATGCAAGATAATTCAGGAAGAATTTCTGACACGAGAGTTGTAGATATCAATGATATTAAAAACATTTCAGAACATAACTTCTCCTAGAAATGATGGGATTTCAAGTTATAAATATTTGAAGACACGTCCATGAAATTAAAGCACTCAGTTAAATTCTGGGCATTTCCAAGACAAAATTTGGTTGGAACTTCTGAGCCAGTTTTCACATAGGTTCAATCAGAGTTTGCAAGAGTAATTCAAAAAGGATTTACAAAGCATGTTACAAGCTTTCTGAAAAGTCTGAGAACTTCCTCATATCATGCTGGAATAAGGAGATTTAAAGATTAGAAGTTGGACATTTGTTTAAGTCACATTTATGCTGAACTTCTGATCCAGTTTCAAGATATGATGCATAATCTCATGTTGCAGGTTTTTTGGTTTGTTAAATCTCATCATCATTTAATGCTCACACCCATTTTTGAGTCCTTACCCAAAGGATTTTCCCACGTGTGACATAGAAGTACCATTGCTGTCCTTAGAAAGTAAACTTTTGAACAAAGTTTATGCTGGGACCGTGCTTTACTTTTGCTTCTGAGTGTACATATCCACAAATCATGCCTATAAAATCAGATTAGGCACGGCTAAAAGCTTTTAACCACTATATTTTGCCTTGAACCATATTTGTCCAACTTTGCTTCAAGAACAAGTCAGCACCATAACACATGATGGCTGTACTCTTGACTTCTCCAAAACTCCTAAATACTTTTCCTATAAATTGAACTTCATTTGGAACTATTAAAGAGGTCGAAGATTTGAGAAAAAGCCTTGAAACCTTGCTGAAATTTCCCAAGAACTTGAAACTGCAAACATAAACACAAAACCTGCTAGTTTTTGTTTTTTTTGCATCCAAACTCTAATTTTTCTTGTGTGTTTGTGAACCAAATCATCCATACAGTTTCTGATATACACTTAGAAGCCATCCCTACTTCTGTTTTCATACTGTAACACAGTCTTCATCAATCTCCATCTCAAAAATCAGAACTTTGCTTTTTGGCTTCCCCAAAACATTTCAACCATCCATAACTCAAGTTAAGGTTTGTTTCAGCCTTCTGAGAATGTGAGGAAGCTGGTCAGAACATAACAACAATCTGAACCAGGCTTTCACTCACAGAATAATATCCAGAAGCAAGGTAAGTTTCTTCATACTTTCATCTCATTACTTAGACATTGTTAGGCTTGCACTTCCAAAGATACAATGTAGACATCATGACTCTGATTCTGTACATATTTATGAATTTCATATGTTTTTCCTATGTAGAGAGAGTTTCAGTTCATAGCTTCTTGAGGAAGTTAAGTTTCAAAATTAGAATTAGCCAAATTCATGCTTGCTTCTGATTTACAGTTCTGATGCTTTATATTTCTGAAATCATGATGAAATTTTCCATAACTATTATGTTTGCATTTTTCATTTTTTGTTGAGAAATAACTAAGTTGCAGATGCTCTGGCTGGCATGAAGAAGAAGATGGAGTTCATCATCAGAACTTATTCTGTAATACATGTTTATGTTTTTGCTTCTAATATTGGATGTATAGCCACCCCAGTGGTAGAGAGTGAACGCATGAGACATTAGTGTTAAGGGTCCTGAGTTCTAGCCCCAAAAACACTTTTTATGTTTATTTCTTGACATTTTTCCCCTTTATTTGTCAAATACTGATCCTGGACCAGAACTTCTAGATATTCCCATCCAACAACATTAACACCTCACGTACCCATTATCAGAACTTCTAGCTTGCCAGTAACACTAGAACTTCTAGGTTTCCAGCTGCATCAAAACCTCCAGACCCTCTCAACAACCAGAACTTTTGACTTTCTAGTTGCATCAGAACTTCAAGGCTTTCCTATGTTCCCAGTAACCCCATAACTTTAGTTCCCTCGGATCCAGAACTTTCGACCTTCCCCATTTATGCTAACATTTTCTTTCTGATTTGCAGCGCATCAGAGTCAGAGCTTCTGCCCTTTACTTCTGTCCTTTCAGCAAATGTGTTGATTCTGATTCTTGTACCTCTTATTATATTTAACATCACTTCTATCTTAATTAATAAAAAACACCAAAGATACTTTATATTCATACACTTTTCTTTATTTCTTTAAAAACAAAAAGACTAAGAATATTTTCTTAAGCAAATTTTTTTTCTCTTAACCAAAACAAAACAAATCTAATTTTTACATTTCATTTCTTGTACATTATTTAAATATGGTTGCAATAGATAATTAGGACTTTAATTTCTCGAAATCCCCATTTGTAAATTTGTACACCCCATTCCCCAAATGATTGTAATAGCTTAGAATATTTACTTTCCTCAATTTATCGCTTTCATATATATGCAAGTGTTTCCAGTGATTTCTGGTAAACAACCGCTAGTCTTCCAAACTATCGAATAATCTTTCTGACTGTTATTCAATTCCTCTGGTAACTCACAAGATCGACTAGATTGATCCTAGGATTCCTTGGACATTAAGGTTACTCTCATGATCGAACAGATATTCATGGTTGACATTTGAGTGTTGTATATGCGTTTGGCTTATTTCGATTTCTCTCCCAAAAGGTCTAAAGATGTAATCAAAATGTGCGTGTACGAAACTAAGTTGCATGAATAAATGTTAATTGTAAAGACATGTAAAATTGCATAAAAGGCAAGTAAATGGTTTCGAATTATAAAAACAGTTAATGTAAAGGATTTCTGGAACGTAAAAGGTTTGAAATATGAAGAAAGCGTTTAATGCAAGAAATCTGTAAATGACTTTAAGTAAAAATATGCGTTCGAAGGATAAGACTTGAAGGTAAAGGTATGGAAAATATGACAGTTTTCTGAAATGTAAAGTGCTTGAAATGTGAAGAAAGCATTAAAATGTAAAACTTTAAAGAAGAGATTTCGAAGTGAAAAAAACTGTAAATGAGAAAACTTGTAAATGTTATTTGACAGAAAGATAAAGGAAAGTGCTGGAAATGGTAAAAGGTTTTCATTAAATCAGAAATACATGGTGCTATCATACGTACATTTCTCTTGCATTCGTTTCCCTTGCCATGTGGTAGTTTGAATGTTACTGAGTACTTAGTACAATAGATATGACACACGAAATCCTAATACTAAGACTTCTATTTATACTAATTCGACCATAACGGTCTTGCTATAGGATTATTCCACGTTCAGAACATGCAGAACAATGCCTCTTTCTTCTTTCCACGTGTCTCCAAATGCTCCAGCACATAAATTTCAAACTTCGAATGTCCCGCTTCCATTTGAATTTCAAATGCTTTGGTACTTCTCCGTTTCGAACGTACTTCCCAGACACAGCCTTGTTGTTATTTCGAGACTTCTTTAGATATGTTCCCATAATTGCCACTCGAAGCTCCAACTTTGACATGCTTATTCAAAACACTGCTTCTGCTACTTCGAAACATGACGTTTTACTTCATTTCGATCGAAACGTTTAATTCATTTGGCTTCTAATAATATTATCAAAATCTTCAGCCAACAAATTTCCCCTTTAAAATATGTATTTTGATTCCTCTGAGAAATACCTATTTTAAACATCTACACAATATTTTGATGTGACTTTTGAATCATCGTAACATTTAATGCATTTGACTCCAGTCACGTCAATTATAGCACCTTTTTGGATTCCTTAACCGCCTGGAGCCACTTCACAGTATGGTGCAGTTACAAATAATGATTATCTTTAAATCACGCCTATTACCCATGTTAACTTTACGCCACCTCTTCATCACACCAACCCATGATTTACACGTATCACACCCTTATTCAGTGGATGCTTAAACTTCCCCATTATAAAACATCACCAACTTAATCTTTTTCTTTTCTTTTCACACTCTGAATCTTTTACCCTCCTTCTCTCGTCAAAAACCCAAGCTTTCAACATCCTTCAAAAATGTCTTCTTCTACTTCATCCCAACTCAAGAAAGTCTCCAAGAAGAAAGGAAAAACTGCAGGAACTACCATGGAAAGTAAGATCATCACTCACCAAGGTCAATCTGTTCTTGCCCCTCAGATGATTTCAAAGGAAAAAGAAATGCTGTATGCGTCACAGGTACTCATTCCTACCAACGTTGCTGGTAAGAGGTTAGCTTTAAATGGCCCTCTTACGGTTTTTGAAATATTAAAAGACACCACGACGATTTTCCCAGTTTGTTATAGTTTTAAACCCTTGTTTAACAAAATGGACGCCCCTAAGGCAGTAGAATCTTCTAGTTCAAATACCATAGAAAACCCAACTGTTCCTCCTAAGGACCCCTTTGTATTGGATTATGTAAAAAGTAATTTTAAGCCATTTCGATCTTGCCCCACCTCTGATATTGCTTATCAAAATTGGTTCAAGAAAGTAGAAGCTAAGAAATCCCAGCAATGGGAAGAATTAGGTATCTATAACCTGATTAAGCTATCGAAGCCTGGTTTCACCTACAGCCACCCTCTGCTATTCGCGTCCCTCTATTTCTGGGATAGTACCTATAACACTTTCCATCTCCCAGGTGGAATGATCACCCCAACCTTCTTCGACATAGCGGCCATCACTGGGCTATCGCCAGTGGGAGAAACTTATATACCCGACAACGAAGAACATTCAAGCATAATTGACTTCGAAGTCAAGCTAGCCAGTTTTTCCAAGTTTATCAGTCATTACCATGCTGAGGGGGACAATGTGTTTGACGTAGAGCACATTGCTTTCTTAACCCTGTGGCTGTCAAGATACATTTTCTGCAGTAGATCCCTACAAGTAGCTAGTAGGTTCATTCCTCTAGCTAGGGACTTTCATGAAAATCGAAAAGTGTGCCTAAGTGAACTGCTCTTAGTTGACCTTTATGAAAGCCTGAGGTCAGCTGTTTCGAGCCTCAAATCCCACACCTCCAAAAATATTCTGTTGGCTGGCCCTTTTTGGTTACTTCAACTATGGCTAAATGCCATGTTCGAACCCTCCTTATCAACCGCCAACACCATTGATGAGCAAGATCCTGAGATAAATGATAGGATAGTCGAAGGCACTAGGCTTCGAAGATTAACTCCCAATGACGACAAAGATGACTTCAAAGTCCAATTCTCGAAGTACATCATGATATTCTCCAAAAGGCACAAGTTCGAAGAGAGCATGCTGCCTTTTGCTTCGAGGGCTCATGGACCTTCTTGGTTCACCATGGCTCTCTCAGAAGCTATCAAGAGCAAGGAGATTCAGGATGTATGGAGAGCCTTTTTGCTACCTAGACTCATTTCTTCAAGAATAACTCCAGCCAAGAACCAGATTTTTCTTTTTGCCTACCAACCAAACTTTGTTTCGAGGCAGTTTGGCTTATGCCAACTGATTCCTAAACCTTTATTTCAAACTGAGAGTGCCATCACTTCTGGACGAACTTTCAAGGCACGGGAAGCCAAAATACAGCAAGAACAATATCAAGGCTTTGCCCAATTTGAGCTGATAACCTTCGAACCTACCCATCTCACAGCTAAAGGGTTTCTGGAATGGTGGACCAAGTTTTATCAAACTTATATGTTCGATACACTTACAATTCAACAGAAACTAATTGATTCCTTCGATGTGCAGGTACCAACAAAGAAAGGTATGTTTACTCATGCCAAAGAGATTAAAGCTTTCCAAAATTATTTTGAAACTACTTATGACCCCACGCGCTTGGACTCCACTGTGCATCAAGCGGTTGAGACCTTGAAGGAAAAATTTAAACAAAAAGTTTCTAAGTTAAAACTTCCTTCAGGGCTGTCACCTGAGGATAGGTATAGGTTGGCATTCGAAATGCATCCACCTAAATTTCCCATATTACCTACCTCAGAACTGGCTCTGGCTTGGTTTCCCCCATATCCTTGGTGGTTTACTTGCAAAGAGATGTTCAAATATCTTCAAAGGAAACCAAAGCCATCTGAGACTGTGACATGGGCTCGACACTGGCTTCATGATATCCCAGGACACCTTCGATACGACCTTTCTGCCATGTCAATTAAATCTGATCAAGGCACAGGTGCGAATGCTTGGGAAAATCCCAAACGTCTTTTATTTTCCATATCTTTAACCTTTGCTTTAATTGTTTCGATTTTCAGCCATCAGGATAAAGACAGCTGCCTCGAAGTCGAAAGAAGGGAGTGCCTCTCAAGCCTCCATCGAAACTACTGACAAAGTGACTCCACCCGAAACAACCACTATTGCTGCAACCTCAACAACAACCATAATACCAACAACAACCAGTGTTCCAATTCCAACGGTAATCACTTAGCCTTGATGTTTCGAATTCACTCATGTTTTATGGTTTGCATCTAACTCTTCGTTTAAATCCTTTCAGACCAACAAGCTTCCTCCTACTACTCCCAAGAAGCGGAAATCAAGCACCACTGGGGAAGATCCCAAGGCTGGAGGAAACTTAAACACTACTTCGAAGAAGAAGCCAAAGAAAGATATTTCGAAAAGTACCGTTCCAACTAGTGTCTCTGGACTTGATTCCAGGGATGCTGCTCCCTCACCCAAATCCAAAAATCCACCTTCGACCTCCAACACAACGTTGGAACGTATAGCTAGTAACCTCTCCTCCGAGAGTCCACAGGTAAATTGAACCTTTAAATTTTTGACAATAATAACTTCTTATTACCTTGGTGAATGTTTTTTAACATTCTGTTGTTCCTTGCAAAACATCTTGAATCCAGCTTCCACTACTTCGAACTCACCATCCAGAGCTGCTGCTCCACTCAACTCCTCTCCTCAAGGAGATTCCAGCAACCTCGTTCAAAATAAAGGTTCCTCCAATATGGCGGTTCTGGCTGGAACTTCTGAACAGCAGGATGATCAAGGTACCTCCATTCCTCTGAAAGAGATAAACGAAACACCACTTCAAACGTCTGCAGAGGATTTGCAAAGAGCTTCTCTTCAAAAGTCCCCTCTTGAAACTCTTCAAGAGGACCCAAAGGACACTTAAACTGAAGAAGAGAAAGATGATTCTGGGCAAAGAGCCGAAGAATCTGCAGACGAAGAATCTGAGGAGGAGAATACCAATGACGGTTCGACTGCTGGGATGGAGTCCAACGCAAATAGCAGTGAAAGGGATGGTATCGAAGTGGTGGACTTGGATGAGGATGAAGAAGACCAAGAGCACGAAACGAATGAAGGGGATGGTAATGCAACCAACGAACCCATAGAGGTTGAAATGGACGTGGCTCCCCTACGTGTGGAACTCCCTCAATCCTCTTTGTCTCGAATGACTGACGAGGAACTGGCACTTCTGAGACGAAATGACCCTATTGGGTACATGAAGGCAAAGTTGGCTCAGAGGGACGTCCCACTTGCTAGGGCTGGCACAAGTTCGACCATCTATCCTCTTCCCACAGATGAAAGAATTATTCTTCTTAATAAAATTAGGAAAACCATTCTCAATGTGGATATATTCGAAGTGCTTAAGCAAGATAGTACTGCTTGCTATACTATGAAGGAGCTTCTCACAAAGGTCAATCTTTCTACCTGCTCCTTGCCCGTTAGTACTCTCTTGTTTGATCTTCAGGCTTTGCTGGACAATGTAACTGGTTACCTTCTCCAAGACGAATCTGCTGCCAAGAAGGTTCAAGAGAAACGCATTGCCATGGATGCTGCTTATGGACAAGCTTCGAAACTCTCTCAAGAAGCTGAGGATCAAGCTATGCATCTGAAGCAGGCGAAAACTGATTATGAGGCTCGAGCTGAGTCCATACTTCTTTGGGAAAGGCAGATTCTGGAACTTCAACAGAAGGTTAAGGAGGCTAAAGAACAACAAATAGCCTTCGAAACCAATACTGCTGGTAACCAATTCGAAGAGCTTCTCAACCAGGGGCTTGCAGAAATGGAGACTGCAGAACAACTTAAAGGAGAAGTGGCAACCTTGGAAGGAGCCAGACGTTTCGCTCAGCAGAAGCTTGAATCATTCCGAAGCACTTTCAATCGGTTGAGAAATAACTCTTATTTCTAGATTTTGATGTTTATTTGACTACAATTTTGGTTTCTTATATGTAATATTCGAACAACGCCATTTTGGCATTTTATCTTTCCATTTTGGCCTTTTATAACATCTTGGTTACGTTGTTACTATTCGAATCTCCTGCAGGCGTGGCTTATATTTCTTTAAATATTTCCCATTAACCTTTAGGATACGTTTATCATCCACGAGTTCTTCGATTTCGTATGCATTGTTTGAGAATACTTTTAATATTCGAAAAGGTCCTTCCCAATGAGGTGACCATTTACCTAATGATTTATTCTTCTTGTCCATAGGCAATATGACTCTCCAAACTAAGTCATTAATAATGAATACTTTTTTCTTCACCCTTTTATTGTATGTTCTGGCCACTCTTTCTTTTTGTCTCATCAAAATTTCCAATGCATGTAATCTAATTTCGTCCAACTCAACTAATTCATTCATCATCATTTCCCAATATAATGCAGCTGGGATTTCGTTTTGTCTCTAAATTCGAACTGATTGTAGATGAATTTCTACTGGCAACACTGCATCATGACCAAATGTGAGTTGGAAAGGCGTAGTGTTAGTAGCTTCCTTAGGAGATGTTCTACAAGCCCATAATATTTGGTCCAGAGTTTTGTGCCAGTTTCTTGGCTTTTTGCCAATATGCTTCTTGATTAATCCTATTATTACTTTATTTGCTGCTTCGACTTGACCGTTTGCTTGAGCATAATATGGCGTTGATGTTAGTAATCTAAACCCCATTTCTTGGGCAAATCCTTGCATCTTTCTACCAGTAAACACAGAGCCTTGGTCTGTGGTTATGCTCTCTGGCAATCCGAACCTATAGATAATGTGCTTTTGTATAAATTCAATAATAGCCTCTTGATCAGCAACTATCAGTGGTATAGCTTCGATCCATTTGGTAAAATAATCTATTCCCACCAAGATGTATTTCTGTCATTTGGACGAAGCAGGATTTATTTCTCCTATCAAATCCAATGCCCATCCTCTAAATGGCCATGGTTTAATGATCGAATGCAACTCACTTGCAGGGGCATGTTAAATTCCTGCATGTTTCTGACATTCCTCACATCCTTTAGCAAAGTCTATGCAATCTTTGAGCATGCTAGGCCAATACAAGCCGTATCGAAATAACAGCCATTTCATTTTATGGCCTGCTTGATGTGCCCCACATGCCCCATTATGGACTTCAGACAATGCTAAATATGCCTCGCTTTCTCCTAGGCATTTCAATAATACACCCTCTTGGGTCTTTTTAAACAATTCGTTCCCCATGAGGAGATATGACAATGCTCTATATTTTGTCTTTCTATCCACATTTAGAGTTGGGTCTGCTAAATAACTCTTCAGTGGACTTCGCCAATCTGCATCTGACAAAGTATTTATGGCTAATATTTCGAATCCCTGTTTCTCAGCATATCCCAATTTCATACTTTCCAGATCCGATGGTGTGAATCTAGTAGCCATAACTCTTCCCCTTAATTCAACCAAATCCTTGAAGTTCTTGGTAGACACTTTATAACCCGAAGCCAACTGCGCTAAGTCATTTGCTTCTTGGTTCTCTATTCTTGGTATGTGTTGAATATCCATGTATTCAAATCTCCTCAATAGCCTATTGACTATGACGAAGTATATCATTAAGTTTTCCTTTATGCACTTATATTCCTTTGTGATTTGTTTGACCACTAATTCAGAGTCTCCTTTAATTTCGACTCTGGTTGCCCCCAATTCCAACAAAGCTTCAAGTCCAACAATGAGCGCTTCATACTCAGCTTCGTTGTTCGAGCAACGAGGACCATCTAATTTATACTTGAATTTTGTTGGAATTCCTTCAGGAGAAATCAGAAGGACTCCAACGCCAGTTCCATTCCTGTGGGTTGAACCGTCAAAGTACAATTTCCATGGTTGCATTTCGACGTAACTCATGACAGTCTGCTCAACCAACGAATGGTCCACAATGAAGTCAGAAATCACTTGACCTTTCATAGCTTTTAAAGGCATGAAAGTCAAAGAATATTCTGTTAAGGCTAAAGCCCATTTGCCAACTCTGCTATGCATTATTGGTTTTGAAAGCATATGTTTAATGACATCGAATGAGATGAAACATAAACATCAACAGGTTTTATATAATACTTGAGTTTCATACAAGAGAAATACAAACAGAGACATAGCTTTTCTAAATTGCTATATCTGGTCTCTGCATCATTTAGCACTCTACTTAAATAGTATATGGCTCTTTCGATACCATTGCTATCCTCTTGTGCTAGCATACTACCTATACTAACTTCAGAGGCAGATATGTACAATCTCATGGGCTTCCCCCATGAAGGTGGAGACAAAATAGGAGGCTGGGAAAGGTATTCTTTTATCCTGTCAAATGCCTCCTGGTGAGCTTCGTTCCATTCGAAGGCTTGGCCTTGCTTTAGACGAAGTAACGGAGAAAAAACTTGGGTTCTTCCACTCAGGTTCGAAATGAATCTTCTGAGGAAGTTAATTTTCCCTAGTAGAGATTGCAACTCCCTTTTTGATGCAGGTGCTTTCGTCTCCATTATGGCTTTGGTTTTGTTCTGGTTGATTTCAATCCCTTTCTTGTGAACCACAAAACCAAGAAATTCTCCAGCCTGCACAAAAAATGCACATTTAAGGGGATTCATCTTTAATCCATGTTTTCTCATTCGTTCGAATGATTGGCTCAAATGATGCAAATGTGTTTCTGCAGATATATATTTGATGACTATATCATCAATATACACCTGCATGAAGGTTTCAATGAAATCATGAAAAATTGAATTCATTGCCCTTTGATAAGTTGCCCCAACGTTTTTTAAACCAAAAGGCATCACCACCCATTCGTAGGTGCCTAAGGCTTCTGGGCAACGAAATGTTGTCTTTGCAACATCTTCTTCAGCAATGAAAATCTGATTATACCCAGAGTATCCATCTAACATACTCAAGTATTCGAACCATGCAGCAGAATATACTAGCATTTCTGCCACAGGCATGGAATATTCATCTTTAGGGGTTGCAGTGTTTAAATCCCTAAAATCTATGCAAATTCTTAAAGAACCATTTTTCTTAATAACAGGTACTATGTTTGCTAACCATTCGACGTACCTTGTTGTTCTGATGAATTTGCAACACAGCAACCTTTCGATCTCAGCTTTAATTTTTGTGAGAACCGTTGGTGCGAATCTTCTGGGAGTTTGTTTGATGGGCCTCTTGCCATCTTTGATTGGCAGTCTGTGTTCGACCAACTCCCTCTTTAAACCAGGCATCTCTTCATAATCCCATGCGAAGCAATCTTTGTTTTCCTTGAGGACTTCGATCACTTCCTTCTTGAGGCCTGGGCTAAGTTTAGCACTTATGTAGGTTACTCTTTTCATTTTTTCATCCCCTAAGTTGACTTCTTCGAGTGGATCTTGTGCCAACATTTTGGCACCTGAGTTTATGGGGTCCCTTTTGAAGCCTAAGGGTTCTTTATCATAGATGGCATCCAACCTTTGATCCATCTCAAACTCTTCGAAGGGTGAGCATTTCGAACCATCCCCACTTACTTCGTTCATCTTTATAGTTGATTTATTTATTTCAGCCTCTAAGGCCGCTTTTGATTCGTTCTCAGCCATATAGGCCGAAATCCTTTCGAAAAAGGTGGACTCAGTCATGGATAAGGTTGTCGAAGTCCCAGCCTGCTGGCCGTTTTTGTATAGTGCTTTCGACTCCCTCTTCTTCACTGATTATTGTTCTATCCCAGTAAAGGCCATCATGGCGAAGGGTCATGTAGTAGTGGGCGTTTCTCGTTTCATTAATCTCATCATTTGGAACACACGGAGCAATCTTTGCCAGATTTTTATCATAATCCCTCTTGTCAACTAAATTGACCGTTGACATAAAGTAACTCTGGTCTGCTTCGATGTTTTCCACGATTCCATCATCTCTCCACAGAACTAGTCGCTGATGCATTGACGAAGGAACTGCCCCCACGCCATGGATCCACTCCCTTCCCAGCAGTAAGTTATAGTTGGCCTTGGCTTCGATCACCATAAACATGGTGGGCCTACAGCTTGAGCCTATTGTCAATTCCAACTGGACCACTCCCAGTGTTTTGCCCACTTTTCCCTCATAATTGGACATAACCATATTATGGGGCTTGATGTCTCCTTCGCGGATCTCTAATCTTTTTAGCATGAAATGGGGTATCAAATTGACTGCAGCACCCCCATCCACTAGAACTTTGTTCACACCATGGACACCAACTTTCGCCCGAATAAAAAGTGGCTTGAGATGGTTCTTCATCGCAGGTTCTGGACGTTCGAAGAACGCATTTTGTTCCTCAACAGCCCCATTGTCCATCACATAGTAGCACACAGGCCTATGTTTCATCAAATCTGTGGTGTCTTCCTCCTCATATTCATCGATTTCGGTTTCCTACACAAATTCGCAGGGAAGCACAGACACCACATTACAGTTCAGGTTGAATGAAGACTCCCCCTCCGATTCGAAGTTATATGTTATCATATCTTCATCCTCTTCTGGGCCTGGAGTGTATTCCTTTGGTTCATCGCGTTGTACTTCAGAGAAGAGCCTCCTATTGACTGGAGGTTTGTCTTCAGTTTGATTTTTTAGTTTGTTGGTGCTAGATTCACCTAGGTTTTTTGTTGAAGTAACCCCTTTGTTTGCCACAACTTCCCTCTTAGCCTTTCGAATCCTTTGCTGTCTGCGCCACTGGGATCTTGACATGGGGTTCCTTCCTTTGTAATTTTCTAATCTCACCTCCTCCCTTTTTGCTGTGTTGAATTGCCACCTGTATGTCACAGCATGGCATGCATTTCGTTCAGCGTTTCTCCATCTATCTTTGCCTTTGTCATTTCTGACCTGTAACCATCTATCGGTTGGCACTTCAGCAGGGAGTTTGAAAGTCACTCTTCGAGCAGCCTTGGGGTGAGGGCTATCAGGCCTTCGCTGTTTGTGTCTGCTGTCGAAACGTGGGCCCATCTGGACAGTTTCTTGATGGTTCCAGCAAGGGGCGAAGGGAATCGTTTC
This sequence comes from Vicia faba, assembly GCA_948472305.1. NCBI lineage: Eukaryota > Viridiplantae > Streptophyta > Magnoliopsida > Fabales > Fabaceae > Vicia > Vicia faba. Next base: position 1,302,988,730 of record OX451739.1, read on the forward strand.
GAAGGCCCTGGCCATGCTTTGGTCATACACAGCAGAACACCTTGGGCAAATCAAGCACTTGGTTGCCCCTTTGTAGCAGCGAAACACAAATTCCAGCAAACTTTCTCCAGCCTTGGGATAACACCTAAAAAGCTGGTTATCCTGGCGCCAATTGTTTCCAGTTCGAGTCCTCTGTACCCTTTCGAAATTCGCAGCGATTCTTTGATTGCAGAAGATGCTGCACCTAGGGCACAATATCATGCCTGAATCTCCTTTGTGGCATGTCATGAGATAATCCTTGAGACTAGCATCTCCAGTGTGATTATCCCCCATTCTATACTTTTCTTTTTCTAAGTATTTTTCTACTTCCTCCATCTCAGAGCGAGGTCTTTCCATATCCACCATATTTATTTCAACATCTTCCCCCTTAGCTTCATCATCGCCCCATCCCGTGGGCTTTATATCCTTAATCTGAACCTTCGAACTCTGTGGGGCAGAATATTTGACCAAATAGTCAAATTTTCCACTGGGTTCCCCTAGAGTGTCCCATATTTCCTTCTGAGGGGAAATTGGCTTCGTGATTTGGACTTTCTCCAATTCCAGCCTCAAGCCTTCAGTGACTTGTGTTAGTTCTTGGTTTTGATTTCCCTGGCCTCCAGTAGCCTGGGTTTCTCTTGCAACAGCTACAGGTGCGGCAATTGAAGTCTCTGGCGTATTCTGGATGTCTTCAGTGACCTCCTTATTGACTTCGACCATCACCCAGTTTTCAGTTTCAGTACCCTTCTCTCCTGTTAGGGCGTCACTTTGATCAGTTTCCACCATGTTGACCTCTCCAATGCATGCAGGCTCGGAGTAGTTGGTGTCAGCGACGTCCAAGGGATCTTCGTCCACTTTCATCTTCACCTTATCAGTAAACTTTAGTCTGCCATCTTTGATCGCGTTTTGAATTAGGTCCCTGAAAAGAAAACATTGTGAGGTTTTGTGGCCTAGGAAACTATGATATTTGCAAAATCCTCTCTTCTTTCTCTGATCCAAAGGAGGTATTTTGACATTTGATGGCACAATTAGTTGGCCATCTTTGACAAGTAAGTCAAAAATCTCGTCACATTTAGTGACATCGAAGGTATAAACCTTCTTTTGAAATTTATCACTTTTCTCATTTTCAACAATGTCTTTCCCTTTTGTGGGAACCAACAATTTGCAGGAATAAGGCGGGGCCTGTTTTAATTCAGCGAGGTCGATTTCGACCTCTTCGAATTCGAATTCAGGATATTCTTCTGCTTCCTCAGTCCCAACATAGGAAATCCTTTCTTTCTTGCTATTCTTAAAGACTCTGGCTTTTTCGGCCTTTAGTCTTTCGACCTGTCGAACCCTATCGGCTAACTGAGCCATATCCCTCAAATATTGAGTGTCTAGTTTCTTTCGAATAGAATAATCCAAGCCACCAGCGGCCATTTCGACTAACTCATGTTCAGGCACTACTGTGTAACATCTGGATTTTAAAAGCCTAAATCTATTCAGATAATCATCTATGGGTTCGGTGAACTTTCTCTTAACACTGGCCAATTCCTTCAAACTTATTTTCGACTGTCCCATGTAAAATTGTTCATGGAATAATCTCTCTAAGAGAGCCCAAGTATCAATGGACCCAGGAGGCAAAGTGGTAAACCATGTGAAAGCGTTTTTGGTCAAGGAACTTGGGAAGTATTTGATCCTGAGATCTTCATTATTGGCTATATCTCCCGCTTCGGTTAGATATCTCGCTATGTGTTCGACTGTTGAATCATTGGTATCCCCAGCGAACTTTGTAAATTTAGGGACTTTATATCCCCTTGGTAAATCAGTATGCATTATGCAATCCAATATAGGAGAAGCATAATTTGGCCTTCTCATTCCTGTGTTGAGGCCATTCTGGGCCATGACTCTCTCTATCATGGTGGTTAGATTGTTTTCTGCCAAGATGTTATCGTTTCGAATTCTATGAACGACAGCATCGGCATCTTGATTTCGACCAACCAAGACAACTCCCCTAGGTTGTTCTTCTCGAAACTCTGGGGCTTCTAGCCTTTCGACCCTTGCCCCTGGTTCCATAATTTCTCTTTGTGGGCCTGGGATTATTGGGGCTTCTAACCTTGGTGCCCTGGCCCCTAAGTTAACTTCTTCTCTGGGTGGTCTATAAATTGGGTCGTTAGCAATTTGTTCTATAACAGGCATGTTTGCTCGAAATCCCGCCTGATTCTGCCTACGCCTTTCTGGGGGAGCAAAGAAATCTGCTATTCGACTCATATTGTCAGCATTTTCTCTGTTTGTCACAGTCACATTTTGCACTATTGGGGAAAATATCTCCTGCATGGTTTGTGCTAACACCCCTATCATATTATGGTTACTGTCATCCATCAATTGCCTAAAAGCCAACTGGTTGTCTGTGGTTAAGATAGGCATTGTGCTATAACCCACTGACCCTTGGTTATTTTTCATAAACTGATTCGCCCCAGACCCAGACCCTAGTTGTGGGGATGAATTCGATGTGGAATTGTGTAAACCTGCCATAAAAGATGTTGGCATTCCATAAGAGGAATTTCTGGTTCTATTCCCATCGAAACCGGGTGGTCTAGTTAATGGAGTGGTGAAATGGGATTGTGTCCCTGATGGTGGAACGAATCCCCCAGGGTAACCAATGGTTCCAGTATTTCCTAAGATCGAACTATTAGTTGATATGCCACTTACTCCATTGGTGGCTATGTTACTGGTTGAAGATGCAACAGACTGTGCATTCGAAGGGATCACATTAGATGTTCCGATCGAAGTGGACACGTTTGTGCCTATCGTATGTGGGGCATTTTGTTCCCCTTGTTGATTGTCAGAATTAGACATTTTGTCCAAACGTTTTCTTCTGGATAAAGGTTGGTTGCTGTTGGTTATTTTACCACTTCTCAGGTTCATAAAACAACAAGCTTCTTAGGTTCCAACGTTTTTTGTAATGGTTATGTCTCAACGATCTTTATTTCTAATATCCAATTATTGGTCCCACCGGGTGTGCCAATTTGTTTCCAGTGATTTCTGGTAAACATCCGCTAGTCTTCCAAACTATCGAATAATCTTTCTGACTGTTATTCAATTCCTCTGGTAACTCACAGGATCGACTAGATTGATCCTAGGATTCCTTGGACATTAAGGTTACTCTCATGATAGAACAGATATTCATGGTTGACATTTGAGTGTTGTATATGCGTTTGGCTTATTTCGATTTCTCTCCCAAAAGGTCTAAAGATGTAATCAAAATGTGCGTGTACGAAACTAAGTTGCATGAATAAATGTTAATTGTAAAGACATGTAAAGTTGCATAAAAGGCAAGTAAATGGTTTCGAATTATAAAAACAGTTAATGTAAAGGATTTCTGGAACGTAAAAGGTTTGAAATATGAAGAAAGCGTTTAATGCAAGAAATCTGTAAATGACTTTAAGTAAAAATATGCGTTCGAAGGATAAGACTTGAAGGTAAAGGTATGGAAAATATGACAGTTTTCTGAAATGTAAAGTGCTTGAAATGTGAAGAAAGCATTAAAATGTAAAACTTTAAAGAAGAGATTTCGAAGTGAAAAAAACTGTAAATGAGAAAACTTGTAAATGTTATTTGACAGAAAGATAAAGGAAAGTGCTGGAAATGGTAAAAGGTTTTCATTAAATCAGAAATACATGGTGCTATCATACGTACATTTCTCTTGCATTCGTTTCCCTTGCCATGTGGTAGTTTGAATGTTACTGAGTACTTAGTACAATAGATATGACACACGAAATCCTAATACTAAGACTTCTATTTATACTAATTCGACCATAACGGTCTTGCTATAGGATTATGCCACATTCAGAACATGCAGAACAATGCCTCTTTCTTCTTTCCACGTGTCTCCAAATGCTCCAGCACATAAATTTCAAACTTCGAATGTCCCGCTTCCATTTGAATTTCAAATGCTTTGGTACTTCTCCGTTTCGAACGTACTTCCCAGACACAGCCTTGTTGTTATTTCGAGACTTCTTTAGATATGTTCCCATAATTGCCACTCGAAGCTCCAGCTTTGACATGCTTATTCGAAACACTGCTTCTGCTACTTCGAAACATGACGTTTTACTTCATTTCGATCGAAACGTTTAATTCATTTGGCTTCTAATAATATTATCAAAATCTTCAGCCAACAGCAAGTAATTAGGATTTGTATGGCAAGATAAAAATAACAAGTAGACAACCCTTAATCAAAGACTAAATGCATGCAAATCAAACACACTATTCACGTATGAACCCTAGGGTTAACTCCACTTGTTGCCTAAAAATGGTCATGTTATGCATGTGAGACGTCTTAGCAAAAACAAACAAAAACACAAGATCATAGTCCCTCGATGACGCTTCGAATGTTGCCTTATAAATGATCTTAGTCCCTCGAGAGAAATGCTAAGATATCTCACAACATTGCTATCATGTTTATACGATGACCCACTCCCGTCTCTTTACATCCAAAGATAAAGCTTCTTACCAAAAAATGGTAAGATAGCAACATCTAAAGGAGGAGGAAAAGAACAAAGACTTTTGAGTAGGTAGAAACGTTCTTAGTTGCTTGCTCATTTTCAAATACAAACACCTTTTTAAATACACCAACACTTTCCATGAAATATTTTCAAAAGTCTAACACTTTGTATACATTCTCATAGAGACGAGAATCATTACAAAGTTTGCCTAAACGTAGGCATTTTTCAAAAATACTTTCAAAACCCCCCACAGAGCACACTTTCAAACAAAAGCAAGTGATCTACCAAGAAACTAAGAGCCCATAGATAACTATGGATGAAAAGGGTGCTAACACCTTCCCTTTTCATAATCTACCCCCCGAACTCGAGAAAATAATCTCAAAGGTCTTTCCTATTCTTTTCACCCTTTCCTTTATTTGGATAAAAGAAAAGTCGGCGGCGACTCTTGCTATCCGCAATAATTGCGATCAAACGCAAAAAATCCTAAGTCAGTTCTCCCACCATGTTACAACTATCAACCAACATATCAACACGTGGCAATGGAAAATTATCTTTTGGACTAGCTTCATTTAGATCTTTGTATCTATGCACATGCGAACTTTTCCGTCTTTCTTTGGTACTGAGACAATATTGGCAATCCACTGAGGATACACTGATGTCACAAGAAAACTGGCATTAATATGCTTTATCACTTCTTCTTGTATTTTTACTGCCATATCAGAGTGCGTTCTTCGCAATTTCTGCTTGACTGGCAGGCACTCTGGCTTCAGCGGCAAATGATGCTCCACAATATTAGTATCCAGACCAGGCATGTCTTGGTATGACCAAGCAAAAATATCCACATACTCTTTCAACAATTCAGTTAACCTGTTCTTCACATCGGGATGCAGCAATGCTCTAATCTTGACTTCCTTCGGATATTCCTCTAAACCCAAATTGATTGTTTCCAACGGCTCTTTATACGACTGAATGACACTTCCCTCGCGCTCGAGCAAACGTGAAACCTCTTCTAGAATCTCATCATATTCTTCTTCCTGGGACACATACACAGGATATTCAAAGTTGGAAGAGGGTGCAGGGTCATTGTATTCAACAGGTTTTTTAATTAATCTGCACATGTGATTTATGATTGCTTTTAGAAACTGACACATATATCAAGTGATCATGCATATTTATTTACAGTTATTATTTAATCCAAAAAGGTTTTTTTTCTTATTACCACTTTCCAAGAAAAAGAAGAAAAATAAAAACACAATTTTGAGAATCAAAGACAACTTTTATTTATGATTTTAATGGTTAAAGAAAACAGATAAGCCCGTACAATATTAACTTTCACTTTGGGCAGGGTGGAAGATTTTTGCAAAGATTAACAAAAACAAATTACTTTGAGACATGGATGCAAGAAGGAACATTAATAGTGACCTAGTTCTGGACTCTAACTCTAGGCGTCACATAATTCAAAATCTCCTGTTCTTCTTCATCCCCCACAATAACATTGATCCCAGAAACAGTTGGGTGGAGGTAACCTCCGTTGTGGAAAATATTCTGATAGCTGCTCAAAGTAGTCTTCGCTCCATGCTTTCACCTTTACCATTCTTTGCAGAAAATCCCTAACCAGCCATGTTCTTGTTCGCCGATGGGTCAACAATATGCCCCCATACTTTACTTGGGCCATTACGCACAACTTGTTGAGCATCTTTGAATGAAGCCATATAATTCTCATTCTCTCTTATGTTATTAATGGATAAAGCTTGGAAATGCATTCCAACAACAGCTTCATCTGCTTCTACAACACTGAAAGAAGATAATGAGAGATTAGCAATGCTTGCTCTCCATTTATAATAACCACCTTTCCTTCACACATAAACTTCAACTTTTGGCGTAGAGTTGAAGTGACAACCCTTGCCTTATGTATCCATGGTCGTCCTAGTAAGCAGTTGTATGCAAGTACAATGTCCATGACTTAGAAAGTAATCTAAAAAAGGTGCGGGCATATGTGAATAGGCAGATCCACTTCCCCAATAACAGAATTTCTTGATCCATCGAAAGCTTTTACAATAATGCCACTTGGGCGCATGGGAGCTCCTTCATACTTCAGCTTCATCAACATGCTCCTTGGTATGACATTTAGGGAGGACCCATTATCAATCAGCACATTTGACAATGAATCATTCTTACAGTTCATAGATATGTGGAGAGCTAGATTGTGATTCCTCCCTTCATCAGGAAATTCATCATCCCAAAAGCTTAGGTTATTACAGGACATAATATTACCTACCACACTACTAAATTGATCTAACGACATATCACTCTCCATGAAGGTTTGATCCAACACCTTCATCAAGGATTCTCTATGAGCAGACGAGTTCATCAACAAATCTAGAATAGATATTTTTAAAGGTGTCTGCAATAGCTGATCTACAATCTTGTAGTCGCTCATTTTAATAATTTTCAAAATATCATCCACATCTTTCTCAAGAGTAGCACCACTAGATTCCCCTACAACTTTCTTAGGTTCAATGCTTTTAACAACCTTCTTACCAACACTATCGTTTCCCCGAACAACCGGTGCAAAAACATGACCACTGCGGGTCACTCTACTGGTCTAAATAATATTAGATAAAGGATGGATGGGAACCTCCACATCATCCTCTAAGATTGTAGCATTGTATTTGTACGGTACAACTTTGTCTGATTTGTAAGGAACATGACCCGATAAGCAAATCACTACCGAGGAAACAATCAGCTTGTTATAGTATTTAATCTCAACAGGGGTAGAATCATCGAAACAAGGAAAAATTACATTCACCCCCTCCTCAGAACAATTGGGAATTACAGAATCATCACCATAGATCATATCTTCATCTGAATAAAAGAATTCATCTGTAAAAGCATATTCATCCTCTGACTCAGTCTCAACCAAGAAAACTTCTATCGCATTAACCTCACGGTAATCATATAAATGGTCTGACACCTTGGTTGTGCCATTTTCCAATAACAACTTAATACCTTCTTTTACGATGGAACATCCATGAAAATCTCTACAGCATACCCTGCAAGATCCATAGTGGTGCTCTACCTGACCCTTCATATGGCAGAAGGTACGTACAATTGTACCAGATCATCATTCATATGTGTAGCGGTAGAAATGTTTAAGACTAAGCCATTGGATTGACTAGACTTTATACAAATCAAAATAAAAATCGCCATCGTGCTTTATTGTTTCCAAAGGAATGGGAAAAGAGCGAATAACCTAAAAAAAAGGCGGGAAAGATTCAAGGTAAGGGGGTTGGTTATGCAAAGGGAAGGTATTAGCACCCTAAACATCTACGATACTCTGAAGGAACCTCTTTGTAAAATCTGTATATTTTGTCTATGAAATGTGTTGTACATAAAATGGATGGTGGAGGTGAGAAAAGAAATATATTTTTTATGATTTTTACACCCGCCGCGGTTGAGAACCTTTAGTTCCTACGTACCGCCTTTTGTGAAATAGGGGATCAGGGTACACGTAGTTCCTCTTTTGAAAATTTGAAACAAAAGTGTGTTGGTTAATTTCATGAGATAAGTAATCATCGTCATTGTCCGTGTGGAAAACATACTTACTACCCACAATCATGAGGAAGGAGAATTTGCATCATCTCAAAGTGGAGGATATGGCTTGGATTTTAAAATCAACAATGCCTAACTCAACACCCAAGTGGAAAATATCTCTCTTCACTACATATTATAGAAGTATAGTTGTTTGCATCACTACAAGGATTGACAAGAGTCTAATCTTTTAAGAAAAGTTTAAAGGATAAAAAGCCAAAGTGGCAAAATGGTTTGAAATGAGATTAATTGACTTTTAGTCTTCTAACAAAAAATGTCAAGGTATCATTAAATTGATTGAAGTTTATTTATGAAAATATTTTAAAAATGCATGGACATAAGTCCAAGTTTATTATGAAAGTGGTTTAAGTTTCAAAACAAGAAGAGTTTTCAAAAGGAGGGAGAAGATTTTTGAAATTAAAGAAGATGGGAGGAGAAGAAGAGACTATCCTGAAGCATAAGGTAAAAGCTAAGGATAAGGACCATCTAACCAACACGAAGCCAAAACTTGATATTATGAGCCAAGATAGAATTCCTTTCTTTGGATTGAAACCAAGCAAGCAAAGATACTAGACCTCTTCAGGTGTATTAAGTCTTCACAAAAATTGGGCAGAGTAACGGCTGTATACGAGTAAATTCCATATTACAAACAAAGGATGTAATCATAAAAACCTGCACACAAATACAAATAAGCAACCCAATGTCTTGAGGTAAACCTCAAGAGCTCCAGACAAAATAATCAGATAAGATCACAAGGTCTCCAAAGTAGGCCAAGGTTTCTAATCTTAAGTCCAAGAAAAAGTCCACTGCTCCATAATGTCAAGGATAGTAACCAAATAGTCCAAGCACCATTAAGAGTTTTTTAGGGTTTAAGTTGATTATTAAGTATCTTAAGAAAAGAAAAATAAAAGCTCAAGTGAGCAAAATAAAAAGGACAAGAAAATAAATGCTCAAATGAGCAAAGATGAAAATGGTATGAAATGAAAATGCTAAAAGATAAATAGTGCATAAAGCATAAAAGAATAAAAGCATAAAATAAAACAAGTTAATAATTAGTGGTTAGTTGGATGACCATCTTGAAACTTGCATTTGGAACTCATTAGAGGATTGGTAGAACCAAAGCCTCCACACAACAAGTTGCATTTGCTTTTTGTCAAGTATATCATCCATTTGGAATTCTCATAAGTACCATTTAATGATCAATGATGTTTAAGTGATCCGCGTTGACCAAAGGTGTTGTAGATCCATTAGAGGATTGGTAGAACCAAAGCCTCCACACAATGAATCTCAAGGTTATTGGATCAAAGAGATCAAATTAACATACTTGGGCTTGTAATCATAAGTTTGGGCCATGAATGATCATTTATTTGAATCGAGACAAAAATTTAGCGCTATGCTAAGAAATCGTAAGTGGACTTATATAGAAGTCGCACCTATTTTGAGGTCGGTCAATAAAAATCTATGCACCGTTTGTTTTGAGACATGACATATAGGTCATGCTCCAACAACATTTAGTGCAATGAGAAGGGGATGAGATGAAGAGGGTTAGGGCAAAAGATGAATAAACCACTTTTGGATTAAAAATTTAATCAAACTATTATTAAAATCATTCATCCATTTTTTATGGAGTTAAACTCAACACCATGGATCCAATGATGTCAATAAAGTCATGATCAAAAAATCAACCCAAGACAGCCAGAAAATAATCACAAAATAATAACATATTTAATATATACATTAAAAGGTTTAAAAGTGTTTTAAAAAAATGGAAAAGGATGAGGAAAATATCAATTATATTCAAATTAATCAAGAAATAAAAAATAAGACCATAGAAAAATCAGAAAAGAGGCCAAGTGATTTTATGAAATTTTTGGGAATTTTTATAGGTCAGAAACTATTTTTAAGAATTAAAATAAATGGGTAAAATAAACAAAAATAAAAGTATTTTTAAAGGTCAGAAACTATTTGTCACAATATCATTGGATCAGTCCATAATATTTTCAGAATTTAAAAATATGTAAAAGTATTTTGAAACATTTTAAACAAATCAAATAAGTGTAAAATTCATAAAAAAATACTAAAACACAAAATTAAATTGTGAAAAAATAAAAATCAGAAAGAGAATAATCAAAAATATTTTTCATAATTTTTTCAGATTTTTTGGATTAAAAATGAATTTTCTATGATTTTTTTGAAATTTAAAATAATTAAAATATAAAAATCAGAAAAAAGAAAATAAAAGAAAAAGATGTGGACCATTGGATGAGAGTCAAAACGCGTTAGTAATCAAATCCAAGGGATCTGGCGCGCTGTGCATATCATGGTCTTTAATGAATAATGTACAAAATCATTAATAAAATCAGAATTTGGAAATAACAAATGGCACGCTTTCATTGGTTAGAAGATGACACGTTGGTCATCTTCAACCTCCAGCCCTCGCGAATTGCAGGTCTCTCAAACTGTAAAATCAGAAGCTCATACCTATGCCATTCGCTTCGTCTCTTCAAGACGAAGACAATCGCACCCTCGCGCCAAATTTATATAAACTGCAGCTTAAGCAATTTGGATATAAAGTTTTGAAAAGGGATTTGAAAATTCATGGTCAAAATGTGTTTCCAATAAGAAGTAAGTGTTGCGACTAGAACCAGGGCAATGAGAGCAACACAATGATACCAATGTTTTGAAGAATTGATGAAGGAGTCTACCTATTAAAATTGAGTTGCAGAGCTCTGAAACTGGACTTCTAGGGAGCAATGTAGGGCACGATTCTTGAATGTAATTATATGGTTAGCTCCAGGGAAGATCAAGGAAGGTGAATTGATGGGAAAAAAGGATTAAAAAAGACTTGAGAGTAGGATTCGGAGTAGCTAAATTCTGAATTGTGAAGCAAGTTTGGCAGGGTGATTCTGGCTATCTAAGTTTGGGAAATTGAATTAGGGATTACCCTCTATTTATAAGGAATCAAATGGAATGTTCAATCGTGTGAAATGATGAAGTTTGGAGGGAAATCGTGTGGACTTGATGCACGAGCAAAGTGTGATCTGATTTGCATCAAAACACATCTAATCCTTGCGTTTCAAGGCTCTAATCCACTTTGGCAACTTGGTTAAACATGTTTAGATCACAAACGCATGTTAATTTGATGTTTAAAGGCCAAAACATGAATTTCAAATTCTGACTTATGGAGAAACTTTAGGTCCAGGTCACCAAGTTCAATCCAATGGCATTTCCACCTCAAGGGGTCTTAGGGAAAAATTCTCGATGCTTTGGAAAGATGAGGTAACAATATTTGCAATGGAAAAAGAATGGAATCAAATGGATGCTTGAGCTGAAAGTTACATGGAGTCAAAGTTGAAGAAAAATAGTTGACTTTCCATACTTAGAAATATTTCAAATTCTTCTTTAAAAATGATCTATAATCTTTTTCATCCAAACATGGCCTTCCACTTAGAATTTTCTTTTGACCAAAAAATATGGAATTAATTAGACCTTTTAAATGACATTTTGCAAATTGAACCACTCAAAATCTCCAAGAATTGAGCAAGTTATGACTTGTTGAAGTTGGCCAAAAATCAAGAAATGACCTATAATATTTTGCATTCTTAAGGCAACTTTCATCCATTTTTTCACTTTGCATATAAAAGAAGGTATGAAGTACACATCCTTAGGATCATCATGAAAAAATAATGGGCTCAAGGTGATAAAAATTGACCAAGTTATGACCATTTGAAATCACATATGGAAAATTGGGGATTCATCTAGATGACTTGTAATCATTCCTTTTCACCAAGTTCCTTCCATATGAAAACTCCTTGGAACTTTTGAAGTGATTTATTGGTAACTCATTGAAGAGAAGAATGTTTTTGGAATCACTCAAGAATACCAAAAGATAAGCAAGATATGCCCCTTTGAAGTCCATAACCATAACCTCTAGATCAAGAGAATGCTTGGTTGAACTTTGCCAATTTTGAACAAACTTTTTTTGTGCCAATATTCTTCCTTTGTGAATAGAAATTGTTGAGGATGATGATGAGGACTCATGGCCACCAAAGCCACTTCCATACTAACTTCAAAACAAACCTCAATGGTGATGTTTGAATTCCTTAAGTTATTGACTAGGGCATGGAAATAAACTCATGAACCCATGAAGCAACTTGCTAAAACTCATTGCCTTTACCTACTTTATTAAAAAGTAAGACAAACCAATATTGCATTTTGTTAATTAGAGAGAAAACCAAAGCAAAATATCCATGATCACAAAATAAAACAAGTTAAGGTGCTTGGTAAGTCCTCAGAAGAGCAAGGCTAAAGTTAGGGAGGAGAACCAAAAGCCCTAATGTAATCTTGTTGTGATTGAAATAATATGGTATGATGAGGGAATCTTAGGGGGAAAAATTGGGGTACAACAATATGGTTCACATCAAAGATCCGAAACTCTCCCGGACACCCAAAGACCATGTTCACTTCCTTCTCATATTCTGCCCTAGGCCTGATTATATGGATGATTCCGTCATCCATCATCTCCTGCAAATCATCCTTTATCTTATCGCACCCTTGTATATCAGTACTACATATACCACAACTAGCATGGTCATGAGTATAATAACTAAACTCGCAAAGGTCTGCATGCATCTTTACCAAGTCTCCTTTGACCAAGTTGATATCATAAATCTGGAAGTCCCCTAGACAACCAACAACCATGTTGACAGTATTTATTCCTCCATGCTTTGGCAGAGGATTATCTTTTACATTCGGGCTGACATCTTTGAAGGACAAAAGGCCAGATCTCACCATTTTCTATACCTCCAATTTCAGGGGATAACAGTTTTCCACATTGTGCCCTGCTGCACCCTGATGGAAAGCACACGTTTGATATGCCTTATAGTACCAAGGCAAAGGTGATGGTATAGCATGGGTGGCCTTATCTAGACCAAATTTTTCTGGATCAATGCTGGGAGTAACTCTGCATAACTCATGGGAATAGAGTCAAAAGGCTCTCTCCTCTGATTTTTCCCTTGATTTCCTTGAGGGGTTGGTCTTTGATAAGAGTCTGTAGTCGGAGCTATATTAACAACTGGAGTTACCGAGGAAATCTGTTGATGGTGCTTGTGATTTATTCTAGGATGATTAACCCTTATCTCTTGAATAACAACATTTGTCTCTCCTTATTTCTTTTTAGAAAACATATATGATGGTTTCTTCACATTGCCAAAATTTTCACTTTTTGTTAAACGACTTTCTCTTACAACTTCTTCCAAACGAACACCCATTCCTACCATCCCGGTAAAATCATTGGGTGCACTCGCCATCATTCTCTCATAATAGAATGCATCTAGAGTCTTCATAAAAATCTTCATCATTTCTTTTTCTTCCATTGGAGGAATCACTTGGGCGACTACTTCATGCCATCTCTGTGCATATTCTTAAAATGACTCCTTGTCCTTCTGGATCATGACCCTGGGTTGATCACGGTCAGGCGCCATGTCCACATTGTATTTGTACTGTCTAATAAACGCTTCACGCAAGTCATTAAAAGAGTGAATGTTGGCACTATCCAGACTCATGTACCATATAAACGTTGCACCAGTCAAACTGTCTTGAAAGAAATGAATCAACAGGCATTGATCATCGGTATGAGTAGACATTCTTCTCACATACATCACTAAGTAAGCACGAGGGCAAGTGTTTCCCTTGTACTTCTCGAATTCTGGTACTTTGAACTTTACAGGTATTTTCACATTTGGAACCAAACACAAATCATTCACATTTTTCCCAAACAGTTCTTTTCCTCTGAGGGCCTTCAACTCTTTCTGCATCTTATCAAACTGGTCCTGAAAATCTTCCATTCGATCATAGACACCCAAGCTTTCGATGGTGGAGGAATAGGGCGATACACTTCATCATTAACAAATGGTACAACATTCACCGAGGGAGGTGCAACATAGTGAATCTCATTTCTAGCAGCAGAGGTAATATGCACCACAGGAGGTGCAGGAGCAGCAGTAGCCTGAGCAAGTGGAGCAAATTGAGTATCTTGATTATAACTTTCTAGCATGAAGTTCTCTGAAATTCCCCATGGATATCCCTAAGGCATGCGATTTTTAACAACAACAACTGGAGTAGATGAAACAGGAAATGTTTGAGCTTCGGAAGCAACTGTTGTTTGTTAAGGTTGAGCAAGTGGTGGCTGATTTTGAGCAGCCATCAAATATTCCATCAGAGCAGTCATATTGGCCATACTGGCCTTCAAAATAGAAACTTCCTTGCACAGCTCGTGTGTTGTACCCCAAAATTTTCCCTCTCATTTATCAAGACTTTCCTCACAAGACTTCTTGGACTCAAGACAAGATTAGGGTTTGGTCAGCTCAAGACACCTCATCTTGCACTAATAACCTAAAATTAGGGTTTGAGATTTCACAAGGATTTTCGGACCACCAATGCTTCATGTGACTTACATACATCATTTTGGACCCCTAAGATTGCTCATGTCAGGTTTCAAGCCTTGAACCATATTTTTGATCAGTCAATTGGACAGTTGACCTAAAAATCAACTGTATTGGGGAAAAAGTCAACCATGGCCAATTTACAGCCAAACATCATAATTTTTTATCCACATCAACATTTTAGACTCATATGTACCATTTGATCAAGTTTGGATCACAACTCCTCAAGAAATTTGATCAAATAATCAAAAGTGCAAAATGGACAAAATTAGGGTTTTTGACTGAGAAAGGGCAATTTTTGATTTTTAACCTAGCCAATGACCAACTGAGTTCAAGCATGATTTCCAGGATTCAATGGCATAATCTTTACCTAATTACATGGTTCAAAAGATCTCAAGTTCATTGGATTGACAGATGAATTTTGCAGTCAACTGATCAAAAGTCAATTGTATACTGAAAAGTCAAACTTTGACTTTTTAGTCAAAATAAAGTACCAAGGGTCATAATTCATCAAGATATGTCAAAATATGAAACTTGTTCACCAATAAAACCAAATTTGAAAATTATGATTTTAATTTGAAAATTTTCATAACTTAGAATTTTTCTAAGTATACATTTTTTCTTATTTTTTCCCAACTTTTCACCACTTTTTCACCATGATGCATTTTGATTCAAGAAAAGTTCCTAACATTAAAGTTGTATTCCTCCAAGAAATCTACAACTTTGCTTCACAAAATTTTCCCAAAAGATGCTTGGATCTCAAGTTATGAATTTGTGAATATAGGTCCATGAACTTCTTAACTTAGTGAAAATTTGCCCTAATTTAGGCAGGTTTTAGACCCAACTTTATGGACATTTTTCACCTAGTTCCAAGAGGTATCTCAAATTTCATTTAAAATATGGATTATATAGCACATTGCAAGCTTTCCAAATTGTCCAAGAACTCTCCAAGATCATTTTTGAGTAGGGAGAATCGAAGAAGGAAAGTTGGCATTTTCTCACTTTTGGTCAAGCCATTTTCACATAGCATCAAGTTGCAAATCAAGTCTATGCTGGTTATATCTTGCTTTACAGGTCCTAAGCTTGCTATACACTCCATAATTAAATTCATACTCAGAAGCTAAAGCCTTTATCTTTGCTTTTGAAGCTTTACACAAGATGCATTTCTATTTTGGGCAAAAAGTTCACATTGCCATTTTCATAAAGAGGAACTTTTGCAACTTTGTCAATATTGAGCATTGAACATATCCCCTTTATACAAGCAATATACACAGCTCTCAAGAAATTGGTAAAAGCTCATTTCAGCCCTTAAGCAAGCAAGTACAAGCATGGCAAGTATAATCACTTCACTTTACTTCAAATGCAAGAAAAGTTGCAAAAAAGTCCAAAGCTAGCACAGCTAGTAAGGGCTGACTTTGGATCATTTCTATACATATATGCAAAATTGTTACAAGGCATAGCACGCTTGGATTGAACCTGAAACAATCTCAAACTGAAAAACTCCACAAAACTGCCCAAACACTCAGATTCTGAAAAAGCACAGCCAACTCTCATTTGGCTCGTTTGTTTTGTGTTTAATCACTTCAAACATCTTATACACTTTCTACCTAATCAATCCAAGCCATCACCCTAGTTCTGTAACCCCTGTTTTAGCATTTGCGATTTTCAATTTGGAAGCTTGCAGTTGGACTTGGTCAGAGAGTTCCAGCCATCCTCAGAGCAAGATAAGCATTGGAATAGGTTCAGAGAAGTTCAAGGAAGCTTAAACAATCACCAGGCCTCCATTAAAGTCTCTACATTGCCCTACTCGAATCCAACTGAAAGAGGTATTTTCTTAAACTCTATCTCCTTATACAGGCAACTTCAAGCCACGATTTGTGAAGGAAAAATGTAGTCCTTATCATAACGAAGTTGTACATATCATTACTTTTCATTTATATTACTTGCGCTGAGAGAATTTGAAGATTGAAAACTCTGAAAAAGTTAGGTCACGAATTAGGGATTCAAAAGTTCTCTTTGATCTTTAAGAGTTAGGTTACATAATTTATATGGTTAGAATCGTGAGCTCAAATGCCACATGTTTCATGTTATGAGTTTTTGTTTTTATGCAAGCATAAGCAAGTTACAGGTTTGAACTGAAGCGCGCGAAGAAGAGAGTGAAGGACAGGGATGAAGTCTGGTTCTGGGCTTTTTGTGCTTTGACCTTTTTGTTTTCGCTAAACCCACCCCCCTGACTTGCTATTGCACCCCCCTGGCTGAACTTTTTATATTTTATATTTTTTTTCATATTTTCATATTTAAATACTTTCATTTATTTTTCTTAATGATAAAAAATACTAAAAAATGATTTATTTATTTTCACACTTTTATTTTATTTTTTTTATTATTTTCTCACATGAAAAATAGTTTATTTTGATAAATATATTTTATTTTCTTAAATAACTTGTAAATATATTTTAAAAAAATACCTAATATTTTTATTATATATTTTATACTCACAAATACTTATTTTTACACATATTTAATTTTTAATATTTACATATAATATTATTTATTATTTTCTTATACAAAAAATGTACAAAATAATAATATGAAACATGTATTTTCTTTTAATTAAAAATTAGGGTTTCACCCCTTTCAAAAAGAATTAATTATTTTTCCTTATTTTTAGGTTTAAGTTAAATATTTATTTATACAAAAACAAAACATAAAACATTTTTCTAACATGAACATATTGCATTGCATTTTAAATGTTTGTCTTATATTTATTTAAATTCGCGCATATTCGATTTGGTTGTAATAATATATTTAGCTTTATATTTGCGCAAAATCCCCATTCAAACTTGTATCCCCCCTCCCATAATAATTGTTGTAATAGCTTAGTATATTTACATTATGCAATTTATTGCTTTCATATACCATGATTAGTAATTAGGGTTTGCATGACAAGAACAAAAACAAAGCAAAATAGAAAACCCTAAATACAAGACAAAAGCATGAAAATGATACACTTTGCACACAAGCACCCTTAGGGTTTCTCCCACTTGGTTGCCTAAAATAAAATGGCCATTTTACGCATGCGAAGTATCTTGGCAAAGCAAAACAAATATAAGATCATAGCCCCTCGATGACGCTATTCAAAAGTTTCCTAAAAAAATGATCTTGGTCCCTAAAAAATGCTAAGATACTTGGCAACATTGCTATCATGGTTATACGATGACCCACGCCCGTCCCGTTTACATCAAAAGATAGGGTTGTTTACCAAATCAATGGTAAGTCAACAATGTCAAAGGAATAGAAAATGCACATTAAAGACATTTGAGTAGGTAGATAGCTTCTAAGTTACTTGCTCAATTTTAAACAATCCTTGCTATTTTCAAAAACAAACACATACACATTTCAAAACATCTTACAAAACATTGAAAACATTTTTCAAAAGACAAACATCCTTGTATACATTCTTACGAATGAGAATCATTACAAAGATTGCCTAAACGAATGGCCTCTTTTACAAAATACTTTCAAAACCACACCAAACTCCATTTCAAACAAAGCAAAGCAAAGCAAGTGATCTAAGCAAGTAACTAAGAGCCCATGGAAAACCATGGATGAAAAGGGTGCTAACACCTTCCCTTTTCATAATCTACCCCCCGAACTCAAAAAAACATCTCAAAGGTCTTTCATGTGCTTTTTTTACCTTTCCTTTTGGATAAAATAAAAGTTGGTGGTGACTCTTGCTAACCGCGACATTTGCGATAAAACGCAAAACCTCAAGTCAGTTCTCCCACCGTATCACAGAATTGGCGACTCTGCTGGGGAAAATTATAAAAGTGGAGTTACCTTAGGGTTTAGATCACATTTATTTGCTTACCTTGTTTGACTTGTTTGCTTTACATTTTGGTTCTATTGTTTGGGTTTGAATCCTCCACCCGGATTTGGGAAACATTATAAGTAAATAGAAATACGTTGTGGAAACTGTGCGGGGTATACCGACATGGTCTAAGCAATAGCTATGTTAGTGTGACATATTTGTGGGTACCGGTAGCCTTTGAGTCAATCAAAGAGAATACGGGGCTGCTGAGTGATGTCATGAAGCACTAATGAACTTCTAGAACCCTTTACTTGACCAACTTGGCCTTTTAGGATATAGTGAGATGACCGGCTTTGGTGCAGTCTGAAGTTGGTAGATACTCGATACTACACTCATTGAGGGTTGGTTTCTTGGAATATTTTGGTCGCCAGTAAAGAGGCTTGAACTGAAACAATGAACGAGGAAACAATCCAGTGATATTGAGCTCCTTAGAACCCGTTACTATTACTAGGACAGGTTGAGCCAACTAAACTTCAAGAGGGTACTTACCTATGAAACCCCATGCAAGCCTAAACTAAGAACTTTCTTGATTTGCTTGTACATATATACTTGTGCATAACATCATGGATATCATGAGCATCATATGTATCCACTAACCATTTCAAGGATTTTGGAAATTCATCTTTGTTCTTGTTTTGTAGGATATGGAGTCACTTCGCAGGAAAACTATCCAAGTCAACCTTGTAAGAATTCCTCCACAATTCAAGGAGCTAGCTTTAAGGATTCCTAAAAACTCTCCGTTCATCGAGAGGCATGGTCGTCTACTCAACTTGGTCACCTCCAACACAGAGGAAGACATGATGACAGTTCTCTTCCAGTTCTTTGACCCTTTGCATCACTGCTTCACATTTCCTGACTACCAACTTGTGCCTACTTTGGAAGAATTCTCTCAACTCTTGAGTATTCCTATTCTCAATTAACTACCTTTAAACGGTACGGAAAGAGATCCAAAGCCAGAAGAGATTGCTCAAGCCCTGCACTTGCACTCATCTGATGTCACAACCCATTGGGAAACTAGAAGTGGTGTCAAAGGCTTCTTGGCAAAGTTCTTGTTTGAGTAGGCTCAAAGTTGTTGGAACTCCCTAGACTTGCAATCTTTTGAGGAGATTGTAGCTCTTCTCATCTATGGGATGGTCTTGTTCCCTAACCCTGACCAACTCATAGATCTGAGTGCTGTCAAAATCTTCATGTCATGCAATCCGGGCCTACATTTCTTAGAGATATCTTACACTCTTTTCACACTCGTACAATGAGGAAAAGAGATGTTCTTATGTGTTGTACTCCTCTCCTGGCAAGATGGTTTATTTCTCATCTTCCCCAATCGGTCTTGAAGAACGAGAAAGGTTTGAGGTGGTCACAAAGGTTGATGACACTTAAACACTTAGATATTCATTGGTGTTCTCAATCCAAAGAGAATGTTATCATTGTCGACCGTTGTGGGGAATTCCCTAATGTCCCTCTACTTGGAATTAGGGGAGGTATCACCTACAACCCTTGCTTGGCTTTAAGACAGTTTGGTTATGCCCGAAGGAATGGCCCACATGATATGCTGATTCAAGGCTTGGTTTTCAACTTCGACAACGACAATCAAGGGCTTCGCCAAAGATTCATCCGAGCTTGGAGGATGCCAAACAAGGTAGATAGAAAGACTTTGGGACACAAGAATTCCATCCCTCTTGAGCCTTACCTCAAGTGGTTACGAACCCGCGCTCAAAGTCTTATGATGCCTTATCCTTCTATTCTTCCAGTAATTATCGAGCCTGTTAAGGAGGGTGAAGTTCCATACACTATGCTACATCCTGACATGCCTACATCACTCGAAGACCTACAAAGGGATTGGATACAACTCAAAGGAGAGCGCGATACTTTCGAAGTCCAATTCTACGCAAGCGAGAAGAAGGTTTTGGAACTCACTCGGCTACTTCATGAAGAGCAGACTCTCAATACCTATATTGCACCAAAGAGGATGCGCAATGTCTTTCTATCTTAGAATTTTGTATTATTTTGCCTTAGGGGCATTGATATACTCAAATTCTATCTTATTAATATAACGTGTGTTTCTTTTTGTTTGAAACAAGTTTGATTTTTTTTAAATCCTTGAAAACATTGCATGAATACATATCATTCATCATGAGCATAAACAGGTCTTTGCAACAAGTTTCCTCATCCTTCTTTTGTTTATTTCAGCAAGATGGATCTCGAACAAATGGTTAAAGACCTTCAAGCTCAAAATACACAATTTCAACAGTTACTCTTGACCTTAGCCAAGGGACAGGAGGAGCTAAAGAATCTGCTAGAAAAAGAGAAAGAGAAAAAGAAGAAGAAGCCAGCTGGTGTGGTTATCATGGGCAAAAGGTTTCAGGGACAAGCTAGAAGGACCTTAGAATTTCCAATAACCTCTGATGAAGGGGAAAGAAAAGGAAAAGAAACAGCAGTACCATCAGATTCTGAAGAAGAAGAGGAAGAAGAGGACTACTCTGAACAACAATACCCTCCGGCTGATGACAAATACAAACACCTGGAAGAGCGTCTAACTGCTATGGAAATACAGAGTGTACCGGGGCTAGATTTCGAGGAATTGGGGCTGGTGTCAGGAATCATAATCCCTCTAATGTTTAAAGTGCCATTATTTTCCAAGTATGATGGGGTGTCTTGCCCAAAAATGCACCTCCGGTCGTATGTCAGGAAGATTCAGCCGCATTCTGCTGATAAAGACTTATGGGTCCACTTTTTTCAAGACAGTTTATCAGGAACGCAACTTAATTGGTTCTACCAGTTGGAAAGGGCCGATGTCCACAATTGGGAATACCTGGCAACAACCTTCTATAAACAGTATCAGTACAACGCCGATTTGGCGCCTACCCGTACTCAAATTCAGAGTATGGCTATGGTATCAAATGAGGGCTTCAAAGACTACGCCCAAAAGTGGAGGGATCTAGCCGGAAGGGTGCAACCCCCTTTGTCTGAAAGGGAGTTGGTGGACATGTTCATGGGAACTCTATCAGGCCCTTTCTTTAATCATCTGATTGTGAGCTCCTCTGCAGGGTTTACTAAATTGATTTTAACCAGCGAAAGGGTGGAAGCTGGTATAAGGAGTGGGAAGATTCAGAAAGACGCGTCTACCTATGCAGCTGTGAAAAATCCCTTCATTGGGAAGAAGGAAGTGTCTGCTGTCTACTCACACAGAAATCAAGGAAGAACCGAGCACCGGCCAATGGTGGGGGCCATTATGATTCCAAAGCCTGCATCAGACCAGCCAAGAAATAACCAGCCAAGGGTGGAAAGGCCAATCCGGAAATTCACCAAGATTAACATGACTCCAACCCAAGTCCTACCACATCTTCTGAAGTTGAATTTGGCCACTTTAAAAGAGGCCCCAAAGAATCCCAATATTATGTCTCCTCACTACCATCCGAATGCCAGATGCGCATACCATTCTGAAACTCCAGGGCACGATACCAACAACTGTTGGGCTCTGAAGAACAAAATCCAAGACCTGATAGATGCGAAGGAGTTTGAGTTTGAAGTGCCTGAGAAACCAAATGTTATTTCTGCTCCAATGCCTAGGCATGGCCACAATGCCAATGCTGTTGAGGAAGATTCATTTGTTGCCACCGTGGATGAACAGTTGACTCCTCTCCTGATTATTAAGTTGAATTTGTTAAAAGCTGGTATATTCCCAGGTTGTGACAAAGACTGCCATATTTGCCTATCCTCATCATTTGACTGCCCTCTATTGAAAAAGGGTATCCAACAACTGATTGATAACCAATAAATTTTGTTTGAGAAAGCTCCTGTTTCACCCGTTCCAGTTAAAGAGGTTTCTATCATAACCATCTACGACAATCCTTCCAGGGTACCTAAAAGACCCGTTAGGATTACATCTGCTCCAAACACTACTCCGCTTAAGATTACAATGCCCGGGCCGGCCCCGTACAAATTAGTTAAAACAGTACCATGGAATTATCGTGGAGAAATCTACTACCATGGTATCAAACAGGATGAACTGACGACCGAAGAAGAGAGCTCCGAAGAGGACAATTCCGACATCAGTAACATTTCCAGAACAAGAAAGATTACCCGTAGTGGTAGAATCTTCTCTCCAGAGATTTCCCCTCCAAAGGCAGTCTTTGGACCCGTGGCCGTTCCGAATATTACCTCTGTACCAGTGATTATACCTGCAAGCGTACCTACCGACAAAGACAATACAATCCCTATCCCTACTTCCACTGCTGAGAATAAAGGAAAAAACGTTCAAGAAGAGCTTGTCTGGATGAAGGCTCAATCGCTAACTATCCCTGAAACATCCAAGAAGGAAATGGAAGAAATCCTGAGGATAATAAAGAAAAGTGATTATGATGTGGTTGAACAATTGGGGTAGACCCCTTCCAAGATCTCCATGTTATCCTTAATGCTATGCTCTGAGGCACATGCAAAAGCTATGGTAAAATTTCTGAAGACAGCTCATGTGCTGCAAGAGACGTCCACGGACCAATTCCAAGAATGTGTGTCCAGTTTGATAGCTGATAATGGTCTGGGTTTCTCTGATGCTGACTTGACACCCAAAGAGAGAAAACACATCGAGGCATTACACTGTCTCAGTGGAGTGTAGAGGAATAACCTTAGCCCATGTCTTGGTGGACACAGGATCATCTTAAACGTCTTACCAAAGAAATCCCTTGATAGATTGGATTGCAAGGGGCTAACTTTAAAACCCAGTAATATAATTGTGAGGGAATTTGACGGCTCTAAGAGGATGGTCCACGGGGAGGTGGACATCCCGATCAAGGTGGGAACTCAAACCTTCAATTCAACCTTCTATGTGATGGACATCCGTCCCTCCTACTCTTGTCTGTTAGGACGACCTTGGATCCATAATGCCGGTGTCGTCACCTTCACATTGCATCAGATGCATAAGTACCTCGTCCAAGGGAAGATTATAATTGTCCACGGGGAGGAGGAGTACATGATTAGTCATCTGAATTCTTTCTGATATGTGGAGTTAGATGGCGAGTTCGTTGAAACCCCTTTCCAACATTTTGAAAAAGTCTCTCAAGAAGTGGCGGTAACCAAGGCAGTATCCTCGATTCCCAAGATTACAAGACCTCCACTTTAGATGACATCTCTAAAGGATGCGAAGGCAGTAGTGGAAGAGGGTGGATGCACCATCTGGGGGCAGCTTCCAGACATCCCGTACAAATCAGACAAGTTTGGCTTGGGGTTTACTTCAACTGCTCAGAAGGCTGTGCGCCGCGCCCGTGCCGGAGGGCCACCTATAAAGATTAGTAACCAAGGGGTCAATGCAGTGGAAGATGGTGAAGAAGATGGAAGCGTGGAAGATTGGATATTTCCTACTGTCAGCGGAGGACTTCGCAACTAGGAAGCGAAAGACTTTGTCCTGATATCTTTCATATCTCAGTAATTTATCTTTTACATTTCGTTGGAATTGTAATAATTCACGAACAATTCGCACTTTAAAAACCTTGTGTCTTACCCGAGGCACAACGGTCCATTTGTAAGGGTTTTTATTTCATTTTCATATGACATTTAATGAATCATGGACGCTTTTTCATATATAAACCTATTGTGCTCATTTTCTTTCTTTTACATTTTATTGTTTTAAGATGGCTATACCCTTACACACACCTACACTCACAAATGCAAGTACCCTTCCATTCCGGATCCCATGGGTAACGATACTACTATAGCCTTCAGTGACTCTGAAGATCTGATCTACCAAGCCGAATACGAAGGTGAGGAAGATTGTGAGGTGCCAGGGGAATTGGCCAGATTACTACAACAAGAGGAAAGAGCTATTCAGCCTCATGAGGAGCTGTTGGATACAATCAACTTGGGTACCGAGGAAGATAAAAAGGAAATCAAAGTAGGTGCCAATCTAGAGCCGAGTGTCAAGGAGCGCCTAATTCAGCTGTTGCATGATTATGTTGAGATCTTTTCCTGATCATACGAAGATATGCCGGGACTCGATAGAGACATCGTGGTACACCGTCTACCCACAAGAGAAGACTGTCCACCAGTGAAGCAAAAAGTCCGCCGCATGAGACTTGACATGTTAGAGAAGATCAAAGTGGAAGTCATGAAACAGTTCAATGCTGGATTTATGGCTGTTACTTCTTATCCTCAATAGGTTGCCAACATTGTTCCCGTGCCTAAAAAGGACGGAAAAGTAAGAATGTGCGTGGATTATAGAGATTTAAACAGGGCCATCCCTAAAGATGATTTTCCACTTCCACACATCGACATCCTGGTTGACAATACAGTCTAGCACAAAGTATTTTCTTTCATGGACGGATTCTCAGGCTATAACCAGATCAAAATGGCACCTGAGGACATGGAGAAAACTACATTTGTCACACAGTGGGGTATGTTCTGCTACAAAGTGATGTCATTCAGATTGAAGAATGCCGGGGCAACCTATCAATGCGCTATGGTAGCTTTGTTTCATGATATGATACATCATGAGATATAGGTCTACGTAGATGACATGATAGCCCGATCACAAACTGAATAAGAACACCTTGATCACTTGCAAAAGATGTTTGTCATATTGAAGGAGTACAAACTAAGGTTGAACCCGAACAAGTGCACATTCGGAGTCCGGTCCGGTAAGCTCTTAGGTTTCATTGTCAGCAACAAAGGCATCGAGGTTGATCCTGCCAAGGTCAAAGCGATACAAGAAATGCCTGCTCCTCACATTGAGAAGGAAGTCAGAGGATTCTTGGGACGCCTGAACTATATTGCCAGATTCATTTCCCACCTAACATCTACTTGTGAACCAATCTTTAAGCTGTTGAAGAAAGATCAAGTAGTCAGATAGAATGATGAGTGTCAGATTGCTTTTGACAAAATCAAAGAGTATTTACAAGAGCCTCTTGTCTTGATGCCACCAGTCGAGGGAAGACCACTGATCATGTATCTGGCCGTTTTAGAGAACTCAATGGGGTGCGTATTGGGGCAGCATGACGAGTCTGGCCGAAAAGAGCATGCTATTTATTACCTGAGCAAAAAGTTTACCGACTGTGAAACCAGATATTCACTGCTCGAGTAAACTTGTTGTGCTCTGGTATGGGTTGCTCACCGGCTAAGACAGTATATGTTGACTCATACCACTTTGCTGATATCTAAGATGGATCTGATAAAATACATCTTTGAGAAGCCTGCTTTGTCTGGGAGGATAACTAGATGGCAGATGATCCTAACAGAATATGAAATACAGTACATGACCCAAAAAGCTATAAAGGGCAGTGTGCTAGCTGATCATCTTGCTCATCAAGCTATAAAAGATTAGCAGTCCATGAAGTTTGAATTCCATGATGAAGACATCATGACATTAGACAACTGTGAAGAAATCAGACCATATGACGGACCTGGACAAGGATCCCGATGGACCCTGTTCTTTGATGGGGCATATAATGCACTTGGTAATGGTATCAGCGCTGTAATCATATCTCCCGAAGGATGCCATACTCCTTTTACTTCCAGACTTTGCTTCAACTGTACGAACAACATGGCAGAATACGAAGCATGCATCTTTGGTCTCAAGGCTGCCATAGACCTGGGAATCAAATATTTGGTTGTGTTTGGAGATTAAACTTTGGTCATCAGTCAGATCAAAGGAGAATGGGACACTAAACATCCCAACCTTATCCCTTACAAAGAACATGTTCTGACATTGCTACCACATTTTGAGCAGATTACCTTCGAGCACTTCCCGCGAGAAGAAAATCAGCTAGCAGATGCTCTAGCCATAATGTCATCTATGTTTAAACTTAATTGGGATAACGAGGCTCCCCAGATCACCATTGAACGAATGGACGAACCAGCATACTGTCACGAGATTAATACTGAAGAAGTAGTGGACCAGCCTTGGTTTCATGAAGTTAAAAGGTATCTCGAGGCTCAAGAATATCCAGAAGGAGCTTCAATCAATGATAAAAAGTTCTTAAGGAGATTCTCTGCTAAGTTCTTCCTAAGTAATGACATCCTATACAAACGTAATCATGTTTCTATTCTGCTCCGTTGTGTGGATAAGATTGAAGCTGAAAAGATCATGGTTGAATTACATGAAGGTACCTTTGGCACTCACTCTAGCGGGCATACGATGGAGAAGAAAATCCTACGGGAAGGCTATTATTGGTCTACCATGGAAGCAGCCTGCTATTGACACTCTCAGACCTGTCATAAGTGTCAAATCTATGAAGACAAGGTGCACATGCCTCCGGTTCCTCTAAATGTCTTAACAGCTCCTTGGCCCTTCGCTATGTGGGGAATCGATATGATTGGGGAGATCAAGCCTACAGCCTCCAATGGATACCGCTTCATTCTAGTGGCCATTGATTATTTCACAAAGTGGGTCGGAGCAGCTTCCTTCGCATCCGTTACTAAGAATTCTGTCGCCTGCTTTATCAAGCTGAATCTTATTTTCCAGTACGGTATCCCTGAAAGTATCATCACTGATAACGGTACAAACCTTAATAATACTATGATCATCGCCTTGTGCGAGCAGTTCAAGATTCAACATCACAATTCATCCCCCTATCGGCCAAAGATGAATGGTGCAGTCGAAGCTGCTAATAAAAACATTAAAAAGATCATACAGAAAATGACAGTCACCTACAAGGACTGGCATGAGATGCTACCGTTTTCTCTCCACGGGTACCGTACCACGACTCACACATCAACTGGGGCAACACCCTATTCTTTGGTTTATGGCATGGAGGTTGTTCTACCTATTGAGGTTCAGATCCCCTCTTTAAGAATCATGAAGGATGCAGGTTTGAATGAAGATGATTGGATCCAAATCCGACTTGATCAGTTGAACTTAATTGATGAAAAGAGGCTTACTGTTGTTTTCCATGGTCAGATGTATCAAAAACGGATGATCAAGGCTTTCAACAAGAAAGTCAGACGCCAGGTATATCAAGTTTGAGATCTAGTGATCAAGCGCATCATCTTGCCACAAAGTGATCCTAGGGGCAAATGGAGTCATACCTATGAAGGACCATTTGTAATCAAGAACATCTTTTCTGATGGGGCAATGATCTTAACCACCATGGACGGTGACAACCTGCCACACCCTGCGAACGCAGACATAGTCAAAAGATACTACGCATAAGAGACCCGCTAGGTTGACACACCTAGGAAAAACAAGGGCATCCCGGCGAACCAAAAGGTTCGGGCAAAAATTAGGGATAAAATTAAAAAAAATATGTACACCCGGAAAGTTGAAAACCCGAAAGGGCGACTTGGGCAAAAAAGGGTTTCCCGGTGGATCGAAAACCCGAAAGGGCGGTTCAGGAAAAAGTTAGGGAATTAAAGCGTATGACTATGTCTTGTCGGATCACTTTAAGGACAATTTCCTCACGGACAAACTCGGAGCTTCTGATCAATTCAATCATCTTCGGACGAAGCGACAAATGGACAAGATATTTGGAGATAAGAAGGCTATAGAAGAATGGGAACCCCATGGGATTATTGCACATAGCTATCTTTCTTTGTATAAATTTTTCTTATGACACCATCCTCTTACTAGGATGTCTGTCTCCTTTGTACAAAATACTTATTCAAACTAAATACAAAGATATCTCTTTAAAGGACAAAAAACTATTTGTCCTTTTCTTTTTTTTACATTTGTGTTTTATTTGCAAAAAACGTCCTATGATTCATTAATGAACATATGCATTTGAACATAATTACTGTTTACAAATGAACAAAATGAAGAAAGAACAGTTACTGATAGGTTGAAAGAATAGGAGAACGTCTTAAGGCTATTCCATGAGCAATCCCTACAGTACTCATTAAGATCCCCAGCGGAGCCAAAACTTCAAACTATTAATCCACAGTGGAAATCATCCAGTTTCTTCAAATTACCCAGCAAGTTGTCTTGAAGACTGAAGAATCAACCGGATAACAGTTAACTTCTGTTTCTCCCCAACCTAGGATAACTCCTCAGTAGAGTGGCAGACGACCGAAACTCCTGAATTTTTTCCAAACAGGAATAAGCTTTTTCCCCACAGATTTTTCATTGCTCCCCAACAGAATGAAGAGTCTCATTATTAATTCCCCAGTAGAAGTCATCAAAATTCTCTGGATTCCCCAAGTAAATTACTCAAGCAGTATATGGCATTACTCTCCCAACGGAATTTTTGCCAACTTCAAGACATGAAGAATCCACATATCCTCAGCAATCAAGGATTTATTTTCCTCAGCAATACAACAAATCAGCTTACATGTGCATACATTACATCCATATATCATAAACATTGACAAAACACATATATTGCATCATACATTTCATGCAACATAACTTTGTGTTTCAGCTAACATTTTACCCTTTTCAGGATAAGATTAACGAGCTACCATTAACAATATGCAATCATGATACAGTTCAGATACGCACCAGACAAGGATGCCATTCTGATAATCATTCAGATTTCAACATCAAGATACGATACAGTACGGATACGCTCCAGGCACGGAAGACATTTTGTTACTCATTCAGATTCAAGTTCAGATACGCCCCAGACAGGGATGCCATTCTGATATTCATTCAAATTCCAAGTTCATGATCCGGTTCAGATACACTTCAGATAAGGATGCCATTCTGATACTCATTCAGACCTCAATTTCAAGATATAGTCCAGATACGCTCCATACACGGTAGCCATTTTGTTTCTCATTCAGATTCAAGTACAGATACGCTTCAAATACGGTTGCCATTTTATCACTTATTCAGATTCAACTTCAAGATACAGTACAGATACACTCCAGACACGGAAGCCATTCTGTTACTCATTCAGATTCAAGAACAGACACAACTCGGATACGCTCCAGACACAGATGTTATTCTATTGCTCATACAAATTCAGTCTCCAAATACAGTTCAGATACTAACACCATTCTGATACTCATTCTTTTGACTTACAACTTACAATTCAACAGACATTCTTGGATGGCATCTACAAGCCCATCTCCAACAAGATTCTATCACCTCTCCAAATGGCATCTTTAAGCCTATTCCCTCAACTACATTTTGTCGAGTGCAAATTTATGGGCACTCTAGTGTCCAATCATCTTTTACATTCGAGTCACGAACGACAAAACTCGCCAATCTAACTCTTCAGGTTCAAGAAGATTGAGCAGGGGAAACTTTTGTACCCCAAAATTTGCCCTCTCATTTATCAAGACTTTCCTCACAAGACTTCTTGGACTCAAGACAAGATTAGGGTTTGGTCAGCTCAAGACACCTCATCTTGCACTGATAACCTAAAATTAGGGTTTGAGTTTGCACAAGGTTTTTTGGTCCACTAATGCTTCATGTGACTTTCATACATCATTTTGGACCCCTAAGATTGCTCATGTCAGGTTTCAAGCCTTGAACCACATTTTTGATCAGTCAATTGGACAGTTGACCTAAAAATCAGTTGTATTGGGGAAAAAGTCAACCATGGCCAATTTACAGTCAAACTTCATAGTTTTTGATCCACATCAACATTTTAGAGTCATATGTACCATTTGATCAAGTTTGGATCACAACTCCTCAAGAAATTTGATCAAATCATCAAAAGGGCAAAATGGTCAAAATTAGGGTTTTTGACTAAGAAAGGGCAATTTCTGATTTTTAACCTAGACAATGACCAATTGAGTTCAAGCATGATTTCAAGGATTCAATGGCATCATCTTGGCCTAATTACATGGTTCAAAAGATCTCAAGTTCATTGGATTGACAGATGAATTTTGCAGTCAACTAATCAAAAGTCAATTGTATACTGAAAAGTCAAACTTTGACTTTTTGGTCAAAATCAAGTACCAAGGGTCATATTTCATAAAGATATGTCAAAATATGAAACTTGTTCACCAAGAAAACCAAATTTGAAAATTAGGGTTTTAATTTGAAAATTTTCATAACTTAGAATTTTTCTAAGTATAAAAACTTTCTTATTTTTTCCCAACTTTTCACCACTTTTTCACCATGATGCAATTTGATTCAAGAAAACTTCCCAACATGAAAGTTGTAGTCCTCCATGAAATCTACAACTTTTATTCAAAAACTTTTCCTGAAAGATGCTTGTATCTAAAGTAATGAATTTGTGAATATAGGTCCATGAACTTCTTAGCTTAGTGAAATTTTGCCCTAATTTAGGCGGGTTTTGGACCCAACTTCATGGACATTTTTCACCTAGTTCCAAGAGGTATCTCAAATTTCATTTCAAAGATGGATTATATAGCACATTGCAAGCTTTCCAAAATGTCCAAGAACTCTCCAAGATCATTTTTTAGTAGGGAGAATCGAAGAAGGGAAGTTGGCATTTTCTCACTTTTGATCAAGCCATTTTCACATAGCATCAAGTTGCAAATCAAGTCTATGATGGTTATCTCTTGCTTTACAGGTCCTAAGCTTGCTACACACTCCATAATTAAATGCATACTCAGAAGCTAAAGCCTTTACCTTTCCTTTTGAAGCTTTACACAAGATGCATTTCCATTTTGGGCAAAAAGTTCACATTGCCATTTTCATAAAGAGGAACTTTTGCAACTTTGTCAATCTTCAGCATTGAACCTGTCCCCTTGATACAAGCAATCTACACAGCTCTCAAGCAATTGGTACAAGCTCATTTCAGCCCTTAAGAAAGCAAGTACAAGCATGGCAAGTATAGTCACTTCACTTTACTTCAAATGCAAGAAAAGTTGCAAAAAGGTCCAAAGCTTGCACAACTAGTAAGGGCTGACTTTGGATCATTTCTATACATATATGCAAACTTGTTACAAGGCATATCATGCTTGGATTGAACCTGAAACACTCTCAAACTGAAAAACTCAACAAAACTGCCCAAACACTCAGATTCTGCAAAAGCACAACCAACTCTCATTTGGCTCGTGCATTTAGTGTTTAATCACTTCAAACATCTTATACACTTGCTACCTAATCAATCCAAGTTATCACCCTGGTTCTGTAACACCTGTTTTAGAATTTTCCATTTTCAATTTGGAAGCTTGCAGTTGGACTTGGTCAGAGAGTTCCAGCCATCCTCAGAGCAAGATAAGCATTGGAATAGGTTCAGGGAACTTCAAGGAAGCTTAAACAATCACCAGGCCTCCATTAAAGTCCCTACATTGCCTTACTCGAATCCAGCTGAAAGAGGTATTTTCTTAAACTCTATCTCCTTATACAGGCATCTTCAAGCCACGATTTGTGAAGGAAAAATGTAGTCCTTATCATAACGAAGTTGTACATATCATTACTTTTCATTTATATTACTTGTGCTGAGAGAATTTGAAGATTGAAAACTCTGAAAAAGTTAGGTCACGAATTAGGGATTCAAAAAATCTCTTTGATCTTTAAGAGTTAGGTTACATAATTTATATGGTTAGAATCGTGAGTTCAAATGCCACATGTTTCATGTTATGAGTTTTTGTTTTTATGCAATCATAAGCAAGTTACAGGTTTGAACTGAAGTGCGCGAAGAAGAGAGTGAAGGACAGGGATGAAGTCTGGTTCAGGGCTTTTTGTGCTTTGGCCTTTTTGTTTTCACTAAACCCACCCCCCTGACTTGCTATTGCACCCCCCTGGCTGAACTTTTTATATTTTATATTTTTTTCATATATTCATATTTAAATACTTTCATTTATTTTTCTTAATGATAAAAAATACCAAAAAATGATTTATTTATTTTCACACTTTTATTTTAATTTTTTATTATTTTCTCACATGAAAAATAGTTTATTTTGATAAATAGATTTTATTTTCTTAAATAACTTGTAAATATATTTTAAAACAATACTTAATATTTTTATTATATATTTTATACTCACAAATACTTATTTACACATGTTTAATTTTTAATATTTACATATAATATTATTTATTATTTTCTTATACAAAAAATGTACAAAATAATAATATGAAACATGTATTTTCTTTTAATTAAAAATTAGGGTTTCACCCCTTTCAAAAAGAATTAATTATTTTTCCTTATTTTTAGGTTTAAGTTAAATATTTCTTTATACAAAAACAAAACATAAAACATTTTTCTAACATGAACATATTGCATTGCATTTTAAATATTTATCTTATATTTATTTAAATTCGCTCATATTCGATTTGGTTGTAATAATATATTTAGCTTTATATTTGTGCAAAATCCCCATTCAAACTTGTATCCCCCCTCCCATAATAATTGTTGTAATAGCTTAGTATATTTACATTACGCAATTTATTGCTTTCATATACCATGATTATTAATTAGGGTTTGCATGACAAGAACAAAAAAAAAGCAAAATAGAAAACCCTAAATACAAGACAAAAGCATGAAAATGATACACTTTGCACACAAGCACCCTTAGGTTTTCTCCCACTTGGTTGCCTAAAATAAAATGGCCATTTTACGCATGCGAAGTATCTTTGCAAAGCAAAACAAATATAAGATCATAGCCCCTTGATGACGCTATTCAAAAGTTGCCTAAACAAAATGGTTTTGGTCCCTCAAAAATGCTAAGATACTTGGCAACATTGCTATCATGGTTATACGATGACCCACGCCCGTCCCATTTACATCCAAAGATATGGTTTCTTACTGTGATACAATGGGAGAACTGACTTGAGGTTTTACATTTCGTCGCAAATGTCGCGGTTTAGCAAGAGTCGCCACCGACTTTTATTTTATCCAAAAGGAAAGGTAAAAAAGCACAGAAAAGACCTTTGAGATGTTTTCTTGAGTTCGGAGGGTAGATTACAAAAAGGGAAGGTGCTAGCACCCTTTTCTTCCATGGTTTTCCATGGGCTCTTAGTTACTTGTTTAGATCACTTGCTTTGCTTTTCCAATTGTTTGAAATGGTGCTTTGTGTGGTTTTGAAAGTATTTTGAAAAGAGGCCATTGTTTTGGCAATCTTTGTAATGATTCTCGTTCGTGATAATGTATACAAAGATGTTTGTCTTTTGAAAAATGTTTCAATGTTTTGAAAGTTGTTTGGAAAATGTTTTGAAATGTGTGTGTTTGTTTAAAAATAGCAAGGATGGTTTGCAAATTGATCAAGTAACTAGAAGCATCTACCTACTCAAAAGTCTTTCTTGTACATTTTTATTCCTTTGACATTGTTGATTTACCATTGCTTTGGTAAACAACCCTATCTTTGGATGTTAAACGGGACGGGCATGGGTCATCGTATGACCATGATAGCAATGCTGCCAAGTATCTTTAGCATTTTGAGGGACTAAGATCATTTATATAGGCAACCTTTTGATAGCGTCATCGAGGGACTATGATCTTTTGTTTGTATTGTTTTTCCAAGATACCTAGCATGCATACCATGGCCATTTTTAAGGCAACAAAGTGAGTGAAACCCTAGGGGTGCTTGTGTGCAATGTGTTGTCATTTTTCATGCATTTTGTCTTGTATTAGGTCTTGCTATTTGTTTGATTTTGTCTTATCATACAAACCCTAATTTACTAAACATGTATATGATGCGATAAATTGCGTAAAGTAAATCTAAGCTATTACAACAATATTATGGGAGGGGTGATACAAGTTTTGAATGGGGGATATTTGCACAAAACCCAATTGAATTTATTATACAATAAATAAATAAATATACAATATTTAAATATGAAATAAAATGTATGTATGCAAAAATGTTTTTGTATTTATTTTTATGTATGTGAAAAATAAATTATTTAAGTCTAAAATAAGAAAAAATATTGTGATTATTTTTGAAAGGGTGAAAAACCCTAATTTTTGTTTAAAAGAAAATATATCCTATATTAATCATTTTATTCATTTTTGTTCAAGAAAAATAATAATAATATGTATAAAATGTTAAAAAATTGAAATATGTATGAAAATAATATTTTAAATGTGAAAAATAATAAAATAAAAACGTATGATATTTTTATATTATTTACAAGTTATTTTAAGAAAATGATTTCTATTTATTAAAATAAAACTATTTTTATATGCAAAAAATAAGATATAGAATAAAATAAAACGCAAAAAATTAAGAAAATATTTTTGGGATTTTTTAATGTTCAGAAAAAAAGTAATAAAGTCAAAAATGTAAAATATGCAAGAAAATACATAAATATAAAAATAATAAGTCAGGGGGGTGCAAAAGTAAAATGGGGGGTGTGGAAAGTGAAAGGCCCAAAGCGCCAGGCCCAGAACACCATCTTCATCCCTGTCCTTGCTTCGCGCGTGCACCCTGTGTTCAAACCTGCAACTCTCTATTCTTTGAACAAAAACAAAATCTGGCAACATGAAACTTGTAGCATTTTTTATCACGATTCCAATGATATAAGATTTGAAACCTAACTTTAAGAAACCAGTTAATATAAATAACAACTATGCATATGTACAACTTAAGCAAGTTAAGGACTACATTTTTACTTCACAAATCAAAGCTTAAGGATGCCTAAATAAGGAGATAGAACTTTGAAAAATACCTTGTTCAGTTGAGTTTGGATATGGCAATGTGGGGGATTTGAGTGAGGCCTGAAGATCGTGTGAGCTTCCTTGAAGTTCCCTCAAGCTTTTCCAATGCTTAGCTGGCCTTGTAGATGGTTGAAACTCCTTGTAGAAGTCAACCGGCAACCTTGCAAAATAAAAATGGTGAAGTGTGAAATTGAGCTCACTGTTGCAAGACAAGGGCCTGGACAGCTTAGGTAGGATGTATGTAAAGTGTTTGAAACCTTGAACCAAGAAAAGCACGAGCCAATATTGATTTGGCAAGGGTTCTGCAGAAGATGCCCTGTTTGGGCAAAAATTGGTGTTTTTTGTGTTTTAAGGTGTTTGGGATGTTATGAATTCGTGCTTAGGTTTGCAACAAAGTTCTGAAGTTGTTTCAAATGATGCTAAGCCTTTCCTTTATCAGATGGACAAGTTTCCTTGACTTTTGCAAGTTTGCTTGCTTTTGAAGAAAGTTGGAAGTGACAATACAAAAGCTTGTACTTGCTAGCTTATGGACTGCATAGAGTTGGTACAAGTTGCCTGATGTTTGTGGATCTTGTTTGCAACAAAAGATCAGGTACATGGCTCAAGAAATGTAAAGTTGGAAAAAGCAAGCTTTATCAAAGTAGTATTGTGAACTTTATGCCATTTTTGGATTAATTCATTGTGCAATGCTTCAAAAGTCAGAACAAGACCATTATCCAATGTGTTAGCATTGAATTATGGAGTGTAGAAGGTATTAGAACCTGTAATACCAAGTACAAGCATGCTAGGATCTTATTTGCAACTTGTAACATTGTGAAACATGGCTTGAACAAAAGTGACAAATTTCCATTTTCTCTTCTTCGATTCTCCCTAACCACAAATGATCTTGGAGTGTTCTTGGACATTTTGGAAAGCTTGTAACATGCTCTACAATCCATCTTTCAAATGCATTTTTATATTCCTCTTGGAACTAGGTGAAAAATTGGCATGAAGTTAGGTCAAAAACCTGCCTAAACTAGGGCAAAATTTCACTAAGTTAAAAAGTTTATGGACCCCTATTCACAAAATCATAACTTGAGATCCAAGCATCTTTTGGGAAAAATTTGTAAATAAAAGTTGTCTATTTCATGGAGGACTATAACTTTTATGTTGGAAGGTTTATTTGAATCCAAATGCATCATGGTGAAAAAGTTGTGGAAAGTTGGGAAAAAATAAGAAATTTCAATAACTTAGAAAAATTCGAAGTTATGAAAAATTTCAAATTAAAACCCTAATTTTCAATTTTAGGTTTCCTGGTCAAAAAGTTTCACATTTTGACATATCTTGATGAATTATGACCCTTGGCACTTGATTTTGACCAAAAAGTCAAAGTTTGACATTTCAGTGTACAGTTGATTTTTGATCAGTTGACTGCAAAATTCATCTGTCAATCATATGCATTTGAGATCTTTTGAACTATGTGATTAGGTCAAGATGATGCTATTTAGTCCTTTAAATAATGCTTGAACCCAATTGGCCATTGGCTAGGTTAAAAATCAGAAATTGCCCTTTCTCAGTCAAAACCCTAATTTTGACCATTTTGCCCTTTTGATGATCTGATCAAATTTCTTGAGGAGTTATGATACAAACTTGATCAATTGGTACATAGGAGCCTATAATGTTGATGTGGATCAAAAATTATGAAGTTTGACTGTAAATTGGCCATGGTTGACTTTTTCCCCAATACAACTCATTTTTAGGTCAACTATCCAATTGACTGGGCAAAAATGTGATTCAAGGCTTGAAACTTGTCATGGGAAATCTTAGGGGTCCAAGATGGTGTATGAAAGTCACGTGAAGCATTGATGGTCCAAAAATTCTTGTGCAAACTCAAACCCTAATTTCAGGCTATCAGTGCAAGGTGAGGTCTTGAGCTGAGCAAACCCTAATCCTGTCTTGAGTCCAAGATGTCTTGTGAGGAAAAATCTTGATAAATGAGAGGGAAAATTTTGGGTTACAACAGCTGCCCCTGTTCAATCTTCTTGAACTTGAAGAGTTAGACTGGCGAGTTTGTCGTTCGTGACTCGAAGGTAAAAGATGATTGGACACTAGAGTGCCCGTAAATTTGCACTCGTCAAAGTGTAGTTTAAAGAAATGGGCTTAAAGATGCCATTTGGAGATGTGATGGAATATTGTTGAAGATGGGCTTAAAGATTCCATTCAAGAATGTTTGTTGTAAGTCAAGAGGATGAGTATCAGAATGGTGTCCATATTTGGAACGTATCTGAACTGAATATGTATGAGCGAGGGAATAGCAGCCGTGTCTGGAGCGTATCTGAGCTGTAACTATACTTGAATCTGAATGAATAACAGAATGAATTTTGTGTCTGGAGTGTATCTGTATTGTATCTGAGTCTGAAATTTGAATAAGCGACAGAATAGCATCCGCGTCTGGAGCATCTCTAGGCTGGGGAAAAAGTCAGAATAAGTGACAGAATGGAAACCGTGTCTGGGGCGTATCTGGACTGTATCTTGACTTAAAATCTGAATAAGTATCAGAATGACTTCCGTGTCTGGAGTGTATCTATACTATATCTGAAGGTTGAGATTTGCATGAGTAGCAGAATGACTTATGTGTCTGGAGTGTATCTGAACTAGAATATGAATAAGTAACAGAATGACTTCCGTGTCTGGAGTGTATCTTTACTGTATCTGAAATCTTTAAACATTGTTAATGATAGTTGTTAATCTTATCCTGAAAAGGGTAAAATGTTAGCTGAAACACAGAGTTATGTTGCATGAATTGTATGATGCAATAAATGTGCTTTATCAATGTTTATGATATATGAATGTAATGTATGTGCATGTAAGCTGATTTGCTGTATTGCTGAGGAAAATGAATCCTTGATAGTTGGGGATAATAAAATCTTTGACTGCCGCCGAGAAAATAAATCCTTGACCGCTGCTGGAGATTCAAAATCTTTGATTGCTGAGGATGAGAAATCCTTGGCGACTGTTGGGGATTAAAATCCTTGAAAACTTCATGGGGATATGAGGATCCTTCATGTCTTGAAGTTGGAGTATTTGACAAAAATTCTATTGTGAGAGTAATGCCATGTACTACCTGAGGAATCTGCTTGGAGAATCCAGAGAACTTTGATGATGTCTACTGGGGATTACACAGCGGGAATCCTTGTTCTGCTGGGAAATAGAGAAAACTCGGATGACTTTTGTGGGGAATTAAGAATGAGAATCTTCATTCTGACGACCTCATTGGGGAATAATAAAGCTCTGCGGGGAAGAAGGCTTTCTGATAGGGAGTAGGTCCAGGACTCTGGGGGAAAAAGCTTATTCCTGTTTTGAAAAAGTTTAGGAGTTTGGGTTGTATGTCACTCTACTGGGAGATCGACCTAGGTTGGGGAAAGACAAAAGTTAACTGTTATCTGGTTGATTCTCAGACTTTAAGACAACTTGCTGGGAAATTTGGAGGAAACTGAATGGTTCCCGCTAGGGATTGATAGTTTGAAATTTGACTCCTCTAGGGAATGAAGGTTTCAGCTCTACTGGGGATCTGTGGTTCAATGTTTTGGCTCCACTGGGGATTGGGAGTTTGAAGTTCCAACTCTGATGGGGATTTAAATTTTAGCTCCGTTGGGGATCTAGATGATGTATTGTGGGGATTGCTCATGGAATAGCCTAAAGACGTTTTCCTATCCTTTCAACCTGTCAGTAATTGTCCTTTTTCATCCTGTTTATTTGTAAACAGTAATTATGTTCAAATGCATATGTTCATCAGTGAATCATTGGACGTTTTTGCAGATAAAACACAAGTGTAAAAAAAGAAAAGGCAAATAGTTTTTGTACTTTGAAAGAGATATCTTTGTATTTACTTTGAATAAGTGTTTTGTACAAAGGAGACATACATCCTAGTAAGAGGACGGTGTCATAAAAGATGAGAAAAATTTATACAAAAAAAGATAGCTATGTGTAAAAAATCCCATGGGGTTCCCATTCTGCTATAGCTGTCGTAACTCCGAATATCTTGTCCATTCGTCGCCTCGTTCGAAGGTGATTGGATTGACCAGAAGCTCAGAGTTTTTCAGTGAAGAGATTGTCCTTTAAGTGATCCGACGAGACATAGTCATACGCTTTAATTCCCTAACTTTTGCCTGGACCGCCCTTTCGGGTTTTCGATCCACAGGGAAACCCTTTTTTTCCCAAGTCGCCCTTTCGGGTTTTCAACTTGCTGGGTGTACATATTTTTTTATTTATCCCTAATTTTTGCCTGAATCGCCCTTTCGGGTTTTCGATTCACCGGGATGCCCTTTTTTGCCTAGGTGTGTCAACCTAGCGGGTCATTTATGCGTAGTATCTTTTGACTATGTCTGTGTTCGCAGGGTGCGGCAGGTCGTCGCCGTCCATGGTGGTTAAAATCATTGCCCCACCAGAAAAGATGTTCTTGATTACAAATGGTCCTTCATAGGTAGGAGTCCATTTGCCCCTGGGATCACTTTGCGGCAAAATGATGCGCTTGATTACCAGATCCACGACTTGATATACTTGGCGCCTGACTTTCTTGTTGAAAGCCTTGATCATCTGTTTTTGATACATCTGACCATGACAAACAGTAGTAAGTCTCTTTTTGTCAATCAAGTTTAACTGATCAAGCCAGGTTTGAATCCAATCGTCTTCACTCAAACCTGCATCCTTCATGATTTTCAAAGAGGGGATCTGAACCTCAATAGGTAAAACAACTTCCATGTTGTATACCAAGGAATAGGGTGTTGCCCCAGTTGATGTACGAGCCGTGGTACGGTACCCGTGGAGAGAAAACAGTAACATTTCATGCCAGTCCTTGTAGGTGACTATCATCTTTTGTATGATCTTCTTGATATTTTTGTTCGCAGCTTCGACAACACCATTCATCTTTGGCCGATAGGGAGATGAATTGTGATGTTGAATCTTGAACTTCTCGCACAGGGCGGTGATCATAGTATTGTTAAGGTTTGTACCATTGTCAGTGATGATCCTTTCGGGGATACTGTACCGGTAAATAAGGTTCTGCTTTATGAAGCGGGCAACCACATTCTTAGTAACGAATGCGAAGGAAGCTGCTTCGATCCACTTGGTGAAATAGTCAATGGCCACCAGAATGAAGCGGTGTCCATTAGATGCTGTAGGCTTAATCTCTCCAATCATGTTGATTCCCCACATAGCGAAAGGCCAAGGAGCTGTTAAGACATTTAGAGGAACTGGAGGCACATGCACCTTATCTGCATAGATTTGACATTTATGGCATGTTCGGGAGTATTGATAGCAGTCAGCTTCCATGGTAGACCAGTAATAGCCTTCCCGTAGAATCTTCTTAACCATCGTATGCCCGCTAGAGCGAGTGCCGAAGGTACCTTCATGCAATTCAGCCATGATCCTTTAAGCTCCAGCTTTGTCCACATAATTGAGCAGAATAGAATCATGATTGTGCTTGTACAGGATGCCATTGCTTAGGAAGAACTTAGCTGAGAACCTCCTTAATAACTTTTTGTCATTGATTGCAACTCCTTCAGGGTATTCTTGAGCCTCGAGATACCTTTTGACTTCATGAAACCATGGCTGGTCCACTACTTCTTCAATATTAATCTCATGACAATGTGCAGGTTCGTTCATCCGTTCAATAGTGATTAGGGGAGCCTCATTATCCCAGTTAAGTTTAAACATGGATGACATTGTAGCTAGAGCATCTGCTAGCTTATTTTCTTCTCGCGGGAAGTGCTCGAAGGTAATATGCTCGAAATGTGGTAACAATGTCAAGACATGTTCTTTGTAAGGGATGAGGTTTGGATGTTTAGTATCCCACTCTCCTTTGATCTGACTGATGACCAAAGTTGAGTCCCCAAACACAATCAAAGATTTGATTCCCAAGTCTATGGCAGCCTTGAGTCCAAAGATGCATGCTTCATACTCTGCCATGTTGTTCGTACAATTGAAGCAAAGCCTGGCGGTGAAAGGAGTATGGAAACCTTCTGGAGATATAAGCACAACGTCGATACCGTTACCAAGTGCATTGGAGGCACCATCAAAGTACAGGGTCCATCGGGATCCTTGTTCAGGTCTGTCATATGATCTGATGTCCAATGTCATGATTTCCTCGTCAGGGAAATCGAACTTCATGGATTGGTAATCTTCGACAGCTTGATGAGCCAGATGATCGGCTAGCACACTACCCTTTATAGCTTTTTGGGTCGTGTACTGTATATCATATTCTGTTAGGATCATCTTCCATCTAGCTATTCTTCCAGATAGAGCAGGCTTCTCAAAGATGTACTTTATCGAATCCATCTTAGATATCAACAAAGTGGTATGAATCAACATGTACTGCCTTAGCCGGCGAGCAACCCATACCAAAGCGCAGCAAGTTTTCTCGAGCAGTGAGTATCAGGTCTCACAATCGGTAAACTTTTTGCTAAGGTAATAAATGGCATGCTCGTTTAGGCCAGACACATCATGCTTCCCCAGTACGCACCCCATTGAGTTATCCAAGACGGTCTGATACATGATTAACGGTCTTTCTTCGACGGGTGGCATCAAGATACGAGGTTCTAGCAAATACTTCTTGATTTTATCGAAAGAAATTTGACAGTCATCATTCCATCTAACTACCTGATCTTTCTTCAATAGCTTGAAGATTGGCTCACAAGTAGATGTTAGATGAGAAATGAACCTAGCAATGTAGCTTAGGCGTCCCAAGAAACCTCTGACCTCCTTCTCAGTGCAAGGAGCAGGCATTTCTTGTATAGCTTTGACTTTGGCAGGATCAACCTCGATGCCTTTATTGCTGACAATGAAACCTAGAAGTTTATCGGACCGGACTCCGAATGTGCACTTGTTTGGGTTCAATCTGAGCTTGTACTCCTTCAACCTGACAAACAACTTTTGCAAGTGATCGAGGTGTTCTTCTTCAGTTTGTGATCGGGCTATCATGTCATCTATGTAGACCTATATCTCATGATGTATCATATCATGAAACAAAGCTACCATGGCACGTTGATAGGTTTCCCCAGCATTCTTCAGTCTGAATGGCATCACTTTGTAGCAGAACGTACCCCACTGTGTGACAAAAGTAGTTTTCTCCATGTCCTCAGGTGCCATTTTGATCTGGTTATAGCCTGAAAACCCGTCCATGAATGAAAATACTTTGTGCTGAGCTGTGTTGTCAACCAGGATGTCGATGTGCGGAAGTGGAAAGTCATCTTTAGGGTTGGCCCTGTTTAAGTCTCTATAATCTATGCACATTCTCACTTTGCCTTCCTTTTTAGGCACGGGCACAATGTTGGCAACCCATTGTGGATAGGAAGTAACAGCCAGAAATCCAGCATTGAACTGCTTCATAACTTCTGCTTTGATCTTCTCTGACATGCCAGGCCTCATGCGGCGGACCTTTTGTTTAACTGGTGGATAATCTTCTCTTGTGGGTAAACGGTGTACCACAATGTCTGTATCGAGTCCCGACATGTCTTCGTATGACCAGGAAAAGATCTCA
The DNA here is from genome assembly GCA_948472305.1 of Vicia faba. Classification (NCBI taxonomy): domain Eukaryota; kingdom Viridiplantae; phylum Streptophyta; class Magnoliopsida; order Fabales; family Fabaceae; genus Vicia; species Vicia faba. The sequence goes on from OX451739.1 coordinate 1,303,031,095, forward strand.
ACATATTCATGCAATAGTTGAATTAGGCGCTCCTTGACACTCGGCTCTAGGTTGGCACCCACTCTGATTTCCTTCTTGTCTTCCTCAGTACCCAAGTTGATTGTGTCCAACAACTCCTCATGAGGCAAAATTGCTCTTTCTTCTTATTGTAAAAGTCTGGCCAATTCCCCTGGCACCTCACAATCTTCCTCACCTTCGTATTCGGCTTGGTAGACCAGATCTTCAGAGTCACTGAAGGCTATAGCAGTATCGTTACCCATGGGTTCCGGAATGGAAGGGTACCTGCATTTGTGAGTGTGGGTGTGTGTAAGGGCATAGCCATCTTAAAACTACAAAATGTAAAAGAAAGACAATGAGCACAAAAGTTTTATATATGAAAAGCGTCCATGATTCATTAAAATGACATATGAAAATGAAAAAAGAACCCTTACAAATGGACCTATGTGCCTCGGGTAAGACACAAGGTTGAAAAAAGTATGAATTGTTTGTGAATTATTACAGTCCAACAGAAATGGAAAAGATAAATTACTGTGGTATAAAAGTAATCGGAACAAAGTCTTTTGCTTCCCAGTTGCACAGTCCTCCGCCAACAGTAGGAAAAATCCAGTCTTCCAGGCTTCCCTCTTCTTCACTGTCCTCTAGTGCATTAACCCATTGGTGGCTGATCTTCACAAGTGGCCCTCCGGCACGGGAGCGGCGCACGGCCTTCTGACCAGTCAAAGTAAACCCTAAGCCAAATTTGTATGATTTGAAAGGAAAGTCGGGAAGCTGCCCCCCAGATTGTGGATCCGCCTTCTTCCACCACTGCCCTAGCATCCCTGAGAGATGACATCCGAGGCGGAGCTCTGGTAATCGTGGGTACAGAGGACACTGTCTTGGTTGCCGCTATCTCCTGAGCTACCTCCTCAAAATGCTGGAAAGGAGTTTTGATGAATTCGCCATCCAATTCTACATAACGGAAAGAATTCAGATGACTGGTCATGTATTCCTCTTCGCCATGAACAGTTATAATTTTCCCTTGGACAGGGTACTTGAGCATCTGGTGCAAGGTGGAAGTGACAGCTCTGGCATTGTGAATCCAGGGACGTCCCAACAGGCAAGAGTAGGAAGGACGGATGTCCATCACATAGAATGTTGAATTGAACGTCTGGGTACCCACCTTGATCGGGATGTCCACCTCTCCATGGACCATCCTTTTAGAGCCATCAAATTCTCTCACAATGATATTACTAGGTTTCAGGGTTAGGCCTTCACAGTCCAATCTATCCAAGGCTTTCTTCGGCAAGACGTTTAAAGACAAACCAGTGTCTACCAGAACGTGTGCTAGGGTTGTCCCTCTGCATTCCACCGAGACATGAAAAGCATCATTATGTTTTCTCCCTTTCGAAGTTAAATCTGCATCAGAGAATCCTAGACCATTGTCAGCTGCCAGACTGGCTACATACTCCTGGAACTGATCAACGGAGGTTTCTTGCAGCACGTGGGCCGTCTTCAAAACTTGACCAAAGCTTTAGCATGTGCCTCGGAGCACAACAACAAGGCTAACATAGATATTTTGGAGGGGGTCTGCCCCAGTTGTTCTACAACATCATAATCACTTTTCTTAGTGATCCTCAAAATCTCTTCCATCTCTTTCTGGGATGTTTCAGGAATGATTAGTGACTGAGCCTTCGTCAATACAGGCTCCTCTTGAACATTCTTTCCTTTTTTCTCAGCAACGGAAACAGGGATGGGAATTGTATTGTTATTGTCAGCGGGTACACTTGCGGGTACAATCACAGGGGTAATCTTCGGAGTGGCCACGGGTCCAATGACTGCTGTTGGAGGAGTAATCTCTGGAGAAAAGATTCTTCCGCTACGAGTAACCTTGCTTGTTCCAGCAATGTTACTGATTTCGGGAGTACCCTCTTCGGAGCATTCTTCTTCTGCAATTTGTTCAATTTGTTTGACACCATGGTAGTAGATTTCTCCACCATAGTTCCATGGTACCATTTTATCGGTTTTGTAAGGGGTTGGCCCGGGCATTATTATCTTCAATGGAGTAGTTATTGGAGCGGATGTAATCCTAACGGGTTTTTTAGGAACCCTGGAAGGATTGGCGTATATGGTTATTATTGAAACTTCTGGAACTGGAATGGGTGAGATGGGAGCCTTCTCAAACAAAATTTCCTTGTTATCAATCAATTGTTGGATTCCTTTATTCAATAGAGGACAGTCAAATGGGGAGGATAGGAAAGCATGGAAATCTTGGTCACAACCTGGGAAGACCCCAACTTTCAACAAATTCAGCTTGATGGTTAGGAGAGGAGTTAACAGTTCATCCACAGTATAAACAAACAGATCTTCTTCCACAACATTGGCATTGTGTCCATGCCTAGACATTGGAGCAGAGATAACATTCGGCTTTTCAGGAGCTTCAAATTCAACTTCCTTAGCGTCTATCAGATCTTGAATCTTGTTCTTCAGGGCCCAACAGTTGTTGGTGTCGTGCCCTGGACTTTCTGAATGGTAAGCACACCTGGAATTCGGATGGTAGTGTGGAGATGAAGTATTAAGATTTTTAGGGGCCTCTTTTAGCATGGCAAGGTTCAACTTCAGAAGATGTGGTAGGACTTGAGCAGGAGTCATGTTTATCTCTGTGAATTGCCTTATTGGCCTTTCCACCCTTTGCTGGTTATTTCTCGGCTGATCATTTCCCGGTTGATTGTTTCTCGGCTGGTCTGACGCAGACTTCTGAATCATAACGGCCCCCATAGTTGGTCGTCTTTCGGTTCTTCCCTGATTCCTCTGGGCATAGACATCAGACACTTCTTTCTTTCCCGTAAAGGCCTTTTTTGCAGCAATAGAGGTAGATGCATCTTTCTGAATTTTCCTGCTTCTAATACCGGCTTCCACCCTCTCGCCAGTTAGAATCAACTCAGTGAAACCTACAGAGGAGCTTCCAATCAGGTGGTTAAAGAAAGGACCTGACAGAGTCCCCAAGAACATGTCCACTAGCTCTCTTTCAGATAAAGGTGGTTTCACCCTTCCGGCTAAATCCCTCCATTTTTAGGCGTAGTCTTTGAAGCCCTCATTGGTAGACATAGCCATACTCTGTAGCTGAGTACGGGTTGGCGCCAAGTCGGCGTTGTATTGATACAGTTTATAGAATGCGGCTGCCAAGTCCTACCAATTATAGACATCAGACCTCTTCAACTGGTAGAACCAATCAAGTTGTGTTCCCGATAGACTATCCTGGAAAAAGTGGACCCACAGGTCTTTGTCAGAAGAATGTGGTTGAATTTTCCTGACATAAGATCGTAGGTGCATCTTTGGGCAAGACACCTCATTGTACTTAGAAAACAGTGGCACTTTGAATTTAGGAGGGATTACAATTCCAGAAACCAAACCCAACTCCTCAAAATCCAGCCCCGGAACTCTCTGTATCTCCATAGTAGCTAGACGTTCTTCCAAGTTCTTGTATTTGTCATCGACTGGAGGATATTGTTGTTCAGAGTAATCCTCATCTTCCTCTTCTTCAGCTTCATATTCAGATGGCACTGCAGTTTCCTTACCCTTTCTCTCTCCTTCCTCAGAGGTTGATGGAAATTCCAAGGTTCGTCTGGCTTGTCCTTCAAACCTTCTGCCCATAAGAACCACCCCAGCTCGCTTCTTTTTCTTTTTCTCTTTTTCCTTTTCTAGCAGAGTCTTGAGCTCCTCCTGCCCCTTAGCCAAGGTCAATAGTAGTTGTTGAAATTGTGAATTCTGAGCTTGCAAGTCTTTGATCGTTTGTTTAATATCCATCTTGCTGAAATAAACAGCAGAGAGATGAGGAAACTTGGTGTGAAGACCTGTTTATGCATATGATGAATGATATGTATTCATGTAATGCTTTCAAGGATTCAGAAATTCAAATTTTTTTTAAACAAAAAAGAAACACACGTCATATTAATAAGATAGAATTGTTAGTACATCAATGTCCCTTGGGCAAAATAATACAAAATTCTAAGATAAAAAGACGTTGCGCATCCTCTTTGGTGCAATGTAGGTGTTGAGAGTCTGCTCTTCATGGAGTTGACAAGTGAGTTCCAAAACCTTCTTCTCGCTTGTGTAGAATTGGGCTTCAAAAGTATAGTGTTCTCCCTTGAGCTGTATCCAACTCCTTTGCAGATCTTCGAGTGATGTTGGCATGTCAGGATGTAGGAGGGTGTATGGAACCTCTCCTTCCATAAAAGGCTCTATAATCACTGGGAGAACAGAGGGGTAATGCATCATAAGACTTTGGGCGCGGGTTCGTACCCACTTGAGGTAAGGCTCAAGGGGGATGGAATTCCTGTGTCCCAAGGTCTTACTGTCCACCTTGTTAGGCATCCTCCAAGCTCGGATAAACCTTTGTCGAAGTCCTTGGTCATCGTTGTCTAAGTCAAAAACCAAGTCTGGAATCAGCATGTCATGTGGGCCATCCCTTCGGGCATAACCGAACTGTCTCAGAGCCAAGCAGGGGTTGTAGGTGATGCCTCCCCTAATTCCAAGTAGAGGTACATTAGGGAATTCCCCATAACGGTCGATGATGATAACATTTTCTCTGGATCGAGAACACCAATGGACATCTGAATGTGTAAGAGTCATCAATCGTTGTGACCACCTGAAACCTTGCTCATTCTTCAAGACTGACTGGGGAAGATGAGAAATAAACCATCTTGCCAGTAGAGGAGTGAAACACATGAGAACACCTCTTTTCCTCATTGTACGAGTGTGAAAAGAGTGAAGGATATCTCCAAGCAAGGTAGGCACCGGGTTACGAGCCATGAAGATTTTGACAACATTCACATCTATGAGTTGATCAGGGTTAGAGAAGAAGACCATCCCATAGATGAGAAGAGATACAATCTCCTTAAAAGCTTGTAAGTCCAAGGAATTCCAGCAGCTTTGGGCCTTCTCAAACAAGAACTTTGCCAAGAAGCCTTTGACACCACTTCTAGTTTCCCAATGGGTTGTGACATCAGATGAGTGCAAGTGCAGGGCTTGGGCAATCTCTTCTGGCTTTGGATCTCTTTCCATACCGTTGAAGGATAGTTGATTGAGAATAGGAATCCTCAAGAGTTGAGAAAATTCTTCCAAAGTGGGCACAAGCTGGTAGTCAGGAAATGTGAAGCAGTGATGCAAAGGGTCAAAGAACTGGAAAAGAACTTTCATCATGTCTTCCTCTATGTTGGAAGTGACTAAGTTGAGAAGAAGACCATGCCTCTCGGTGAATGGAGAGTTCTCAGGAATCCTTGAAGCTAGCTACTTGAGTTGCGGAGGAATTCTTACAAGGTTGACTTGAATGGTTTTCCTACGAAGTGAATCCATAACCTACAAAACAGGAACAAAGATGAAAATCCAAAATACTTGAAATGGTTAGTGGATGCATATGATGCTTCATGATGTCCATGATGTTATGCACAAGTATATATGTACAAGCAAATCACACAGGTTCCTAGAAATAGTTGGCTCAACCTGTCCTAGAAATAGTAACCGGGTTCTAAGGAGCTCAATATAACTGGATTGTTTCCTTGTTCATTGTTTCAATTCAGCCTCTTTACTGGCGACCGAAATATTCCAAGGAACCAACCCTCAATGAGTGTAGTATCGAGTATCTACCAACTTCGGACTGCACCGAAGCCGGTCATCTCACTACATCCTAAAAGGCCAAGTTGGTCAAGTAAAGGTTCTAAAAGTTCGTTAGTGCTTCATGACATCACTCAGCGGCCTCGTATTCTCTTTGATTGACTCAAAGGCTACCAGTACCCACAAATATGTCACACTAACATAGCTATTGCTTAGACCGTGTCGGTATACCCCACACAGTTTCCACAATGTATTGCTATTTACCTATGAATGTTTCCCAAATCCGGGTAGAGGATTCAAACCCAAACAATAGAACCAAAGTGTAAAGCAAACAAGTCAAGCAAGATAAGCATGTAAAGGTGATCTAAAACCCTAAGGTAACCCCACTTTTATGAATATCCCCAGCAGAGTCGCCAGTTCTGTGATACGGTGGGAGAACTGACTTGAGGTTTTGCGTTTCGTCGCAAATGTCGCAGTTTAGCAAGAGTCGCCACCGACTTTTATTTTATCCAAAAGGAAAGGTAAAAAATCACAGGAAAGACCTTTGAGATGTTTTCTTGAGTTCGGGGGGTAGATTATGAAAAGGGAAGGTGCTAGAACGCTTTTCATCCATGGTTTTCCATGGGCTCTTAGTTACTTTTTTAGATCACTTGCTTTTCTTTTCCAATTGTTTGAAATGGTGCTTGGTGTGGTTTTGAAAGTATTTTGAAAATAGGCCATCGTTTTGGCAATCTTTGTAATGATTCTCGTTCGTAAGAATGTATACAAAGATGTTTGTCTTTTGAAAAATGTTTCAATGTTTTGAAAGTTGTTTGGAAAATGTTTTGAAATGTGTGTGTTTGTTTAAAAATAGCAAGGATGGTTTGCAAATTGATCAAGTAACTAGAAGCATCTATCTACTCGAAAGTCTTTATTGTACATTTTTATTCCTTTGACATTGTTGATTTACCATTGCTTTGGTAAACAACCTTATCTTTGGATGTTAAACGGGTCGGGTGTGGGTCATCGTATGACCATGATAGCAATGTTGCCAAGTATCTTTAGCATTTTGAGGGACTAAGATCATTTATATAGGCAACCTTTTGATAGCGTCATCGAGGGACTATGATCTTTTGTTTGTATTGTTTTGCCAAGATACCTAGCATGCATACCATGGCCATTTTTAAGGCAACAAAGTGAGTGAAACCCTAGGGGTGCTTGTGTGCAATGTGTTGTCATTTTTCATGCATTTTGTCTTGTATTAGGTCTTGCTATTTGTTTGATTTTGTCTTATCATACAAACCCTAATTTACTAAACATGTATATAATGCGATAAATTGCGTAAAGTAAATCTAAGCTATTACAACAATATTATGGGAGGGGGGATAAAAGTTTTGAATGGGGGATATTTGCACAAAATAAAACCCTAATTCACTATTACAACCCAATTGAGTTTATTATACAATAAATAAATAAATATACAATATTTAAATATGAAATAAAATGTATGTATGCAAAAATGTTTTTGTATTTATTTTTATGTATGTGAAAAATAAATTATTTAAGTCTAAAATAAGAAAAAATATTGTGATTATTTTTGAAAGGGTGAAAAACCCTAATTTTTGTTTAAAAGAAAATATATTCTATATTATTCATTTTTGTTCAAGAAAAATAATAATAATATGTATAAAATGTTAAATCATTGAAATATGTATGAAAATAATATTTTAAATGTAAAAAATAATAAAATAAAAATGTATGATATTTTTATATTATTTACAAGTTATTTTAAGAAAATAATTTCTATTTATTAAAATAAAACTATTTTTATATGCAAAAAAATAAGATAAAAAATAAAATAAAATGCAAAAAATTAAGAAAATATTTTTGGGATTTTTTAATGTTCAGAAAAAAAGTAATAAAGTCAAAAATATAAAATATGCAAGAAAATACAAAAATATAAAAATAATAAGTCAGGGGGGTGCAAAAGTAAAATGGGGGGTGTGGAAAGTGAAAGGCCCAAAGCGCCAGGCCCAGAACACCATCTTCATCCATGTCCTTGCTTCGCGCGCGCACCCTGTGTTCAAACCTGCAACTCTCTATTCTTTGCACAAAAACAAAATCTGGCAACATGAAACTTGTAGCATTTTTTATCACAATTCCAATGATATAAGATTTGAAACCTAACTCTAAGAAACCAGAGAAAATTTCAGTGGCCCTAATTCCTGACCTAATTTTTTCATGAACTTTAAGCTTCAAATTCTCACTACTCAGTTAATATAAGTAACAATTATGCATATCTACAGCTTAAGCAAGTTAAGGACTACATTTTTACTTCACAAATCAAAGCTTAAGGATGCTTAAATAAGGAGATAGAACTTTGAAAAATACCTTGTTCAGTTGAGTTTGGATATGGTAATGTGGGGGCTTTGAGTGAGGCCTAAAGATCGTGTGAGCTTCCTTGAAGTTCCCTCAAGCTTTTCTCATGCTTAGCTGGCCTTGTAGATGGCTGAAACTCCTTGTAGAAGTCAACCTGCAACCTTGCAAAATGAAAATGGTGAAGTGTGAAACTGAGCTCACAGTTGCAAGACAAGGGCCTGGACAGCTTAGGTAGGATGTATGTAAAGTGTTTGAAGCCTTGAAACAAGAAACGCACGAGCCAATATTGATTTGGCAAGGGTTCTGCAGAAGATGCCCTGTTTGGGTGGAAATTGGTGTTTTTGGTGTTTTAGGGTGTTTGGGATGTTACGAATTCGTGCTTAGGCTTGCAACAAAGTTCTGAAGTTGTTTCAAATGATGCTAAGCCTTGCCTTTATCAGATGGACAAGTTTCCTTGACTTTTACAAGTTTGCTTGCTTTTGAAGAAAGTTGGAAGTGACAATACAAAAGCTTGTACTTGCTAGCTTATTGACTGCATAGAGTTGGTACAAGTTGCCTGATGTTTGTGGATCTTGTTTGCAACAAAAGATCAGGTACATGGCTCAAGAAATGTAAAGTTGGAAAAAGCAAGCTTTATCAAAGTAGTATAGTGAACTTTATGCCATTTTTGGATTAATTCATTTTGCAATGCTTCAAAAGTCAGAACAAGACCATTATCCAATGTGTTAGCATTCAATTATGGAGTGTAGAAGGTATTAGGACCTGTAATACCAAGTACAAGTATGCTAGGATCTTATTTGCAACTTGTAACATTGTGAAACATGGCTTGAACAAAAGTGATAAATTGCCATTTTCTCTTCTTCGATTATCCCTAACCACAAATGATCTTGGAGAGTTCTTGGACATTTTGGAAAGCTTGTAACATACTCTACAATCCATATTTGAAATGCATTTTGATATTCCTCTTGGAACTAGGTGAAAAATTTCCATGAAATTAGGTCACAAAATCATAACATGAGATCTAAGCATATTTTGGGAAAACTTTGTGAATAAAAGTTGTAGATTTCATGGAGGACTACAACTTTTATGTTATAAGTTTTCTTTGAATCCAATTGCATCATGGTGAAAAAGTTGTGGAAAGTTGGGTAAAAATAAGAAATTTCCATAACTTAGAAAAATTCTAAGTTATGAAAAATTTCAAATTAAAACCCTAATTTGAAATTTTAGGTTTCTTGGTCAACAAGTTTCACATTTTGACATATTTTGATGAATTATGACCCTTGGCACTTGATTTTGACCAAAAAGTCAAAGTTTGACTTTTCAGTGTACAGTTGATTTTTGATCAGTTGACTGCAAAATTCATCTGTCAATCCTATGCATTTGAGATCTTTTGAACTATGTGATTAGGTCAAGATGATGCTATTGAGTACTTGAAATCATTCTTGAACCCAATTGACCATTGGCTAGGTTAAAAATCAGAAATTGCCCTTTCTCAGTCAAAACCCTAATTTTGACCATTTTGCCCTTTTGATGATCTGATCAAATTTCTTGAGGAGTTGTGATCCAAACTTGATCAATTGGTACATAGGAGCCTAGAATGGTTATTTGGATCAAAAATTATGAAGTTTGACTGTAAATTGGCCATGGTTGACTTTTTCTCCAATACAGTTGATTTTTAGGTCAATTGTCCAATTGATTGGGCAAAAATGCGATTCAAGGCTTGAAACTTGTCATTTGCAATCTTAGAGGTACAAGATGGTGTAAGAAAGTCACATGAAGAATTTATGGTCCAAAAATCCTTGTGCAAACTCAAACCCTAATTTCAGGCAATCAGTGCAAGGTGAGGTCTTGAGCTGAGCAAACCCTAATCCTGTCTTGAGTCGAAGAAGTCTTGTGAGGAAAAATCTTGATAAATGAGAGGGAAAATTTTGGGGTACAACACTTACCTAATCAATGGTAAGTCAACAATGTAAAAGGAATAGAAAATGCACAAGAAAGACATTTGAGTAGGTAGATAGCTTCTAAGTTACTTGCTCAATTTCAAACAATCCTTGCTATTTTCAAAAACAAACACATACACATTTCAAAACATCTTACAAAACATTGAAATTTTTTTTCAAAAGACAAACATCTTTGTATACATTCTTACGAACGAGAATCATTACAAAGATTGCCTAAACGAATGGCCTCTTTTACAAAATACTTTCAAAACCACACCAAACACCATTTCAAACAAAGCAAACCAAAGCAAGTGATCTAAGCAAGTAACTAAGAGCCCATGGAAAACCATGGATGAAAAGGGTGCTAGCATCTTCCCTTTTCATAATCTACCCCCCGAACTCAAGAAAACATCTCAAAGGTCTTTCCTGTGCTTTTTTACCTTTCCTTTTGGATAAAAGAAAAGTCGGTGGCGACTCTTGCTAACCGCGATATTTGCGATAAAACGCAAAACCTCAAGTCAGTTCTCCCACCGTACCACATCGTGATTCTCTTGTTCGAGTTTATCCATCTTCCTTCTGGAATTGGCCGGAGTATTGTACTGATGAGACATCTTGCTGAATGAAGTAAAGAAGCTCAGTAACACACCTGGATATGAACAAAAATGCAAGAAGTAGCTGAATTCTGAGTTGTGAAGCAAGTTTGGCAGGGTGATTCTGGTTATCTAAGCTTGGGAAATTGAATGGGGGATGACCCTCTATTTATAGGGAATCAAATGGAATGTTCAAACGTGTGAAATGATGAAGTTTGGAGGGAAATCGTGTGAACCTGATGTACGAGCAAAGTGTGATCTGATTTGCATCAAAACTCATCTAATCCTTGCGTTTCAAGGCTCTAATCCACTTTGAAAACTTGGTTAAACATGTTTAGATCATAAACGCGTGCTAATTTGATGTTTAAAGGCCAAAACATGAATTTCAAATTCTGACTTATGGAGAAACTTCAGTTCCAAGTTACCAAGTTCGATCCAATGGCATTTCGACCTCAAGGGGTCTTAGGGCAAAATTCTTGATGCTTTAGATGAGGTAACAAGCTTTTCAATGGAAAAAGAACGGAATCAAATGGAGGCTTGAGCTGAAAGTTACATGGAGTCAAAGTTGAAGAAAAATAGTTGACTTTCCATACATAGAAATATTTCAAATTCTTCTTTAAAAATGACCTATAATCTTTTGCATCCAAACATGGCCTTCCACTTAGAATTTGCTTTTGACCAAAAAATATGGAATGAAGTAGAACTCTTGAATGACATTTTGCAAATTGAACCACTCAAAATCTCCAAGAATTGAGTAATTTATGACTTGTTGAAGTTGGCCAAAAATCAAGAAATGACCTATAATCTTTTGCATTCTTAAGGCAACTTCTATCCATTTTTTCACTTTGCACATAAAAGAAGTCATTAAGTACACATCCTTAGGATCATCATGAAAAAATAATGGGCTCAAGGTGATAAAAATTGACCAAGATGACCATTTGAAATCACATATGGAAAATTGGGGATTCATCCAGATGACTTGTAATCTTTCCTCTTCACCAAGTTCCTTCCACATGAAAAATACTTGGAACTTTTGAAGTGATTTATTGGTAACTCATTGAAGATAAGAATGTTTTTGGAATCACTCAAGAATACCAAAAGATAAGCAAGATATGCCATTTTGAAGTCCAGAACCCTAGCCTCTAGATCAAGAGAATGCTTGGTGGAACTTTGCCAATTTTGAACAAACTTTTTTGTTCCAATATTTTTTCTTTGTGAATAGAAATTGTTGAGGATGATGATGAGGACTCATGGCCACCAAAGCCACTTCCATACTAGCTTCAAAACAAACTTCAATGGTGAGGTTTGAATTCCTCAAGTTATTGACTAGGGCATGGAAATAAACTCATGAACCCATGAAGCAACTTGCTAAAACTCATTGCCTTTACCTACATTATTAACAAGTAAGACAAACCAGTATCGCATTTTTTTAATTAGAGAGAAAACCAAAGCAAAATATCCACGATCACAAAAGAAAACAAGTTAAGGTGCTTGGTAATTCCTCAGAAGAGCAAGGCTAAAGATATGTAGGAGAACCAAAAGCCCTAATGTGATCTTGTTGTGATTGAAATAATATGGTATGATGAGGGAATCTTAGGGGCAAAAATTGGGGTACAACAACTGCCTTTATTTAACTTTCTTCTATCCGGAGATATGAAGGTTAAAAATCTTCGTGTCGACGTGATCAAAGGTACTTAAATACAAAACAAACCCTATTTTTGGCCCTAAGATGCCATGCAAATGCTTATGCATATGAATGCATATGAACAGAACCAAAGAGACACAAAGTAACATTGGGGATGAAACAAAATGAAGAAACAAAGGAGCAATCCAACCAGAAAAATAAATTACTGGTGAACCACAAGAACAGAATCAGAGAGGAAGATAACAAGCATTGATGTTCACTTCCGATGTACTACCAACGTTCCCTGAAGGTAGAAAGTGAAAATATATCAGATCACTACTGTTCACTAACGATGAACTATCAACATTCACTGAAGATAGCAAAAAGATAACAAACACCGACATTCACTGCCGATATACTACCAACGTTCACTGAAGGTAGAAAGAAAAAATATATCATATCACCACCGTTCATTGACGATGAACTATCAACGTTCACTGAAGATAGAAAAAAGATAACAAATACCGATGTTCACCGCCAATGTACTACCAACGTTCACTGAAGGTAGAAAGAGAAAATATATCAGATCACCGTTATTCACTGACGATGAACTATTAACGTTCACTGAAGATAGCAAAAAGATAACAAACACCGACGTTCACTGCCGATGTACTAACAACGTTCACTGAAGGTAGAAAGAGAAAATATATCATATCACCGCTGTTCACTGATAATGAACTATCAACGTTCATTGAAGATAGCAAAAAGATAACAAACACCGACGTTCACCGCCGATGTACTACCAACGTTCACTAAAGGTAGAAAGAGAAAATATATCATATCACCGCCGTTCACTGACGATGAACTATCAACGTTCACTGAAGATAGCAAAAAGATAACAAACACCAACGTTCACTGCCGATGTACTACCAACGTTCACTGAAGGTAGAAGAAGAAAAATATCATATCACTGCCGTTCACTGACGATGAACTATCAATATTCACTGAAGATAGCAAAAATATAATAAACATCGACGTTCACTGCCGATGTACTACCAACGTTCACTGAAGGTAGAAGAAGAAAAATATATCATATCCCCGCCGTTCACTGACGATGAACTATCAACGTTCACTGAAGATAGCAAAAAGATAACAAACACCGACGTTCACTGCCGATGAACTACCAACGTTCACTGAAGGTAGAAAGAGAAAATATATCATACCATCGTTGTTCACTGATGATGAACTATCAACGTTCACTGAAGATAGAAGGAGAAAATATACCAAGTTTCCCCAAGATTCTGGAATTTTGCCTAGAACGGTCTCAACTTCTTCTTTAACCAAGGCACTCTGCCCGGAAAGGGTAATATGTAAGTTGTCTCAAATAAAAAGACCTCCACTCATTGTCAAGGGGAAATGCAAAGAGAAATGACTTCCTGGGGATAGCAATATGACTTCCTGGGGAATGAATTATGGCTTCCTGGGGAAATGCCAATATATTCCTGCTGAGGGGATAAAGTCTTCTTGTGCAAAATAAATGCACAAACCAAAACTCAATGTTTTCAGAAATCCAAGATAAATGATATTGTCATGTAGCCACAAATCCAATTCGGAAATAAACTAGAACAAGACGGCCAATGCAGATACATTCTTTGAGAAATAAACTCAAGAGGGAAAACCAAATCTAACTAAGCAAAGAGCGCTACAGGAAAGGTCAGAACACAGTGTCAATGAACGATGATTTTTAGCAATGCATGATGTATGTATGAATGTATGAGTGCTATTATGCATATGCTGGTAAAAAGGATACATAATCAGTGCAAACAAACAAAACCGCCTCAGGTACTAACAACATTGGGCTAGACTTCAACCAAAAGGATCAAGCCAAGAAAGGTAAAAAGCAATTGTGGAGACCAAACCCATTGCATGCCTTAATTTCACTGAGGAGAAACATAATCTGGATGTAGCCAAATTAAACAAATACCGGGATAGAACGCCCTTCTATCAGTTTCATCGGAGAAAATAGTTTTCCAAAAGCAACATGCCTACTGGAGATTGCAAGACTAACCTCAAATAAAGAAGATCAACACCAAAACAACAAAACCTCACTGGGGGATTCAAGCCTAACTTCCTGAAGAAAAAACTGCGAATTGAAAATTTTCATCACGAACACTCATTCCAACAAGAGATTCCCTGGGACAACTTTCCCGGTAAATCAAGAAGTCAATATTAATGCCAAAACTGTAACAAGAGCGACATCTCAGCACACCGAGGGAATAAAACCTTTCACCATATGAGGGAAAACTTGCTGGGGAATCTGGGACGGAAACTTCTGACCATGCAAACCCAAAAAGCGAATCAAGACTTGACTGGGGATAATGGGATCAAAAACCCCAAATTGTACCTCACACCCACTGAAATTGTCTCTAACTATCTGAGAAACACACAAGGATTGCGCACACCAGCAAAATAACTTGAGAAAACCTTCATGAAGGGAGTAAATCTTCTTAAAACTACCGGAGTTTTTTCATTCTTGGGGTCACCCTTCTTGTTGTCATTGTTCATCACAAATCCCAAAGTAAGTTGAATTGTAAAGATCTCTTCTCTTTTTTTTTGAAAAGTCAATTTTGCTTTTTTAATCTTTTTGCTTTAACAGTTATTATCAGTAATAAATGATGTCTTTGCAAGCTAAATAAAAACAAGAACACAAAGAATTGGGTAAAAGCTCGAATTTCATTAATAAAATGGTAGTCTGCGAATGGCGAGACTCCATGGATGATTACAAAGTTTAGGAAATGGTAATACATAATGGAAAGGATACATTGAGATACAATGACCACTATCCCCCCTAACAACTTTTGAAATCCTGAGCAGCAGCTTTTGTTGAAGCATGGTGAGGGTCTGAGAAGATTGTTGCTTCAACGATCAAGTCTTGTCTGACGTAGTTACTTGCCAAGAAAAATATCCCTAAATTTTTCCTAAGCCGCCCTTGCGGGTTTACAACTTAGCGGGAAATTTATTCTGTTTATGTCTATAATTTTTGCCTAGACCTCCATTTCGGGTTTTCGGCCTACCGAGACGCTCCTTTTTACCTAAGCCGCCTGTTGTACCCCAAAATTTGCCCTCTCATGTTTTCAAAGGTCTTCCCTTACATGGTTGGTCACAAACACTTGCCTACCGAAAATAAAGTTTTTTTTTGAAGATGAACAAAATGTCTTTCGATTGGCATCTGGAAAAAGTCTTCGATTGGGTATCCAAAATCCTTCGATACAGGCTTGACTCACCAGTCTTCGATTGGGCATTTGGCACTCTTCTATCAGGCTTTAATTAGTAAGCTTCGATTAGGTGTTTGGAACCCTTCGATCAAGCTTTGGTCTGCAAGTCTTCGATTGAGCGTTGGACCCCCTTCGATCAAGTCAATTTCACAATGCTTAGACTACGCATTAACTACTTCAGGCGTACCTTTGACTCACGAGGCAAGAATCTCCTACAAGTTTGTTTTGATTCACAAAGGAAAAGGCCCCTCAACTTGCCAGCACACCAGGCAAGAGGCTCATTCGAAGAACATGTAAATGACTCATTCGAAGAACATGTAAAGGTCCATTTGAAGAAGCATTCAAAGGGTCAATTCGAAGAACATTCAAAATGTCCATTTGAAGAAGCGTTCAAAAGGCCCATTTGAAGGGCACATAAGAAGTCCATTCGAAGGAGGCAACTCAAGACCAATCGAAGAGCATGGCCTGGAGGCATTCGAAAATCAAAGGTGTCCAGGTTCATTCAAGATTCCAAAGAGACATGAATATTTCAAAAAAGGAAATCTTTTAATATGTCTGATTCTTGTCTCATGGCTTTAAAGGCTTGTTTAATTTGTTGTCTCTTGCCGTTACTAGACCATCATACTCCTATAAATACAAGGGCAAGCATACAGTGCAGAGGGGAACGAACAAGAACAAAAAAAGAAAAAAAAAGAAAAAAAGGAGGATTTGGAGATACGCTGCCCACAAACCCACCAAGGGTTATCAACATTTTCATAAGTAATCCAAGCCAAAGCAGCCATTCAGCAAACATCTCCACACCCAGAGCCACAGATCATACATCTTTAATTGGTAAGGGTTTGCAAAACCAAAATTGCACCTTCATGGCATTTAAATACACATTGCATATGTATTCTTGTTATTACTGATTATGTTGCATGTAAGCTAAAGCGCAAAGATGAGATTGTGCCATTGCTTGGGCACGATCTAAGTTTCTCCTTCGAATCTCGGGATAAAACAAACCCAGACCCAGATTCAGCAGATTCAAATTGAGGAAGGATTTGAATTGGGAGGAGATTCGAATCAGGGGGGTAAAATCCCCCCTGGATCTTTAACATTTGTCTCGTTTTGCAGGAAATATCTTCTCAGAATCTTGTTCAGAGCTTCAAGCTTAGCAACTTAGCTTCGAACTGGATCCAGGGTTCCCAGATCGAAGAATGACATATCCAGATCGAACACCCCCAAAGTGCAGCCCCTCATGCACCTTCGATCAAGCCTCTTCACTGGATCGAAAGACAGCCCACACCTCTTTCGATCCAGGCCTCCAGAATTATACCTTTCTTGATTTACTGCCTGTTCCTTCGATTTCATCTTTGTTTTGACTATTTTATTTCTTTTTTTAATCAACATAAAATCAATTAAAAAAACCACAAAAACATTAGGCTAGTTTTTTCTATTAAATTAACTTTGTTAATTAATCATTTAATTATCTTAACATTTTCTCAAAACTAAAATTAAGAAGATTTAGATCATTTTCCCAAAATAAAATAAAACAACAAAAAGATTTTATTCTTAGTATTTTTAGAGGTTATTTTCAGATTCGCGCGCATTTATTTTATTGTAACTGCCTACTGGCTTGTGATAGTTTAACTAAGACTTTTACACTTTACTGCTTTATTCCCCCAATTTTGGACATGTAAATAATCCCCCTCCCCGAAGCCTTGTAATAGCATAGGATTTACAATTCCCGCACTTTAAATTCCTATACATATATTAACTGTTTAGATGTATGCTAACTAGGATTGCATGACAAGATCTGAAAACAAACGGTAGAACACCTAAATATACAAAGATAATGTAACTGAAAAACAATACACTCGCACATGCCACTCTTAGGGTACACCTCACTTGGTTGCCTCGAACATGGTCATTGAGTATAGGATGTTTTAGAGGTCGCCCTCTTGTCCAAAGATCATAAGTTGCCTCGAAACAGTTGCCTCAGATAAAATGATCTAAGACATTAGGGTTACCGCTAAGGCGTCCTAACATTGCTTTAGTGGCCACACGTCCCTTAAATCGAATTGACCCGAAAACTCCAACGACGGTGCTACCTACTCCTCAATATTGGAATAGCATTGTCTAAAGGAAATTTGCACAGTTTAATTCCTTTTTGAGTAGGTAGAGGTTCTTAAGTACTTGCTCCTTTTAAAACAAAACAAAACTTTTCGCACTTACACTCTCTACAAACAAAAACTCTTTCAAACCCACAAACACAAAGAAAAGCAAATTTTTGAAAACATAATGAGCAAGTACCTAAGAGCCCGGGGATAACCACGGATAGAAAGGGTGCTAATACCTTCCCTTTCTATAATCTACCTCCCGAACCCGAGAAATATCTCAAAAAGGAATTTTTCTGTGCTTTTGTCCTTTTCTTGTTGGATAAAATAAAAGATGGCGGCGAATCTTGCTTACCGTGACATTTTGCGAAAACAAATGCAAACGCGAACCAGCATTCCAAAACAGTCAATTCTCATTCCCACCGATCACAGAACTGGCGACTCTGCTGGGGAATCTATAAGTGAGGTGTACCTTAGGATTAGATCACTTGTGTTTTCAATTGTATGCTTTGTATGTTTTTAATTTTGTGGGCTTGTATCAGAGTTCTATAGATCCTAACCTGGATCTGGGGATACCCTTTAGGTAAGTAGCAATAAACTGTGAGGGATTTGTCCGGCGTAGACCGACACGGATGAAACAGTAGCTACGTTGGTGTGGCACCTTAGTCTGTACCGATATCCCTTGTGTTGAAACGAGGAGAATATGGGTCTTCTGAGGAGTCATTAAGTACCAACTGACCTTAGAACCTTAAATTGACCAACTTGGCCATAGAACAGTAGCAGTATGCTACACTCATTGAGACTAAACTCTCGCGATGATTCTGGCCGCAAGAAAAGGTTGCTAAACTGGAATTATAACCGATTGAGGGTAGTCAATGATATTGAGATCCTCTAGAACCCGGTTACTATTTTTAGAACAGGTTTAAACCAACTGAACTGAAAGAGGGTAATACCTAAACTCTATGCCAAACTAAACTTAAGGCTATATGTGTGACTTGTGTGCCTTCAAACTTGAACTACTTGCACATTCTTGTTATCTGACAACATGAGTTCCTTGCAGGTTTTGTTTACAGTCTTTATCCAATAATTTGGACTTGTTGCAGGGTTTACTTACATCACCTCACACTTTTGCTTAAATTCATAGCATACACATCATAACATCATACCTTAACATTTCCTTAACCATTTCAAGGATCTCAAGGGTCTGTGATGCAGGTTATGGTAAATCAAATTTCTAGCAAGGGGCAAGGGGATTTATTTTCCTCTAGCCAATACCGTCTAGAGATCAAAACATGATAACTTGAGTCAGGGGCTATGACCCACACGATATGGTGAGCTTGACTCTTGAAGAAGGACTCTTAACGACACGAAGTTTCTTCTATCAAATTCTAACAAGTTTCTTGTTTACCCCGCGAGATCCTTGAAAACATTGCATACATATATCATACATATCATTGCATAACAGGTCATCCGATACAGGTCTCTCATGTTCTCGCTATTTATTTCAGCAATGGCTTTCCAACCAGACAACCAAGATCTCCGGGCTCAAAACGCCCAACTTCAAGAAATGTTCTTGAACCTATCCCAGGGGCAAGAAGAAATAAAAGCTCTCCTCACAAGGGGCTTGGTCCTAGGGAATCCATGAGGCATCACGAATGATCAGTTGGAAGGGCTACAAATTAAGTTGGCAATAATGAAGATCCAGATGATGGGACAACTGGTGGGCCAGATGGCTCTCATTCAAGACTTAGCTCAAAGACAAGAAGAGCTCAGGGTCCTCGTCAACAAGCTGCTTCAAAATAACCAAGTGGGGCAAACAACTAGGGTTGAAGATCAAGTCATCATTCAACCACCTTTGGGGCAAGAAGACAAGGGAAAAGCTCCTTAGCTTGCTTTAGGGTCACAAGCCCAGCATCAACTTCGCCAGCATCAACAGGGTAATCGGTGTAAGAGAAATACGTCTGGAAGACATTTCTCTGGGACTGATATACCACCATCTCTAATACTGAAACGATTGTTGGAGGTCAATCTGATTCCTTTAAAGGATCCTCCCCGGAATCCCAACACCTCTGCTCCTGGCTATCGTCCCGATGCATTTTGTGTATACCACTCCCATAGTCCTGGACATGACACCGATAACTGTTGGACTCTGAAGAACAAGATCCAAGACTTGATTGACAGAAGGGTGCTGGAGTTCATGCCGGATGGCGAGATGAAAATCTTCCGCTGAGAATTCTCCATCTGAGATGACTAGTTCAAACTAAGAGACTTTTGTTCATTTGAATTCTGAAGTTGTATTTTTCTTTGCTTATTCAAACAATTATTATCATGTCGAACTCTTTTATTTCATTAATGCATTGCATATGTCTGTTTAGAATCAATCCATTCGTATTTCACTATATTCAAATTGCTTTTATTTTTTGTGATGATCAACTCTGGATTAAAAAATTCTAAGACTTTAGAGGGAGGATGACGAAAACGATACCATGATCTTTACAGTATGCTTTTAAATAGACCCCGCTGATGAGGTACAAGCATTGTTTCAAATCCTAAATAGTGGAGTTATAAGGAAGATAATCCCTAGTCAACCCCTTTGAGCCAAAGAAGTTGGATTTTTTCTTTTCATGAATTAAAACCCTTAATTATAACCTGGGGCAGGGTAGTTCTCTCAGTTGATCCAGGTGCACAATGAATGGCATCAAAGAAGTCCTTCCGAAACAAAAGACGGTGTTGGTTCCGTATAATCGTAAGGACAGGCAGTCATTATCTCTCAGAAATCAAAGTCCATTAAGTCAAAACTTATGAAGGAGACTTACAAAACCGGGGCATCCCGCTGACTGTAATTACAAAAGAAACAGTTCAGGCAAAAGACAGGGATAATAAAATCAAAAAGAGGTCCTAAAAACTCTCAACAAAAATGACTGTCTGTTCAAAGTAAATTATCAGTATCTGAACCATCACTGGTATATCAGAGCAAAGACTCAAACAAGATCTAACGCACGATTAGCTGAGTTTAGGATCGAAGAACATCACGAAGAACGGGTGGTTACAAATAAATTTTGAGCCTTTATCCTTTGTTTCTTAAACCGTGAACCAGGCCACGTTATAAACCTTAAAAGTCCTAGCTGAGGCATGGGTTAGTTTGAAAGCATACTGTTACAAAAGGTATCCTGACTCCCATAGGGCTTGCTGTAAATCCTGAGTTGACATCACATTTTACAAAAATTCGCTTGTTTTATTTAAAACTGCATTTTCAAAGAACTTCAAAACAGACATAAGCTTTGCATTCTTAAAATAAAATTGTTTGCATATGACTATTTGTTCAACAGCAGGGAAATTCGCACGACGAATATCTAGTGAACAAAAACCTTTTCAATAAAAAGGGTCACCTCAAGTGGAAAAAACACTTCCAACCAAGGGGCACGGCATGAGCGTTATCTATCATCTGGGGCAGTCAAGTCAAGATTCAAGGAGTCTCTCAAAGATGCCAAATAGCCAGGGGCAGATCTCCATCTGAATCACTTGGGGCATTGGACATGAATTCCAGCAACAAATCTTGTATGATCAAACGAACATCTTCTGGTAGTATGGCAACACAACACTACCGACAATGACAACTCCCTACACCCTGAGAGCGTGGACATAGTCAGAAAATACTGTGCATGAATAAAGACCCGCTAGGTTGACTGGCCTAGGCAAAAATAAGGGCATCCCGGCGAACCAAAAAGGTTCGGGCAAAATTAGGGATAAAAACAAAAAGATTTGTACACTCAGCAAGTCGAAAACCTGAAAAGGCGGATTGGGAAAGACAGGGTATCTCGATGGACTAAAAATATGAAAAGGCAGTCCAGGAAAAAGTTAGGGATTAAAGCGTACAACTATGTCCCATCATCTCGTCACTTGCCTACCAGAAGAAGATTTGTCATTTCAATCGGCAATTACCAAGCACCTCATAGGTTGGAATAATACTCGATCCACAAGGCCTCCGCAGGCACCTTCTCCCACAGATACAGGGGCAGAAAAGTCTCGATGCAAAGTCATTGTCATATCCTCATTCCGCGTCCCAGTAACATCTACACTCCCCACAAAGTAAGAAAAGGACAGTGGTGTTAATTCTCCGCAGCGGAGGCTCGCAACCACGAATGGGTCGGTAAGATTCTCCCCAAGTCGAGTTTATCTATCACCAGCATTGGAAGATTATCCCCAGTGGAGTCTGGAAGATTATCCCCAGTAGAGTCTAAAAGATTATCCCCAGTGAAGTCGCAACTGGAAAATCATCCCCAGCGGAGTTCATTCCTTTCACAAACAGAAACTCAATTCCCAACAGAGTTTCATGATCACCAAGCAACGGTAACTCATCCCTAGCTGAGTTTATTTCTACAAATCAATTGGTCCTCTAGTAGGGTATCTCTTCTCCCCACAGAGTCATTGCCTCATCAGTTTATTCCCCAACGGAGTTACCCTCTCCTGCAGGTTTATTGTCACAATCATCTTCATTCACTATCCCCGGCGGAAACGAAGAATTCAACTCTTTTTCTCCAGCAGCTATCCGGGATTTATTTTCCCCAGCTAAAAACATCACATCTTCATACATCATGACATGCATACGCATCATACAACACAAATCTCATTTATTTTGAGAACATCACTCCCTGATGCATATCATGCATTACATACAACTAACATTTACCTTTCAGGAAAGATACAATCAGATTCTCACAAAATTTAAGCTATGAAGCCTTACCTAGGTTTCTTCCCGGTTCAGATGCAATTTTACCTAAACTCCTCATGAAGCAGCCTTACCTAGGTTTCTTCCCGGTTCAGATGCAGTTTTACCTAAACTCCTCATGAAGCAGCCTTACCTAGGTTTCTTCCCAGTTCAGATGAAGTTTTACCTAGACTCATCCTGGAGCAACCTTACCTAGGTTCCTTCTCTTCCCTGATGTAGTTTCACCTAGACTCATCCTGGAGCAACCTTACCTAGGTTCCTTCTCTTTCCCAATGTAGTTTCACCTAGACTCATCCTAGAGCAACCTTACCTAGGTTCCTTCTCTTTCCCGATGTAGTTTCACCTAGACTCATCCTGGAGCAACCTTACCTAGGTTCCTTCTCTTTCCTGATGAAGTTTCACCTAGACTCATCCTGGAGCAACCTTACCTAGGTTCCTTCTCTTTCCTGATGAAGTTTCACCTAGACTCATCCTGGAGCAACCTTACCTAGGTTCCTTCTCTTTCCTGATGTAGTTTAACCTAGACTCATCCTGGAGCAACCTTACCTAGGTTCCTTCTCAGTTCAGATGTAGTTTCACCTAGACTTATATTGGAGCAACCTTACCTAGGTTCCTTCTCTTTCCCGATGTATTTTTACCTAGACTCATCATGGAGCAACCTTACTGTGATCGGTGGATCTGGAACTGACTGTTTAACGCTGGTTCGCGAAATGTCGCGGAAGCAAGAGTCGCCACCGTCTTTTATTTTCTCCAATTGGAAAGGACAAAAGCACAGAAAAATTCCTTATAGAGATTGCTCTCGGTTTGGGAGGTAGGTTATAGAAAGGGAAGGTGTTAGCACCCTTTCTATCCATGGTTATCCATGGGCTCTTAGATACTTGCTCAATGTGTTTTCAAAAATGTTTGCTTGCTTTTCAATGTGGGTTTAAAAAAAGTTTCTTTGAAAAATTTCAGTTCGACTCGTACGTCAGAGTGTTTGAAAAATTTGCTTTGAAAGCTTTTGAAAATGTGTTTGTGAAAAGATGTTTTTTGTTTGTTTTTGGAATTAGAGCAAGTATCCTTGAGAACCTACCTACCCTAAGGAATTTGTCTGTGTAAATGTCCTTTAAAGTAGTGCCATCCCACCATTGAGAGGTAGGTAGCACCACCGTTGGAGGTATTCGGGTCAATTCGAGTTTATAGGGACATGGTGATCACCAGAGCAATGGGAAGACACCTTAGAAGCTACCCTCATGCCAGGTTCCCGGATCATGAGGACTTACTAAGACGTCCTCTACTCGACGACCACCTTTCGAAAGGCAACAGTGAGGCGTACCCTAGGGGTGGTGTGTGCGAATCGTGTGTCATGTTTCAGTTATTTGTCTTGTCATGTTTATTTGTGATCTACGCTTGATTTTAATTAAGGCCATTCATTCTTGCATGCTTTTTAACAGTTATAAAGTTTGCGGGAAAATAAATCTAAGGCTATTACAAATGGCGCGGGTCCACATCGCCAAAATTAAACCGGACCCGATTTAGCGGAAAAATAAATAAAGCGAATAAAAGTGCGAAAAATAAAGTTGTTACAAGGCTTAGGGACAATTACATAATTATAATAAATGACATAAAATAAATGCGCAAATTAAATAAATTATGAACATGGGTGTTGGACCCTTTTGCAAAATATTTAAAGTTAATGAGAATTAAAATTAAAAATTAAATGTTTTTGGTATTTTGTGTTTTTTTAGATTTAAAAGAAAAAATAAGGAATTAATTATAATTGACTAACCCTAATTCTATTGTTTTTTAAGTTTATTGTAAAAATGTTATATTAATCTAAATTAAACCCTAATTTTTACTTATGTACATTTAATTATAAAAATAAAATAAATAAATAATTAATGTTGTGATAAAAAAAGGGAAATTTAAAAGGTATAAAAATTATCAATTAACCTAATTCTATATTTTTTGGATTTTTATTATGAAAAAGAATTAACATTATAACCTAATTAAAACTAAGTTTATTTACATGTTAATTATTTACAAGAAAACAAATAAAATAAATATTTTTTTATGTTTTTTATCTTTTTTCTGATTTTTTGTGATGTTTTTTTGTATTTTGTTAAAAAGAATTAATTAATTAAATTGAGATAATAAATTAAATAAAAGTGCAATTGAAAATAAGAAAAAAAAATGAAAAGAAAATGCAAACCAGGGGGGGGGGGTAGCCCCAATTTGTGAGGTACAGGCCTGGCAATCTGGCCCAATAAGCATGCAATTTTTTTGACTTTTTTGGTTTGTGTATCATGCGTTTGACCATTGTGTACGTGTTCTTTGAATCTTAGCCATTGATTTGGTTTGACTGGACGCGTGTAGGCCTGGATGAGGATGGAACATGGTGCACCTGGACGTTAGCGTGGCATAGGAATTTATATTGAAAAATAACATTGAACTTTGCCAGACCTGGGACTTGAACCCAGGTCATGAGAGTTACAAATATGTCCACCTGCCAACTGAGCCATCACGTTTCATTTAATATATTATATCAAAGAAATAACAAAAATCAAAACCCACACATAATGGTTAAAACGCGCGCAAATTTGAAACACCCAACCATGGCCTGCCAACGCATCATCGTCTTCGTCCTCTTTTTATTTTTTTCTGAAAACACAAGCCTATGGAAACGGTTTTCTGGGCGTGGTCTTAGGCAGGTTTAGAAGAAATAGCGATTAGCTCATCTTTGAGCATAAATTCAGCGCGACTATCTCAATTTCTTCGTCCAGATATACTGATTGCAATGGTGGTATTGGGGTGGCCTGATTTTGCCTCTAGTAAGAATCCCTAATTCGAGCTCCTGAAAACCCTAAAAAGGAAACATGGCAATATCTTGTATACAGCACGAAAATCCAATTAAATATAATGGTTAGTTGTAAAACCTTGTAAGGAACATGAATATACAATTAAAATGCAATGATCATGCTTCAAAACCAAAATACGATTATGGATTTTCTTTGGTACAGTTTGAACCCGTTTTACCAGTTCTTGGAGCTTTGCTTATTGTTTATGATTGGCACACGTTCAGGAATGCCTAAGGAAACTATTGGAAAAGGAATGGAGGCTTGAATCCACCTCTAACCTTGAAATCAGTTTTGCACTTTTTTGCCAAAACTCCAAGTTTGTTCAATGGTATTTTGCGCAGCTTTTTTTGTCCCTTTGGCTTAGGGTTGTGTTCCTGATCATATAGTGAGGCTTTTAGGTCAACAAAATCAACAAAATCTCATGAATTCATTGTTTTCAATATTTGATTTCCTTAATATCTTTTTGAATCTTTTTTTCATGGTTTTTGTGTCAATTAGGTTTCAATCAAGCCAAAACCTTCTATATTAGCATGTGCACGAAATATTAAGTCCAAATCATGCATAAAAAGATTTGTTTTCATTAGGTTTGTATTTTTCATGCAATTTATTTAATTAAATGAATTATAAATGATAAAAAATCCAAATAAATAAATAAAAATGGAGAAAAACTTCCTTTTGGGCCTGATGGTCGTGCATAGGCTTGGCATGAAGAAACTTGGAAGAAAAATGGGCCCATTAGCAAATTTAGGCCTTTTGGATCAATGTTGACTTTTAAAAATTTCCAAAAATTTCCCAACTTCCACAAGGCATAACTTGCTCAATTTTTAAGCTTTTCACATGTTCTTGGACATTTTGGAAAGGTTTTTGAGTCCTCTAACCAATGCCTTTGGTCCCATGTCATTTTGATTTACCAATCTCAAGTTATGGTCTTTGACTTAAAGTCCCTTTTTGTTGACTTTTGAAAATGACCTATAATGTTGAAATTGATAACTTTTTGTGAGAGAATTTCTTGGACTTGGAATATGAAGATGAGTTGTAGGAAATGTCTTTCTCTTCAAAATGAGCTTTGGATGGAATTTTTCTGATAATCCATGTGAAAGTTATGCCCTGGTCAATTTCAGTTGACTTTTTCAGTTGTCCAAATATAACAACTTTTGCATCTTTGATGATTTCTGAGCCAAATTTTGAGAATCATGATCAAGCATTGATCAAATGATGTTTGTGGCTTCAAAATGATATGTTGACCAAAAATTTGAACTTTTGACTGCCAAATGACCATTTTGCCCCTACAGTTGACTGTAGTGCAATCTAGGGTTTTGACTGTGCAATTTTGAGCTGAATGCCTTGAAACTTGATATGAGGATACTTGACCATCTTTGTAGGCATATGGGACTTGATTGGGCCTTTGAAATCTTCAATTTCTTGATCAGAACTCAAACCCTAGTTTTGACTGTATAGGGGACCTTTGCACTGCACAACCCTTGGGGAATTTTGTGACTTGGCTTGGCAATTTCTTGAAGAATATGGGAGGGCAAATTTTGGGGTACAACAGTTGCCCCTGTTCAATCTTCTTAGACCTGAGGATGCAGATTGGCAGACGTGCCTTTCGTAATCCGAGGGTAGAAGATGATTGAACACTAAGGTGCCCAGAAATTTGCGCTCACATAGTGGTGGTGGAATGGGCTTATAGATGCCATTTAGAGGTCGCTGGATAGGGTGATGGGGTTATAGATGCCATCTGGACGTTGATCGCGTAGGAGATTCCTTAGCGAGAACCTACATACCTGCAAAAGAGAAAATGAGTACCTGGCACGTTGCAGGAGCTGATTTTAGATGCTTGGTATAGATATGTCCTGACTGGTTACAGGAGCTGAGTCTGGAGCTTCAAATGCTGATGAATGAACCAGGGATGGTTACTGCCTTAGCATGAATGGTAAGAGAACCTTGGGCGACTTTAGCTTCAACAACGCTCGTTGAGAAAAATCTTGGCGGGAAACCATCTTTGCAGTATCGGGAAGAAAACCATAAGCTATTATAATCTGAAAGGAATGATCACCTCACACTCATCGTCGGAGAGGGAAACATCTGAAAAGGACTTACCACCTCACACACCGTCGGAGAGGGGACCATCTAAAAAGGGATTACTACCTCACACACCGTTGGAGAGGGAACCATAGGGGACTGCTGAGTCTTTATCAGAAAAATCTGTTGGGCATCGATTTAGCTGGACTAGAGGAGGTCTTGAAATATCTTCAACTGGAATAAGTGACAGAATGTTGCCATATCTGGTTTACATCTGGACTATATCTGGAAGGAGATCTGGAAGCAGCATCAGAACGTCACCATATCTGGATCATATCTGAAACTATATCTGAAGGATACCTGGAAGCAGTATCAGAACGTCACCATCTCTGGATCATATCCGAAACTATATCTGAAGGATACCTGGAAGCAGCATCAGAACGTCACCATCTCTGGGTCATATCTGAAACTATATCGAGAAGGAAATCTGGAAGCAGCATCAGAACGTCACCATATCTGGGTCATATCTGAAACTATATCTAGAAGGAATTCTGGAAGCAGTATCAGAACGTCACCATCGCTGGGTTTACATCTGAAACTATATCGAGAAGGAATTCTGGAAGCAGTATCAGAACGTCACCATCGCTGGGTTTACATCTGAAACTATATCGAGAAGGAATTCTGGAAGCAGTATCAGAACGTCACCATCTCTGGGTCATATCTGAAACTATATCGAGAAGGAAATCTGGAAGCAGCATCAGAACGTCACCATATCTGGGTCATATCTGAAACTATATCTAGAAGGAATTCTGGAAGCAGTATCAGAACGTCACCATCGCTGGGTTTACATCTGAAACTATATCGAGAAGGAATTCTGGAAGCAGTATCAGAACGTCACCATCGTTGGGTTTACATCTGAAACTATATCGAGAAGGAATTCTGGAAGCAGTATCAGAACGTCACCATCTCTGGGTCATATCTGAAACTATATCGAGAAGGAAATCTGGAAGCAGCATCAGAACGTCACCATATCTGGGTCATATCTGAAACTATATCTAGAAGGAATTCTGGAAGCAGTATCAGAACGTCACCATCGCTGGGTTTACATCTGAAACTATATCTAGAAGGAATTCTGGAAGCAGTATCAGAACGTCACCATCGCTGGGTTTACATCTGAAACTATATCGAGAAGGAAATCTGGAAGCAGTATCAGAACGTCACCATTGCTGGGTTTACATCTGAAACTATATCGAGAAAGAGTTGCGGTAGTTGATAGTAATCATTTTTGTATTGATCTTTTTCCTGAAAAGGTAAAACATAATTGTATGCAAAATCATGATGCATGAACTGTATGTCTTCAAAATCAATGAGATTCGTGTAATATGATGCATATGCATGCTATAATGATGTATGTGACGTTTTATGAATGTATGTTTGTCTAAGAAAATAAATCCTTGACGGGTGCCGGGAAGTCGTATCCTGGGCTGATGTTTGAGGAACAGATTTTGCTTCCACTGGGGATGACGACTGCAAGTGTACCGGTAGGAGAAGATGACTCCGTTGTGGAATGAACTTGGCAAATGGAAGATTTTGCGGGGAGGAAAAGATATTCTAGCGACCATGCTGGGAAGAAATACTTTGTGGGGAATAAGGATGCCTTGCTGAGTGTTGATGATAACTTGCTGAGGATACCTTGCTGTATTGGAAGTATGAATGGACTTCGCTGGGGATAAGAAGATTCTGTCGACGACACTCTTTCCGTGGCTTTTGGCTGAGGATAACCCAGTTATATCCTGTTAGGGAAATAACTCTTTAAATCAAGCCGGACGACGCGTTCGTGCTCTGCGAGGGTAAGCTTCCAGAATCTACTGGGGGTAGGCTTACTGCTTGGGGATATGAATTCCAACTTTCCTGGGGAAACGGGGTTGGACTCTTCTGGGGAAGTATTGAACTGTATTGGTTATGTTCTTCAACTTACCCTGGTGTCTTGGAGGATAGAACAACCAGATTGCTTAGACCACCCTTTATTGCCCCTGTTTCTACGGGGGAGGCACTTGTGGGGTGCTGATAGTTGTTGATGGACAAACCTTCTTCTGGTAGACAGATGACAAGAGGACGGGGCATAGTCGTACGCTTCAATCCCTAACTTTTGCCTGGACCGCCCTTTCGGGTTTTCAGTCCACCGGGATACCCATTTTTGCCCAAGCCGCCCTTTCAGGTTTTCGACTTGCCGGGTGTACAGATTTTTTTCATTTCATCCCTCATTTTGCCCGAACCCTTTTGGTTCGCCGGGAAGCCCTTATTTTTGCCTAGGTGTGTCAACCTAGCGGGTCTTTGACTTTGCGTAGTATTTTTTTTCCGACTATGTCCATGCTCTGAAAGTAGGGAGTGCCCCTGGCTGCTTGTGTTGCCATGCCACCAGAAGGTGTTTGATCAGGCCAGATTCATTGTTGAAATGCCCCAAGTGACTCAAACGGAGATTTGCCCCCAGGCTATTTGGCCTTTGAGAGATTCTCCGAATCTTGATTGGATTGCCCCAGATGATGGACCATGCTCATGTCTGCCCCTTGATTGGAAGTGCTTTTGTTCACTAGGTATTCATCGTGCGAATTTCCTGCTGTTCAAACAAAAAGTCATATGCAAACAAAGTTATGTTAAAAATGCAAAGCTTGTGTCTGTCTCAAGGATTTTGAAAATGCATTCTTTTTCATAAAACAAATGATTGTTTGTAAAACGTGATGTCAACTCCGTATTTACCGTAGGCCTTAAGGAGTCAGGATACCTTTCGTGACAGTATGCTTTCGAACTAACCCATGCTTCAGCTAGGACTTTTAAGGGTTATAACGTGGCCTGGTTCACGGTTTAAGAAACAAAGGATAAAGGCTCAAATTTTATTTGTACCCCCCCGCTCTTCGTGATATTCTCCAAACCTAAACTCAGTTGATCATACGTTAGACCTTGTTTGAGTCTTTGCTCTGATATACTAGTGATGATTCGGATATTGATAACTTATTTTGAATAGGCAGTCCTTCCTTTTTGTTGAGGGTTTGTAGAACCTCTTTCTTGTCTGATTTTTTTTTTTGTTATCCCTTTCTTTTTGCCTGAACTGTTTCCTTTTTTGGAATTACAGTCAGCGGGATGCCCCAGTTTTGTAAGTCTCGTTCATGGGTTTTGACTTAATGGGTTTTTCATTTATGAATTTTTTTTGATAATGACTTCTTTTCTTTATTGATCATTCGGAACCATCACTATCTTTCTTTGTTTTATAAGGACCTCTTTGGTGCCATTCGTTATGCACTTGGATCAACTGAGAGACTACCCTGCCCCAGGTTATGATTAAGGGTTTTGAATTTCGAAAATAAAACTCCTACTTCTTTGGCTCAGAGGGGTTGACGAGGGAGTATCTTCCTTATTACTCCAGTGTTTAGGAATTGAAACAATGCATGTACCTCATCAGCGGGGTCTGTTCAAAAGCATACTGTGAAGATCGTGGTATCGTTTTCGTCATCCTCCCTCAAGAGGCTCAGAATTATTAACCAAGAGTTGACATCAGAAAAAATATGAAAAGAATATAACAAAAATAATTGTATTAATTCCCCAAAACAGACATATGCGATGCATTGATAGAATAAAAGAGTTTGCTATGACATTAATTGTTTGTATAAGCAAAGAAAAATACAACTCAAAAATTCAAATAAACAAAAGGTCTTCAATGATTGGGCAACGGAGCAGTGATTATGTTCGGAGTCTCAGACACTTCAAACTGAATCTCCCCGGCGTCGATCATGTCTTGAATTTTGTTCTTGAGAGGCCAGCAGTTGTCTGTAGTATGCCCCAGGCTATCTGAATGATATGCGCACCTATCGTTGGGATGATAGTTGGGTGCAGAAGTGTTCGGATTCCGGAGAGGAGCCCTTAAGGTGATCAACCCTGCCTTCAACATTTGTTGCAGTGCTTGATCCAACGACATGTTGAGTTTGGTGTACTGCCGTTTCTCCTTGCGCTGCTGCCCCTGTCCTTGTTGAGCAGGTCCGGGATTGGAAATCTGGATTGCCCCGGTCTCATGACGGCTCTTTTTACCGTGCACAGCATTGGATTCTTTCTTTCCATGATGAGGCTTTTTGTCCGAAGGTGCAGCCTCTTGAATTTTCCCAGACCGGATGCCAGCTTCTATTCGCTCTCCAGTCAAGATAAGATCTGTGAATCCAGCAGACGAGTTCCCAATCAGGTGGTTATAAAATGGACCAGACAAGGTCCCCAAGAACATGTCCACAAGTTCCCGATCAGTCAGAGGTGGTTGTACCCTTCCAGCAAGATCCCTCCATTTCTGCGCATATTCTTTAAAACCTTCACTTGATCCCAACGACATACCCTGGAGTTGGGTACGGGTGGGAGCAAGGTCGGCATTGTACTGGTACTGCTTATAGAAAGCAGTTGCCAACTCCTCCCAGTTACGAATTTTGGTCCCATCCAGCTGATAGAACCATTCGAGATGAGTCCCTGAAAGACTCTCCTGGAAGAAGTGGATCCACAAGTTTTTGTCCACCGTATATGGTTGGATCTTCCGAACATAGAACCTTAGATGCAGCTTGGGACAAGACGCCCCGTCATACTTAGAGAAGGGTGGTACTTTGAACTTCCAAGGGATAACCACACCAGTTGACAAACCCAGATCTCCGAAATCCAGCCCAGGTACCTGTTGAACCTCCATAGCTTTCATTCTGTCCTCCAGTTGTTTATATCTGTCATCAGCAGGAGGGTACTGCTCTTCATCAAAATCTTTCTCGTGGTCGGAGACCACTGGACTGGGAACCTCTCTCTCATGATGACTGCTTTTTCCCACAGATGGGGTTGTCCTCTCAGTTTCAATTTGCGGTGTATTCCCAGATCTGCGTCTAGGGCTGAACAGAACAGTCCTCTTCTTCTTCTTGTCCTTCTTCAAGAGCAGAGCCTTCAGATCTTGCTGCCCCTGGGTCAGATTCATGATCAGCTCTTGGAACTGGGCGTTCTGAGCCTGAAGGTCCTTGATAGTCTGCTCGGCTGATGATTCAGGATTCATGATGATCGGCTGAAATAAACAGCGAAGGAGGGTAAGCAACCTGTCAAAGGGATACCTGCAATGCAATGAGATGTATGACATGCATGTAATGTTTTCAAGGACCTCGCGGGGTAAACAGAGAAACTTTGTTAGCATTTGGAACCGGTAGCTTGATTGTAAGAACTTCATTTTTGTTGAGAGTCCTTCGTCAAGGGTCAAAGGCTCACCATATCCAGTGGGTCATAGCCCCTGACAACCTTAGCTAGAGGAAAATAAATCCTCTTTGCCCCTTGCTGGGCAGTTGGTTCATCATGACCTGCATCACAAGCCCTTGAGATCCTTGAAATGGGTTAGGATGTATGCAATGGTATGCAATGGTATGATGTCATGCTATGCATGGGGTCGTGTAGGTAAACCATGTTAGGAGTCCCCGTTAAGGACTATAAACAAACCCTGCAAGAAATTCAGTATACTTTGTTATGAGTCCCAATTAAGGACTATAAACAAAACCTGCAAGAGATCTAGTATACCCTGTTATGAGTCCCAGTTAAGGACTATAAACAACACCTGCAAGAAATTTGGTAAACCCTGTCATGAGTCCTAGTTAAGGACTATAAACAAGACCTGCAAGAAACTTAGTACCCTGTTATGAGTCCCAATTAAGGACTATAAACAAGACCTGCAAGAGATCTAAGTAAAACCTGTCATGAGTCCCAATTAAGGACTATAAACAGAACCTGCAAGTGGTTAGTACACCCTGTTATAAGTCCCAATTAAGGACTATGAACAAAACCTGCAAGACATCAAGGGTCAGATAACAAGCATGCAAGTAGTCAAGTACGAAGGCACACAAGTCACACAAAAGAGCCCTTAGGGTTTAGGCCAGCATGAGGTCCAGGTATTACCCTCTTGAAGTTGGTGGGCTCAACCTGTCCTAATCAAAGTAACCGGGTTCTAAGGTTCCCAATATCACGGGATTGCTTTCATTGTTCATCGTTTCGATTTAGCCACTGAACTGGCGACCGAAATATTCCAGGAAAGCAACCCTCAATTGAGCGTAGTATCGAGTATCAACCAACCTCGGACTGCACCAAAGTCAGTTATCTCACTACCCTAAAGAGGCCAAGATAGTTCAATTAAGGTTCCTAAGGTCTGTTGATGCTTCATGACACCACGCGGAGGCCCCGTACTCTCCTTGACTGAACTCAAGGGTTACCGGTACACACCAAAGTGCCACATCAACGTAGCAGACTGTTTCAACCATGTCGGTATACCCCGCACAGTTCCCTCACAGCCTCGTTGCAACTTTCTAAGAAAGGTATCTCCCAGATCCGGGTTAGGATCTATAGAACTCCCAAGGCAGTCCCACAATAATAAAGCAAGCAAGTCAATACAATTGAAAACACAGTTATGAACTACCCTAAGGTACACCTCACTTTAAGTTTATTCCCCAGCAGAGTCGCCAGTTCTGTGATCGGTGGATCTGGAACTGACTGTTTAACGCTGGTTCGCGAAATGTCGCGGAAGCAAGAGTCGCCACCGTCTTTTATTTTCTCCAATTGGAAAGGACAAAAGCACAGAAAAATTCCTTATAGAGATTGCTCTCGGTTCGGGAGGTAGGTTATAGAAAGGGAAGGTGTTAGCACCCTTTCTATCCATGGTTATCCATGGGCTCTTAGATACTTGCTCAATGTGTTTTCAAAAATGTTTGCTTGCTTTTCAATGTGGGTTTAAAAAAAGTTTCTTTGAAAAATTTCAGTTCGACTCGTACGTCAGAGTGTTTGAAAAATTTGCTTTGAAAGCTTTTGAAAATGTGTTTGTGAAAAGATGTTTTTTGTTTGTTTTTGGAATTAGAGCAAGTATCCTTGAGAACCTACCTACCCTAAGGAATTTGTCTGTGTAAATGTCCTTTAAAGTAGTGCCATCCCACCATTGAGAGGTAGGTAGCACCACCGTTGGAGGTATTCGGGTCAATTCGAGTTTATAGGGACATGGTGATCACCAGAGCAATGGGAAGACACCTTAGAAGCTACCCTCATGCCAGGTTCCCGGATCATGAGGACTTACTAAGACGTCCTCTACTCGACGACCACCTTTCGAAAGGCAACAGTGAGGCGTACCCTAGGGGTGGTGTGTGCGAATCGTGTGTCATGTTTCAGTTATTTGTCTTGTCATGTTTATTTGTGATCTACGCTTGATTTTAATTAAGGCCATTCATTCTTGCATGCTTTTTAACAGTTATAAAGTTTGCGGGAAAATAAATCTAAGGCTATTACAAATGGCGCGGGTCCACATCGCCAAAATTAAACCGGACCCGATTTAGCGGAAAAATAAATAAAGCGAATAAAAGTGCGAAAAATAAAGTTGTTACAAGGCTTAGGGACAATTACATAATTATAATAAATGACATAAAATAAATGCGCAAATTAAATAAATTATGAACATGGGTGTTGGACCCTTTTGCAAAATATTTAAAGTTAATGAGAATTAAAATTAAAAATTAAATGTTTTTGGTATTTTGTGTTTTTTTAGATTTAAAAGAAAAAATAAGGAATTAATTATAATTGACTAACCCTAATTCTATTGTTTTTTAAGTTTATTGTAAAAATGTTATATTAATCTAAATTAAACCCTAATTTTTACTTATGTACATTTAATTATAAAAATAAAATAAATAAATAATTAATGTTGTGATAAAAAAAGGGAAATTTAAAAGGTATAAAAATTATCAATTAACCTAATTCTATATTTTTTGGATTTTTATTATGAAAAAGAATTAACATTATAACCTAATTAAAACTAAGTTTATTTACATGTTAATTATTTACAAGAAAACAAATAAAATAAATATTTTTTTATGTTTTTTATCTTTTTTCTGATTTTTTGTGATGTTTTTTTGTATTTTGTTAAAAAGAATTAATTAATTAAATTGAGATAATAAATTAAATAAAAGTGCAATTGAAAATAAGAAAAAAAAATGAAAAGAAAATGCAAACCAGGGGGGGGGTAGCCCCAATTTGTGAGGTACAGGCCTGGCAATCTGGCCCAATAAGCATGCAATTTTTTTGACTTTTTTGGTTTGTGTATCATGCGTTTGACCATTGTGTACGTGTTCTTTGAATCTTAGCCATTGATTTGGTTTGACTGGACGCGTGTAGGCCTGGATGAGGATGGAACATGGTGCACCTGGACGTTAGCGTGGCATAGGAATTTATATTGAAAAATAACATTGAACTTTGCCAGACCTGGGACTTGAACCCAGGTCATGAGAGTTACAAATATGTCCACCTGCCAACTGAGCCATCACGTTTCATTTAATATATTATATCAAAGAAATAACAAAAATCAAAACCCACACATAATGGTTAAAACGCGCGCAAATTTGAAACACCCAACCATGGCCTGCCAACGCATCATCGTCTTCGTCCTCTTTTTATTTTTTTCTGAAAACACAAGCCTATGGAAACGGTTTTCTGGGCGTGGTCTTAGGCAGGTTTAGAAGAAATAGCGATTAGCTCATCTTTGAGCATAAATTCAGCGCGACTATCTCAATTTCTTCGTCCAGATATACTGATTGCAATGGTGGTATTGGGGTGGCCTGATTTTGCCTCTAGTAAGAATCCCTAATTCGAGCTCCTGAAAACCCTAAAAAGGAAACATGGCAATATCTTGTATACAGCACGAAAATCCAATTAAATATAATGGTTAGTTGTAAAACCTTGTAAGGAACATGAATATACAATTAAAATGCAATGATCATGCTTCAAAACCAAAATACGATTATGGATTTTCTTTGGTACAGTTTGAACCCGTTTTACCAGTTCTTGGAGCTTTGCTTATTGTTTATGATTGGCACACGTTCAGGAATGCCTAAGGAAACTATTGGAAAAGGAATGGAGGCTTGAATCCACCTCTAACCTTGAAATCAGTTTTGCACTTTTTTGCCAAAACTCCAAGTTTGTTCAATGGTATTTTGCGCAGCTTTTTTTGTCCCTTTGGCTTAGGGTTGTGTTCCTGATCATATAGTGAGGCTTTTAGGTCAACAAAATCAACAAAATCTCATGAATTCATTGTTTTCAATATTTGATTTCCTTAATATCTTTTTGAATCTTTTTTTCATGGTTTTTGTGTCAATTAGGTTTCAATCAAGCCAAAACCTTCTATATTAGCATGTGCACGAAATATTAAGTCCAAATCATGCATAAAAAGATTTGTTTTCATTAGGTTTGTATTTTTCATGCAATTTATTTAATTAAATGAATTATAAATGATAAAAAATCCAAATAAATAAATAAAAATGGAGAAAAACTTCCTTTTGGGCCTGATGGTCGTGCATAGGCTTGGCATGAAGAAACTTGGAAGAAAAATGGGCCCATTAGCAAATTTAGGCCTTTTGGATCAATGTTGACTTTTAAAAATTTCCAAAAATTTCCCAACTTCCACAAGGCATAACTTGCTCAATTATTAAGCTTTTCACATGTTCTTGGACATTTTGGAAAGGTTTTTGAGTCCTCTAACCAATGCCTTTGGTCCCATGTCATTTTGATTTACCAATCTCAAGTTATGGTCTTTGACTTAAAGTCCCTTTTTGTTGACTTTTGAAAATGACCTATAATGTTGAAATTGATAACTTTTTGTGAGAGCATTTCTTGGACTTGGAATATGAAGATGAGTTGTAGGAAATGTCTTTCTCTTCAAAATGAGCTTTGGATGGAATTTTTCTGATAATCCATGTGAAAGTTATGCCCTGGTCAATTTCAGTTGACTTTTTCAGTTGTCCAAATATAGCAACTTTTGCATCTTTGATGATTTCTGAGCCAAATTTTGAGAATCATGATCAAGCATTGATCAAATGATGTTTGTGGCTTCAAAATGATATGTTGACCAAAAATTTGAACTTTTGACTGCCAAATGACCATTTTGCCCCTACAGTTGACTGTAGTGCAATCTAGGGTTTTGACTGTGCAATTTTGAGCTGAATGCCTTGAAACTTGATATGAGGATACTTGACCATCTTTGTAGGCATATGGGACTTGATTGGGCCTTTGAAATCTTCAATTTCTTGATCAGAACTCAAACCCTAGTTTTGACTGTATAGGGGACCTTTGCACTGCACAACCCTTGGGGAATTTTGTGACTTGGCTTGGCAATTTCTTGAAGAATATGGGAGGGCAAATTTTGGGGTACAACACTTACCTAGGTTCCTTCTCTTTCCCAATGTAGTTTTACCCAAACTCCTCACAAAGCAACCTTACCCAGGTTCCTTCTCGGTTCAGATATAGTTTTACCCAAACTCCTCACAAAGCAACCTTACCCAGGTTCCTTCTTGGTTCAGATGTAGTTTTACCCAAACTCCTCACAAAGCAACCTTACCCAGGTTCCTTCTCGGTTCAGATGTAGTTTTACCCAAACTCCTCACAAAGAAACCTTACCCAGGTTCCTTCTCGGTTCAGATGTAGTTTTATCCAAACTCCTCACGAAGCAACCTTACCCATGTTCCTTCTCATAACCTTACCATACAGGTCTCTTTTCTCTTATCTCCAGACAGCAGTCCACAATACTGTAAGACCTGGACCTGATCAAACACGATCAGTTTCACCTTTCCATAGTAGGTCGCGATGCAGCCTATACACGGACCAGATATGCAGTTCACCTCCGGAGTTAATTCCCCAGTAGAGTAACGGACAACTAAAGCTCCTAAAAATCTATTTCTCTCAAGACAAATACCAACATTCCTCAATAAATTCCTCCTCAACGACAGGAGCAGGGACTCTCGTCAAAGGAATATCTCAAGAAATACACATTCTCTAGATGGCATCTTTAAGCCCATCTCAGACAATTCCCCACCACATCCAGGATGGCATCTTTAAGCCCATCTCAGACAATTCTCCGCCACATCCAGGATGGCATCTTTAAGCCCATCTCCGACAAATCTTCTATCTCCAGGATGGCATCTTTAAGCCCATTCCCGACATCACAATGTTGATACTACACCATGCGAGTGCAAATTTATGGGCACTCTAGTGTTCAATTATCTTCCACCTTCGGATCACGAAAGGCTCGAAAGCCAATCTATATCCTCAGGTTTAAGAAAATTGAACAGGGGCAACTGTTGTACCCCAAAATTTGCCCTCTCGTGTTTTCAAAGGTCTTCCCTTACATGGTTGGTCACAAACACTTGCCTAACAAAAATAAAGTTTTTTTTTTTGAATATGAACAAAGTGTCTTTTGATTGGCATATGGGAAAAGTCTTCGATTGGGTATCCAAAATCCTTCGATACAGGCTTGACTCACCAGTCTTCGATTGGGCATTTGGAACTCTTCGATCAGGCTTTGATTAGTAAGCTTCAATTAGGTGTTTGGAACCCTTCGATCAATCTTTGGTCTGCAAGTCTTCGATTGAGCGTTGGACCCCCTTCGATCAAGTCAATTTCATAATGCTTCGACTATGCATTAACTACTTTAGGCTTACCTTTGACTCACGAGGCAAGAATCTCCTACAAGTTTATTTTGATTCACAAAGGAAAAGGCCCCTCAACTTGCCAGCACACCAGGAAAGAGGCTCATTCGAAGAACATGTAAATGACTCATTCGAAGAACATGTAAAGGTCCATTTGAAGAAGTATTCAAAGGGTCAATTCGAAGAACATTCAAAAGGTCCATTTGAAGAAGCGTTCAGAAGGCCCATTCGAAGGGCACATAAGAAGTCCATTCGAAGGAGGCAACTCAAGACCAATCGAAGAGCAAGGCCTGGAGGCATTCGAAAATCAAAGGTGTCCAGGTTCATTCAAGATTACAAAGAGACATGAATATTTTAAAAAAGGAAATCTTTTAATATGTCTGATTCTTGTCTCATGGCTTTAAAGGCCTGTTTAATTGGTTGTCTCTTGCCGTTACTAGACCATCATACTCATATAAATACAAGGGCAAGCATACAGTGCAGAGGGGAACGAACAAGAACGAAAAAAGAAAAAAAAGAAGAAAAAAAGGAGGATTTGGAGATACGCTGCCCACAAACCCACCAAGGGTTATCAACATTTTCATAAGTAAATCCAAGCCAAAGCAGCCATTCAGCAAACATCTCCACACCCAGAGCCACAGATCATACATCTTTAATTGGTAAGGGTTTGCAAAACCAAAATTGCACCTTCATGACATTTAAATACGCATTGCATATGTATTCTTGTTATTACTGATTATGTTGCATGTAAGCTAAAGCGCAAAGATGAGATCGTGCCATTGCTTGGGAACGATCTAAGTTTCTCCTTCGAATCTCAGGATAAAACAAACCCAGACCCAAATTCAGTAGATTCAAATTGAGGAAGGATTCGAATTGGGAGGGGATTCGAATCAGGGGGGTAAAATCCCCCCTGGATCGTTAACATTTGTCTCGTTTTGTAGGAAATATCTTCTCAGAATCTTGTTCAGAGCTTCGAAGCTTAGCAGCTTAGCTTCGAACTAGATCCAGGGTTCCCAGATCGAAGGATGACATATCCAGATCGAACAACCCAAAGTGCAGCCCCTCATGCACCTTCTATCAAGCCTCTTCACTGGATCGAAAGATAGCCCACACCTCTTTCGATCCAGGCCTCCAGAATTATACCTTTCTTGATTTACTGCCTGTTCCTTCGATTTCATCTTTGTTTTGACTATTTTATTTCTTTTTTTAATCAACATAAAATCAATTAAAAAAAACCACAAAAACATTAGGCTAGTTTTTTCTATTAAATTAACTTTGTTAATTAATCATTTAATTATCTTAACATTTTCTCAAAACTAAAATTAAGAAGATTTAGATCATTTTCCCAAAATAAAATAAAACAACAAAAAGATTTTATTCTTAGGATTTTTAGAGGTTATTTTCAGATTCGTGCGCGTTTATTTTATTGTAACTGCCTACTGGCTTGTGATAGTTTAACTAAGACTTTTACACTTTACTGCTTTATTCCCCCAATTTTGGACATGTAAATAATCCCCCTCCCCGAAGCCTTGTAATAGCGTAGGATTTACAATTCCCGCACTTTAAATTCCTATACATATATTAACTGTTTAGATGTATGCTAACTAGGATTGCATGACAAGATCTGAAAACAAACGGTAGAACACCTAAATATACAAAGATAATGTAACTGAAAAACAATACACTCGCACATGCCACTCTTAGGGTACACCTCACTTGGTTGCCTCGAACGTGGTCATTGAGTATAGGATGTTTTAGAGGTCACCCTCTTGTCCAAAGATCATAAGTTGCCTCGAAACAGTTGCCTCGGATAAAATGATCTAAGACATTAGGGTTACCGCTAAGGCGTCCTAACATTGCTTTAGTGGCCACACGTCCCTTAAATCGAATTGACCCGAAAACTCCAATGACGGTGCTACCTACTCCTCAATAGTGGAATAGCATTGTCTAAAGGACATTTGCACAGTTTAATTCCTTTTTGAGTAGGTAGAGGTTCTTACGTACTTGCTCCTTTTAAAATAAAATAAAACTTTTCGCACTTACACTCTCTTCAAACAAAAACTCTTTTCAAACCCACAAACACAAAGAAAAGCAAATTTTTGAAAACATGGTGAGCAAGTACCTAAGAGCCCGTGGATAACCACGGATAGAAAGGGTGCTAATACCTTCCCTTTCTATAATCTACCTCCCGAACCCGAGAAATATCTCGAAAAGGAATTTTTCTGTGCTTTTGTCCTTTCCTTGTTGGATAAAATAAAAGACGGTGGCGACTCTTGCTTACCGCGACATTTTGCGAAAACAAACACAAACGCGAACCAGCATTCCAAAAAAGTCAATTCTCATTCCCACCGATCACACCGCCCTTTCGGGTTTTCAACTTAGCAAGTTGTTCTTTTATTTCTTTAGGAGAAATATTTCTTGATTGCGTCAGCATTCATGGGACGTGGGAACTCCTCGCCATCCATAGTTTCAAGAATTAATGCACCACCAGAGAAGGCTTTCTTGACAATATACGAGTCTTCAAAATTGGGAGTCCACTTGCCCCTAGAATCAGTGTTGAAAGACATGATCTTCCTGAGCACGAGGTCGCCTTCTCTGAATTCACGAGGTTTAACCTTTTTATCAAAAGCTTTCTTCATTCTTTTCTGATATAACTGCCCATGACATAATGTTGTCATCCTCTTCTCTTCAATCAAGTTCAATTGGTCAAACCTGTTCTGGACCCATTCAGCCTCTGTCAACTTGGCTTCCATTATCACACGCAACGAGGGAATCACTACCTCTACAGGGAGTACAACTTCCATTCCATATACTAGGGAGAACGGGGTTGCTCCTGTTGAAGTGCGAACAGATGTTCGATATCCATGCAGAGCAAAAGGGAGCATTTCATGCCAATTCTTATAAGTGACAACCATTTTCTGGATGATTCTCTTGATATTCTTATTAGAAGCTTCAACAGCCCCATTCATCTTTGGCCTGTATGGAGATGAATTGTGATGGACAATCTTGAATTCTTCGCACAGTTCTGTCATCATCTTGTTGTTCAAATTCGATCCATTGTCAATGATGATTCTGCTCGGCGCACCATACCGGCATATAAGATTGTTTTTGATGAAACGCACAACCACCTGTTTGGTAACATTGGCATATGAAGCAGCCTCTACCCATTTGGTAAAGTAGTCAATTGCTACCAAGATGAAACGATGTCCATTCGAAGCTTTGGGTTCTATCATCCCGATCATTTCAATACCCCACATAGAGAAAGGTCATGGGAAGGAAATCACATTGAGAAGTGTCGGAGGCACATGGATCTTATATGCATAAATCTGGCATTTATGGCACTTCTTTGCAAATTTGTAACAGTCAGATTCCATTGTCAACCAATAGTAACCTGCCCTTAGCATCTTGTTAGCCATCGAATGTCCATTTGCAAGAGTGCCAAATGAACCTTCATGGATCTCAT
This sequence comes from Vicia faba, assembly GCA_948472305.1. Taxonomy (NCBI): domain Eukaryota; kingdom Viridiplantae; phylum Streptophyta; class Magnoliopsida; order Fabales; family Fabaceae; genus Vicia; species Vicia faba. The sequence goes on from OX451739.1 coordinate 1,303,073,116, forward strand.
GCATCAACATGTCCGCTTCGTGTCTATCCACGCATCTGAGCAAGACCATGCCATAATTTCTCTTGTATAACACATTTTCACTGAGGAAGAAACTTCCTGCCAATCTTCTCAGTGTCTTTCTATCTTTCCTCGACGCACCAATCAGGTATTCCTGAGTCTGAAGAAAATGCTTGATATCATAATACCAAGGTTTCTCATCTTCTACCTCCTCTGTTGCAAACACATGAGCGGGCCTATCTAGTTGTCAAACTGTAATTCGGGGTATATCATTCCAAGTATTCACTTGGTACATGGAAGCCAGAGTTGCCAGAGCATCCGCCATCTGATTTTCATCACTAGGGATGTGATGGAATTCAACTTTATTGAAGAAGGGTAATAATCTTCTAGCATAATCTTTGTAAGGGATCAAGCCAGGGTGACGAGTATCCCATTCTCCTTTAATCTGATTTATTACCAAAGCTGAATCACCATACACATCTAGAGTTTTGATTCTGAGATCAATAGCTTCCTCAAGACCCATGATGCAAGCCTCATATTCTGCCATATTATTAGTGCAATCAAATGTTAACCTGGCGGTAAAAGGAATATGTGATCCATGAGGAGTAATAATCACAGCACCAATACCTTTACCATAAGCATTCACAGCTCTATCAAATATCATACTCCAACGAGATTCAGGATCGGGGCCCTCCTTAGGCAATGGTTCATCACAATCTTTCACTTTCAAGAACATCACATCTTCATCGGGGAAATCATATTCTGCAGACTGATGATCTTCCATCGGCTGGTGAGCAAGGTAATCTGCCAACACACTAATTTTAATAGCCTTTTGATATAACCAAGCAAAAATATCCTCATATTCTTTCAACAGCTCAATCAACCCGCTCTTTACATCAGGATGCAATGATGCTCCAATCTTGACTTCCTTCGGATCTTCTTCTGAACCCAAATTAATTACTTCCAAAGGCTCTTTGTACGGCTGAATGGTATTTTCCTCGCGCTCAAGCAACCGTGAGACCTCTTCTGGAATCTCATCATAATCTTCTTCGTCAGCCCCAAACACAGGACATTCAAAGTTGGGAGAGGGTGCAGGGTCATTGTATTCAACGGGTTTTTTAATTAATCTGCACATGTGATTTATGAATGTTTTTAGAAACTGGCACATATAACAAGTGATCATGCAGATTAATTTTCAATCATTATTTATTTTGAAAGGTTTTTTTATTTTATTACCATTTCTCAAGAAAAAGCAGAAAATAAAAGACATAATTTTGGAAGCAAAGACAACTTTTATTAATGATCTTAACAGTTATAGTAAACGAATAAGCCCTACAACATTAATACTTCCACCTTGGGCAGAGTGAAAGCTTTTCAAAAGAAATAAACAGATTAACAAAACAAATTACTTTGAAATATGTATGCAAGAAGGAACATCAATGGTGACCCAGTTTTGAACTCGGACTCCATGCGTCACATAATTCAGTACCTCCTGCTCTGCTTCATCCTCTTCAACAACATTAATCCCATAACCAATTGGATGGAGGTAGCCTCCGCTGCGGAAAACATCATGATAACTGTTCACATAATACTTTGACTTAAAACTTCCGCCTTTGCCATTCCTCGAAGTGAAACCCAAACCAGTTCTGTTCTTGTTCACGGGTGGATCCACAGGTCACCCCCAAACTGTATTATGACCATTGCATACAACCTGCTGCGCGTCCTTCAGGGAAACCACAAAATTCTCATTCCCCCTTATGTTGTCAATGGATAGAGCTTGGAACTGGGTTCCAACAACAACCTCATCCTCTTCTACAATACTGAAAGAGGATATATGGGATATCAACAATGCCTGCTCCCCATTTATGATCACTACCTTCTCTTCAGGCACAAATTTTAGCTCCTGATGCAGAGTTGGAGTGACAACACGTGCTTCGTGTATCCATGGTCGTCCTAGCAAACAACTATATGCAGGAATAATGTCCATGACCTAGAAGGTTATCAGGAACAAATGTGGTCCTATATTGATGGGCAAGTCCACTTCACCGATGACAGATTTCCTCGACCCGTCAAATGCCTTCACAATGATGCCACTCGAGCGCATAGGTGTTCCTTGATACTTTAACTTCATGAGGGTACTTCTCGGTATAATATTCAACGCGGATCCGTTATCAATTAGCACATTGGATAGCGAGTCATTATTGCAGTTCCTAGATATGTTGAGGGCCAGCTTGTGATTCCTCCCTTCATCTGGTAACTCATCATCGTAAAAACTCAAGTTGTTACATGACATAATGTTTCCAATTACGCTGCTGAATTGATCTAACGGCATGTCATTCTCAACAAAAGCCTAGTCTAGTACTCTCATCAGTGATTCTCTATGAGCAGAGGAATTCATCAATAAAGCTAGGATGGATATCTTTGAAGGAGTCTGCAATAGCTGATCTACAATTTTGTAGTCGCTCATTTTAATTATCTTCAAGATATCATCCACTTATTTCTCTAATGTAGCTCCACTAGTCTCTCCTGCAGCCTTCTTAGGCTTATCGTTCTCAGCCATTTTCTTTCCAGCAACAACATCTCTTCGAATAACTGGCACAAACACACGACCGTTACGGGTCACCCTGCTATTATCAGCTATATTTCCAACATCTGGCATTGGATGGATGGGAACTTCCATCCTATCCTCTAAGAATATAGTGTTGTATTTGTAAGGCACCGCCTTATCTAATTTATAAGAAACAGGACCTGGCAGACTAATTACCAATGGGGCAGCAACTGATTTTCTATGGTACTCCACCTCAAGATGAGCAGGCACACCAAAACAAGGTACAATGAAGTTTACTCCTTCCTCAACACAATCAACCATCCAAAGATCATTTCCGGCAAACAAAATTTCTTCTGAAGAGAAATACTCATCTGCAGAGGCGTACTCCTCCTCTGACTCTTCTCCCATCAAACAAACTTCAACCATATCAATCTCATGATAATCATCTCTCTGACCTGTGATCTCGATAGTTCCATTGTCTAACAGCAATTGAACACCCTCTCTCACAATAGAACATCCCCGGGGGTCTTGACAGTAAACTACGCATGATCCATATTGGTGTTCCACCTGACCAGCAGTACGGCAGAAAGTAGCATGCAACTGCACGAGATCTTCATTAAAATGCTCCACTTCAAAAATTCTGAATTCACCAGGACATCCAGAAACCATATTCACTTCCTCTTCATACTCTTCCCTAGGCCTAATTATATGGATTAAACCTTCATCCATCATCTCCTATAAATCAACCTTTATCTTCTCGCAACCCTGTATGTATGTACTACAAACATCACAACTGGCGTGGTCATGCGTATAGTAGCTGAATTCACAGAGGTCTGCGTGCATCTTCACCAAATCTCCTCTAACCAGATTAATGTCAAAAATCCAGCAGTCGCCTGGACAACCGGCCACCATATTCACAGCATTTATGCCCCTGTGCTTGGATAGAGGATTGTCTTTCACATTAGGTCACATGTCTTTGAAAGATAAAATTCCATACTTCACCAACCTTTGCACTTCATTCCTAAAAGGGTAACATTTTTCAACACTATTCCCTGGTGCTCCTTGATGAAAGGCACACGTCTGGTCTGCATTGTAATACCAAGGCAATGGCGACGGTACAACTGGAGGTGGTCGTATCTGTACCAACTTCTTCTGAATCAATGCTGGTAGTAGCTCTGCATAACTCATGGGATAGGGTCATAGTTCTCCCTTCTATGATTATTCCCTTGGTTCCCCTACTGGGACTGTCTTTGATAAGCAACGGTAGTCGGAGCGGCATTCATAACAGGAGTAACTGAGGCAACTTGCTGGTGACACTGATAATTCCTTCTAGGAGCGTTTATCCTCCTCTCTTGCATGACAGCATTGGTATCCCCCTCTTTCTTCTTTGTAAACCCATAAGCTGGCTTTTTCACACCTCCGGATCCTTCACCCTTCGTCAAACGACCCTCTCTTACAGCCTCATCTAGGCGGACACCCATCCCTACCATCTCTGTAAAATCACTTGGGGCACTTGCTACCATTCTTTCATAGTAGAAAGAGCTTAGCGTCTTCCGAAAATTTTTAGTCATTTCCTTCTCCTCTATGGGAGGAATCACTTGTGCAGCTACTTCGCGCCATCTCTGCGCATACTCTTTGAATGATTCTCTATCTTTCTGAACCATGGCCGAAAGCTGGTCACGATCGGGTGCCATGTCCATATTGTACTTGTATTGTTTAATGAATGATTCTCCCAAATCATTAAAAGTATGGATGTTGGCATTGTCCAAGCTCATATACCATTTCAACGCTGTGTCGGTTAGACTATCCTGGAAAAAGTGAATCAGCAGACGCTGATCATCAGTATGAGTAGACATTCTCCTCACGTACATCACCAAGTGAGCACGAGAACAAGTGTTTCCCTTGTACTTCTCAAACTCTGGGACCTTGAACTTAGCAGGCACTTTAACATTCGGTACCAAACACAGCTCATTCACATTCTGCCTAAATAGCTCATTTCCCCTAAGAGCATTCATCTCTCTTTGCATTCTATCAAACTGCTCTTGGAAATCATCCATTCTGTCATAAAAACCCAAGTCCTCACTCGGCAAAGGGAAAGGACGACATACATCTTCATTAACAAATGAAACCAAATTCACCGAAGGAGGTGCAGCAGGAACAGTATGCACCACAGGAGGTGCCAGAGTAACAACAGTCTAAACCACCGGAGCATCTTGAGGGCCAATATTGAACCCTTCAGGTGCAAAATTCTCTGGCATTCCCCACGGATAACCCTGAGGCATACGGTTTTGAACAACAGCCGGAGTAGCGAATACAGGAACAGTAGGACATTCTGCATTTGCCCTTGTTGGTTGAGGTTGAACACTCTATGGATGATTCTGAGCAACCACCAGAGCTTCCAACAGAGTAGTCAAGTTGGCCAAGCCAGCCTTCAAAGCAGAAACTTATTCGCGCAGCTCGCGATTCTCCTATTCCAAATTGTCCATCTTCTTTTTGAAATTACCCTGAGTGTTGTAGTGATGAGTCACCTTGCTGAACAAAGTAAAAAGCTGGGTAAGGCACCTGGATATGCATAATAAATGCAAGAAATATGTGAAATATGATGCATGACATGCAATGCACATGATTATTTTTGCTTTATTACTTAATATTTCAAGGGATTTAACGTTTATAGACATATTGCAAACATCAAAATAATAACACATTTGAAATACTGAAAAAATTTATTATAGTAACTTCAAAAGGGATTACAAGTTTCAATGATCCCAAGTACAAGGGGAAAATACAATCTAAAAATCCTGAGAGAAAGAAACTGATAGAGATTAATCTATATGCTGGCGCTTCCCTGTGAGCCTGGAAATCTGAGCCCTCAACCTCTGGTTTTCTTCTACGTGCCTGATGGAAATTTCCTTCTAATCCTCTGAGGCAGGAAGTGAGTGATCAGCACCTGTTTGAGGATTAGGAGAAAATAAATCCCCTTGCCTCTCCATAGACTCTACTGCTCGACTCTCAATGATCTCGATCAAATCGTCTTTCTTCTTCAGGTCTGCTCTGTAGGAACCCTCTAAAGTCTGGAACTTGTTCTTCCAAGCATCCCTTTCTTGTTGCATCCTAACCAAAGCAAGTTGCAAATCTTCTAGATCATCTAATAAGGGAGGAGTGGTCTTCACAAATAGGTCAGGCATGGGTGTCTCCCGAGTATATGGCATCTTCAACTGAATGGCTCCCGATCGGACCCACTGAAGATATGTCTCCAAAGAAACAGCACCCCTAGGTCCCAAATCCTTCCTACTCTTCTTATGAATGTGACGCCAGGCCTTCGCAATGTGCTCCCTAGCTTCCCTGTGGTCTTCTCTTTCCTTCAGAAAGAAACTACTCAAATGAATACTATTTGGTTTGTCCCTCATCGGATAACCAAGATGTTGCCGTGCAAGAACAGGGTTATAGTTAATTCCTCCTTTTGTACTAAGAAGAGGTACATTGGGGAAACTACCACAGTTGTCAATAATCTCCGCATCCTGATAAGCTCGATGATACCAATCAATATCCGAGTGAGTAAGTGCCATGATCTTAGGAGCCCAACAGGGTTCCTTCTTGACATCCCAAAAAGCATTAGACTGCGACATATGAGAGATGAACCACTGATATAACAAAGGCGTGCAGTAGATAATCATTCCCCCATGATAGGAACTCCGAAGATGAACAGAGTAATAAGCATTACCCAACAGTGTAGGAACCGGGTTTCCAATCATGAAAATCCTGATAGCGTTAATGTCGACAAACTTGTCCATATTAGGAAATAAGAATAATCCATAAGCAAGTAAAGCAAAGATGGCCTCAAAAGCAACCATACTCTTCATTTTAGCAAGGTAACGAGCTTTCTCCAATAAGAATTGAGCTAGTAAACCTCTAATCCCTCCTTTGGTAGTCAGATGGGCTTCCACCTCAGACTTTCCCAGATGAATCAAAGCAGCTATCTCATGTGGTTTTGGCTCACCCTCCAAACCAGTAAAAGGAACACGATCGGTAATGGGTAAATCCAATAGATAGGAATACTCCTCCAGTGTAGGCATCAACTGGTAGTCGGGAAAAGTAAAGAAGTGATACACCGGATCATAGAACTGGACCAAGGTCGAGAGAATACCCTCCTTCATCTTCAACTTCATTAGAGGAATAATGGATCCATACTTCTTCCGAAAGTCTGCAAAACACTCAATATCTGGAATTAGACTGATCAACTCATCTACCTTGGGATCCTTGAAACTGTATTTCCCGGTCTTTCTCTTTCCAGAATCCATGGTAAAAAGTACCTGAGACATTCACAAATAATCAACCTTTAAATCCCTTGAAATATTGTTTTCTTCAAAAGATGTTTATGGATGCATGGATGCATGATGCAACAATAACACACAAGATCACACATATAGGGTTCATAGGTTCAACGTCACGAGCATGAGGTCGAAGGTACTACCCATAAGGTGTTGGTCAAAAAAGTTATCACCTGCCGAACAAGGTTCTAGAGGTTCCCAGAGTCTACATCCTTCCTTCGGATATTACGAACTTCTCGATTAACTCAGTAATTAGTAATATTCTCAAGAAAGACTCATCCGAGCATAATATCGCGTGACAACTATTTCTGGATTACTCTGTCATAGCTTCCGCACTACACCTAAAAGGCCAAGATGGGTTTGGTATTCTACAGTCCTCAGTTTCAGTAGGCTCCCAGGTCGAAAGCAATACGTCTTCCGGATTACTCGGTAAACAACACTACAGTCAAAGGGGCCTCCACTGAGTGGGGGATCTCATGCCTCCTTTTTTGGGATTACTCCCTCAAAGTTAACATGACTATACCGCCCGTCCTATCTTAAAGTTTGCCCAAGTCCGGGTATAGGACTCATGAGTAATCACCAAGCACCCTGAAAACCAGGAAAATCCAGACAAACGTATATACAAAATATAACATATAAACAATAATAACACATATACAGATATAAACAAAAGATAGGCTCAACCCACTTAGGGATGGACCAGCAAGAGGTCAATCTTTCCCTAGTGAAGTCACCATTTTTCTATAGTGGTAGAAATGTACAATACTAAGCCATTGGATTGACTAGACTTTATACAAATCAAAATAAAAATCGCCACCACGCTTTATTGTTTCCAAAGGAATGGGAAAAGAGCGAATAACCCAATAAAAAAAAGGTGGAAAGATTCAAGGTAAGGGGGTTGGTTATGAAAAGGGAAGGTATTAGCACCCTAAACATCTATTATACTCCGCAGGAACCTCTTTATAAAATCTGTATATTTTGGCTATGAAATGTGTTGTATATAAAATGGATGGTGGAGGTGAGAAAAGAAATATAATTTTTATGATTTTTGCACCGGCCACGGTTGCAAACCTTTAGTGCCTACGTACCACCTTTCATGCAATAGGGGATCAGGGTACATGTAGTTCCTCTTTTAAAAATTTGAAACAAAAGTGTGTTGGTTAATTTTATGAGATAAGTCATCATCATCATTGTCCGTGTGGAAAACATACTTACTATCCACAATCATGAGGAAGGAGAATTTGCATCATCTCAAAGTGGAGGATATGGGTTGGATTTTAAAATCAACAATGCCTCACTCAACATCCAAGTGGAAAATATCTCTCTTCACTATATCTTGTAGAAGTATAGTTGTTTGCATCACTACAAGGATTGACAAGAGTCTAATCTTTTAAGAAAAGTTTAAAGGATAAAAATCCAAAGTGGCAAAATGGTGTGAAATGAGATTAATTGACTTTTAGTCTTCTCACAAAAAATTTCAAGGTATCGTTAAATTGATTGAAGTTTATTTATGAAAATATTTTAAAAATGCATGGACATAATAAGTCAAAGTTTATTATGAAATTGGTTTAAGTTTCAAAACAAGAAGAGTTTTCAAAAGGATGGAGAATATTTTTGAAATTAAAGAAGATGGGAGGAGAAGAAGAGACTATCCTAAAGTATAAGGTAAAAGCTAAGGATAAGGACCATCTAACCAACAAGAAGCCAAAACTTGATATTATGAGCCAAGATAGAATTCCCTTTCTTTGGATTGAAACCAAGCAAGCAAAGATACTAGACCTCTTCAAGTGTATTAAGTCTTTACAAAAATTGGGCAGAGTAACGACTGTATACGGGTGAATTCCAGATTACAAATAAAGGATGTAATCATAAAAACCTGCACACAAAAACAAACAAGCAACCCAATGTCTTGAGGTAAACCTCAAGAGCTCCAGACAAAATAATCAGATAAGATCACAAGGTCTCCAAAGTAGGCCAAGGTTTCTAATCCTAAGTCCAAGAAAAAGTCCACTGCTCCATAATGCCAAGGATAGTAACCAAATAGTCCAAGTACCATTAAGAGTTTTTTAGGGTTTAAGTTGATTATTAAGTATCTTAAGAAAAGAAAAATAAAAGCTCAAGTGAGCAAAATAAAAAGGACAAGAAAATAAATGCTCAAATGAGCAAAGATGAAAATGGCATAAAATGAAAATGCTAAAAGATAAATATTGCATAAAGCATAAAAGAATAAAAGCATAAAATAAAACAAGTTAATAATTAGTGGTTAGTTGGATGACCATCTTGAAACTTGCATTTGGAACTCATTAGAGGATTGGTAGAACCAAAGCCTCCACACAACAAGTTGCATTTGCTTTTTGTCAAGTATATCATCCATTTGGAATTCTCATAAGTACCATTTAATGATCAGCGATGTTTAAGTGATCCGCGTTGACCAAAGGTGTTGTAGATCCATTAGAGGATTGGTAGAACCAAAGCCTCCACACCATGAATCTCAAGGTTATTCAATCAAAGAGATCAAATTAACATACTTGTGTTTGCAATCGTAAGTTTGGGCCACGAATGATCATTTATTAGAATCGGGACAAGAATTTAGCGCTATGATAAGCAATCGTAAGTGGACTTATATAGAAGTCGCACCTATTTTGAGGCCGGTCAATATCAATCTATGCACCACTTGTTTTGAGACATGACATATAGGTCATGCTCCAACAACATTTAGTGCAATGAGAAGGGGATGAGATGAAGAGGGTTAGGGCAAAAGATGAATAAACCACTTTTGGATTAAAAATTTAATCAAACTATTATTAAAATCATTCATCCATTTTTTGTGTAGTTAAACTCAACACCATGGATCCAATGATGTTAATGAAGTCATGATCAAAAAATCAACCCAAGACAGCCAGAAAATAATCACAAAATAATAACATATTTTATATATACATTTAAAGGTTTAAAAGTGTTTTATAAAATGGAAAATGATGAGGAAAATATCAATTATATTCAAATTAATCAAGAAATGAAAAATAAGACCAAAGAAAAATCAGAAAAGAGGCCAAGTGATTTTATAAAAAATTTGGGAATTTTTAAAGGTCAGAAACTATTTTTAAGAATTAAAATAAATGGGTAAAATAAACAAAAATAGTAAAAAATAGTAAGGTCAGGAACAAAAATAAAATAGGGTCACCAATATTTGTTACAATATCATTGGATCATTCCATAATTTTTTCAGAATTTAAAAATGTGTAAAATTATTTTTAAACATTTTAAACAAATCAAATAAGTGTAAAATTCATAAAAAATGCTAAAACACAAAATTAAATTGTGAAAAAATAAAAATCGGAAAGAGAATAATCAAAAATATTTTTCATAATTTTTCAGATTTTTTGGACTAAAAATGAATTTTCTATGATTTTTTTGAAATTTAAAACAATTAAAATATAAAAATCAGAAAAAAGAAAATAAAAGAAAAAGATGTGGACCATTGGATGAGAGTCAAAACGCATTAGTAATCAAATCCAAGGGATCTGGCACGTTGTGCATATCATGGTCTTTAATGAATAATGTACATAATCATTAATAAAATCAGAATTTGAAAATAATAAATGGCATGCTTTCATTGTTTAGAAGATGACACGTTGGTCATCTTCAACCTCCAGCCCTCACGAATTGCAGTTCTCTCAAACTGTAAAATCAGAAGCTCAGACCTATGTCATTCGCTTCGTCTCTTCAAGACGAAGACAACCGCACCCTCACGCCAAATTTATATAAATTGTAGCTTAAGCAATTTGGAAAGAAAGTTTTGAAAAGGGATTTGAAAATTCATAGTCAAAACGTGTTTCCAGTAAGAAGTAAGTGTTGCAACTAGAACCAGGGAAATGAGAGCAACACAATGATACCAAAGTTTTGAAGAATTGATGAAGGAATCTACCTATTGAAATTGAGTTGCAGAGCTCTGAAACTGGACTTATAGGGAGCAATGTAGGGCACAATTCTTGAATGTAATTATATGGTTAGCTTCAGGGAAGATCAAGGAAGGTGAATTGATGGGAAAAAAAGGATTAAAAAAGACTTGAGAGTAGGATTCGAAGTAGCTAAATTCTGAGTTGGGAAGCAAGTTTGGCAGGGTGATTCTGGCTATCTAAGCTTAGAAAATTGAATGGGGGATGACCCTCTATTTATAGGGAATTAAATGGAATGTTCAAGCGTGTGAAATGATGAAGTTTGGAGGGAAATCGTGTGAACCTGATGCACGAGCAAAGTGTGATCTGATTTGCATCAAAACTCATCTAATCCTTGTGTTTCAAGGCTCTAATCCATTTTGGCAACTTGGTTAAACATGTTTAGATCACAAACGCGTGCTAATTTGATGTTTAAAGGCCAAAACATGAATTTCAAATTCTGACTTATGGAGAAACTTCAGTTCCAAGTTACCAAGTTCAATCCAATGGCATTTCCACCTCAAGGGGTCTTAGGGTAAAATTCTTGATGCTTTGGAAAGATGAGGTAACAAGCTTTTAAATGGAAAAAGAATGGAATCAAATGGATGCTTGAGCTTAAAGTTACATGGAGTCAAAGTTGAAGAAAAATAGTTGACTTTCCATACTTAGAAATATTTCAAATTCTTCTTTAAAAATGACCGATAATATTTTGCATCCAAACATGGCCTTCCACTTAGAATTTTCTTTTGACCAAAAAAGATGGAATGAAGTAGACCTATTAAATGACATTTTGCAAGATGAACCACTTAAAATATCCTAGAATTGAGCAAGTTATGACATGTTGAAGTTGGCCAAAAATCAAGAAATGACTTATAATCTTTTGCATTCTTAAGGCAACTTCCATCCATTTTTTCACTTTGCACATAAAAGAAGGCATGAAGCACACATCCTTAGGATCATCAGGAAAAACGAATGGGCTTAAGGTGATAAAAATTGATCAATTTATGACCATTTGAAATCACATATGGAAAATTGGGGATTCATCTAGATGACTTGTAATCTTTCCTCTTCACCAAGTTCCTTCCACATGAAAACTCCTTGGAAATTTTGAAGTGATTTATTGGTAACTTATTGAAGAGAAGAATGTTTTTGGAATCACCCAAGAATACCAAAAGATAAGCAAGATATGGCCCTTTGAAGTCCAGAACCCTAGCCTCTAGATCAAGAGAATGCTTGGTGGAAGTTTTCCAATTTAGAACAAACTTTTTTTGTGCCAATATTCTTCCTTTGTGAATAGAAATTGTTGAGGATGATGATGAGGACTCATGGCCACCAAAGCCACTTCCATACTAACTTCAAAACAAACTTCAATGGTGAGGTTTGAATTCCTCAAGTTATTGACTAGGGCATGGAAATAAACTCATGAACCCATGAAGCAACTTGCTAAAACTCATTGCCTTTACCTACATTATTAACAAGTAAGACAAACCAATATTGCATTTTGTTAATTAGAGAGAAAACCAAAGAAAAATATCCATAATCACAAAAGAAAACAAGTTAAGGTGCTTGGTAATTCCTCAGAAGAGCAAGGCTAAAGATAAGTAGGAGAACCAAAAGCCCTAATGTGATCTTGTTGTGATTGAAATAATATGGTATGATGAGGGAATATTAGGGGCAAAAATTGGGGTACAACAATATGGTTCACATCAAAGATCTGAAACTCTCCCAGACACCCAAAGACCATGTTCACTTCCTTCTCATATTCTGCCCTAGGCCTGATTATATGGATGATTCCTTCATCCATCATCTCCTGCAAATCATCCTTTATCTTATCGCATCCTTGTATATCAGTACTACATATACCACAACTAGCATGGTCATGAGTATAGTAACTAAACTGGCAAAGGTCTGCATGTATCTTTACCAAGTCTCCTTTGACCAAGTTGATATCATAAATTCGGAAGTCCTCTGGACAACCAGCAACCATGTTGACAGTATTTGTTCCTCCATGCTTTGGCAGAGGATTATCTTTTACATTCGGGATGACATCTTTTAAGGACAAAAGGCCAGATCTCACCATTTTATGTACCTCCAATTTCAGAGGATAACATTTTTCCACATTGTGCCCTGGTGCACCCTGATGGAAAGCGCACGTCTGATATGCCTTATAGTACCAAGGCAAAGGTAATGGTATAGCATGGGGTGGCCTTGTCTAGACCAAATTTTTCTGGATCAATGTTGGGAGTAACTCTGCATAACTCATGGGGATAGAGTCAAAAGGCTCTCTCCTCTGATTTTGCACTTGATTTCCTTGAGGGGTTGGTCTTTGATAAGCGACTGTAGTCGGAGCTTTATTAACAACTGGAGTTACCGAGGAAATCTGTTGATGGTGCTGGTGATTTCTTCTAGGATGATTAACCCTTCTCTCTTGAATAACAACATTTTTCTCTCCTTCTTTCTTTTTAGCAAACCTATATGATGGTTTCTTCACATTGCCAAAATTTTCACTTTTTGTTAAACGACTTTCTCTTACAATTTCTTCCAAACGGGCGCTTATTCCTACAATCCCGGTAAAATCATTGGGTGCACTCGCCATCATTCTCTCATAATAGAATGCATCTAGAGTCTTCATAAAAATCTTCGTCATTTCTTTTTCTTCCATTGGAGGAATCACTTGGGCGGCTACTTCATGCCATCTCTGTGCATATTCTTAAAATGACTCCTTGTCCTTCTGGATCACGACCCTGAGTTGATCACGGTCAGGCGCCATGTCCACATTGTATTTGTACTGTCCAATAAACGCTTCACCCAAGTCATTAAAAGAGTGAATGTTGGCACTATCCAGACTCATGTACCATTTCAACGATGCACCAGTCAAACTGTCTTGAAAGAAATGAATCAACGGGCATTGATCATCGGTATGAGTAAACATTCTTCTCACATATATCACTAAGTGAGCACGATGGCAAGTGTTTCTCTTGTACTTCTCAAATTCTGGTACTTTGAACTTTACAGGTATTTTCACATTTGGAACCAAACACAAATCATTAACATTTTTCCCAAACAGTTCTTTTCCTCTGAGGGCCTTTAACTCTTTATGCATCTTATCAAACTGGTCCTGAAAATCTTCCATTTGATCATAGACACCCAAGCGTTCGCTTGGTGGAGGAATAGGGCGATACACTTCATCATTAACAAATGGTACAACATTCACTGAGGGAGGTGCAACATAGTGAATCTCATTTCTAGCAGCAGAGGTAATATGCACCACATGAGGTGTAGGAGAAGCAGCAGCTTAAGATAGTGGAGCAAATTGAGTATCTTGATTAGAACTTTCTAGCATGAAGTTCTCTAAAATTCCCCACGGATATCCCTAAGGCATGCGATTTTGAACAAAAACAACTGGAGTAGCTAAAACAGGAAATGTCGGAGCTTCGGAAGCAACCGTTGTTTGTTGAGGTTGAGCAAGTGGTGGATGATTTTGAGTAGCCATCAAATATTCCATCAGAGTAGTCATATTGGCCATACTGGCCTTCAAACCAGAAACTTCCTTGCGCAGCTTGTGACTCTCTTGTTCTAGATTATCCATCTTCCTTCTGGAATTGGCCCAAGTATTGTACTGATGAGACATCTTGCTGAATGAAGTAAAGAAGCTCAGTAACACACCTGGATATAAACAGAAATGCAAGAAGTATGTACAATATGATGCATGATATTGTTTCAAGGAACTCAAAGATTTATAGACAATTTACAAATATCAAAGTACTAACACATTTGAAATACTGAAAATCTCATTATAATAACTTCAAAGCGGATTATAACTTTTTAGTACAATATTCAATAATCCCAAGTACAAGATGAAGATAAAGTCTAAAATCCTATAAAAGTAAAGCTGATGGAGATTACTCTACACGTTGATGTTTCCCTGTGAGTCTTGCAATCTGAGCCTTCAACTATTAGTTCTCTTCTATAAACCTATCGACGATCTCATTCCAATCACTAGATTTGGGAAGTGAGCAACTAGGTATGGACTGATCCCTAGAGGAAAATAAATCCTCTTGCCTCTCCATCTCCTCTACAACATGGCTCTCAAGAACCTTGATCAGATCATCTTTCTCCTTCAAGTCTGCTTGGTAAGAAACCTCTAAAGTATGACACTTATTCTTCCAAGCTTCCTTTTCCTACTGCATCCTGACTAGGGCAAGGTGAAGCTCTTCCATATCATCTAATAAGGGAAGAGTAGTCTTCACAAACATATCAGTCATGGGTGCTTCACGGGAATACAGCATCTTCAACTGGATGGCTCTTGCTTGTACCCACTGAAGATAATGCTCCAAAGAAACAGCCCCTCTAGGTCCCAAGTCCTTTCTACCCTTCCTGTGAATATGACGCCAAGCCTTCGCAATCTTCTCCCTAGCTTCATTATTAACTTCTCCCTCTTTAAGGAAGAAACCACTCAAATGAATACTATTCGGCTTATCCCTCGTCGGATATCCAAGCTTCCGTCGTGCAAGAACGAGATTGTAGTTAATTCCTCCCTTTGTACCAAGAAGAGGTACATTGGGGAAACTACCGCAACTGTCGACAATATCTACATCATGGTAACCATGATAATACCAAACAATATCTGAATGAGTGAGGGCCATAATCTTCATATCCCAACGAGGTTCCTTCCTGACATCCCATAAAGCATCAACCTAGGTAAGTGAGAAATAATCCATTGATACAACAAAGGCGTGCAACAAATGATCATTCCTCCATTGTAAGAATCTAGAAGATGAATAGAGTAATAAGCATCACCCAATAATGTAGGGACTGGGTTCCCAATCATAAAGATCCTAATGGCATTGATATCCATAAAATTATCGACATTGGGAAATAAGAACAACCCATAAGCAAGTAGAGCAAATATGGGCTCAAAAGCAACCATACTCTTCATCCTAGCAAAATAGCGAGCTTTCTCCAACAAGAATTGAGCGGGTAATCCTATAATCCCCCCTTTGGTAGTCATGTGGGCTTCAACCTTAGACTTCCCCAAATGGATCAAAGCAACAATCTCATGAGATTTTGGTTCCCCCTCTAAACCAGTAAAAGGAACATGATCGGTAATAGGTAAACCCAATTGATAAGAATACTCCTCCAATGTAGGAATCAACTAATAATCATGGAAAGTAAAGCATCAATACATTAGATCATAGAAATGGACTAATGTCGAGAGAATACCCTCCTTCATCCCGAGCTTCATAAGAGAAATTATGGACCCATACTTCCTCCGAAAATATGTAGAACTCTCGATCTCAGGAATCAGACTCATCAACTCGTCTATCTTTGGATCTTTGAAACAGTACTTCCCAATCTTTCTTTTTCCAGAATCCATAGTCAAAAAGTACTTGAGATATTCACAAAGAGTCAACTTTTAAGTCCCTTGAAACAAAATGTATTTAGAAGATGCTCATGGGTGCAGGGATGCATGATGCAACAATCACACACAAGATCACAAACATAGAGTTCATAGGTTCAACGTCACGAGCATGAGGTCGAAGGTACTACCCATAAGGTATGATCTAAAATTTATCACCTGACGAACAAGGTTCTAAGAGGTTTCCAGAGTCTACATCCTTCCTTCAGATATTACCAACTTCCCGATTGACTCGGTAATTAGCAATATTCTCAAGAAAAACTCGTCTGAGTGTAGTATTGCATGAAAACCATTTCCGGATTACTCTGTTATAGCTTCCGCACTACACCTAAAAGGTCAAGATGGGTTAAAGGTTCTACAGTCCTCAAATTGCGTAGGCTCCCAAGTCAAAAGCAGTACGTCTTCACGATTACTCGATAAATGATACTACAGTCAAAGGGGCCTCCATTGAGTGGGGGATATCATGTCTCCTTTTTTTGGGATTAATCCCTCAAAGTTAACATGACTATACCGCCAATCATATCTTAAGTTTGCCCAAGTCCAGGTATAGGACTTATGAGAAATC
Organism: Vicia faba; assembly: GCA_948472305.1. NCBI lineage: Eukaryota > Viridiplantae > Streptophyta > Magnoliopsida > Fabales > Fabaceae > Vicia > Vicia faba. The sequence goes on from OX451739.1 coordinate 1,303,089,911, forward strand.
ACCAAGCACCCTGAAAACCAGGAAAATCCAGACAAACTTATATACAACATATAATATACAATAGATAATAGAACATATACGAATAAAGAAAGATAGGCTTAACCCACTTAGGGATGGACCAGCAATAGGTCAATCTTCCCCAGTGAAGTCACCATTTTTCTGTAGTTGTAGAAATATTGAGACTAAGCCATTGGATTGACTTAAATCACACAGATCAAAATAAAAATTGTCGCCATGCTTTATTATTTCAAAAGGAATGGGAAAAGAGCGAATAACCCAAAAAGATGGAGAGAGAATCTAAGTTCAGGGGTTGGTTATGCAAAGGGAAGGTATTAGCACCTAAACATCTACGGTACTCCGCAGGAACCTCATTGAATATTTATGTCTTTTTTCTATAAAAGTTGTACATAAAAAATAGATGGTGGGGATAAGAAGAGAAGTATTTTTTACAAATTTTTGCCCCTGCCGCGGTTGCGAACCTTTAGTGCCCACGTACCACCTTCCGTGCAATAGGGGATTAGGGTACACGTAGTTCACCTTTGAAAATTTTAAAACACAAGTGTGCCGGTTAATTTTAAGAGACGAGACATCATCATCTTATCCGAGTGGAAGAACATACTTACTACCCCCAATTATGAGAAAGGAGAATTTGCGTCATCTCAAATTGGAGGATATGGCTTGGATTTTAAAATCAATAAAGTCTCACTCAACACCCAAGTGGAAAATATATCAGTTTACTACATATTGTAGAAGTATAGTAGCTCGTATAACTACAAGCATTGACAAGATTTTAATCTTTTGAGAAAAGTTTAAGGTAAAAACCAAAATGGAAAAAATGGTTTGAATGAGATTGATTGACTTTTAGCCTTCTCTATTATTAAGTTGTTTAAAGTTTGATTAAGAAAATGTTTTGAAAATGCATGGACCTAAGTCCAAGTTTATTATGAAAGTAGTTCAAGTTTAGAAACAAGAAGAATTTTCATAAGGAGGGAGAAGATTTTTGAAATTAAAGAAGATGGGAGGAGAAGAAGGGACGATCCTAAAGCATAAGGTAAAAGCTAGGGAAAAGAAACGTCTAACCAACAAGAAGCCAACACTTAACACAATGAGTCAATGTAGAATTCCCATCCTTTGGATTGATACCAAACAAACAAAAGTAATAGACCTCTTAAAAAGACCAAGCTTCATTTGCATTAAGTCTTCACAAAAATTTGGCAGAGTAACAGCTGTATTCACATGAATTCTAGATCACAGACAAAACATGTAATCACAATACCCTGCATACAAACAAATAAACAACCCAATGTCTTGCGGTAAACCCCAAAAGCTCCAGACAAAAAATAATATTTGAGGTCACAAGGTCTAAAAGATTGGGCAAGGTTTCTAATCCTAAGTCTAAGAAGTCCAAAATCTCCATAAATGCCAAGGATAGTAACCAAGTAGTCCAAGTAACATTAAAGTTTTTTATGGTTCAAGTTGATTATTAAGTATCTTCAAAAAGAAGTGAAAAGCTCAAGTGAGAAAAATGAAAATGGCATAAAAGTAAATGCTCAAATGAGCAAAGATGAAAATAATATGAAATGTAAAATGCTAAAGTAAATGGTGTATAAAGTAAAAGCATGAAGTAAAGGCACAAAATAAAGTCAATTGTTAGAAATTAAAGGTAAGTTGAATGACCATCTTGAAACTTGCATTTGAAACTCATTAGAGTATTGATAAGACCAAAACCTCTCAACAACAAGTTTCATTTGCTTTTTTTCAAGTATATCATCCATTTAAAATTCTCAAGGCAACATTAAATGATCAATGATGTTTAAGAATCATTAGAGGATTGATAATACCAAAGCCTCCTAACAACAAATCTCAAAGTTATTGTATCAAAGGATTCAAATTAACATAATTGGGCTTTCAAACATGGGTTTGGGCCACGAATGATCATTTCTCGAATCGGGACAAAATTTAACACTATGTTACGCAATCGTAAGTGGACTTATATAGAATTCGCACCTATTTTAAGGCTAGCCATATGTTTTGAGAAATGATATGTAAATAATTTTCCAATAACATTTAGTACAATAAAGAAGGGGATAAGATGAAGAGGGATGGGGTAAGAATTAAAACACATTTAAACCAAAAATTTAATCAAACTATTATTATAATCATTCATCCATTTTTTATGAAGTAAACTCAACACCATGGATCCAATGATGTTAATAAAGCTCATGATCAAAATTTCATAGTCCAAGATCAGCTAGAATATATGCACAATAAAATTGTATTTAATTATAAAGAAAAAAAGATTTTTAAAATGGTTTTAAAATAAAAATAAAAGGAGAAAATAGAAACTATATTCAAAACATCCAAGAAAAATCAAATAAGACCATAGAAAAATCTGAAATGAGTTCTGTTGTACCCCAATTTTCCCCCCTAAGATCCCCACGTCATACCATGTTGATTCAATCACAACAAGACCATATTATGTTATTTTGGTTCTCCACCCTATCTTTAGCTTTACTCTTTCAGGAATCACCAAGCACCTTGACTTGTTTTCTTTTGTGATCATGAATATTTTTCTTGATTTTCCTTTTAATTAATAAAATGCAATGTTGGTTTGTCTTACTTGTTACTAAAGTAGGTAAAGGTAATGAGGTTTAGCAAGTTGCTTCATGGGTTCATGAGTTTATTTCTATGCCCTAGGCAATAAAGCTTGAGAAGTCCAAACCTCACCATTGAAGTTGTTTTGGAAGAGATGGCATGGTAAGGTTATTTTGGTTCACTACATTTCCAAGATATCAAGATTTATTCAAAAGTGCAAGGGATTTATTGAAGAAGTTGTCATGGTTGGACAAAGTCTTGTTCCCATTGATCACAAATTCAAATTTCTCTCAATTCTCAAGACATGGAAGTGGTTTTTGTGGCTATGAATTCTCATTATCATCCTCATAAACTTCTATTTACAAAGCAATTGTCTTGGTACGAGAAGTTTTTTCAAAATTATCAAAGTTCCTCAAAGCATTTTATGATCTAGGAGCTAGGGTTTTGAACTTCAAAGAAATATGTTTTGCTCATCTTTTGGTATTTTTGAGTGATTCCAAAGACATCCTTCTCTTCAAAGGGTTATTAACAAATCAATTCAAAAGTTTCAAGGAGTTTTCATGTGGAAGAAACTTGATGATGAAGAAAGATTACAAGTCCTCCAGATGAACCCCCAATTTCTCATGTGTGACTTCAAATGATCATAGCTTGGTCAATTTTTATCACCTTGGGCCCACTCCTTTTCCATAATGATCTTGAGTATTTGAAATTTATCCATTCTTTTATATGCAAAGTGAGAAAATGGATGGAAGATTCCCTAAGGATACAAAAGATTATAGGTCATTTCGTGATTTTTTGCCAACTTCAACAATTCATAACTCCCTCAATTTTTGGATATTTTGAATGGTTCAAGTTTCAAACTGTCATTTAAGAGGTCTATTTCATTCCAACTTTTTTGGTCAAGAGAAAATTCCAAGTGGAAGACCATGTTTGGATGCAAAATATTATAGGTCACTTGTGAAGAAAAATTTGAAATATTTCTAAGTATGGAAAGTCAACCATTTTTCTCCAACTTTGACTCAATGCAACTTTCAGCTCAAACATCCATTTGACTCCATTATTTTCCCATTGCAAAGCTTGTAACCTCATATTTCTAAAGCATCAAGAATCATGTCCTAAGACCCCTTGAGCTGAGAATGCCATTGATTTGAACTTGGTAACTTGGAAATGAAGTTTCTTCAAAAGTCAGAATTTGAAATCATTGATTTAGCTTCTAAACACTTTGTTTCTGCGCGTTTTTGCCTTTAAACATGTTTAGTGAACTTCTAGAAATGATTAGCATAATAAAACGCGCGTTTTAGATGAGTTTTGATCAAATTAGAAGTCACACTTTTCTTGTTTGCAACTTCACATGATTTCCATCCAAACTTCATCATTTCACACGCTTGGACACTCCATTTGATTCCCTATAAATAGAGGGTCATCCCTCATTCATTTTCTTAAGCTTGGATAGCCAAAATCACTCTGCCAAACTTGTTCCATAACTCAAATTTCTGCAACTTCAAAATCTGCGTTCAACCCTTTTTCAATCGAATTTTTCAATCAATTTACCTTCCTTGATCTTCCCTGAAGCTAACCATACAATTACCTTCAAGAATCGTGCCCAATATTTCTCCATAGAAGCCCAGTTTCAGAGCTCTGCACCTCAACTTCAATAGGTAGATTTCTCCATCAATTCATCAAAACTTTTATATCATTGTGATGCTCTCATTTCCCTGGTTCTAGTCGCAACACTTACTTTTATCAGGAAACATGTTTTGACCAAATTGCTTGAGCTACAGTTTATATAAATTTATCATGAAGGAGTGGTTGTCTTCGTCTTGAAGAGACGAAGCGAATGACATAGGTCTCGTGCTCTAATTTTACAGATTGAGCAACCTGGTTTTGAGACTGGCTAGAGGTTGAAGATGACCAATGTGTCATCCTTCACCTAATGAAACAACGCCATTTGTATTTTTTTGAATTTCTGATTTACATTTGATTCAGTGCTTTATTCACTAATGACCATGATATGCACAACGCGCCAGATACCTTGGATTTGATTACTAACACGTCTTGACTCTCATCCAATGGTCCACATATTTTTGACTTTATTTTTCTTTTCTGATTTTTTATATTTAATTATTTTAAATTTCAAAAAATCATAGAAAATTCATTTTTAGTCCAAAAAATCTGAAAAAATTCTGAAAAGTATTTTTGATTTTTCTCTTTCTGTTTTTATTTTTTCACAATTTTATTTTGTATTTTGATATTGTTTTATAAATGTTCACTTTATTTGATTTGTTTTGAATGTTTAAAAATACTTTTATGCATTTTTAAATTTCTCAAAAATTATGGAATGATCCAATGAGATTGTGACAAATATTGGTGACCTCATTCTTTTTTTATTTCTGACTTTGGTATTTTTTTATCATTTTTGGTTCATTTCACTCATTTCTTTCAATTAAAAAAATAATTTCTGACTTTAAAAAATTACCAAAATTTTTATAAAATTATTTTAGTTCATTTCTGATTTTTCTATGGTCTTACCTAATATTTCTTGATTAATTTGAACATAGTTTCCTTTTTTCTCTATTATTTTCATTTTTTGATCATTTTTAAACCCTAATTCTTTTATTTTAAAAAATACAATTTATTTTGTTATATTTTCTGGCTGATCTTGGGTTGAATTTTTTATCAAGAACTTTATTAACATCATTGGATCCATGGTGTTGAGTCTAACTCCACAAAAATGGATGAATGATTTTAATAATAGTTTGATTAAATTTTAATTCAAATGGGGTTTGTATATTCTTCCCCACCCTTCTTCATCTCATCACTTTCTTATTGCACTAAGTGTTATTGGAGCATGATCTCTATATCATGTCTCAAAACAAATAGTGCATAGATTGCTATTGACCGGCCTCAAAATAGGTGCGACTTCTACATAAGTCCACTTACGATTGCTTAACATATCGCTAAAGTTTGTCCCGATTCGAATAAATGATCATTCATGGCCCAAACCTATGTTTGCAAGCCCAAGTATGTTAATTTGATCTCTTTGATCCAATAACCTTGAGATTCATTGTGTGGAGTCTTTGGTTCTACCAATCCTCTAATGGTTCTACAACACTTTTAGTCAACGCGGATCACTTAAACATTGTTGATCATTAAATGGTACTTTTGAGGATTCCAAATGGATGATATACTTGACAAAAAGAAAATTCAACTTGTTGTGTGGAGGTTTTGGTTCTACCAATCCTCTAATGAGTTCCAAGTACAAGTTTCAAGATGGTCATCCAACTAACCACTAATTATTAAATTGTTTTTACTTTATGTCTTTTATTTTTTATGCTTTATATACCATTTACTTTAAGCATTATATTTCATGTCATTTTTATTTTTCTCACTTGAGCCTTTTCTTTTATCTTCTAAGATACCTAATAATCAACATGAATCATAAAAACCTTTAATAATACTTGGACTATTTGGATACTATCCTTGGCATTATGGAGCATTGGACTTCTTGGACTTAAGATTAGAAACCTTGGCCTATGTTGGAGACCTTGTGATCTTAATTGATATTTTGTCTGGAGTTCTTGAGGTTTACCTCAAGACATTGGTTATTTGTTTGTTTTGTATGCAGGTTATTGTGATTACATGCTTTGTTTGTAATCTGGAATTCACCCGTATACAGCCGTTACTCTGCCCAATTTTTATGAAGACTTAATACACTTGAAGTTTGGTTCTCTCAAGAGGTCTAGTATCTTTGCTTGCTTGGTTTCAATCCAAAGAATGGGAATTCTATCTTGGCTCATAATGTCAAGTATTAACTTCTTGTTAGTTAGATGGTTTTTATCCCTGGCTTTTACCTTATGCTTTAGGATAGTCTCTTCTTCTCCTCCCATCTTCTTTAATTTCAAAATCTTTTCTCTCCTTTTGAAAAATCTTCTTATTTCTTTTAAACTTGAACCACTTTCATAATAAACTTGGACTTAGGTCCATGCATTTTTCAAAACCTTTTCATAAATAAACTTCAATCAACTTAATAATACCTTGACATTTTTTGTGAAAAGACTAAAAGTCAATCAATCTCATGTCAAACCATTTTTCCACTTTGGCTTTTTTATTTTAAAACCTTTCTCAAAAGATTAGACTCTTGTCAATCTTTGTAGTGATGCAAACAACTATACTTCTACAATATATAGTGAAGAGAGATATTTTCCACTTGGGTGTTGAGTGAGGCATTGTTGATTTTAAAATCCAAGCCATATCCTCCACTTTGAGATGATGCAAATTCTCCTTTCTCATGATTGTGGGTAGTAAGTATGTTTTTCCACACGGACAATGATGATGATGTCTTATCTTATAAAATCAATTAACATACTTATGTTTTAAAATACTTTAAAATATGAACTACATGTACCCTGATCCCCTGTTGCACGAAAGGTGGTACGTAGGCACTAAAGGTTCGCAACCGCAGAGGGTGCAAAGACCATACAAATATATTTCTTTTCTCACCCCCACCATCCATTTTTGTACAACATTTTATAGCCAAAATATAAAGATTTTACAGAGAGGTTCATGCGGAGTACCGTAGATGTTTAGGGTGCTAATACCTTCCCTTTGCATAACCAACCCCCTTACCTTGAATCCTTCCCCCTCTTATTTGGGTTACTCTCTCTTTTCCCATTCCTTTGGAAACAATAAGCATGATGGAGATTTTTATTTTGATCTGTATAAGTCTAGCCAATACAATGGCTTAGTCTTAAACATTTCTACCGCTACAAGTTCAAATATTTATATAAAATTTTTGGTGATTCTTTAAATTCAGAAACTATTTTTAAACATAATTAAAATTGCTCAAATAAGTGGAAAAAGATAAAAAATAGTAGAAGTCAAAATAAAATTCTAAAATAAATTTCAGAAGGCCAGAAATAATTGAAATGATGTTGATGAATTTTTTTTTGAATTTAAAAATGCTCAAAAGTACTTTTTTTAAATAATTAAAAACAAACCAGAAAAAAGAAAAACTATAAAAAATACCAAATCTAAAAATAAAATTATGAAAAAATAAAATTCAGAAAGAGAATATTTGAAAATATTGTTGTGAATTTTTTCATAATTTTTGAATCAGAAATGAATTTTCTGTGAATTTTGGAAGTTTAAAACAATTAAAATATAAAAATCAGAAATAAAAAATAAAGTCAAAAAAATGTGGACCAATGGATGAGAGTTAAAATGCATTAATAAGTTAATCCAATGGAACAGACGCGTTGTGCATATCATGATCTTTAGTGAATAAAGCATGGAATCATTAATTAAATCAAATTTTGAAAAAAAAGTGTGGCATGCTTTCATTGGTTGATAGATGAAACATTGGTCATTTTCAAACTCTAACCACGAGATTTGCAGGTCCATAAAACTGTAAAATTAGAACATGAGACCAGTACCATTCGCTTCATATCTTCAAGACGATTCCAATGGTACCTGTGATACGGTGGGAGAACTGACTAGAGGTTTTGCGTTTGTTTTCGCAAATGTTTCGGTTGAGCAAGAGTCGCCACCGACTTTTTATTTTATCCTAAGGAAAGGTTTAAAAAGCACAGCAAAAACCTTTGAGATTTTTCTTGGGTTCGGGGAGTAGATTAGAGAAAGGGAAGGTATTAGCACCCTTTCTATCCATGGTTATCCATGGACTCTTAGTTACTTGCTTAGATCAACTTGCCTTTATTTTCAATCGTTTGAAATGGTGCTTTGTGTGTGTGGATTTGAAAATGTTTTGAAAAGAGGCCAATGTGGTGGCAACCTTTGTAATGATCCATGTTGGGATGTATACAAAGGTGTATGTCTTTTGAAAAGGTTTTCATTGTTTTTAGAAGTTGTTTTGAAAGTGTATAGATGTGTGGTTTTGAAAAAAATAGGCAAGTGTTTTGTTTTGCAAATTGGCAAGTAATCAAGAGTTATCTACCCTAAATTTCTCAAAGATCTTTGTTATGTTTTTTAACCCTTTTAACAATTTTGTTCCACCATTGTATTTAGTGGACAATCTTGTGTTAGGATGTGAAAGGGACGGGCGTAGGTCGTCGTTTAGACCATAATTGCAATAGTGTTAAATGTCTTTGGGCAATTTTCTTTAAAAGGGACTTGATCATTCGTTTAGGCAACATTTTAAGGGACTATGATCATTTGATTGTTTGTTTTACCCAAAGAAATCTAACATGCAACATGGCCCAATTTTTGAAAGGCAACAAGGGGATGTAACCCTAGGGGTGTTAGTGTGCAAGTGTGTTTTATTGCATACAAGAGTTTTTTTCTTTGAATTAGGTTTTTCTATTTCATTGATTTTATCTTGCCATTAACGTCCTAATTACTAGCAATAAGAAGCGGAAATGTAAAATCCTACGCTATTACAACAATTAGGGGAGGGGGATACACATTTGTACATGGGGGGTTCAACGAGAAAAATAGACAAAAAAGCAAATAGCAAAAAACAAGATATATATATATAGAGAGAGAGAGAGGGAGCCCGCGCGTTGTTGGGAGGTCATCAGAAGTTCTGACTCAGATCCGCTGCCAGATGATCAACCTGTTAGTGAAACTGGGTGAGTCAGAACTTCTGACTCTGGCACCTGCAAAACAGAACCTTGTTAGTGGGGAAATCAGAAGTTATGATTTCCCTGCGCTGCAAGACAAAAGTTTGTTAGTGGAGAAACCAGAAGTTCTGATTCTGCTGAAAAGGCAATAACTCTCAGAGGTTCTGATATCATTGACAACAAAACAGGCTTCAGATGTGCTAACGTCAAAGTCAGCACTTGGCTTTTTCCTGTACTAATCAGAACATCTGCAATCCTGTTGTTACTCCACAAAACAGGAAACATACTTGGAACAGATCCAGCAAATACAAAAAAAATTTCAGAGGTCAGAGTCAACAAGGTCACAGGCAGATCCTATACTGGCTCGGAACGTTCTGAGGTATGAAAAATCCTCAGAACATAAACAACAATGACATGATATTTACATTATGTTATTTGAATGGGCACAGCTGATGATGCTTAACAGTGTGATGAGGGTCAGCAGGTGCTTACCTGACTGTTGGGAGAGTTGTGGGTGAAAGTTTAGCTTTTGGTTCTGGTGGTGTTCTGGACAGATTTTCTTTGAAAAAAAAGGGGAAGCAAAGGTGTATATTCAGGGTCAGAAGTTTAGAGAGGGTGTCTTTGGTTTACAGAGAAAACTGGATATTTGATGAAGTTTGAAGGTGAGAAACTCAAAGTTATGAAACAAAGCTGGAGATTTTGGTAGAGTTTCAGAATGCTGTGTTGCTAGGAGTTCTGTTTCTCACTTAGCAGTTTCTGTTTCTGTTTTTTTCTTGAACGCTTTTTGCAGTGGTGAAAGCTCTCTATTTATAGGCAAAGTTCTTGTGGATGTCTTGAACATTTAAGGCGCCAACAGAGTTTGAATTTGTTCTTTGACAGAAATTCCTGGGAAGTTGTGATACAGATAGCTTTCAGCCTAGGTTGCAGCAGCAGATGTAGATTGGGGAGAAGTGACCTCTGAAGTGGGCGGTGGCGTGAAGACCCATGCCAGAATCTGTGCAAAAGCGTTTTCCAAGCCACACGTGAATGCTCAGGAGTGGTTGGAAGCATTAATGGGCATTAAATGGTGACAAGACCTGTCAATACCAACGTTCTGGTAATGGAAACCAGCGTTGAATCAGCAGCGTAAACCATGCTCTGGCCTTGGCTACCTGTTGTCTTAGTAAGCTCTAGAGGTTCTCCTAGTTATCTGGTACGTTCCTTGGATTTACTTCTGGACAATCTGGACTTAGAGATTCTGTATCAGTGTAACACCCATTCTTCTGACCTTTCATCTTCTGATTTCAACCTGTTCTGAAGGAGCCTTCAGACTTTCCTGCTTCTCTTGCATTCCTTTAGCAAATTCTGACTGAGCTTGTGTAACTGCTGAAGGGGCATGTTCTGTTTGAGGCTTACATTCTGAACCACGTTTACAACTTCTAATTGAACTGATGTAGCTGCTGAAGAGCCAACTTCTGACCACGCTGAGCCAAGCTTGCAACTTCTGACCGTCTTCATCTGGAATGGGTCCAGAAGTTCTGAAGCGCTGATTTTTCTAAAAACACTTATTTTAGAGAAGCATTCTAAGTACTTAGAGTTTGATTTTTTTTTTAAGATAAAAGTGTTGTTTCTGGAGTTCGTGAGATCATCTTGCTCTTGTAAGCGGCTTGCTTGGGCAAAGGGATAACTCAGGACTTGGATTTGTTTCAGAGGGACCTTGAAAATCCAAGATGGTTTCCTGAAGAAAGGGAGGGCAAATTTTGGGGTACAACAGTTGCCCCTGTTCAATCTTCTTGAACCTGAAGAGTTAGATTGGCAAGTTTGCCTTTCGCGACTCGAAGGTAAAAGGAGATTGGACACCAGAGTGCCCGGAAATTTGCACTCGCATAGTAGAGTATCAGCAATGTGATGGCGGGAATGGGCTTATAGATGCCATTTGGAGAGGTGGTGTATAGGGAGATGGGCTTATAGATGCCATCTGGAGATGTGACAGATCTTCGTCGGGAATGGGCTTACAGATGCCATTTGGAAGTGTTGATCGCACAAGAGATTCCTTAGCGAGAACTTTACGTATCTGAGAAAGGCAGATGTTTTCCTGGCTTGTTATAGGTGTTTGATCTTCAATCTACTTATGCAGATATGCCCTGGCTGGATACAGGAATCGAATCTTGGAACTCTTCAGAAGTTCCCTGGCTAGATACAGGAATCGAGTCTGGAAAGATGGTCAACAGATATGCCCTGGCTAGATACAGGAATCGAATCTGGAAATGTTGTAGTTGATAGATGTGCCCTGGCTGGATACAGGAATCGAATCTTCGAACTCTTCAGACGTACCCTGGCTAGATACAGGAATCGAGTCTGGAAAGATGGTCAACAGATATGCCCTGGCTAGATACAGGAATCGAATCTGGAAATGTTGTCAACAGATATGCACTGGCTAGATACAGGAATCGAATCTGGAAATGTTGTAGTTGATAGATGTGCCCTGGCTGGATACAGGAATCGAATCTTCGAACTCTTCAGACGTGCCCTGGCTAGATACAGGAATCGAGTCTGGAAATGATGTAGTTTATAGATGTGCCCTGGCTGGATACAGGAATCGAATCTTCGAACTCTTCAGACGTGCCCTGGCTAGATACAGGAATCGAATCTGGAATTTTATGACAGTTGAAGGTAGTTGTCTTTGGGATTGTCTTTTTCCCTGAAAAGGCAAAACATAAGTTGTATGCAATGTCATGATGTATGATATGCATGATGTTTTAACATGAGACAGCGTTGTATGTACTTTATCATGTATGTAAGTGAAATGTTTATGAATGTATTTTCGTTTTAGGAAAATAAATCCTCGACAATCGGCCGGGGAATTGTTCTGTGGAAGAGATACTTTGCTGAAGTTTTTGATGAGAGGCCTGCTAAGGACTTCAATGATGGATTCCGCTGGGGATAATGATGATAAACTCCGCTGGGGATAATGATGATAAACTCCGTTGGGGATACCAAAGATAAACTCCGCTGGAGATTGAAAGAACTTTGTCGGGGGCGATCTTCCGTGGTAATTAACTGAGGATAACCCAGTTATAAGCCCTTGTGAGGAATAACTCTGACTAAAGCTCGGGAGAGACGTCCGTATTCTGCAGGGGACAAACTTCCAGAATCTACTGGGGATAAGCTTTAAGACCTGCCGGGGAAAGTTGTGCCTTTTCAGGATTGACAGGGAGTCAAATCCGCTTGGGGAAAGTATTGTTGAATCTTATCTTACTCTGCGGGGCGTTGAGATGATTTGGTCATATTCCTCAGTCGAATCTACCTTGGTACCTTGGCGGACAAAGCAACCAGACTGCATCAGACAACCTTACATTGCCCTTGTTTCTGATGTCACCTGTAATTGATCTTTTGCAAACATTTATAAATTAGCAATTTAATGTCAAATGCATATATCAAAAATGAACATTGGACGTTCTTCGCAAGACAAAACAGAAAAAGGAAAAAACAATGGCAACTTGTATGGAAAAGTGAATTTGTATTGATTTGAACTTTGCCTGTGAATAGGCGTTTTTGTACAAGAAGCTGTCATCCTAGTAAGAGGACGTCGCCGAATAATCACAGAATTTACAATTTTTTGAAAAGAAAACAAAACAGCTATGAGAACAATCCCACTGGGTTCCAACTCTGCTATCGCCTTTATATCCCCAAGCGTCTCATCGCTTTGCTGCCTAGTTGAAAATGAAACTGATTGGTCGATGCCGAAATCTGAGCCGGATAGTTGATGCCGAATTCCGGATGCGAAGTGATCCAACGAGACATAGTGTTATGCTTTATCCCTAATTTTTGCCTGGACCGCCCTTTCGGGTTTTCAGTCCACCGGGATACCCATTTTTGCCCAAGCCGCCTATTCAGGTTTTCGACTTGCCGGGTGTACAGATTTTTCATTTCATTCCTTATTTTTGCCCGAACCCTTTTGGTTCGCCGGGAAGCCCTTATTTTTGCCTAGGTATGTCAACCTAGCGGGTCTTTTATTCATGCCTAGTATCTTTTCACTATGTCTGCATTGGCAGGGTGAGGAAGGTCGTCACCATCCATGGTGGTTATGATCATGGCTCCCCCTGAGAACACATGTTTCACCACAAACAGCCCTTCGTACGTAGGGGTCCATTTGCCCCGGGGATCACTTTGAGGAAGGATGATGCGCTTGATTACCAGGTCTCCAACCTGATACTCTTGTGGTCTGACTTTCTTGTTAAATGCCCTGATCATTCGCTTTTGATATGTCTGACCATGACAGATAGCGGTGAGCCTCTTTTCGTCAATCAGGTTTAATTGATCAAGTCGAGCCTGGATCCAATCATCTTCATTTAAGTCTGCATCTTTCATTATCCGGAGAGAAGGTATCTGGACTTCAATGGGCAAGACTGCCTCCATGCCATAGACCAAGGAGAAAGGAGTTGCCCCGGTTGACGTTCTTGTTGAGGTACGGTACCCATGAAGAGCAAATGGTAACATTTCGTGCCAATCTTTATAAGTCACTATCATCTTCTGCACAATTTTCTTAATATTCTTATTCGCCGCTTCTACAGCCCCATTCATCTTCGGCCGGTAGGGAGAAGAATTGTGGTGCTGTATCTTGAATTGTTCACAGAGTTCAGTGATCATTTTGTTATTGAGGTTGGTACCATTGTCTGTGATGATTCTTTCCGGGTCACCGTACCGACAGATCAGATTATGCCGGATGAAACGTGCCACGACGCTCTTGGTTACCGTCGCGTAGGAAGCTGCCTCAACCCACTTTGTGAAGTAATCGATCGCTACCAAGATGAAGTGATGCCCATTGGATGCCGTCGGTCGGATCTCACCGATCATATCAATGCCCCACATTGCAAAAGGCCAAGGTGCCGTTATGACGTTCAGAGGGACTGGGGGAATATGCACCTTGTCAGCATAGATCTGGAATTTGTGACAAGTTCGAGAGTGTTGGTAACAATCGGCTTCCATGGTGGACCAAAAATATCCTGCCCTAAGGATTTTCTTTGCCATGGTGTGTCCACTAGAGTGTGTTCCGAATGTACCTTCATGCAGTTCTATCATGATTTTCTCTGCTTCAGCCTTATCCACACAACATAGTAGAGTTGAATCATGATTCCGTTTGTAGAGGATGCCGTTACTGAGGAAGAATTTTGCCGCAAACCTCCTCATGAACTTCTTGTCATTGACAGATGCACCTTCAGGGTATTCCTGAGCTTCCAAGTATCTCTTCACCTCATGTTACCAGGGTTTTTCAGTTGCCTTCTCGGCCTCGAGGTCGCAGCAGTATGCCGGTTCATCCAACTTCCAGATAATGATCCGGGGAGCCTCATTGTCCCATTTAACCTTGAACATTGAAGACATCGTAGCTAGTGCGTCCTCTAGCTGATTCTCCTCTCTTGGGAAATGCTCAAAAGTTATCTCTTCAAAGTGGGGAAGCAAGGTTGACCCATACTCCTTGTAAGGAATAAGATTTGGGTGTTTCGTATCCCACTCGCCTTTGATCTGATTGATGACGAGAGCGGAATCTCTGAAGACACTCAGAAATTTGATCTTTAAGTCAATTGCAGCTTGTAGACCCATGATACATGCCTCATATTCTGCCATGTTGTTGGTGCAGTTGAAACATAATCGGGAGGTGAGTGGAGTATGCGTTCCTTTGGGAGATATGATTACAGCGCCGACGCCGTTACCCAAAGCATTGGAGGCTCCGTCAAAATGCAGAGACCATCGGGATCCTTCCTCAGGTCCTTCATCCGGTCCAGGTATTTCACAGTCAGTTACCACCATGATGTCTTCGTCCGGAAAATCAAAGTTCAATGATTGGTAATCGTCCACAGGTTGGTGTGCCAAATGATCTGCCAGTACACTTCCTTTAATTTCTTTTTGAGTTGTATACTGGATATCATATTCTGTCAAGATCATTTGCCATCTCTCTATTCTTCCAGACAGAGCGGGCTTTTCAAATATGTACTTGATGGGATCCATCTTTGAAATCAACAAAGTGGTGTGAGTCAGCATATACTGTCTCAGCCGGCGAGCAGCCCATACTAGAGCGCAGCAAGTTTTCTCAAGCAGTGAGTAACGAGACTCACAGTCGGTAAACTTTTTGCTCAAGTAATAAATAGCATGCTCTTTTCGGCCGGACTCGTCATGCTGTCCCATCACACACCCCATAGAATTGTCAAGTACTGTCAAATATAGTATCAGAGGTCTTCCTTCCACTGGCGGCATAAGAATGGGTGGCTCTTGGAGATATTCCTTTATCTTTTCAAAGGCAGCCTGACATTCATCGTTCCAGCATACTACTTGATCTTTCTTCAGTAATTTGAAGATTGGTTCACAAGTAGCAGTCAGATGTGAGATGAATCGGGCAATGTAATTTAGTCGTCCTAGGAAGCCTCTGACTTCTTTCTCTGTCTTTGGAGTTGGCATCTCTTGTATGGCTTTTACCTTGGCAGGGTCCACCTGAATACCTTTATCACTTACAATGAAACCTAGCAATTTTCCGGACCTCACCCCAAAGGTGCATTTGTTGGGATTCAACCTCAGCTTGTATAACTTCAGTCGGTCAAATAGCTTCCTCAGATGATCAAGGTGCTCCTCCTCAGTTTGAGACCTTGCAATCATGTCATCGACGTATACCTCAATCTCGTGATGGATCATATCATGAAATAAAGCAACCATGGCACGTTGATAGGTTGCCCCAGCGTTTTTCAATCCGAATGGCATAACTTTGTAACAGAAGGTGCCCCACTGAGTCACAAAGGTAGTCTTTTCCATATCTTTCGAGGCCATCTTGATCTGATTATACCCTGAAAAACCATCCATGAAGGAGAACACCTTGTGTTGAGCAGTATTGTCAACGAGAACGTCAATGTGAGGTAGAGGAAAATCATCCTTGGGGCTTGCCCTGTTTAAATCCCTGTAGTCAACACACATTCTGACTTTACCATCCTTCTTCGGCACTGGCACCACATTGGCAACCCACTGAGGGTAAGAAGTTACTGCTAGAAATCCGGCATCGAATTGTTTCATAACCTCGGCCTTGATCTTTTCAGACATCTCTGGGCGCATGCGGCGAACCTTTTGCTTTACCGGAGGGCAGTCTTCCTTGGTAGGCAAGTGATGGACTACAATGTCGGCATCCAAACCAGGCATGTCTTCATAGGACCAAGCAAATACCTCCATGTAATCATGTAGCATCTGGATCAATCGTTGCCTCACGCTGAGCTCTAGATTGGCACCAATTTTGACCTCTTTCCTATCTGTCTCAGTACCCAGGTTAACTGTTTCCACAGGCTCTTCATGTGGTTGAATAGCCCTCTCTTCCTGGAGTAGCAGTCTTGCGAGTTCACCAGGCACTTCACAATCATCTTCACTTTCGTCTTCGGCCAAGTTGATCGGATTCTCGAAGTCATAACTGGCGGTAGCAGAGCTGTTACCAGCGAGATCCAGAGTGGATTGAAACCTGTATAAGTGAGTGTGTGTAAATATAGCTGTTTTGCAATATATAACACAAAAGAAAAGAGCACAAGATTTGAAATGCAACAAACGTCCAATGTTTTGATTGATGATATATGGAAATGTCATACAAAAAGCCCTCACAAATGGAGCTACGATGCCCCGGGTAGGACACCGAGCCAATGAAAGTTTTAACACATTGTTTGTTACAAATTGAAAATCAAAAGAAATAATTATTGCGTGACAAATGTGATAGGTGTAAAATCCCTTGCCGTCCAGTTGCTTGGTCCGTTGCTGGTAGTTGGGTAGATCCAACTGTTAAACTCTGCTTCCTCTACATCCTCCTCAATAGCATTCACCCTTGGACTGGTGATAAACACTGGAGTCTTTTTGATCTTTTCCTTGCGCACAGCCCTCTGAGCCTCTGTAGTGAAGCCCAGCCCAAACTTTTCGTTCTTTTGAGTGAAGTCAGGAAGTTGACCCCAGTTCGCACAATTGCCTTTCTCGATTACAGCCCGGGCATCCTTCAAGGATGCCATCTTCAACGGAGAGTCTTCTTCAACTACTGCTTCAGCTGATGCCAAAATTGGAGGTACCTCCTCAAAATGTTGAAAGGGGGTTTCAATAAACTCCCCGTTCATCTCGATATACCGGAATGAATTCAAGTGACTAACCATGTATTCCTCCTCTCCCTGCACGGTAACAATCTACCCTTTGACAGGATATTTGAGCTTTTGGTGTAGAGTGGAGGTTACTGCCCCAGCCTTGTGAATCCAGGGTCGACCCAATAAGCAGGAGTAAGATGGACGAATATCCATTACATAGAACGTTGAGTCGGAGACTTGGGAACCCACACGAATAGGGATGTTTACTTCACCGTGCACCATCCTCTTAGAACCGTCGAAGGCTCTAACAATGATGTTGCTAGGTTTCAATTCCAAACCTTCACAATCCAAGCGATCCAATGCCTTCTTAGGCAAAACATTCAGGGAAGAGCCGGTATCTACTAACACGTGTGCGAGAGTAGTTCCCCTGCATTCTACGAAAACATGCAGGGCATCATTGTGATTTTTCCCTTTGGGGGTGAGGTCAGCATCCGAGAACCCCAAGCCATTGTCAGCTGTCAAATTTGCCACACAGTCCGTGAATTGATCCGCGGAGGTCTCTTGCGGCACATGGGCCGTTTTCAGAAATGAAATCAGGGCTTTTGCATGGGCCTCTGAGCATAGCAGCAATGATAGCATAGAGATTTTGGAGGGAGTATGCCCCAACTGTTCAACAACGTTAAAGTCACTCTTTTTGATGATTTTCAGAATTTCCTCCATTTCTTGTTGGGAGGCTTCTACAGTAGTCTTTTTTGGTGCCTCCGTCCTGGCAGGCAAATCGGTAGCAACTTCTTTGCCCCGAGTATCAGAGGACCCGGCGGCAGTAGTAGACACAGGAACTTGAATTGGAACATGCACACTTGCGGGTGTGATGGTGAGAGGTTTTCGGATAACTGGCGGTGCAATGTCAGGCGAGAAGAGCCTGCCACTGCGAGTAATCTTGGCGGGACCAGTGATGTTACTGATACTGGTATTGGTGCTGAACTCCTGCTTCACCCCAAGCACATACACGTCGGCTCCATAATTCCATGGGACCGCTTTATCAGACTCATAGGGGAGAGGTCCCGGAACAGTAATAGTAATGGGTGCAACAGACATAATTCGGACTGGTTTCTTCACGAGAGCTTTGGCAGGATTGTAAATTGTGACAACAGATATTTCTTCAACGGAAACAAACGGAACAGCAGTTTTCTTGAACAGAATTTCCTTGCTATCCATCAGGCTTTGGATGCCTGATTTCAGCAGTGGACAACCGGTAGGGATAACAGCACACAGGAGGCAACCCTTACTACAACCCGGAAATAAACCGGCTAGTAGCAAGTCCCTATTAACAGTCAACAGAGGGGTAGCAACATCATTCACTGAAACAGCATACAACTCTTCTTCAATGGCATTTACTTTATGCTGGGGCATAGGAGCAGTTACAACATTCGGTTTTTCAGGCGCTTCAAACTGAATTTCCTTTGCGTCGATAAGATCTTGCACTTTGTTTCTCAAGGCCCAGCAATCATCGGTAGTGTGCCCGGGGCTATCAGAATGATAAGCACACCGGGCATTTGGGTTATACTTAGGAGACGCAGTGTTGACGACCTTAGGAGCCTCTTTGATGGTCACCAAGTTGGTTGATAACAGTTGGGGTAAAATTTGTGATAAGGTCATACTCAGCCGAGTATACTTCCTCTTGGGCCTTTCACCTCTTTGTTGATTGTACTGCTGAGGAGCAGCAACAGGTTTTGAAATGACCAGAGCATTGACGGCTTGGCGACTTTCTGGCTTGACTTGTCTTCTAGGACCATAGACGGCACTTGCTTCCTTCTTACAAGGCCTCTTCTCAGTACTTGCAGCAACACCCTTCTGAATCTTTCCTGACCTGATGCCAGCTTCTATTCTTTCGCCCGTTAAGATTAAATCGGTAAATCCCGCGGAAGAGTTACCAATCAGATGATTGAAAAATGGCCCAGATAGGGTCCCTAGAAACATATCAACAAGTTCACGATCGGTTAAAGGAGGCTGCACCCTGCCAGCTAAATCCCTCCATTTTTGTGCGTACTCTTTGAATCCTTCGCCTGTTCCTAACGACATACCCTGAAGTTGGGTACGAGTAGGGGCAAGGTCAGAATTATATTGGTATTGTTTGTAGAAAGCGGTGGCCAAATCTTCCCAATTTCGAACGCTGGTTCCTTCTAGCTGATAAAACCACTCCAACTGAGCTCCAGAAAGACTGTCTTGAAAGAAATGAATCCAAAGGTTTTTATCTGCCGTATAGGGTTGAATTTTTCTCACGTAGGACCTGAGATGCATTTTGGGACAGGACAGCCCATCATACCTCACAAACACTGGCACTTTGAATTTTGGGGGAATCACAATCCCGGCAACCAAACCCAAGTCTTCAAAATCCAAACCCGGTACTCTTTGTAGCTCCATGGCGGCCAACCTGTCTTCTAGCCCTTTGTATTTATCATCAGCTGGAGGGTATTGCTGATCGGTATAATCTTCATCCTCTTTGACCTCCTCCTCTTCCGCATCAGACTCGGAAGGTACCGCAGCCCCACCTCCTTTGCTGGTTCCTTCATCAGAGATAGGAGGAAATTCAAGCACTCTCCGAGCTTCTCCGTCAAATCTTCTCCCCAAAGTAGCCATCCCGAGTCTCTTTTTCTTCTTTTTTACTGGGTCTTTGTTCCCCAATTGCGTCTTGATATCCTCCTGACCCTTAGCCAAGGTCATCAGGAGTTGCTGGAACTGTGCATTCTGGGCTTGTAGGTCTTTGACTGTTTGCTCGAGATCCATCCTGACTGACATAAACAGCAGATAGATAAGGAAACTTGGAGTGATACCTGCTTATGCACATGATGAATGATATGCTTATGTATGCAATGCATTCAAGGATTTAGGACATTCAAAATTGTTTCAGACAAAGAAGAACGCACGTCATATAAGAAGAAATTTGTTAGTACATAAATGCCCCATTTGCCAAATATTACAAAATAACTTCTCAAGGTAAAAAGACATTGCGCATCCTCTTTGGTGCGATGTAGGTGTTGAGGGCCTCTTGCTCATGGAGTCGGCGGGTAAGCTCTAGAACCTTCTTCTCACTGGAGTAGAAGCTAGCTTCGAAAGTATTACGTTCCTCCTTGAGCTGAATCCAACTTTTCTGCATTTCCTCCCACGATGTAGGCATGTCAGGATGCAGGATGGTGTAGGGGACCTCTCCTTCCTTAACAGGCTCTTTAATCACAGGGAGAACATGAGGATAAGGCATCATCAGACTTTGGGCTCGGGCTCGTACCCACTTGAGATAAGGCTCAAGAGGGATGGAGTTCTTGTGTCCCAGAGTCTTGCTATCAACCTTGTTGGGTCTCCCCCAAGCTCTGATGAATCTTTGGCGAAGTCCTTGCGCATCGTTGTCGAAGTCAAAAACTAGGTCCGGAATCAACATGTCATGAGGACCATCCCTCCGTGCATATCCAAATTGTCTCAAATCTAGGCAAGGGTTGTAGGTGATTCCTCCTCTAATTCCAAGTAAAGGAACATTAGGGAATTCTCCGCAACGATCGACGATGATGACATTTTCTCTGGACCGAGAACACCAATGTACATCAGAGTGAGTAAGAGTCATCAACCGTTGGGACCACCTTGAGCCTTGGTCGTTCTTCAAGACAGATTGTGGAAGGTGCGAAATAAACCACCTTGCAAGGATAGGAGTACAGCACATAAGAACACCCCTCTTTCTCATTGTTCGTGTGTAAAATGAGTGAAGGATGTCCCCAAGCAATGTTGGTATTGGATTTCTGGACAAGAAGATTTTGACGGCGTTGACATCTATCAATTGGTCAGGATTTCGGAACAAGACCAACCCATAGATAAGGAGTGTCACAATTTCTTCAAAGGCTTGTAGGTCCAATGAGTTCCAACATTCTTGTGCCTTCTCAAACAAGAATTTTGCTAAGAATCCCTTGACGCCACTTTTGGTTTCCCAATGCCCCTTGATGTCGGATGGTTGTAGATGTAATGCTCGAGCAACATCTTCCGGCTTTGGTTCCTTTTCCGTACCGTTGAAGGGTAGTTGATTAAGGATAGGAATTCTCAGGAGTTGAGAAAACTCCTCCAAAGTGGGTACCAACTGATAATCAGGGAAAGTGAAACAGTGGTGAAGAGGGTCAAAGAACTGGAATAGCACTTTCATCATGTCTTCTTCAATGTTGGTGTTGACTAAGCTGAGCAGTCTACCATGTCTTTCACTGAAGGATGAATTTTCTGGAATTCTTGAGGTGAGCTCCTTGAGTTGAGGAGAGATTCTCACAAGGTTGACTTGAATGGTGTTTCTGCGAGGAATTTCCATGTCCTACAAAATAAGAACAAAGATGAAGATCCAAAACCCTTGAAATGGTTAGTGAATGCATATGATGTTTTATGATGTTTATGATGTATGTATAAAACATATGTACAAGCAAATCACACCAAACCCTAGTTTCAGGCTTGCATGGGGTTTCATAGGTAAGTACCCTCTTGAGTGTAGTTGGCTTAAAAACCTTTCCTATAAATAGTAACCGGGTTCTAAGGAGCTCAATATCACTGGATTGTTTTCATTGTTCATTGTTTTGGTTTAGCCACTTAACTAGCGACCAAAATATTCCAAGAAAACAACCCTCAATGAGTGTAGTATCGAGTATCTACCAACTTCGGACTGCACCAAAGCCGGTCATCTCACTACCCCTAATAAAAGGCCAATATGGTCAAGTAAGGTTCTAGGTCATTATGCTTAGTGACATCACTCAGCGGCCCCGTACTCTCCTTGATTGAACTCAAGGGTTACCGGTACTCACAAATATGTCGCACTAATATAGCTATTGCTTCGACCGTGTCGGTATACCCCGCACAGTTTCCACAACGTATTGCTATCTATGAATGTTTCCCAAAATCCGGGTGTGGGATTTGCAAACCCAAACAATAGAGCCAAAGTATAAATCAAATAATCCAAACAATTAGTCATGCAAGAGGGTGATCTAAGCCCTAAGGTTACTCCACTTTTAAAATATTCCCCAGCAGAGTCGCCAGTTCTGTGATACGGTGGGAGAACTGACTAGAGGTTTTGCGTTTGTTTTCGCAAATGTTTCGGTTGAGCAAGAGTCGCCACCGACTTTTTATTTTATCCTAAGGAAAGGTTTAAAAAGCACAGCAAAAACCTTTGAGATTTTTCTTGGGTTCGGGGAGTAGATTAGAGAAAGGGAAGGTATTAGCACCCTTTCTATCCATGGTTATCCATGGGCTCTTAGTTACTTGCTTAGATCAACTTGCCTTTATTTTCAATCGTTTGAAATGGTGCTTTGTGTGTGTGGATTTGAAAATGTTTTGAAAAGAGGCCAATGTGGTGGCAACCTTTGTAATGATCCATGTTGGGATGTATACAAAGGTGTATGTCTTTTGAAAAGGTTTTCATTGTTTTTAGAAGTTGTTTTGAAAGTGTATTGATGTGTGGTTTTGAAAAAAATAGGCAAGTGTTTTGTTTTGCAAATTGGCAAGTAATCAAGAGTTATCTACCCTAAATTTCTCAAAGATCTTTGTTATGTTTTTTAACCCTTTTAACAATTTTGTTCCGCCATTGTATTTAGTGGACAATCTTGTGTTAGGATGTGAAAGGGACGGGCGTAGGTCATCGTTTAGACCATAATTGCAATAGTGTTAAATGTCTTTGGGCAATTTTCTTTAAAAGGGACTTGATCATTCGTTTAGGCAACATTTTGAGGGACTATGATCATTTGATTGTTTGTTTTACCCAAAGAAATCTAACATGCAACATGGCCCAATTTTTGAAAGGCAACAAGGGGATGTAACCCTAGGGGTGTTAGTGTGCAAGTGTGTTTTATTGCATACAAGAAGGTTTTTCTTTGAATTAGGTTTTTCTATTTCATTGATTTTATCTTGCCATACACGTCCTAATTACTAGCAATAAGAAGCGGAAATGTAAAATCCTACGCTATTACAACAATTAGGGGAGGGGGATACACATTTGTACATGGGGGGTTCAACGAGAAAAATAGAAAAAAAAGCAAATAGCAAAAAACAAGATATAGAGAGAGAGAGAGGGAGCCCGCGCGCTGTTGGGAGGTCATCAGAAGTTCTGACTCAGATCCGCTGCCAGATGATCAACCTGTTAGTGAAACTGGGTGAGTCAGAACTTCTGACTCTAGCACCTGCAAAACAGAACCTTGTTAGTGGGGAAATCAGAAGTTCTGATTTCCCTGCACTACAAGACAAAAGTTTGTTAGTGGAGAAACCAGAAGTTCTGATTCTGCTGAAAAGGCAATAACTCTCAGAGGTTCTGATATCATTGATAGCAAAACAGGCTTCAGATGTGCTAACGTCAAAGTCAGCACTTGGCTTTTTCCTGTACTAATCAGAACATCTGCAATCCTATTGTTACTCCACAAAACAGGAAACATACTTGGAACAGATCCAGCAAATACAAAAAATGTTTCAGAGGTCAGAGTCAACAAGGTCACAAGCAGATCCTATACTGGCTCAGAACGTTCTGAGGTATGAAAAATCCTCAGAACATAAACAACAACGACATGATATTTACATTATGTTATTTGAATGGGCACAGCTGATGATGCTTAACAGTGTGATGAGGGTCAGCAGGTGCTTACCTGACTAGTGGGAGAGTTGTGGGTGAAAGTTTAGCTTTTGGTTCTGGTGGTGTTCTGGACAGATTTTCTTTGAAAAAAAAGGGGAAGCAAAGGTGTATATGCAGGGTCAGAAGTTTAGAGAGGGTGTCTTTGGTTTACAGAGAAAAACTGGATATTTGATGAAGTTTGAAGGTGAGAAACTCAAAGTTATGAAACAAAGCTGGAGATTTTGGCAGAGTTTCAGAATGCTGTGTTGCTAGGAGTTCTGTTTCTCACTTAGCAGTTTCTGTTTCTATTTTTTTCTTGAACGCTTTTTGCAGTGGTGAAAGCTCTCTATTTATAGGCAAAGTTCTTGTGGATGCCTTGAACATTTAAGGTGCAAACAGAGTTTGAATTTTTTCTTTGACAGAAATTCCTGGGAAGTTGTGATACAGATAGCTTTCAGCCTAGGTTGCAGCAGCAGGCATAGATTGGGGAGAAGTGACCTCTGAAGTGGGCGGTGGCGTGAAGACCCATGCCAAAATCTGTGCAAAAGCGTTTTCCAAGCCACACGTGAATGCTCAGGAGTGGTTGGAAGCATTAATGGGCATTAAATGGTGACAAGACCTGTCAATACCAACGTTCTGGTAATGGAAACCAGCGTTGAATCAGCAGCATAAACCATGCTCTGGCCTTGGCTACCTGTTGTCTTAGTAAGATCTGGAGGTTCTCCTAGTTTTCTGGTACGTTCCTTGGATTTACTTCTGCACAATCTGGACTTAGAGATTCTGTATCAGTGTAACACCCATTCTTCTGACCTTTCATCTTCTGATTTCAACCTGTTCTGAAGGAGCCTTCAGACTTTCCTGCTTCTCTTGCATTCCTTTAGCAAATTCTGACTGAGCTTGTGTAACTGCTGAAGGGGCATGTTCTGTTTGAGGCTTACATTCTGAACCACGTTTACAACTTCTGATTGAACTGATGTAGCTGCTGAAGAGCCAACTTCTGACCACGCTGAGCCAAGCTTGCAACTTCTGACCGTCTTCATCTGGAATGGGTCCAGAAGTTCTGAAGCGCTGATTTTTCTAAAAACACTTATTTTAGAGAAGCATTCTAAGTACTTAGAGTTTGATTTATTTTTTTTTAAGATAAAAGTGTTGTTTCTGGAGTTCATGAGATCATCTTGCTCTTGTAAGCGGCTTGCTTGGGCAAAGGGATAACTCAGGACTTGGATTTGTTTCAGAGGGACCTTGAAAATCCAAGATGGTTTCCTGAAGAAAGGGAGGGCAAATTTTGGGGTACAACAGTACCCTTGCAAAACATTTATATAAGCTATAACTCTGTCATTTTGGAAGATAAGTTTTGAAAAAGGATTTGAAATTTCATGGCCAAAACGTACTTCTAGTTAAGAACAAGTGTTGCAACTA
Organism: Vicia faba; assembly: GCA_948472305.1. NCBI lineage: Eukaryota > Viridiplantae > Streptophyta > Magnoliopsida > Fabales > Fabaceae > Vicia > Vicia faba. The sequence continues at coordinate 1,303,115,179 of OX451739.1, forward strand.
GAATCAGGATGATGGGAGCTTCATAACAGTATCAAAGTTTGAGAGAATTGGTGAATGAATCTACCTATTGAAGTTAAGTTGCAGAGCTCTGAAACTTGACTTAGCTAGCACGATTTAGGGAGGCTTAGAGCTTAATTGTTCTTCTGTTAGCTTCTACGAGGTTCAAGGAAGGTGAATTGACAAAGAAAATGGATTGAGAAAGGTTGTAAGAGCAAAATCTAAATTGCAGAAAATTGAGTTCAAGAGGGAGTTTGGCAGGGTGATTCTGGCTCTCTAAGCTTGAGAAAATGAATGATGTATGGTCCTCTATTTATGGGAAATCTGATTGAGTGCTCAAGCGTGTAGAATGATGGGTTTTCGAGGGAAATCGTGTGAAGTTGCAAACAAGAAAAGTGTGACTTCTATTTTGATTAAATCTCATCCAAACCTTACATTTCAAAGTGCTAATCACTTATTGAAGTTCATTAAACATGATTAGAAGAAAACACACTCAGAAAACTTGTGTTTAGAATCCAAATCAAGGATTTCAAATTCTGACTGGAGGTGAAACTTCAGTTTCAAGGTACCACTTTTGAACCGATGGCATTCTTAACTCAAGGAGTATTAAGACATGATTCTTGAAGATTTAGAATATGAGATCACAAGATTTATAATTTGCAAAGAATGGAATCAAATGGATTCCTGAGCTGAAAGTTGCGATGAGTCAAAGTTGAGAAAAAGAGGTTGACTTTCTATACTTAGAAAATTTCTAAGTTTTTCTTCAAAAATGACCTATAATGTCTTGCATCCAAACATGGTATTCCACTTGAAATTTGATCTTGACCAAAAAAGATGGCATGAATTAGATATCTTGAATGGAATTTTGAGACTTGAACCATTCAAAATCTCAAACAATTGAGAAAGTTATGACTTGTTGAAGTTGGCAAAAATTCATAAGATGACCTATAATCTTTTGCATCCTTAGGGCATCTTCTATCCACTTTCACACTTTTCACTTAAAATAAGGGATGAAGTTCACATTCTTAAAATCAATGTGGAAAAATAATGGGTTCAAGGAGATAAAAATTTACCAAGTTATGGTCCTTTGAAGTTAGATAAGGGAAATTGATGGTTCATCTAGAGGACTTGTAATATTTCTTCATCATCATGTACCTTCCACACAAAATTTCCTTGAAACTTTGGAAATGATTTTTTTATAACCCTTTGAAGAGAATAATTTCTTTGGAATCACTTAAAAATACCAAAAGATGAGCAAGATATACCCCTTTTAAGTTCAAAACCCTAGCTCCTAGAGCAACAAAATGCCTTGAGAACCCTTTTCAATTTTGACCAACCTTCTTGCACAAATATTTTTGTCATTTAAATATAAGTTATTGAGGATTACAATAAGGAAACATAGCAACCATAACCACTTCCAAATATTGGGAATTAAGGAAAATATGTACTTGTGATAAAGAAACCAAGAGTTTATCCAACTAGATCAAACTTCTTCAATCAAACCTTGTATCTTTTGACTATCTTTGACAACTTGAGGCATGATGACTCATAATAGACGTTTTCATGATATTACTTCAAAACTTCTTCAATGATGAGTCTTGAATCTCAATGAAGCTTTTATTGAAGAAGGCATGGAAATAGACTCATGAACCTGTAGATCAACTTGATGAAAAGTGTTGTGCTCTCACCTATAACATCATCAATTAGGGAAAACATTCATTGTATTTATCATATAGAAGTTAATAAAAACCAAACATATATGATCACAAAAAATACAAGTCAACGTGCTTGGTGATTCCCTATGAGCAAAGCCAAGGATAAGAAGAGGAACTAAACCCCAGTGTGTGATCTTGTTGCATTGTGATGGTATGGAATAATAGAGGAAACTTAGGGGGGAAATTATGGTACAACAACTCCCTTCATGATAACTTAATTATTCTCATTAGTTACCAGACATTCAGACGCAGTAAAGTTGACTTTGAGACCTTGGTCACACAATTTACTAATACTTATCAAATTAATAATAACCTATTAACAAATAACACCTTATTAATATCCGGAAGACTAGTGCAACTCAACTTTCCAGCACCCTTTATTTCATCTTTTGACCCATCTCCAAATGTGACATAACTAGAGGAAAGTGGTTTAATGTTCACAAGAAATATTTTGACACCGGTCATGTGTCTAGAACAACCACTATTAAAGTACCAATCCTCTCTTGTAGAAGCTTTGAGAGAGGTGTGTGTTGCACCCCAAAATTCTCCCTCTTCATTTTAACCCTAATTGACTTATACTTAATCATCACATGCATACATACATTTCATAGGGTCTATACTCATGGAATCAAGGGATTTCTCTGCAAAAAGAATTATGAAAGATGAATGTTCTGTCAAGAAGCAATGTGAAGGGGACTCATGTTTTTGGATTTTAAGTGCCCGCCGCACATGTTCCAATATATTAAATTAACAAACAATCAAGTCATCATCATATCAAGTTCTTATGCGTCTTGGCATGCTTCGAATTATGCAGAAGTTAAGTGTTTCATCGATTTGAGATAGTGCAGACATAAATTCACACTACTATAAAATGCGTAAACAACAATGCCATGGTCACCAGGTTCTTTCCTACACTGTGGTGACATCTTTAAACTAAGGCGCTACCATATTATTATTTTTTTAAAATTAAAATAACAACATTTTTGGAGTCAACCATGGTGATACCATCAAGTCTTCATGGGTCTGAACCTCTGCTTCCTCATATATATTATTCCTTTAAAGTTAAGGTGCGCCTCATTTTTATTTTTTTTTAAATAATAAAGTTAAAGGGTTATGACTACGGTTGGTTTGTTCCACCATTGTGATATATTTATAATAAATAAATACTTATCAATACAGTTGGTAGATAACCGTTGTGAAAACATTTACACATATATAAGTGAGTTAACTCTCACTTATTGACAGTAGTGTCGTTTCCTTCACAGTGAAACCCTAGCACCCATTTTTTGTCTTGTTCATATCCATTAGCCGTGAATATTGTGCTTCATACGTTAAGGTATTCTTCTTCTTCCATATTCTCTATTGTCTCGTTTGTTGCATGTTGTTTTTGTTGATTGTTCTCATTTTTTCAGATTCATCTTCACTACTTTGTCTATGGGACATATTGTTTGTGTAGCTATGGAAAAAAGTACAAGAAGCCTGAAGCTATGATGGAAACTTATCTCGTACTTATTCTTCATAACTTCACAAACAATATGATTTTCATACGCTGTTCATATATTGATAACTTCATATTGATTCCTGTTCCACGATTATTTTAAATAAAAGGTGCATCCTAGAAACTTATAATATATCTTTTTTGTTGCTCACAAATTCATAATATATGGTTATGTTGTATGATGTTGTTTGAGTTTATTATATTCTATGTAGATTGTTTCATTAACCCTCACTTAAAATACATTCATTTAAATTGACATAGATACTATAATCTAAATATTGAATTGTATTTGAAAACCAACTTATATCAATCATTGTTTCCGAATTGCATGCGTCTCATCGTTCATTTCATGCTCTTTTACCTATAGATTATGGTATAATGACTTGGATCCTCATATGCATCATTGTATTTGATTATAGTTAAATTCCATTAACTATAATTTTTAGATAGTTTTCTTCTTCATCAATAATAATGATCGTAAAATTTCCGATAATAAAAATCACAATGATAAGTGATGATGATGAGGAAGATTATCCAATGTCTTGTTGTTATGTAAGTTTAACTATTATCAAAGATAACGATGTATCGAAGGAGTTAGATCAATAAACCACAATATATGTAAAAGAGCATGAAATGCAAGATGAGATGCATGCAATCAGAAAAAACAACGGTTTGCTTAAGTTGGTTTTCAAGAATAGCTTAATTTTCAAATTGTAGATTTCTTCATCAATTTGAAATCTTGTATTTATTTAGTGAGGTGTATGGGAAAACAAGCAATATACATATTATATAATAAACTAGACACTTTTCACAAGGTTATATATTGTAACTTTGATCAAAGGTGATTTATGATTTATATAATTTGTGTTGATGGGTTTCGAACCCAGTACCTATGTGTAAGTATCACAATGGTGGATAAGTATAACCGTTGTGATAAGTGGCGTGCATCCTGTCCTTCAATAACAGTTTCCATACCGTGATAGAAATAGAAAACTTATAACCATACCCTACTCAAAAACAGTATGACCCGCATAATGATACCCCTTTCCCAACCGGTGTTAAATGGGTTTTCAGTAGTAGTGTTAGTATCTTGCGGCGCAAGCCCTGAAATTCATAACTTGAGATCGGAAAATGGTTTGGGAATAGTTCTTCATTCTTTAGAACCTTCTTGAGATCTTCTCTAATTCATATGTTCAGGTCGAAGGCTATTTTTGTGAGGAATATTTTTAAAAGCGTCAAATACCTGAAATCATGTTATACAGTGGATTTGCTAATTCGCTGGTTTTTGGCTGCTTAAAAATTCGTAACTTCTGACTGGAAAATAATCTTGATTTCTTCTTGGAGAATTTAAATCTTCTTGTTATTCCCTTCAATCTTTGTGTTTGTCTCGGAAACCAATTCAATGAGGAAGATCTCTGAATGTGTGAATACTTTGGAGATATACAGTGAACATACCGTGAAAATAGTGTGTTGAACCATTGTTTATTTGATGTTCAAAAATTCATAACTTTCGCCCAGTTAAATGTTTTTGGATGGTTCTTTGGGTGAAAAATCCATCTTGATTTTATCTTTGATTTGTATGTTCGGGTCAGAGGTTAATTCTTTGCAGAAATCTCCGAAAATGTGAATTACCGGAGAAAATTGCACCCCGAAATGGTTTTCTACCGGAGTGTTTCTCGATATTGTAAAAATCATAATTCTCTCAATTTTCATCATATCAGGATGATTATTAAAGCTTGAGATCACAAATTTTATGAGCTCTAACTTTTCTTCAGGTCTCGAGTTCAGATCATGCTCCGAAGGATTCGGTTTGTGCTTGCTTCCCAAAGTGCGCGTGAAAAATAAGCTGAAAAATTCAAGACAGGAAAATAAGTCCACTGCTTCTCACCATTCGAAAAATTATACCTCTCTCGATTTTTATCATATCAGGTTGATTATTTCGGCACGACGTTACAAATTTCATCCTCTACGATTTTGTTTTAGGTTGCGCGTCAGGATTTCGCACTGAAAGTCATGAGCTTGTGGTTTGCTCGCAAACAGTACACAAAATAAGCTGGAAAACTTTGCACTGTGAATTTTTACACCGATTTCTCGCTGCTCAAAGCTTCATAACTTGCTTAATTTTTATTGTATAGGAGTAATGCTTTCGGCACCGCGTCACAAATTTTGTCGTCAACATTTTTTTAGGCTGCACGTCAGGATTTCGACTGTATGTCATAAGTTTGGGGGTTCGATGTTGACTGGTACATGAAATAAGCAAAAAATTAGCATTTTCTCAAGCCAAACAAGACTTAGAGCCAATTCTATAAATATTTTAAATTCAAGTTTTAACAAAATTTTCATTCGTTATTTCAAATGTCACAAGATCAAACTCCATTCTCTCTCAATTTTCTCTCAACTTTCTTCAAGAACACTCAAAGCAAAAATCAACAAAACTCAAGAAATTCATCTCCTCTCTCTCTCTCTCCAACCGCGAAAACTCTCCCTCCTCCGTACTCCTCCGCTAAGCCGCCGCCTTTCTCCTGCAAGACCTCCAAAAACCAATCAGTTTCCTCTTCCTCTGTCGTACGCGTGACCAAACCAGTCCGCTCCTCCTTCGCACGATCTTCGCGCTGCCTTCTCCCGTCCATCTTCAAGCTTTCAGCACCAATTCCTCCGCCATTAGAATATTTCCAACAAACTCTCATACTTCTCACTCTGATTCAATTTCATCGATCAAATCTTTGATTCGGTAATTCATAATTTTACTTGATTAATTTCTTTTGCTAAGTGATTTTGTTTGAATAAGTGCTTAACCGAAGATTCAGGAATTGATATTCATTAAAATCTTGAAATATGTGATTAATTGATATTGTTGATGATGAACAAATATGGAATCGGTTGATTGATTGTAGAATTCATGTGAATTTTTAGGTTTCAACTGTTAATTGTGATTTGTTTTGACATTAGAATATAATTCAAGAATTCTTGATTTTGGAAAGTTGATACTAATTTCATGTGTTTCTAATGATTCCAATTTGATTTTGATGATTAACAATTGTGAATTGTTATTCCAACGTCGAAACCTAAATTTGATTGATAATTGTGAATGCTTTTCGGTATGAAATTGTGGATTGAATTACTTGTTTGTGGAGATTATTATGAAAACTCTCGAGTTGGTGCAATTTTATGTCGAATTGAATGATGATTCAATTTTTCGACATTAAGATTTTTTATTCGATTAATTGCATCAACACTTGAATTATTTTGTTTAAGGCTTGGAATCATTTCTTGAATGTAGATTTAATCGTTTGCAAAATGTTTGTAATTTCTTAGCAACGATACATGAATCGGTAAATATTTTGGGTATCCGTTAATGAGTTTTTAAACCCATTTTTGTTCGATACCGATACATGTAAGCATCGCTGCCCGGACATTATAAATTCTCTTTAAATTTCTTTTCAAAAGTTGTTTAAGGCTTATTCATGCATGTTTGTGCATTTATGGGTCGTTGGTGTTGAGTTATATCATTTTCGATACGATTTTTCGGTTGATTTCGTGATATGGCGCAATGCTGTCCGGTTCCGATAAATTGAGCATAAGGCATGTTTTAATTGTTGGTTAAAGCTCAAGCGACTTTGTTTTGGTGCTTGGACGACATCTATGTCAAGTTTTCCCGATTTCGGATTGATACTTTGCGCGGTTCATGTATTAATGGCAATGACGCCCGGTTTTTAATGTTGATGTTCCAATGTTTGTTTGGATTGTTTTTCTTCACATTTTAATCTTGATTTAATTTCTGATGCGGATACTTGATTTTGTTTATGATTCCTTGTTATTACTAATGTGTTTGTTGACTTGTGCAAGACATTTCAAGAGAGCTTTCGTTCACTTAATTAACATTTTGATTATTCGATCGAAAAACATTTTATTCCACTTCTTTGTGGATTCGGATTCGCTTCTGACGCAATTTATTTTGATTATCATTCTATGAGATATATACATTGCTTATGTGTTTTTATGGATGTAAATTTTTGTGCAGGTGTACTTGAAGCTACAGGCAAAAAACATAGAGCCGCCACCAAACTTTATTTATCCCGAAGGAAAGGGAAATATCGAGAAAACGACAAGAGGATGGATAAGATGGTCTTGCGACCAAGAGAGAGGGTAAGGAAGTCGATTATGCAAGGGGAAGGTATTAACACCCCTCACATCCGTTGTACTCAATGGGATCCATTTTGTTTGGTTGCTTCTAAGTGTGTTTTTATCTATAACTATACTTGCTAAGGGGAAAGAAATGGTTTTTATTAATGCGTTTGTGAGGGTCTCTTCACCCTTTGCCTATGTATCCAGTAAAGGAATCAGAACACCATAGTTCTTCTAGAAAAATGTTATTTTGTTGGTGTTTTTAGTGGGCGGCATTAACGCATGCATTATAGTATTATGCATGACCTGTATCACGGTAGAACGAAGATAACATGCCCTGTTGGGGAGTTTTAATTGGTTGAGTGTTTTGCGAGTTTTAAAATGAATTTGAATAATGTTTAAATTATTTTTTTTGGATTTTTATATTTGTGAATGAGATGTTTTAATTATAAAAGAAGAAACAAGTTTAAGAGGGAGACTAAGAAACCCTAATGTTATCATGCATGGTTTCTAACCTAAAGTTTAACTAGTTCACATCTTAAAAAAGAAGAAACTATCATCCTAAGGGAGCATGTTATAAGCATAAAGTAAAAGGAGACAATGTTTGTCAAGAGTGATCAGGCATAGTGATTATGGAAAAAGTGACGACAAACTGATTAATATCATGAAAGGCGTAAATGGGATGCTTGGTGTATGGGAATTGAATCGAGTTATGATTAACCAAGGGGTGCATTTGATTAATCTCGTGAGAGTAAGCGCTCCTACTCTTAAACACGAGACCTTTTGTGCATGGAAACACTTGGTATATGGACCAAAGTGGTTGATTTGGGTTATGGTTAACCAAGGGAAAGACTTGATTAACCTCGTGAGAATGACCATGCCCAAACTCAACTATGAGACCTTTACAAAGATGCTTGGTATGTAAACCAAGGGGAGAGAAGTTGCTTCAATGTACAAGATAAAAATCAAAAGCCCATACAAGGTGGCTATATGCATGCTCCTAGAAAGTGAGACTAGTGTGACACTAGTATTCTAAACGAACAATTGGATCAATTATATGAGTAGTTATCACTGTAGAAAAGCTCAGGACCAAACTATGAATGTGTGCAAGTGTGCATTTGTAAGTGGATATCTTCTCATTGATGATGAGCCCAAGAGGAGGCCAAGTGTTCTAATTGTATAAAATATGCATAATTATCAATTTAAACATATAAAGAAATATCAAAGAAACTAAAATTCTAAGCTATTACAAACCTTATGGGGATAGGGGTACAAGTTTATGAATGAGGATGAATCGGATTGAAAGTTCAAAAAATCTAGTTAAACAAACAATACAACCAAATTGAAAATTAATGTAAATATGTAACTAATTAAACTATCAATAAAATTAACTATTCAAAATAATTAATAATATTAAATAAAAAATTTATTTTAATAAGTTATTAAAAAAGGAGTAATTACATTTTTGTATTTTATATTTTTTTTATGATTTTTAAGTAAAGAAAATATTGAAAGAAAATTAAAACTAATTTCAAATATATTTTTGTGATTTTTAAGTAAAGAAAATATTAAAAGAAAATTAAAACTAATTCTAAATATATTTTTGTGATTTTTAAGTAAAGAAAATATTAAAAGAAAATTAAAACTAATTCTAAATATATTTTTGTGATTTTTAAGTAAAGAAAATATTAAAAGGAAATTAAAACTAATTCTAAATATATTTTTGTGATTTTTAAGTAAAGAAAATATTAAAAGGAAATTAAAACTAATTCTAAATATATTTTTGTGATTTTTAATATTTGATAAAATAATTAAAACAAAAAAATATGTATAAAAAAAAAGAAATGGGCCTGAACTTAGTAAAAACAAGAGGTGTAATTAGAATTCCGTCCAGGGCCCAACTAAAGGGTAGCCCAATTCTCAGATTAATCAAACGTTGCAGACTCAGGAAGGTGCATGGTGGGTGCGCAGGTATGAGGCGTTGGATGGCATTGATGATGATCTGATGATGATCAGAAGGCTGAGCGGAGGAGTGCACATGGTAACCAGTGGGTATGGCACACCGGATCAAAAAAATTTAAACACAGGGGTGGTGACAATTGTCACTATCGAATTAGCATAACCTTTAGCCCCATTCTTGGTCATATTGCTTGGTAATTAATCAAAAAGCAATAAAAACACGTAAAGAGAACAAAAAGGTTATGCATTCAAGAACAAAGATTAATACAAATAGAAGCACACAAACAAAAGTGAAAACATAAAGCATAGAAGAAACAAGCAAAAGATTAGATCTAAGATTGTGAATGAGGTGGAAGTCGTGTGAATAATGCTTCCAGAAGACTTTTGATCTGATTGTTTGATTCTTCTTATTTTCCTAGAATCCCCTTAATCTCTTTGTTGTTTTCATACTGTTTATCCAGCCTTTCCCTAACAACTTCATTCTCTTTCTTTAACTCATCCAGAGTTTTCAACACTAGAGAAGATGGAGTTGTTTCAACAGAAGAAGCCTTATTCTTAAAAGTTATTGCAACAGATTCTTTCTCAGGAGATTCTTCAACTGACTTGCCTTTTTCTTCAAAAACGACCAGAGGTTGAGGTTCAGGAGATGGTTCCTGAAATTCTGATTCCTGTGGAGCTTCCCAGGGAGTGTTGTCCAAATGACAAAGGGGTTTCCTTACCCAGAGACGTAGAACTTGATCCTTGAAGATATTTAGATGATCACAGAATTTTTGTTGAGAAATTTCATAACTAAGTTTCTTCATCTTCAAAGATTCAGAATTAAACCATTTTTTGAACTGTGTCTAGAGAAAATCAGAAGCAGCTAGATTAAGATTATCCATTCAAGCTTTCTTCAGAGAGTTAACCAATTCTTATATTTCTGTCTCGAAAATCAATAGAGATTTACCAACATCTGATTTGGATGGTTTTGGTGTTGGTTTTGGAATGACTATTTTCTGAGAAGATGTGATAAGTTTGTCCTAGAATTCTAGATCAATTATGGTTCTGAGAGGATCTTCTGAGGAGTCAGTGGGAGTTGGAGAGTCAGAAATGATGGTAGGAGTGTTAGGTGGTGTTGAATCATATGGAGAGGGAATACTGGATGGGAAAAGTCTTGTGAAGGTTTGGTGGAGATATTTGGTTGTTGTGATGTGTTGAGAGGGCAGGTGATGCCTGGAATAACTGGTGTAGTTTTGGGTATTTGTTCAGAGGCAATATTTAGATTTTCTGTTTGGGAAGCTTCAGATAATGGATCAAATTGATCAATATCAGATAGAACTTGTGCAAGTTCTGGCTGAGTTTGAGCAAATTGGGTAGAAGATGGATTAATAAGAGGATTATTAGTGGGTATGGTGGTGTCAATTTCTATGTCAAAGTCATCAAGAGTTTTTGGTGAGGTATTTTCATCCGGTTTTGAAGACGAGGAGGGTTCAAATGTTGATAAGAATACTGATTCGATAATAGAAACGAAGGAAGAGTTGCCTTTCTTTTTAGCAGCTTTAGGAGTTTTCTTAGAAGTTCCTTCTCCAGCAGCTTTCCTTTTCTTAGACTTTCTGGTAGCAACTTCTAGAGTTTGTTGCCTAAGATCTAGGATATTAACATCTGGAATTATTCCATCACTTTTGCAAGCTTCCAAATATCTGAGGATAATTTCTGGAGATGAGTCCGCTTGAGTAAAGAGAGGAAAATCCTTTTGAGGGACTCTTCTGGTTGTGATGACTTCCTTTGCAATAAGTGTAGGATCCTTCTTAATGGTTTCTATAATCTTCATCTTGAGGTTCTTGGTGTTGAGAGGCTTTCTAGGACAAGGTTCTAAAACACTAGCTTGTTCAGCTTCACTCAGATGTTCTATCAGCTTGTTCTCTGTCAGGATATCTGAGATCAGCCTTCCAAACGGAATCCAATCTCTTTTGGTTCTTTCTTCTTCTCTTGTTTCCTTGACATTGGTCTTTAGATGATTAAATAGAATATGAGGGAGGTGGACTTTGGCCTTTGTTGTGATGAAGTACAACAGGTATTGTTGATCAATGTTGATGTAGTCTGGAGAACTTATTGGTTTTCTGTGGTTGATACATCCCAGAATTATTCTAGACCAAATTATGAGATAGTCTTTCATATCTTTGATCTTGTTTGAGGGTTATCCATAAGTGAAGATTTCTTTGGATACAATGGGTAGCTCAAAACCTTTTTCTGCCATTTCACTACATCTGATGTCGCTTCCATCATGACCAATGAGCTTTCCAATGAGATATTCGATGATGACAATCTTCTTTCCCATTATATACAAAGTTACTTAACGATTTGATGCAGAAGCATGAATCCACAATTCTTTAACCAGTTTGGGAAAAATTGGACCAATTAACCGATCAAAGTATTTTGTCCATTCTTGAAACTCAACATCAGGAGTAAGATCATGCCCATTTTATTTCATGCTTTCAAAATCAATTATAAGTTCACAGAGAACTTCAAGAGTATCAATCGGAGTGAGGAGAGTTCTTATAGGTTCAACATATCTTTCTTCGTTTGGAGTAGAGGATGAACGAATGATGTTGATTTAAGGAGCATTATCTTGAGACTTTTGTTGTTGTTGAGAAGAAGAAGCCATTGTTCATAGACTTAGGGTTTTAGAGCACACAAAAGGGAAAAAGTACAAGTTTAGAGAAAACAGGGTGAGTAAGAGTGAAGGTGTGAAAGTGATTTGGGGAAAGTGAGGTATAAATAGCCAACAGAGAGAAAACATGAGATTAATTGCAATTAATAAAATAACCAAAATGATTAACAACAATAATGATTTATGAAAAGGGTGAAGATGTGAAAAACACAAGAAGGGGGGGTGAATTGAAAACTTGAAGTTAAAAGCTTAATGACACAGTATTTTTATCCTGGTTCGTTTGATCTCAAACTACTCCAGTCCACCCGTCAAGGTGAATTCGCCTCTCTTCAACGAGGTCTTAATCCACTAATTTCAAAAGGATTACAATCACTACTTTAACAACTGTTAAAGTCTTCTTGAGTACAACCACAGTCCGGTTAATCTCAAGGAACACTGTTTTAATACAATTATACAAGATATGTGTTGTTGCTTTTCTAACAAAAACTGTTTATCACAACTGTGATAAATTACACAGGATTATAGCTTGGAAATGTAAATGATATTTCTTGCAGCTTTGAATATGCGTAAGTGGTAATATCGCAAAATCATTATTGATTTTGAATGTCGAATTTGTTTATATATGCAGTGGAATGACGTTGATCATAAAGCATGTTTAATGAAATTAACACACTTTCCATTTGGAGAAGATCCTGTCTGAAAGAAGCAGTTGGAATTGATGTTGTCTTGAATGATCAGTAACACTTCAGAATCTTATCTCCTTCTTGCTGATGACGCTTCAGAATATTGATGACTTGGATTAACATGTTCTTGTTCAGAATCAGAGTTTGCTTTGCTTAAGCACGGGTTCTGGTCATCAATCTTCAATGCATGTTCTGATTGCTTCAGCGTGTAGCTCTTATGGCTTATCTTCTGATGTTGATATGGTCAGAACTTCTGCATTCATAGGACATAATTTTTAGGGTGCATATTTGTTCTTTGTATTTATTATTTATTCTTTGTATTTGTTATCATCAAAACTTTAACTAAGGGTTGTAGAATCAAACTATGTTCTAACAATCTCCCCCATTTTGATGATGACAAAAACTAGATTTTTCAATAAAAAATAAAGAACAAAAGGTTTAAGAGAAACTCCCCCTGAGTTGATTACTTCCCTTAAGTTCCTTGAGCATCAGAGTTTAGTTGCATCTTTCATCAGAATTTGTACATGTTCAAACTTTTCAGAAGATAGAGGTTAAGTAATTCAGAATGTTTAAGACTTTTGTCTCGGTAAACCATTATTGAAAATATCTTACTTACTTTCTCCCCATTTTTGTCAGTTATCAAAAAGGCAATATGATCAGAGCCAAAATAGTTGAATTATATTAAAAAAAACATGATGCAATGATAAGTTCCAGAACAGAAGTGGTAAAAAATTAAGCATTACAAATAAACAGATTTAAAACAAAGAATCTAAGAAGGAGGAGGAAGACGTGTGAACAAAGCTTCCAGCAAGCTCTTGATCTGAGTATTAGACTCTTCTTGCTTGCCCAAAATACTTTTAATCTCTTTGTTCGTGTCCTCCTGCTTATCCAACCTTGCATGGATTAGAGAATTTTCTTTCTTCAACACTTCATCTGATGTGGTTTCAGTTGGTTTAGGTTTGGGAATGGCAGTTTTGTGAGCGATAGAAGCTAGTCTTTCCAGCACAATTGGATCAATGACAAGTCTTACGTTGTCAGCTGGACTGTTAGTGGGTGAGGGAGTGGGAGAGTCAGGTATGATGATTGGACTGGTAGGGGAGTTTGGTGGTGTGGATTCCAGAGATGAAGGAATTTCTGGAATGTCGTGGATGGTGAGAGGCATGTGAATAGCAAGTGGTTCTGTGATTCCAGGTATTGGGATTGTATCAGAATCTGAATGAGTTTCTTCAGATTAGTTTGTTGAAACATGGTGAGGTTCTGGTTCATGGATATCAGGAGATTGATTCTCAGAAGGTTGAGCTTCTTGTTGTTGTATTTCAGGTTGAGGTGATTGTGGATGAGGAATTTCTTGTTGTGAAGAGTGAGGTTGCGGAATTTCTGGTGTGGTATCACAGTTTGGATTTTCAAGGAGTTGAGAGTTTGGATTTTATGGTACGGGAGCTGAAAATTCTTGGTCAAATGAATCAATATCAGACAAAAGATTGGCAAGTTCTGGTTGGGTTTGTTCAGGATTTGGATTATGAGAAAGGGAGTGAGTTTCATTCATACCTAGAGTTTCTGATGGATTAAACCTTATGTCAAAGTCTTCAAATTTTTGTGGAGTTAGATGTTCTGGTTGAGTAGGCATGGCTTCAGATGTTGATACATTTATTGATTTTATAACAGAAACAGAGGAAGGATTACCATTATTTTTGGCAGCTTTTGGAGTCCTCTGAGATGGTCCTTCTGCTGCAGCTTTCCTCTTCTTGGTCTTATTTAAAGCAACTTCTGGAGCAGCCTTGTGTAAGTCCTGGATATTGAATTCTGGTGCAGTACCATCTTCCTTGCAAGCGTCCAGATATCTGACTATTATTTCTGGCTTGGAGTCAATATCAGAAAATAGAGGAAAATCATCCAGAGGAATCCATCTTGAAGTGATGGTTGCATGAGAAGTAATAGTAGGTTCCTTCTTGATATTCTCAATGATTTTCATCTTCTTTAGATTTTTTGCGTTCAGGGGCTTCCCAGCGGTTGCTTCCAAAGTGTTGATTTCCTGGGCTTCAGTCAAATGTTCTATCAGCCTATTCTCTGTCAGAATATTTGATATGAGTCTTCCTAAGGGTATCCAGTCCCTTTTGGTTCATTCATCTTCTCTTGTTTCCTTCACACTAGTTCTAAGATGATTAAACAACAAGTGTGGGAGGTTTACCTTAGTCCTCTTGGCAATGAAATAGATCAGAAACTGCTGATCAATGTTGATATAATCAGGAGAGCTAGTTGGCTTCCTGTGGTTGATACACCCCGGAATGATTCTTGCCCAAATTTTGTGGTGATCCTTCAGATCTCTGATTTTGCTGGAGGGAAGTCCATGAGTAAATATTTCCCTTGCAATAGAGCCTACGTCAGAGCATCTCTCAGCCATGTCAATGCATCTGACACCTCCACCATTGTAACCAATAAGCTTTGAAATTAGGTCTTCTGTAATGACAATTTTCTTCCCCGTGACATAAGAGGTAACTTGATGATTTGAAGAAGAAGCATGTATCCATAATTCTTTGACAAGAATTGGAAATGTTGGCCCCAGAAGACGGTCAAAGTACATGTTCCAACCTTGAGCAGTGACGTCTTCATACAGATTGAAGTCGTTTTCTTGCAAGCTTTCAAAGTCAATAATCAGTTCTGAAAGAACTCCCAGATTATCAATGGGAGTGAGTAGCATTCTGTAAGGTTCCCCGTATTGTTCGATTGAAGCAGATTCCTGAGTACTGATGTTTTGGACGCTTGAAGAAGCCATTGTTCACACAAGATTTGAGGAAGATGAAAGGGGTTTTCGAAAATACAAACTTGAAACGATAGAAAGTATTTAGAGAGTAAAAATAAGTGAATGTAAAAAGTGAGATTTGAGTTTAAATAGTTTTTCTTGAAAGCTTAAATAGTAAGAGAGATAAATAATTAGTCATGATTATAAGCATTAATGACAGCTGAAATTAGGCGATTCAGAAAGATACTGGAACGGTTACCCATAACGTGTGTCTCAATGCACCCAATCAACGCTCTTGACCTTTCAGAAAAGTGAACGTGTGTTCAGCCTCAGAAAGTAGCTGATGAACGGATGACAACTGTTTGATTATGTGAACAACACACTTCTATCCTAGAAATGAAACGTTCAGATCTTCATGGATACATTCTGATGCAATCTGTACTTCTATACTCTGAAGACAGGTTGATTAGTAGTTCACATAAAATAATAAAGTTCTGATGGTTAAGATATGTAAATAAAACAATTTATTATGGGTATAGCTTCATGCTGAGATGTTTCAGAATGAAGTTAAACCTATCTTCAGAAAGAGGTTTTGTAAAGAAATCAGCCCATTGATGGTCTGTGTCAATAAATTTTAAGCTAAGAATCCCTTTCTGAATATAGTCCCTAATAAAATGATGTTTTATTTCTATATGCTTAGCCCTAGAATGTAAAATTGGATTTTTACTGAGACAAATAGCAGAAGTATTGTCACAGAGGATAGGAATGTTACTCTCAAATTTGTTGAAGTCTTCAAGTTGACTTTTCATCCAAAGCATTTGCATGCTACATCCAGCAGCTGCTATGTATTCACCTTCTGTTGTTGATAGTGCTATTGTGGATTGTCTCTTGCTGGTCCATGAGATCAGATTTTCTCCCAGAAACTGGCAGCTTCTAGAAGTGCTTTTACGTTCTACTCTATCTCCAGTGAAGTCAGCATCACAATATCCTACTAAGCTGTAATCATTTGATTTTCTATAAAACAAACCCAAATTAGCAATACCTTTCAGATACTTGAAAATTCGTTTAACTGCTGTTAAGTGAGATTCTCTAGGATCTGATTGGAATCTAGCACATAAGAAAACACTAAATAAAATGTTAGGCCTTGAAGCCATCAGATAGAGGATAGAACCAATCATACCTCTATAGACCTTCTGTTCTACCTTTTTACTTACCTCTTCCTTTTCCAGAATGCACGTGGGATGCATTGGAATATTTGAGGGATTACATTCTGAGAGATCAAATTTCTTCAGAAGTTCTCTGACATATTTGCTCTGATGAATGTAAGTTCCTTCTGAAGTTTGGTTTATCTGAATGCCTAGAAATAATTTGAGTTCCCCCATCAAGCTCATCACAAACTCTGCATGCATACATTTTGCAAACTCTCTTCCCAAAGAGGGTTTAGTAGATCCAAAGATGATGTCATCAACATAAATCTGACATACTAACATGTCATTCTTAATTGTCTTACAGAATAAGGTTGTGTCCACTTTCCCTCTGGTGAATTCCTTTTCTAATAGGAAGATACTTAGTCTTTCATACCAAGCTCTGAGAGCTTGTTTTAGACCATAGAGTGACTTCTTTAGTTTAAAAACATATTCTGCATTTTTGGAATTTTCAAACCCGGGGGGTTGGTGCACATATACCTCTTCATCTATATAGCCATTTAAGAATGCACTTTTGACATCCATTTGATACAGAGTGATGCCTTTATTTACAGCAAATGATATTAAAAGTATGATGGATTCTAACCTAGCGACTGGAGCAAAGGTTTCTGTATAGTCTATCCCCTCTTGCTGACTAAAACCTTGTGCTACCAGTCGTGCTTTGTTTCTGATGACTTCACCTTGCTCGTTCAGTTTTTTTCTGAACACCCACTTTGTACCAATGACGTTGAATCCTTTTGGTTTGGGAACCAGATCCCATACGTCATTTCTGGTGAATTGATTTAGTTCCTCTTGCATTGCCAGAATCCAGTCATTGTCAAGAAGTGCTTCATAAATAGTTGTTGGTTCAATCAGAGAGACCAATCCCATGAGGGATTCTTCAGAGTTTCTGAATGTTGATCTTGTTCTGATTGGATCATCCTTCTTTCCTAGTATTATATCTTCTGGGTGATCAATGCTGCTTATGGATAGTCTTTTATGGAGTTGATCAACAGAAAGTGTTGGATTGCTTGCAGTAACTCTTTCTGATGTTGAGGGAGTGTCTCTATTGAGAACTTCTGATGAGTTGTCTTCAGTACCTGTGAGTTCAACTTCCATACCTAGAAGGAATTCATTCTGCTTTGACTTTTGAGAGTCAAGCTTATCATCAAACCTAACACTGATTGACTCTTCAACAATTTGTGTTTCTATATTATATACTTTGTACCCTCTTGAGCGTTCAGAGTATCCTAACATAATACACTTTTGTGCTTTAGAGTTAAACTTATTCAGATGATTTTTTGTATTCAGAATAAAGTAGGTGCATCCAAATGGATGAAAATAAGAAATGTTTGGCTTTCTGTTCTTCCACAGTTCATATGGAGTCTTTTCCAGAATAGGTCTTATGGAGATTCTATTCTGAATGTAACACGCTGTGTTAATTGCCTCTGCCCAGAAGATCTTAGCAATGTTAGTCTCATTGATCATGGTTATGGCCATTTCTTGCAATGTTCTGTTCTTTCGTTCTACAACTCCATTTTGTTGGGGAGTTCTAGGACAAGAGAAGTCGTGTAAAATTCCTTTTTCATTAAAAAATAATTCAAAATTTTTATTTTCAAATTCTCCACCATGATCACTTCTGACTTTGACAATTCTAAGATCTTTTTCATTCTGAACTTGGTTGTAGAAGGTAACAAACACAGAGTGTGACTCGTCCTTGTGTCTTAAGAACTTTACCCATGTCCATCTGCTATAGTCATCTACGATTACTAACCCATACTTCTTGCCACTGATTGAAGTAGTTTTTACTGGTCCAAATAAATCAATGTGCAGAAGTTCTAATGGCTTAGAGGTGGAAACAACATATTTGGGTTTGAAAGCAGGTTTTTCAAATTTGCCTTTTTGACATGCTTCACACAGAGCATCTGAGTTGAACTTCAATTTTGGAAGTCCTCTGACCAGATTGAGTTTGTTAATCTGAGATATTCTTCTCATACTAACATTCCCCAATCTTCTATGCCAGACCCATTGCTCGTTGTTAACAGAAAGTAGGCATTTTAAATTCTGACTCTTTAGTTCAGAAAGTTTTATTTTATAAATGTTGTTTTTCCTCTTTCCATTAAATAGGATAGTCCCATCTTTCTGACTAACAGCTTTGCATGAACTTTGATTGAAGATTATATCATAACCATTATCAATTAATTGACTTATGGATAACAGGTTATGCATTAATCCATCAACTAATAATACATTATTTATAGAGGGAAGATTTCCATTACCTACTATTCCAGAGCCAATGATCTTTCCTCTCTGATGACCTCCAAAGCCCACGTAGCCTTCAGGCTTAAGTTCCAAGCTTTGGAACATATGCCTTCTTCCCGTCATGTGCCGCGAGCAGCTAGAGTCCAGGTACCATGATTGGTGTCTTAGCCTTGCTGCTAAAGATATTTTCTACATGTATAATTTTATCCTTAGGTACCCACATTTTCTTGGGTCCTGATTTGTTAGTTTTACCAAAATTCTGATTGAATTTTGGTTTGAAAGAATAATCACTACTTGTGTATTTTATGTCATGTGTGTGCCCATATATAAAATATGAATTGAGTGGTGTGCGTTTTATAACTAAGTCCATGGCATTTTTTGGTGTAGATACCTTACCTTGATATCCTATTCCTTTTCTGCCATTTCTGCTAACTCCATAGATCATTGAAGCCATCTTGCTTCTGTCTATATTTTTAGCTAGAAAATTCTGAAAGTTGTGATCATACTCTTTGATGATCTCATCAGCATTACTGGGAGTTTCAGAGATTATTTCCTTCTGAGAGTTTTACAAATCATTTTCTAATTTTGAAATTTTTTTCTTTTAACTCAGAATTCTCTAATATGAGACTCTCATTCTTTTCAGAGTCAGAGGCAAGATTCCTTTTCAGGTTCCTAAATTTGACTATGATTTGCTGATACCTTTCCAGAATTTCATTTAGCCTTTCTGCAAGTTCAGCCTTAGTAAAATTTATGGTAAAATCAGGAAATACCTCTTCAGTGTCTGATTCTGAGTCTGAACCAGAAACTTCTCTATCTTATGATACGTCTGCCATGAGAGCTATGTTTTCTCTTTCATCATCTGATTCTGAGTCAGTTTCAGATGTGTCAGAATCATCCCATGTAGCCATGAGGCTTTTCTTCTTTTCCTTGAAGAACTTCTTTTTGGGCTTTTCCTTCTAAAGATTTGGGAAGTCACTTTTGTAGTGCCCTTGCTCATTACATTCATAGCAGATGATGTCCTTGTTGTTTGGCTTTCTGTATCCTGAAGAACCTTCAGATCTTCTGTGTCCAGAGGAAGACTCAGACTTTCTGTATCTGGAGGAGGATTCATTCTGATTCTCTGATCTTCTGGGATTTCTGAACTTCCTTTGTCTCTGCTTCCACAGTTGGTTCACCCTTCTGGAGAGGAGAGACAATTCATCTTCTTCTGATGAGGATCCATCAGAAGTTTCTTCCATAGCCTGCAAAACCTTAGAGTCAGATTTTCTGTTAGATTTTAAAGCTAGTGGCTTACCTTGCTTTTGAGGCTCATCTTCTTCTAGCTCTATCTCGTGACTTCTGAGGGAGCTGACAAGTTCCTCCAGAGATATTTTGTTGAGATCTTTGGCTAGCTTAAGTGTTGTGACCATTGGCCTCCATTGCTTTGGCAAGCTTCTGATGATCTTTTTAACGTGATCAGCAGTAGAATACCCTTTGTCAAGAACCTTCAGTCCAACAACAAGGATTTGGAATCTTGAAAACATAGTTTCTATTGATTCACTATCTTCCATCTTGAATGCCTCATACTTCTGAATGAGCGCAAGGGCCTTGGTTTATTTGACTTGAATGTTGCCTTCATGGTCATTCTCAGAGAGTCAAACATGTTCTTGGCAGTCTCTTGTGGTGGTTTCTGAATTCACGCTTTTTCTGATCAGACATCATTTTTCTGTCTATCCTCTGACCACGTCCATCCACTGGATGCGTGTATCCATCAGTCACCATGTCCCATAGATCAGCATCATGGGCCAAAAAGAAACTCTCAATTTTGTCTTTCCAGTAGTCAAAGTTTTCTCCATCAAAGACTGAAGGTTTGCCACTGAATCTGTCCTTGTCTTCATGGTTGTCATTGTTGATATTTTGGCTTGTTCCCACCATATTGTTTTTCTGAAGCTTGGATCTTGTACTGACACGATTAAGTGTTTAAGCTCAGAACCAGGCGCTCGGATACCAATTGAAGATGTGAAAAACACAAGAAGAGGGGGTTGAATTGAAAACTTGAAGTTAAAAGCTCAATGACACAGTATTTTTATCCTGGTTTGTTTAATCTTAAACTACTCCAGTCCACCCGTCAAGGTGATTTCTCCTCTCTCCAATGAGGTCTTAATCCACTAATTTCAAAAGGATTACAATCACTACTTTAACAAATGTTAAAGTCTTCTTGAGTACAACCACAATCCGGTTAATCTCAAGGAAAACTGTTTCAATACAATTATACAAGATATGTGTTGTTGTTTTTCTAACAAAAACTGTTTATCACAACTGTGATAAATTACACAGGATTATAGCTTGGAAATGTAAATGATATTGATTGCAGCTTTGAATATGCGTGAGTGGTAATATCACAAAATCGTTATTGATTTTGAATGCTGACTTTGTTTATATAGGCAGTGGAATGACGTTGATCATAAAGCATGTTTAATGAAATTAACACACTTACCATTTGGAGAAGATCCTGTCTGAAAGAAGCCGTTTGAATTGATGTTGTCTTGAATGATCAATAACGCTTCAGAATCTTATCTCCTTACTTGCTGATGACGCTTCAGAATATTGATGACTTGGATTAACATGTTCTTGTTCAGAATCAGAGTTTACTTTGCTTAAGCGCAGGTTCTGGTCATCAATCTTCAGCACATGTTCTGATTGCTTCAGCGTGTAGCTCTTATGGCTTATCTTCTGATGCTGATATGGTCAGAACTTCTGCATTAATAGAACATTATTTTTAGGGTGCATATTTGTTCTTTGTATTTATTATTTATTCTTTGTATTTTTTATCATCAAAACTTTAACTAAGGGTTGTAGAATCAAACTATGTTCTAACAAAGGGGATGGCGTGAAGATTTTGAGAACAATTATCGATGTGACTCGCCTCAATGCATCAACTCAAACATTTCAGCACTTCAAAATTTGAACACGTGTTCAGTCTGAGAGAGTGATCTAGAGTTTAGGTTTGACAAATGTTGATGTGGTGAACTGCTTGCATCTATCTTTGAAATGAAGCATTTTCAGAAAATGTTTAGATCTTATGGATAGTTTGAGATAATTTTCCTTCTCACTTCTGAAGAACTATTGTTCATATGTTCACAAAAATAAATCAAAAATTTTTGAGGATTAAATATACAGAAACTACATTTTCATTATGGGCATAATTCCATACTAAGGTGTTTCAGGATGAAATTAAATCTATCTTCAGCAAGGGGCTTTATGAAAATATCAGCTCATTGATGGTCTGTGTCTATAATTTTAAACAAAGAATTCCCTTCTGAGTATAGTCCCTAATAAAATGATGTTTAATTTCTATATGTTTAGCCCTAGAATATAAAATAGGATTTTTAGAAAGACAGATAGCAAAAGTATTATCACAGAGGATATGAATGTTACTCTCATAAATATGAAAATATTTAAGCTGGCTCTTCATCCAGAGCATCTGAGTACTGCATCCAGTTGCATCTATATATCCAACTTCAATAATTGATAGTGCAATAGTGGATTATCTTTTGTTGGACCATGAGATTAAGTTATCTCCAGAAACTGGCAGCTTCCAGAAGTTCTTTTTCTTTCAATTCTATCTCCAGCAAGGTCAGCATCAAAGTACCCTACTAATTTATATTCTCTGGATTTTCTATAACAAAGACTAAGATTAGTAGTACCTTTCAGATACTTGAAAATTCACTTAACTGTTGTTAAGTGAGATTCTCTAGGATGTTATTGGAATATGGCACAAAGACAACCTTTATATAGAATATCAGGTCTTGAAGCTGTTAAATATAGGAGAGAACCAATCAAACCTCTGTAGAGCTTTTGTTCTACTTTCTTACTTACCTCTTCCTTTTCCATAATGCATGTAGGATGCATATGAGTTTTGGATGGCTTACTTTCTGACATATCAAATTTCTTCAAAAGTTCTTTAACATACTTGCTTTGATGTATGTGGGTTCCTTCTGGAGTTTGATTAATTTGAATTCCTAGAAAGAACTTGAGTTCACCCATCAAGCTCATTTCAATTTCTGCTTGCATAGTCTTAGCAAATTCTTTGCCCAAGGAGGCTTTAGTAGATCCAAAAAAATATATCATCTACATATATTTTAAAAATAAGAATGTCGTTTTTAAAAGATTTACAGAATAGAGTTGTATCCACCTTCCCTCTGGTAAAATCATTTACTAAGAGAAAGTTACTTACTCTTTCATACCAAGATCTGGAAGCTTGCTTCAGACCATATAACGACTTATTAAGTTTATTAACATATTCTGGATGTTTTGTATTTTCAAAACTAGGGGGTTGGTGCATATAAACTTCTTCATCAAAGTAACCATTTAAAACGACACTTTTGACATCCATATGATAAAGAGTGATGTCATTATTTACATCAAATGAAATTAAAAGTCTGATAGATTCTAACCTAATGACTAGAGCAAGGGTTTTTGTATAGTCTATCCCTTCTTGCTGACTATAACCTTGTGTGTGATACGGTGGGAGAACTGACTTGTTGTTTTGCGTTTGTGTTCGCAAATGTTTCGATTTAGCAAGAGTCGCCACCGACTTTTTATTTTATCCAAAGGAAAGGTCAAAAAGCACATGAAAGACCTTTGAGATGTTTTCTTGGGTTCGGGGGGTAGATTATGAAAAGGGAAGGTGAAAGCACCCTTTTCATCCATGGTTTTCCATGGGCTCTTAGTTACTTGTTTAGATCACTTGCTTTTGCTTTTCAATTGTTTGAAATGGTGCTTTGTGTGTGGTTTTGAAAGTATTTTGAAAAGAGGCCATCGTTGTGGCAAACTTTATAATGATTCTTGTTTGAATGTATACAGAGGTGTTTGTCTTTTGAAAAGATGTTTCAATGTTTGAAAGTTTGTTTTTGGGAAATGTTTTGAAATTGTGTTGTGAGGTGTGTTTGAAAATGGCAAGGATGTTTTTGCAAGTTTTGATCAAGTAACTAAGAGTTGTCTACCCTATTTTACTCAAAGATCTTTCCTATACATTTTTAACCCTTTTAAAAGAGTTGTTTTACCATTGCATTTGGTAAACAAACCTTGTATTAGGATGTTAAACGGGACAGGCGCGAGTCATCGTATGGACCATGATAATAATAGTCCTAAGTATCTTTAGCAAATTTTTTAGGGACTAGATCATTTTGTATAGGCAACCAAGATAGCGTCATCGAGGGACTATGATCTTTTGTTTTGTTTTTGTTTTGCCAAAGTACTCAACATGCATAACATGGCCATTTTAAAGGCAACAAGTGGATGAAACCCTAGGGGTGCATGTGTGCATTGTGTTGTCATTTTCATGCTTCTTTATCTTTGTATTAGTCAAGCTATTTGTTTGATTTTGGATTTTTTGCATACAAACCCTAATCTCTAACATGGCATATTTTAAAGCATAAAGTGCGCAAAATAAAATTAAGCTATTACAATATTGATATGGGGAGGGGGGGTACAATTTTGAATGGAGATTATTTTGCAAGAAATTAAAACCCTAATATTTACTATTACATCCAAATTGAATAAATGGTACAAATAAGTAAATAGGCAAGTATTTAAATGGTCAATTGAATAAATATGCAAAATATTATGAATATGCAAAAATGTTTTTGTTTATCTTTATGTATGTAAAAATAAAATATTTGATGAATTAAAAAAAGAAATAAAAAAAGTTATTATTTTTATTAAGGGTAAAAACCCTAATTTTCTTTTAAGAATATATATATATATATATATATATATATATATATATATATATATATATATATATATATATATATATATATATATATATATATATATATTATATACAATAAAATAAAAAATAAATGAAATATATAAAAATATCAAAAAATGGAAATATATTAGAAAAATATTATTTTTAATAAGGATGGAAACCCTAGTTTTTGTTTTAAGATGATATATATTATATTAATTATTTTATGTACAAGAAAATAAATATAAATATATACAAAGATATTTAAGAAATAAAAACATGTGGAAAAATATTATTTTATATGTATAAATAATAAAATAAAAATATATAATATCTCTAAAATATTTATTTGTTTTTATTTAAGAGAAATAAAAATATATACTAATTAAAAATTATTTTCATGTTAGAAAAATAAAATAAAAATTCAAAAATAAATGTGAAAATTTATAAAAATATTTTTGGTATTTTTTATATTTAGAAAATATAAAATAAAATCAGAAATAAAAAATAAAATGAAAAATACAAAAATATAAAGAAAATGGGCCAGGGGGTGCAATCAGCATTGCAGGGGGTGCAAAAAGTGAGCCAGAACCAAGCCCAGCCCACTGAACTTCATCTTCAACCTTTGTCAAAACAAAAACGTGCGCCCTGTACAAATGTCCAGATCCTGCATACGTGCTCTAATGCAAAAACTCATAACATCAAAGTTGTAGCATTTTTCAAGACGAATTCAACCATATGAGAAACTTAATCTAACTCTCAAAGACAAGAGAGAATTTCTCTGGCCCTAATTTCTAACCTAATTTTTTCAGGAAGTTCTTGGATCAAATTCTCTTAACACGTTTAACTTAAATGAAAACTGAGCATATGTACAGTTTCAGGGCTATGAATACTACATTTTTTATTCACAAACCTAAGCCTAATGATTCCTAAATAGAGAGATAGGAAGTTGACAAAAACCTGTTTCAATTGAATCGTGTATGGCAATGTGGAGCTTTTCAGTGAGGCCTTAGATGTTTGAGAGCTTGCTTGAACTTCCTCTGACCTTCCCCAATGCCTAGTTTGCCTTGAATGTGCTTGAACAAGCTTGTAGAACTCAACCTGCACAAGCTGAAAACAGAAATCGTGAAGCTTGCAAATGGAGTTACAGTTCAAGGCCAATGGTTGGGATAGCTTGGATAGGTTATATGGAAGGTGTTTGAACAGGTTTGGGGCAAAACGCACGAGGGGTTTTTGCTATGGAACTCCAAGTGCAGGAATTGCCCTATTTTTGCAAGAGGAAGGTGATTTGATGTTCAAGAGTGTTTGAGGGATCAAAGGCTCGTGTTTCAGGCTCAATGCAATAGCAAGAACTTGTTTCAAATGCCTGCTAAGCTTGGTTCTCTCAGATGTTCAAGTTGTGGTGTATTTGACAAGTTTCTTGTATTTTAAGCAAAAGTGAGAAATGATGCAAGACAGACCTGTATAGGCTATCTACCAGCTTGCACTCTATGCTCTTGGCCCCTCAAGTTTGTGGATATTGTTTGCTGCACAAGATATGGTTCAAGGCTCAAGGATGCAATTTGACATAAAGCAAGATTTTGACAAAAATGGCCATATTGCCTTTTACTATTTTTGGATTAATCTATTGTATAATCCTATAATGACTAGAACAAAGCTTAAAACCAATGGATTTGCATTTAATTATTGAGTATGAAAGGGTTTTGGGACATGTAATCAAGTACAAACAAGGCTGATTAGAGTTTGTAACTTGTATCACTAAGAAAATGCCATGGATCAAAAGTGAGTTTTTGCCAACTTTAAGCCTTCGATTCTCCCTAACCACAAATGATTTTGGAGAGTTCTTGGACATTTTGGAAAGCTTGTAACATGCTATACAATCCACCTTTGAAATGAATTTTGATATTCCAAGTGGAACTATGTGAAAAATGGTCATGAAGATAGGTCAAAATCCTGCCTAAACTAGGGCAAAATTTCACTAAGTTAAAAGTTTCATGGACCCTTATTCCAAGATTCTTTTGAGAAAACTTTGTAATCAAAGTTGTATATCTTGTGTAGGACTACAACTTTCATGTTGGAAGTTTTGTTTGAATCCAATTTCATCATGGTGAAAATGTTGGGCAAAGTTGGGGAAAATTAAGAAAATTTCATAACTTAGAAAAATTCTAAGTTATGAAACTCTTCAATCTTAAACCCTAATTTGCAAAATTGGGTTTCTTGATGAACAAGTTTCATGTTTTTACACATCTTGATGAAAAATGACTCTTGGCACTTGATTTTGACCAAAAAGTCAAAGTTTGACTTTTCAGTGTACAGTCAAATTTTGATTAGCTGACTGAAAAATTCATTTGTCAATCCAATATATTTGAGATCTTTTGAACCTTGTGAATAGGTTAATATGATTCCATTGAGTCCTTGAATCCATTCTTGAAACCAATTTGCCATTGGCTAGGTGGAAAATCAGAAATTGCCCTTGTGCAGTCAAAACCCTAAAAATGACCATTTTGTCCTTTTGATGATCTGATCCAATTTCTTGAGGAGTTGTGGTCCAAACTTGATCAAATAGTTCATATGAGCCTATAATGTTGTTGTGGATCAAAAATTGTGAGGTTTGACTGTAAATTGGCGAAATTTGACTTTTTCCCCAATACAGCTGATTTCTAGGTCAACCGTTCAATTGACTGGGCAAAAATTTGATTCAAGGCTTGAAACTTGGTATAGGCAATCTTATAAGTCCAACATGAATCATGAAAGTCATTTTGAGCATTGAAATTCCAAAAATCCTTGTGCAAACTCAGACCCTAATTTAGGTCATCAGTGCAAGGAGATGTCTTGAGCAGAGCAAACCTTAATCCTGTTTGGAGTTCAAAGAGTCTTGTGAGGGGAAATCTTAATAAAATGAGAGGGAAAATTTTGGGGTATAACAGCTGCCCCTGTTCAATCTTCTTTAACCTGAAGAGTTATATTGGAGAGCTTGCCTTTCGTGACTCGAAGGTAAAAGAGGATTGGACAATAGAGTGCCCGTAAATTTGCACTCGTCAAAATGTAGCTGAGGGAATGGGCTTAAAGATTCCATTTGGAGATGGTAGAATCTTGCTGGAGATGGGCTTAAAGATGCCATCCAAGATTTGTTTGTTGAAAATCAGGAGAATGAACATCAAATTGGTATCCGTATTTGGAACGTATCTGAGTTGTATCTGGGGATTGGATTCGTATGAGCAAAAGAATGGCGTCCGTGCCTGGAGCGTATCTGAGCTATAAAACTGTATTTGATTCTTGAATGAATATCAGAATGACTGCCGTGTCTGGAGTGTATCTGTATTGTATCTGAATTCTGAATGGGCGACAGAAAAAACATCTGTGTATGGAGCATCTCTGGGCTGGGGATAAATTCCGAATGAGTGACAGAATGGCAACCGTGTCTGGTGCGTATCTGGATTGTATCTGAAATTGAGACCTGTATGAGTAGCAGAATGACTTTCGTGTCTGGAGTGTATCTGAACTATAATTGGGATCTGAATAAGTGACAGAATGACTTCCGTGTCTGGAGTGTATCTGAACTTGAAGTTGATAGTTGAATCTGAATGAGAAATAGAATGGCTTCCGTATCTGGGGTGTATCTAGTCTGTATCTGATTGTTTGAATTCTGAATAAGTAATAGAATGACCTTCGTATCTGGGGTGTATCCCTATTGTATCTTGACTAAGAGATTTGAATGAGTAACAGAATGACTTCCGTGTCTGGAGTGTATCTGCACTGTATCTAAAATCTTTGAACATTTGTTAAAGGTAGCTTTTAATCTTATCCTGAAAAGGGTAAAATGTTAGCTGAAACACAAAGTTATGTTGCGTGACATGTATGATGAAATAAAATGTGTTTTATCAATGTTTATGATATATGAATGTAATGGATGCGCATGTAAGCTGATTAGATGTCTTGCTTGAGGAAAATAAGTCATTGATAACTGGAGATAATGAAATCCTTGACTGCTGCCGAGGAAAATAAATCCTTGACTGCTGTTGGAGATTCAAAATCTTTGATTGTTGAGAATGAGAAATCCTTGGACCACCGTTGGAGATAGAAAATCCTTGACAACCTGTGGGGGTTAACAAGAATTTTGGAAAACTCTGCAGGGATGTGGGAATCCAGTAAGTCTGCTTGAGAAACTTGCTTGGGGAATCTAAAGAACTTTGATGACTATAGCCGGGGAGTACACCAATGGGAATCCTTACTCGGCTGGGGAATAGGGAAACTCTGAAGACTTCTACTGGGGAATTGAAACCTTGGAGACTTCCACTGGAGAAATAAGAATGAGAATCTTCGATCTGCTGGGAAATAACTTTGTGGGAGATTGTTTTATTCTGTTGAAGAGTTCTCAAGGGTTTGGATTGCATGCCAATCTACTGAGGAATTATCTGAAATTGTCGTCTGGTTAGTTGTCAGGTTTTAAGATAACTTGCAGGAGAATCTTCTGGTTTTAAGACAACTCTCTGGGGAATTGGAGGAAACTGGAAGGTCTTCCACCGGGGTTTAAGGGTTGAATTTTTGGACTCCGTTGGGGAAGAAAGTTTTATCTCCACTGAGGGTTTGTAATTTAAAGTTTTCTGGCTCCACTGGGGATAGGGAATTTGGCGACTTAGTTCTGATGGAAATTTTGAAACTTAACTTCGTTGGGGATATGTATTTCAAGGCTTTAGCTCTGCTTAGGATTTCTCCTGGAACAGCCTAAAGACTTTTTTCCCATACCTTCAATCTGTCAGTAACTATTTTTTCTCATTTTGTTCTATTTGTAAGCAGTGATTATAATCAAATGCATGTGCTCATTTAATAAATCATTGGACGTTTTCAAATAAAACACCAGTGTAAAGAAAAGAAATAAATGGCAAATATTTTTCTTCACTTTGAAGTATCTTCGTATTAACTTGGTGTAAGTATTTTGTACAAAGGAGACAGACATCCTAGTAAGAGGATGTTGTCATAAAATTGAGAAAAATTTATACAAAGAAAAATGGCTATGTGTAACAATTCCATGGGGTTCCCATTATGCTATAGCCTTCGTAACTCTGAGTATCTTGTCCATTCGTTGCTTCGTCCGCAGATGATTGGATTGATCAGAAACCTGGAGCTTGTTCGTGAAGAGATTATCCTTAAAGTGATCCGACGAGACATAGTCATACGCTTTATTTCCCTAACTTTTGCCTGGACCGCCCTTTCGGGTTTTCAGTCCACCAGGAAACCCTTTTTTTCCCAAGTCGCCCTTTCGGGTTTTCAACTTGCCGGGTGTACAGATTTTTTTGTTTATCCCTAATTTTTGCCTGAACCGCCCTTTCGGGTTTTCGATTCACCGGGATGCCCATTTTTTCCCAAGTCGCCCTTCCGGGTTTTCAACTTGTCGGGTCGTTTATGCGTAGTATCTTTTGACTATGTCTGCATTCACAGGGTGTGGCAGATCGTCGCCGTCCATGGTGGTTAGAATCATAGCCCCACCAGAAAAGATGTTCTTGATCACAAATGGTCCTTCGTAAGTAGGAGTCTATTTTCCCCTGGGATCACTTTGCGGCAAGATGATCCGCTTGATTACAAGATCTCCGACTCGATATACTTGTCTCTTGACTTTCTTGTTGAAGGCCTTGATCATACGTTTTTGATACGCCTGACCATGGAAAACAGCAGTAAGTCATTTTTCGTCAATCAAGTTGAGTTGATCAAGCCGGGTTTGAATCCAATCGTCTTCACTCAAACCAGCATCTTTCATGATTCTCAAGGAGGGAATCTGAACCTCGATAGGTAAAACAGCCTCCATGCCGTATACCAAAGAAAAAGGTGTTGCCCCAGTTGAAGTGCGTGCCGTGGTACAGTACCCGTGCAGAGCAAATGGTAACATTTCATGCCAGTCCTTGTAGGTGGCTGTCATCTTTTGAATGATCTTCTTGATGTTTTTATTCGCGGCTTCAACAACACCGTTCATCTTAGGCCGATAGGGAGATGAATTGTGATGTTGAATCTTGAACTGCTCGCACAGAGCGGTGATCATAGTATTGTTCAAATTTGTACCGTTGTTAGTGATGATCCTATCGGGGATACCATACCGGCATATGAGGTTCTGCTTGATGAAGCGGGAAACCACATTCTTTGTAACGGAGGCAAAGGAAGCTACTTCGACCCACTTGGTAAAGTAATCATTAGCCACCAGGATGAAACGGTGTCCATTGGATGTTGTAGGCTTGATCTCTCCAATCATGTCGATTCCCCACATCGCGAATGGCCAAGGAGCTATTAAGACATTGAGTGGAACTGGAGGAATAAGTACCTTGTCAGCATAGATTTGGCATTTGTGACAAGTACGGGAATGTTGATGACAATCAGCTTCCATGATAGACCAATAGTAGCCTGTCCGTAGAATCTTTTTAGCCATCGTATGACCGCTTGAGTGGGTGCCGAAGGTGCCATTATGTAGTTCAACCATAATATGCTCAGCTTCAACTTTGTCCATACAACGGAGTAGGACACAATCAAGATTGCGCTTGTATAGTATACCATTGCTCAGAAAGAACTTGGCCACGAACCTCCTTAAGAACTTTTTGTCGTTGACTGAAGCTCCTTCAGGGTATTCTTGTGCTTCGAGATACCTTTTGACGTCATGAAACCACGGTCGGTCCACTACTTCTTTGGTATTGATCTCGTGACAATGTGCAAGTTCGTCCATTCGTTCGAGTGTGATTTGAGGTGCCTCCTTATCCCAGTTAAGTTTAAACATGGATGACATTGTAGCTAGCGCATCCGCCAACTGATTCTCTTCTCGCGGGAAGTGCTCGAAGGTAATCTACTCGAAATGTGGTAACAATGTCAGGACACGTTCTTTATAAGGGATGAGGTTAGTATGTTTAGTATCCCACTCTCCTTTGATTTGACTGATAACCAAAGCTGAGTCCCCAAATACAATCAAAGATTTGATCCCCAAGTCAATAGCAGCCTGGAGACCAAAGATACAAGCTTCATACTCGGCCATGTTATTGGTGCAACTGAAGCAGAGTCTAGCGGTGAAAGGTGTATGGCAACCATGTGGAGAGATAAGTACCGCGCCGATATCGTTCCCAAGTGCGTTGGAGGAACCATCAAAGTATAGAGTCCATCGGGATCCTTGTTCAGGTCCGTCATACGGTTTGTTTTCTTCAATGTTGTTCAAAGTCATGATATCCTCGTCGGGAAAGTCGAACCTCATAGACTGGTAATCTTCGACAGCTTGATGGGCCAAATGATCAGCTAGCACACTCCCCTTTATAGCTTTTTGGGTTGTATATTGTATATCATATTCGGTGAGGATCATCTGCCATCTAGTGATTCTTCCGGATTGAGCAGGCTTCTTGAAGATTTACTTGATCGAATCCATCTTAGAGATCAGTAAAGTGGTATGTGTCAACATATACTGCCTCAGCCGGAGAGCAGCCCATACCAAAGTGCAGCTAGTTTTCTCGAGCAATGAGTATCGAGTCTCACAATCGGTAAACTTTTTGCTAAGGTAATAAATGGCATGCTCTTTTCGGCCAGACTCGTCATGTTGGCCCAGTACGCACCCCATTGATTTCTCCAGGACAGTCAGATACATGATTAAAGGCCTTCCTTCGACGGGTGGCATCAAGATAGGAGGTTCTAGCAAATACTCCTTGATTTTATCGAAAGCAACTTGACAGTCATCATTCCATTTAACCACCTGATCTTTCTTCAACAGCTTGAAGATTGGTTCACAGGTAGATGTTAGGTGAGAGATGAACCTTGAAATGTAGTTTAGGCGTCCCAAGAAACCTATGACCTCCTTTTCAGTGCGAGGGGCAGGCATTTCTTGTATAGCTTTGACCTTGGCAGGATCAACCTCGATGCCTTTGTTGCTGACAATGAAACCCAAGAGTTTATCGGACCTGACTCCGAAAGTGCACTTGTTAGGGTTCAGTCTGAGCTTGTACTCTTTTAACCTGACGAACAGCTTTTGCAGATGGTCGAGGTGTTCTTCTTCTGTTTGTGAACGGGTTATCATGTCGTCTACATAGACTTCAATCTCATGATGTATCATGTCATGAAACAAAGCTACCATGGCTCGCTGATAGGTTGCCCCTGCATTCTTCAGTCCGAATGGCATCACTTTATAGCAGAAGGTACCCCACTGTGTAACAAAAGTAGTCTTCTCCATGTCTTTGGGGGCCATTTTGATATGGTTGTACCCTAAAAATCCATCCATGAAAGAGAATACCTTATGTTGAGATGTATTGTCAACCAATATGTCAATGTGCGGTAGTGGAAAGTCATCTTTAGGGCTAGCCCTGTTTAGGTCTATGTAATCCACGCACATTCTGACTTTGCCATCCTTCTTAGGTACGGGCACAATATTAGCAACCCATTGTGGATAGGAAGTCACAGCAAGAAAGCCAGCATTGAACTGTTTCATCACTTCAGCTTTGATCTTTTCGGACATGTCGGGCCTTATGGTGGACTTTTTGTTTGATTGGTGGACAGTCTTCTCCTGTAGGGAGACGGTGAACCACAATATTTGTATCCAGTCCCGGCATGTCTTCATAGGACCAGACGAAGATCTCGACATATTCATTCAACAGCTGAACTAAACACTCTTTGACACTTGGCTCTAGGTTGGCACCCACTTTAACCTCTTTTTTGTCTTCCTCTGTTCCCAAGTTGATAGTTTCTAACAGCTCTTCATGGGGAAGAGTAGCCCTTTCTTCTTGTTGCAAAAGTCTAGCCAACTCTCCAGGCACTTCACAGTCTTCATCATCTTCGTATTCAGCATGATTGACCAGATCTTCAGAGTCACTGAAGGTCATAGCAGAATTGTTACCCATGGTATCCGGAGTGGATAAGTACCTGCATTTTGTGAGTGTGGGTGTGTGTAAGGGATAGCCGCCTTTAAACAAGATAAAATGTAAAAAGAAAGAAAATGAACACAAAAGTTTATATATGAAAACGTCCATGATTCATTAAAAATGGCATATGGAAATGAAGAATCAAAACCCTTAGAAATGCACCTATATGCCAGGCACAAGGCAAAAAGTGTACGAATTGTTTAAAAATTATTACAGACCAACATAAAATGTTCAAAAGATAAATTACCTATTGATGAAAGTAATGGGAATGAAGTCTTTTGCCTCCCAGTTGTTCAGTCCTCCTTCAATAATTGGAAAGATCCAGTCTTCAAAATTGCTTTCTTCTCCATCATCCTCTAAAGCATGAACTCCATGATAAGTGATCTTTAATGGTGGTCCTCCAGCCCGGGAGCGACGCACAGCCTTCTGACTAGCAGCAGTGAAACCCAAGCCGAACTTATATGTCTTGTAAGGAAAATCTAGCAGTTGACCCCATACAGTACTTCCTCCTTCCTTGATCACGGCCTTCGCATCTTTAAGGGATGACATCCGGGACACAGGCTTGGTAATGATGGGTACAGAAGTCGTTGTCTTAGATGTCGCAACTTCAGGAGAAACCTCTTCAAAGTGCTAAAAGGGGGTCTCGATGAATTCACCATCTAATTCAACATAGCGAAATGAATTCAGATGGCTTATCATATACTCCTCCTCGCCACTAACTGTCACAATTTTCCCCTGGACTAGGTACTTAAGTTTCTGATGTAGAGTGGACGTAATGGCCCCATCATGATGAATCCATGGTCTTCCTAACAAGTAAGAGTAGGAGGGACGGATATCCATGACATAAAATATGGAGTGGAAAGTTTCGGTACCCACTTTAATTGGGATGTCCACCTCCCCGTGGACCATCCACTTAGAACCGTCAAAGGCTCTTACAATGATATTACTGGGCTTTAAGGTCAAACCTTCATAGTCCAATCTGTCCAATGCTTTCTTTGGTAGGACATTTAAAGATGATCTGATATCAACCAGAATGTGAGCAAGAGTGGTCCCTCTGCATTCTACCGAGACATACAGGGCATCATTATGCTTTCTTCCCTTAGATGTTAGATCGGCATCAGAGAAGCCAAGACCATTGTCGGCTGTAAGGCTAGCTACACACTCTTGAAATTGATCCGCAGAAGTTTCTTGAGGCACGTGCGCCATCTTTAGGAATTTGATCAAGGCTTTGGCATGAGCCTCAGAACAGAGTAATAGGGCCAGCATGGAGATTTTTGAAGGGGTTTGCCCCAGCTACTCTACGACATCATAGTCGCTCTTCTTAATTATTTTTAAAATCTCCTCCATTTCCTTTTGGGTGGTCTCGGGGATGACCAAAGGATGAGCCCTCGTTCTGACGGGCGCTTCTTGGATCCCCTTACCTTTATCAGCAGTAACAACAGAGGGTACAACTTCGGAAGTAACAATTTCTTCAATCACTAGACTTCGCACAGATATCTTGACTGGCACAGGAGCACTTGAGGGTCCAAAGATTACCCTTGGAGGAGAAATCTTCGAAGAGAAGATTCTTCCGTTGCGGGTGATCTTACTTGTCCCCACAATATTTCATACATCAGGAGTCTCTTCATTGGAACTTTCTTCAATTGATTCGATCTTCTTAACACCGTGGTAGAAGATCTCTCCTCCATAATTCCACGGTATTGTCTTGTTGGACTTGTATGGGATAGGCCCCGGCATTGTTATCTTCAGAGGTACAAAATTTGGATCTGGTGTAATCTTAACAGGCCTTTTGGAGACCTTGGAAAGATTGTCAGAAATGGTGATTATAGCAACATCATTGATTGGAGTAACGGGAGTAACAAGAGTTTTCTTGAAGAGGATTTCTTGATTATCCATCAGGCGTTGGATGCCTGACTTCAATAGCGGACAGTCGGATTGCAAGGTCGAACAAAGGTAACAATCTTTTTCACAGCCTGGGAAAATCCCAGCTTTCAACAGATTCATCTTGATCATTGGCAATGGAGTCATTAAGTCTTCAACAGCAGCAACATTAAGATCTTCTATGATAGCATGGACATTGTGACCATGTTTAGGCATTGGAGCGGATATCACATTAGGTTTTTCAGGCGCGTCAAACTCCACCTCTTTGGCATCTATTAAATCCTGGATCTTGTTTTTAAGGGCCCAACAATTATTGGTGTCATGCCCCACGCTGTCCGAATGATAGGCACACTTTGCATTTGAATGATAGTAGGGAGAAGAGGTATTTGGATTCTTCGGCGCTTCTTTCAAGCTGGTAAGGTTTAACTTCAATAGATGAGGGAGAACTTGAGCAGGTGTCATATTGATTCGGGTGAATTGTCGTGCAGGCCTTTCCACCCTGGCTTGGTTAGCTCTGGGTTAACTACTTCAAGGTTGATCAGCTATGAAATTCTGAATCATCACAGCCCCCACCGCTGGTCGGCGCTCTATTCTTCCTTGAGTTCTATGGGAGTAAACAGCTGAGACCTCTTTCTTGGCTGGAAAAGTTTTCTTGATAGCAGTGGAAGCAGAGGTATCCTTTTGAATTTTACCACTCTTAATGCCAGCTTCAACTCTTTCACCAGTCAGAATTAGCTCGGTGAACCCTGCAGACGAGCTCCCGATCAAGTGATTAAAGAATGGACCTGACAGGGTCCCCAAAAACATATCAACAAGCTCTCTCTCTCAGACAATGGTGGCTGCACCCTTCCAGCCAAGTCCCGTCACTTCTGGGCATACTCCTTAAAGCCCTCATTAGAGACCATACTCATACTCTGTAATTGAGTACGAGTAGGCGCTAAGTCTGCATTGTATTGATATTGTCGGTAGAAGGCGGAAGCCAAATCCTCCCAGTTATGTACATCAGATCTTTCAAGCTGGTAGAACCAATCCAATTGCGTACCCGACAAACTATCTTGAAAAAAGTGGACCCATAGATCCTTATCAAAAGAATGAGGTTGGATCTTTCTGACGTAAGACCGCAGATGCATCTTCGGACAAGACAAACCATCATATTTAGAAAATGTAGGCACCTTGAATTTAGGGGGAATCATAATCCCAACAACCAACCCTAGCTCTTCGAAATCCATCCCTGACACTCTTTGTACCTCCATGGCTGCCAACCGATCTTCCAGATTCTTATACTTATCGTCCGCAGGAGGGTACTGCTGCTCAGAGTAATCTTCGTCTTCTTCTTCTTCTTCCTATTCTTCAGACTCGGAGGGCACTGCAGCTCCCTTTCCTTTGCCAACCCCTTCATCAGACGTCGAGGGGAAATCCATAACTCTTCTAGCTTGGTTCTCAAACCTTCTTCCCATAGTGACCACACCAACTCTTTTCTTTTTCTTTTTCTCCTTTTCTTTTTCTTTTTCCTTCTCTAACAGTGCTTTAAGGTCCTTTTGACCCTTTGCCAAGGTCATGAGGAGTTGTTGGAACTGTGAATTCTATGCTTGTAGATCTTTGACCGTCTGCTCTATATCCATCTTGTTGAAATAAACAGCAGAGAGATAAGGAAACCTGGTATGAAGACCTGTTTATGCATATGATAAATGATATGTATTCATGTAATGCATTCAAGGATTCAGAAATTCAAAGTTGTTGTAAACAAAAAGAACACACGTCATATTAATAAGAAGAACTTTGTTAGTACATAAATGCCCCATGGGAAAAATATTACAAAATTCTAATGTAAAAATACGTTGCGCATCCTCTTTGGTGCGATGTAGGTGTTGAGAGTTTGCTCTTCATGGAGTCGACGGGTAAGCTCCAAAACCTTCTTCTCACTGGCGTAGAAGCTGGCTTCAAAAGTATTTCGTTCTTCCTTAAGCTGTATCCAACTCTTTTGCAATTCTTCCAATGATGTTGGCATGTCACGATGTAGGAGGGTGTATGGAAACTCTCCTTCCATAGCAGGCTCTTTGATCATAGGCAGAATGTAGGGGTAAGGCATCATAAGACTCTGGGCGTGGGTTCGTACCCACTTGAGGTAAGGCTCAAGGGGGGTGGAATTCTTGTGCCCCAGTGTCTTACTGTCCACCTTGTTGGGCATCCTTCAAGCTTAGATAAACCTTTGTCGAAGTCCTTGAGCATCGTTGTCGAAGTCAAAAACCAAGTCTGGAATCAGCATATCATGAGGGCCATCCCTTCGGGCATACCCAAATTGTCTCAGAGCCAAACAGGGGTTGTAGGTAATGCCTCCCCTAATGCCAAGTAATGGGACATTAGGGAATTCCCCACAACGATCAATGATGATGACATTTTCTCTGGACCGAGAACACCAATGAACATCAGAATATGTAAGAGTCATCAATCGTTGTGACCACCTCAAGCCCTTGCTCATTCTTCAAGACTGATTGGGGAAGGTGAGAAATAAATCACCTTTCTAGAAGAGGAGTACAGCACATGAGAACACCTTCTTTCCTCATTGTTCGTGTGTAAAATGAGTGGAGGATGTCCCCAAGCAATGTAGGCACAGGATTCCGAGATATGAAAATCTTGGCAGCATTCACATCTATAAGCTGATCAGGGTTTGGGAACAAGACCAACCCATAGATGAGAAGTGCTACAATCTCCTTAAAAGCTTATAGATCTAGAGAGTTTCAGCAGTCTTGTGCCTTCTCAAACAGAAACTTTGCCAAGAAACCCTTGACACCACTTCTGGTTATCCAATGACCTTTGATATCAGATGGTTGCAAGTGTAGGGCTTGAGCAACATCTTCAGGCTTTGGTTCTCTTTCTGTACCGTTGTAGGGTAGTTGATGGAGAATAGGAATCCTCAGGAGTTGAGAAAATTCCTCCAAAGTAGGTACTAGTTGGTAATCAGGAAATGTAAAGCAATGGTGTAGGGGGTCAAAGAACTGGAAGAGAACTTTTTCCATGTCCTCTTCAATGTTAGAGTTGACCAAGCTGAGAAGTCTACCATGTCTTTCACTGGAGAGAGAATTCTCTGGAATCTTGGAAATAAGCTCCTTGAGTAGAGGAGGGATTCTCACAAGGTTGACTTGAATTATTTTCCTGCGAAGTGATTCCATAACCTACAAAACAGGAACAAAGATGAAGATCCAAACCCTTGAAATGGTTAGTGGATGCACATGATGCTTCATGATGTTTATGATGTATGCACAAGTATATGTACAAGCAAGTCACACAAGTTCCTAATTTCAGGCTTGCATAGGGTTTCATAGGTAAGTACCCTCTTGAAGTTAGTTGGCTCAACCTGTCCTATAAATAGTAACCGGGTTCTAAGGAGCTCAATATCACTGGATTATTTTCTGTGTTCATTGTTTCAGTTTAGCCACTTAACTGGCGACCGAAATATTCCAAGAAAACAACCCTCAATGAGTGTAGTATCGAGTATCTACCAACTTCGGACTGCACCAAAGTTGGTCATCTCACTACCCCTAATAAGGCCAAGATGGTCAAGTAAAGGTTCTAAAAGTCCATTAGTGCTTCATGACATCACTCTGCGGCCCCGTATTCTCTTTGATTGACTCAAAGGCTACCGGTACCCACAAATATGTCGCACTAATATAGTTATTGCTTCAACCATGTCGGTATACCCCGCACAGTTTCCACAACGTATTGTTATTTACCTATGAATGTTTCCCAAAAATCCGGGTGGAGGATTCAAACCCAAACAAGAGAACCAAATGTAAAGCAATCAAAGCAAACAATATAAGCATGTAAAAGGTGATCTAAACCCTAAGGTTACTCCACTTTTAAAATTATTCCCCAACAGAGTCGCCAGTTCTGTGATACGGTGGGAGAACTAACTTGGTGTTTTACGTTTGTGTTCGCAAATGTTTCGGTTTAGCAAGAGTCGCCACCAACTTTTTATTTTATCCAAAGGAAAGATCAAAAAGCACAGGAAAGACCTTTGAGATGTTTTCTTGGGTTCGGGGGGTAGATTATGAAAAGGGAAGGTGCAAGCACCCTTTTCATCCATGGTTTTCCATGGGCTCTTAGTTACTTGTTTAGATCACTTGCTTTTGCTTTTCAATTGTTTGAAATGGTGACTTGTGTGTGGTTTTGAAAGTATTTTGAAAAGAGGCCATCGTTGTGGCAACCTTTGTAATGATTCTTGTTTGAATGTATACAAAGGTGTTTGTCTTTTGAAAAGATGTTTCAATGTTTGAAAGTTTGTTTTTGGGAAATGTTTTGAAATTGTGTTGTGAGGTGTGTTTGAAAATAGCAAGGATATTTTTGCAAGTTTTGATCAAGTAACTAAGAGTTATCTACCCTATTTTACTCAAAGATCTTTCCTACACATTTTTAACCCTTTTGACAGAGTTGTTTTACCATTACATTTGGTAAACAAACCTTGTATTAGGATGTTAAACGGGACAGGCGCGAGTCATCGTATGGACCATGATAGCAATAGTGTTAAGTATCTTTAGCAAATTTTTGAGGGACTAGATCATTTTGTATAGGCAACCAAGATAGCGTCATCGAGGGACTATGATCTTTTGTTTTGTTTTTGTTTTTCCAAAGTACTCAACATGCATAACATGGCCATTTTAAAGGCAACAAGTGGATGAAACCCTAGGGGTGCATGTGTGTATTGTGTTGTCATTTTCATGCTTCTTTGTCTTTGTATCAGTCAAGCTATTTGTTTGATTTTGGATTTTTTGCATACAAACCCTAATCTCTAACATGGCATATTTTAAAGCATAAATTGCGCAAAATAAAACTAAGCTATTACAACATTGATATGGGGAGGGGGGTACAATTTTGAATGGGGATTATTTTGCAAGAAATTAAAATCCTAATATTTACTATTACATCCAAATTGAATAAATGGTACAAATAAGTAAATAGGCAAGTATTTAAATGGTCAATTGAATAAATATACAAAATATTATGAATATGCAAAAATGTTTTTGTTTATCTTTATGTATGTAAAAATAAAATATTTGATGAATTAAAAAAGGAAATAAAAAAAGTTATTATTTTTATTAAGGGTAAAAACCCTAATTTTATTTTAAGAATATATATATATATATATATATATATATATATATATATATATATATATATATATATATATATATATATATATATATATATATATATATATATATATATATATATATATATATATATATATATATATATATATATATATATATATATATATATATATATATTATATACAATAAAATAAAAAATAAATGAAATATATAAAAATGTCAAAAAATGGAAATATATTAGAAAAATATTTTTTTTAATAAGGATGGAAACCCTAGTTTTTGTTTTAAGATAATATATATTATATTAATTATTTTATATACAAGAAAATAAATATAAATATATACAAAGATATTTAAGAAATAAAAACATGTGGAAAAATATTATTTTATATGTATAAATAATAAAATAAAAATATATAATATCTCTAAAATAATTATTTGTTTTTATTAAAGAGAAATAAAAATATATACGAATTAAAAATTATTTTCATGTTAGAAAAATAAAATAAAAATACAAAAATAAATGTGAAAATTTATAAAAATATTTTTGGTATTTTTTATGTTTAGAAAATATAAAATAAAATCATAAATGAAAAATAAAATGAAAAATACAAAAATATAAAGAAAATGGGCCAGGGGGTGCAATCAGCAATGCAGGGGGTCCAAAAAGTGAGCCAGAACCATTTCAAAACAAAAACGCGCGCCCTGTACAAATGTCCAGATCCTGCATACGTGCTCTAATGCAAAAACTCATAACATCATAGTTGTAGCATTTTTCAAGACGAATTCAACCATATAAGAAACTTAATCTAACTCTCAAAGACCAGAGAGAATTTCTCTGCCCTAATTTCTAACCAAATTTTTTCATGAAGTTCATGGATCAAATTCTCTTAACACGTTTAACTTAAATGAAAATTGAGCATATGTATAGCTTCAGGGCTATGAATTCCTACATTTTTTATTCACAAACCTAAGCCTAATGATTCTTAAATAGAGAGATAGGAAGTTGACAAAAACCTGTTTCAGTTGAAATCGTGTATGGCAATGTGGAGCTTTTCAGTGAGGCCTGAGATGTTTGAGAGCTTGCTTGAACTTCCTCCGACCTTCCCCAATGCCTAGTTTGCCTTGAATGTGCTTGAACAAGCTTGTAGAACTCAACCTGCACAAGCTGAAAACAGAAATGGTGAAGCTTGCAAATGGAGTTACAGTTCAAGGCCAATGGTTGGTATAGCTTGGATAGGTTATATGGAAGTTGTTTGAACAGGTTTGGGGAAAAACGCACGAGGGGTTTTTGCTATGGAACTTTAAGTGCAGGAACTGCCCTGTTTTTGCAAGAGGAAGGTGATTTGATGTTCAAGAGTGTTTGATGGATCAAAGGATCGTGTTTCAAGCTCAATGCAATGTCAAGAACTTGTTTCAAATTCTTGCTAAGCTTGGTTCTCTCAGATGTTCAAGTTGTGGTGTATTTGACAAGTTTCTTATATTTTAAGCAAAAGTGAGAAATGATGCAAGACAGGCCTGTACATGCTATCTACCATCTTTCGCTCTATTCTCTTGGCCCCTCAATTTTGTGGATATTGTTTGCTGCACAAGATATGGTTCAAGGCTCAAGGATGCAATTTGACATAAAGCAAGATTTTGACAAAAATGGCCATATTGCCTTTTACTATTTTTGGATTAATCTATTGTATAATCCTCTAATGACCAGAACAAAGCTTCAAACCAATGGATTTGCATTTAATTATTGATTATGAAAGGGTTTTGGGACCTGTAATCAAGTACAAACAAGGCTGATTCGAGTTTGCAACTTGTATCACTAAGAAAATGCCATGGATCAAAAGTGAGTTTTTGCCAAATTCAAGCCTACGATTCTCCCTAACCACAAATGATTTTGGAGAGTTCTTGGACATTTTCGAAAGCTTGTAACATGCTCTACAATCCATATTTGAAATTCATTTTGAGATTCCAAGTTGAACTATGTGAAAAATGGTCATGAAGATAGGTCAAAATCCTGCCTAAAATAGGGCAAAATTTCACTAAGTTAAAAGTTTCATGGGCCCTTATTCCAAAAATCATAACTTGAGATCCAAGCTTCTTTTGAGAAAACTTTATGAATCAAAGTTGTAGACCTTGTGGAGGACTATAAATTTCATGTTGGAAGTTTTGTTTGAATCCAATTTCATCATGGTGAAAATGTTGGGCAAAGTTGCAAAAAATTAAGAAAATTTCATAACTTAGAAAAATCCTAAGTTATGAAACTTTTCAATCTTAAACCCTAATTTGAAAATTGGGTTTCTTGATGAACAATTTCATGTTTTGACACATCTTGATGAAAAATGACTCTTGGCACTTGATTTTGACCTAAAAGTCAAAGTTTGACTTTTCAGTGTACAGTCAAATTTTGATCAGTTGACTGAAAAATTCATCTGTCAATCCAATACATTTGAGATCTTTTGAACCTTGTGAATAGGTCAAGATGATTCCATTGAGTCCTTGAATCCATGCTTGAAACCAATTTGCCATTGGCTAGGTGGAAAATCAGAAATTGCCCTTGTGCAGTCAAAACCCTAAAAATGACCAGTTTGCCCTTTTGATGATCTGATCCAATTTCTTGAGGAGTTGTGTTCCAAACTTGATCAAATGGTTCATATGAGCCTATAATGTTGATGTGGATCAAAAATTGTGAGGTTTGACTGTAAATTGGCCACAGTTGACTTTTTATCCAATACAGTTGATTTCTAGGTCAACTGTTCAATTGACTGGGCAAAAATTTGATTCAAGGCTTGAAACTTGGTAAAGGCAATATTATAAGTCCAACATGAAGCATGAAAGTCATTTTGAGCATTGAAAGTCCAAAAATCCTTGTGCAAACTCAAACCCTAATTTAGGTCATCAATGCAAGGAGATGTCTTGAGCAGAGCAAACCCTAATCCTGTATGGAGTTCAAAGAGTCTTGTGAGGGGAAATCTTAATAAAATGAGAGGGAAAATTTTGGGGTACAACATTGTGCAACCAGTTGTGCTTTGTTTCTGACACCTTCTTCTTGTTCACTTAGCTTGTTTCTGAAGACCCATTTAGTTCCAATTATGTTGAATCCTTTTGGTTTAGGAACTAGATCCCATACATCATTTCTGGTAAATTAATTTAGTTCTTCCTGCATTGCAAGTATCCAATCATTGTCTTGAAGTGCTTCATCTATGGAAGTAGATTCATTCAGAGACACTAATCCCATGAGAGACTCTTCAGTATTTGTGAATGTAGATCTTGTTCTGATTGGATCATGTTTTCAAGATGTGTTAAGCTGCATATGGATTGTCTTTTCTGGATGGATTCTTCAGAAGTTGTTGTAATATTTGTGATGTATTCTTCTGTATTCGGCTGAAGTTCTGGACTTTTATTTTCTGAATATCTGTCTTCAGTACCTGTAATTTGAACTTCTATATCTGTAAAAGATTCACACTACTTTGACTTTTGAGAGCCAAGCTTATCATCAAATCTGACACTAATAGATTCTTCCATAATTCGTGTTTCTGTGTTATATACTCTATAAACTTTTGAACGTTCAGAGTATCCTAACATGAAACACTTTTGTGCTTTAGAATAAAACTTGTTCAGATGATCAATGGTTCCAGAGCCAATAATATTTCCTTTCGGATTGCCTTTAAAACCTATGTATCCTCCAGATTTATGTTCCAGGATTTGGAACATATGCTTTCTTCCCATCATGTGTTGAGAGCATCCAAAGTCCAGGTACCAAGATTGGTGTTTCAACTTTGTTTTTAAAGAAATCTGCTACATGAATGATTTTATCCTTAGGTACGCATATCTTTTTGGTTCCTTGTTTGTTAGAGTTTCCAAAATTCTGATTGAATTTTGGTTTCACACGAGAATTCTCATAGTAAGATTCACTAGTATATTTTATATCATGTGTGTGTCCATATGTGAAGTGTGAGTTTAAAGGTGTGTGTTTTATGACCATATCATCACTTTTCTTTGGTTGATATGGTTCTTCTCCTTTTAGTTTCACATATCTGTTATACCCCAATTTTTGCCCCTAAGATTCCTCTATCATCTCATATCAACCCAATCATATCAAGATCATACTAGGGCTTGGTTTTTCTCCCTATCTCTAGGTTTTCTCATGAGGAATCACCAAGCACTTTGATTTGTATATTGTAATCACAAATGTATTGTGTTAATTATATTTTAACTAACAAATACAATGAATGTTTGCTATAATTGATGATACTATAGGTGAGGGCACAACACATTTCATCAGGTTGATTCATAGGTTCATAAGTTTATTTCCATGCCTTCTTCAACAAAGC
Source organism: Vicia faba (assembly GCA_948472305.1). Taxonomy (NCBI): domain Eukaryota; kingdom Viridiplantae; phylum Streptophyta; class Magnoliopsida; order Fabales; family Fabaceae; genus Vicia; species Vicia faba. The sequence goes on from OX451739.1 coordinate 1,303,159,913, forward strand.
TTAATTGAGATTCAAGCTTCATCATTGAGTATACTTTAAATTAATATCATGACAAGGTCTACAATGATTCATCATGCTTTAATTTGTCAAAGGAAGTCAAAAGATGCAAGAATTAATTGACGAAATTTGACCTAATTGGACAAGTTCTTGTTTCCTTGATCACAAGTGTATAACTCTCTCATTTATTAGTATTTTCATGTGGTTATTGTTTCTATGGGTTATTATTATCATCCACGACAATTTCCATTAACATGGAAAAAGTTATTATGCAAGGAAGATTATTAAAATTGAAAGGGGTTTCCAAGTCATTTTGGTACTTTTGGAGCTAGGATTTTGAACTTCTAAGGGATATATCTTGTTCATATTTTGACATTTTTTAGTGATTCCAAAGATATGCTTCTCTTTAAAGGGTTATCAACTAATCACTTCAAAGGTTTCAAACAAATTTTGTATGGAAGATTCCTAGTGATGAAGAAATATTACAAGTCCTCTAGATAGGCCATCAAATTCCCTCGTGTGACTTCAAAGGACCATAACTTGGTCAATGTTTACCTCCATAAGCCCATTCTTGTTTCATATTGATATTAAGAATGTGAACTTCAACTTTTCTTTTATGTGCAAGACTTGAAAATGGTTGGAAGATGCCTCAAAAACTCAAAAGATTATAGGTGACCTTATGGATTTACACCAATTTCAAGGGATCATAACTTGTTTAATACTTGGTATTTTTGAGTGATTCAAGTTTCACAATGCTCTTTAGGAAGTCCACTTCAAGCTAGAATCATTTACAAAGCAATATTTTGGAATAAGGCCTTGTTTGGAATCAAAACATTATAGGTCACTTTTGAAGAAAAACATATAATTTTTCTTAATTACAAAAAGTCAGCATCTTTTTCTCAGCTTTGACTCATCACAACTCTTAGCTCAAGCATCCATTTGATCTCACTCTTGGCACATTGAAAATATTGTGACTTTATATTTCAAGTGCTTCAAGAATTATACCTTAAGACCACTTGAGCTGTGAATACCATTGATTCAAAGTTGGTACCTTGAAACTGAAGTTTCACTTCAAGTCAGATTGCAATTTTCATATTATGGCTCCTAATCACCAAATTACCACATGTTTTCCACTTAAGTATGATCAGCAAAGATAATTGGATTATTTAGAGTGACAAAACGCATAATTATATGAGTTTTAATGCACATGTGAACACACTTTTCTCGTGTACACAGATGTGCACATATTCATTTGAATTTGCATCATTCACCCCTCCTCTTGATCCCATTCACTTCTCCTATAAATACATGCCCTATTCCACTCATTTTCGCAAGCTTGAACAACCAAAATCACTCTGTCAAACTCCCTCCATAACTCACTTTTCTGAATTTTTGAATTCATCTTTTCTCCACTTTTCAATCCAATTTCTTTGTTTATCCTTCATCCTTGAACTTAACTGAAGCTAACAAAAGAAGAGTCAAGCCTTGAGGTGCCCTAAATCGTGATAGCCAAGTCCATTTACATGACAAGTTCATATGACTTTGTTCAGATAGTTTAAGGCACCAAATCTTCTAACTCAAATGACTGGAATGGTTTATGATGTTAATTGATGCTTGCTATTAACTCAATTTTGGTGAATCAAATCATTTGATGCTTCTGTTTTCGATTTCAAATCTTTCAAAACATCTCTAGCATTTTCCAATTCGAGTAAGTTGTGTTTTATATAAATTTGGCGCGAGGATATGGTTGTGATCATCTTGAAGAGACGCGTCTGATGATACCACTATGAGCGTCTAAATTTATAGATTAAAGAATCATGGTTTTGCCCTATTTGCAAGAGGTTGGAGGTTGAAGACGGCCTACATGTCGTTCTTCAACAAATGATGCTCAGCCAATTGTTTTTTTATTGGTTGGACGTTCTTGTGTTACATATGCGCGCCTTGACTTGGGTTCATGATATTCCCTCACCTCAGATCCATTAGAACTGCCAGCGTGTATAAGTGAATAAGATCCAACGCGCGTGGTTTTTTTCTGATTTATTTATTTTTACAAAATTTGTTTTAATTTCAAAGATTCATAACTCTCTTACTTTTTATCCAAAAATTATGAAAAAAATATACAAAAATACTTTGAATTATTTTTGACTTTGTGAATATTTTTTTCATATTTTTATTCTGATGTTTGATATTTTTCGTAATTTTTTCTTTTTTTTTCTATTTTTTAATTATTTTAAAATTACTTTCTGGTCTTTTAAAATTCTAAAAAATTTATGAAAGGATCCAATGATCTCTTGAAAAATATTGGTGACCTCATTTTATTTTTATTTTTGATTTTACTATTTTTCATAAATTTTGGTTTATTTTTCTTATTGTCTCCAAATTTTAAAAATAGTTTCTGACTTAAAAAATTCTGAAATTTTTTGTCAATTATTATAGAATCATGTTTGACTTCTGACTTCTTTTTTAAGATTTTTATTTGGTATTTTAATATAATTTATGTTTTTTACCAATTATTTTCCTTTTTATTAACCATTTTAATTTTCTTTTATTAAATATTATTTTATTATTTTCATTTTAGTTCTAACTTGGACTTCATTTGGTGACAAATTCCTCAACCTCATTGGATCTTGGATGTTGATAGGTTGAGAAACCAAATCCACCAAAAAGGACGAATGATGTTGATGATATTTGAAACCCTAATTTCATACAATGCATCCTCTCCCTCTTCATCTTATCCCTTTCTTACTTGTATTAAATGTTGTTAGAGAATGATCTACATATCATTTCTCTAAACATATGGTACATAGATTGCTATTGACCAGCCTCAAAATAGGTGCGACTTCTATATAATTCCACTTACGATTGCTTAACATAGCACTAAATTTTGTCCCGATTCGAGAAATGATCATTCGTGGCCTAAACCTATGTTTGTAAGCCCAAGTATGTTTAATTTGAAACCCTTGATCCAATAATATAGAGGTTCATTGTTAGGAGACTTTGGTCTTATCAATCCTCTAATGAATCATCATAAGTTTTGGTCTAAGTGAATCATTTAAACATCGTTGATCATTTGTTGTTTCCTCGAGAATTTGAAATGAATGATATACTTGACAAAAAGAAAATGAAACTTGTTGTTGAGAGGCTTTGATTTTATCAATCTTCTGATGAGTTTTCAAATGCATGTTTCAAGATGGTCATTCAACTAACCTTTAATTTCTAACCCATTAACAATTGACTTTTATTTTTTAAGCTTTTACTTTACGCCTTTACTTTTATGCACCATTTATTTTAGCCTTTACATTTCATGTTATTTTCATATTTTCTCACTTGAGCATTTATTTTTATTTCATTTTTATTTTGTTCACTTGAGCTTTCATTTTCTTTTTGAAGATACCTAATAACCAACTTGAACAATAAAAAACTTTAAGGTTACTTGGACTATTTGGTTACTATCCTTTCCATGATGGAGTTATGGACTTCTTGGACTTATGATTAGTGACCTTGACTACCCTTGGGACCTTTGTGACTTCTATTGTTATTTTGTCTAGATTTCTTGGGGTTTACCCCGAGACATTGGGTTGTCTATTTTCTTTTTGTGTAGGTTATTCTGATTATATGCTTTGTCTGCGATTTGGAATTCATCTGTATATAACCACTACTCTGCCCAATTTTTGTAGAGACTTAATGAATTTGAAGTTTGGTATTCTCAAGAGGTTTAGTATCTTTGTTTGCTTGGTTTCAATCCAAAGAATGGGAATTCTACATTGCCTCATTGTATCAAGTGTTGGCTTCTTGTTGGTTAGACGGTTCTTTTCCCTAGCTTTTACCTTATGCTTTAGGATAGTCCCTTCATCTCCTCCCATCTTCTTTAATTTCAAAAATCTTCTCCCTCCTTTTCAAAATTATTCTTGTTTTCTAAACTTGAACCGCTTTCACAATAAACTTGGACTTAAGACCATGTATTTTCAAAATATTTTCTTAATCAAACTTTAACCAACTTAATAATACCATGAAATTTTTGTGAGAAGACTAAAAGTCAATCAATATCATTCAAACCATTTTTCCACTTTGGCTTTTTACTTTAAAATTTTCTCAAAAGATTAGACTCTTATCAATGTTTGTAGTGATGCGAGCTACTATAATTCTACGATATATAGTGAAATGAGATATTTTCCACTTGGATGTCGAGTGAGGCTTTGTTGATTTTAAAATCCAAGCTAAATCTTCCATTTTGACGCAAATTCTCCTTTCTCATAATCGTGGATAGTAAGTATGTTCTTCCACTCGGATAAGACGATGATGTCTCGTCCCTTAAAATTAACCAACACACTTATGTTTTAAAATTTTTAAAGGAGAACTACGAGTACCCTGATCCCCTATTACACAGAAGGTGGTACACAGGCAGTAAAGGCTCACAACTGTGGTGGGTGCAAAAATTATAAAAAATACTTCTTTTCTCATCCCCACAATCTATTTTTGTATACAACACTTATAGCCAAAATACAAAAAATTTCAAAGAGGTTCCTGCGGAGTATCGTAGATGTTTGGTGTTCTAATACCTTCCCTTTGCATAACCAACCACCGAACTTAGATTCTCTCCCCCTTTTTTTGGGTTATTCGCTCTTTTCCCATTCCTTTGGAAACAATAAAGTGGGGTGGCGATTTTTTTTTTGATCTGTATGAGTCAAGTCAATCCAATGGCTTAGTCTCAAAATTTCTATCGCTACAATATCCTACGCCTTTTTTGTCGTTTCTGCTAACTCGAGAGCTCATTGAAGCCATCTTGCTTCTATCTATGTTTTTAGCTAGAAATTTTTGAAAACTATAATCATATTCTTTTATGATGCTATCAGAACTAGATAAAACTTATGAGATAGATTCTTTCTGAGCTTTTTGTAACTCGTTTTTAATAATAAAATTTTTATTTTTAACTTTAGAGATGGTCTCTTTTAGCTCAGAATTTTCTGCTTTTAGTTTCCAAGTTTCTTTAGACTCAGATACTAGACTGTGTTTTAGGTTCCTGTATTTGAATTGAAAAGGTTGATATTTTTCAAGAATTTCTGACGGACTATCTTCTAATTGAGATCTAGAAAAGTTAGAGAATACTTATTTTACTTTTTGAGTCTGATTCTGATTCAGATGAATTAGTGTCATCTGATATGTTTGCTATTAAAGAGATATTGGCACCTTCATCTTCTGATGGTGATTCTCCTTCAGAAGATTCTGAGTCATCCCAAGTAGCCACAAGACTTTTCTTCTTCTCTTTCTTAAATCTCTTCTTTGGTTTTTCTTTTTGAACTTTAGGATATTTTCTTTTGTAGTGACCAGGTTCCTTGTGTTCGTAACAAACAACATCTTTGTTTCTTGACTTCTTGTAGTAAGAGGATGATTCAGAATAACCGCTTGATCTTCTAGGATTGCTAGATTTATTTTATCTGTGCTTCTATAGTTGTTGGACCCTTCTAGAAAGAAGAAATAGTTCGTCTTCTTCTGATGAGGATCCTCAAGAGCTTTCTTCTTCTGCCTGAAAGGCTTTAGTTTCATATTTTTTATCAGATTTAAGAGCAAGATACTTACCTTTCTTCTGGGGCTCATATTCTTCTAGTTCTATCTCGTGACTTCTCAAGGAGCTGATAAGTTCTTCAAGAGATATATTGTTCAGATCTTTGGCAATCTTTAAGGTTGTGACCATGGGTCTCCATTTCTTTGGTAAGCTTCTGATGATTTTCTTTACATGATCTGTTGTTGAGTACCCTTTTTCCAAAACTTTCAATCCAAACAACCAAAATTTGAAACTTTGAGAACATTGTCTCAACTGTTTCAGCTTCTTCCATCTTGAATGCTTCGTACTTCTCGATGAGTTCAAGAGCTTTTGTCTCTTTGACTTGTGTGTTGCCTTCACGCGTCATTCTTAGAGAGTCAAACATGTTTTTATCCCAATCACTATTTGTGATCTTCTCATACTCGGTGTATGAAATGGCACTCAAGATAATCGTTCTTGCCTTGTGATGATTTCCGAACTCTTTATTTTGTTGATTTGTCATTTTTTTTCTATCAATCTTTTGACTGTTTTCATCACAAGGATGAATTTAGCCATCAGTCACCATATCCCAGAGATCAGTGTCATGAGCTAGAAAGAAACTTCCGGATCTGTATTTCCAATAATTGAAATTTTCACCGTCAAACATTGGGGGTGTGCCACTGATTTTGTATTTATCATCATAGTTATCATTGTTGATGTTCTGAACTGGTTCCACCATAGTGTTTTTCTTTCTAGGATCTTTTTCTAACACGGTTAATTGTTAGCATCCAGAACCAGGAGCTCTGATACCAATTGAAGGATAGAAAAACACAAGAAAGAGGGTTTGAATTGGGGTTTTCAAAAAATAAAAACAATATGACACGTTTGGTTATCCTAGTTCGTTTAAACTCAAACTACTCCAGTCCATCTGCCAAGGTGATTTTTCCTCTCTCAATTGAGGTCTTAATCCACTAATCAAAACTTTGATTACAACTCACAAAGACTACCGTCAATGTCTTCTTGAGACTAAACCATAACTTGGTTTCTCAAGGAATTACAAAATGTGAATAAAAAATGTGTAAAAAAATGTTTCTATAAAATTGTATCACAACTGTGATGTTTTACACAATGTTAAAGCGTAATGAACAATATAATAGATAAAAGATCTTTATGAATATTTCTATTGTATGCGTGTATATGTTGTTTGATCACCCTTCAAGAACTTCTTTATATATGCGAATCTCTTTAGATCCATTTGAGACATGGGAAGATGTTTTTGGAAGGTTGATAAAATGTTGTTAATGCACTTTACAAAAATACAGATATTGTCTAGTATTAGTCGTTACTTCTTGATTTGTAATGAATGAAATGTAACGCATCAGAATTTTGCTTCTTTGAAATCTGGTTAGAATAAGAATAATAACATTGAAACTTTAGATCATCTGAGTATTGATTCATCATATTTTACCTTACTGCTATGGTGCTTCAGAAAATATAACATTAGATTTTCTTCTATTGAGCATGATAATTTAATTTAGTTTGTACAGATATTCTTATCAGATCTTCTTAGAACAATTTGTTCACCAACTTCTATGCTTCCTGATCACATCTTCTTAGCGCACTTTGTTCACCAACTTTTATGATTCTTTATCATAACTTCTCTGCATATTTAAATAATCTATTAGAGAGCATAATTTTTATTTCTATATATCATGTATTTGTTATCATCAAAACTATTACTAAGATGTATAACCAAACTATGTTCTAACACAATGGACTATATTCGGGCTTCACAAATGCAGCTGGATATGAAAGAGGCGCTGCATAATTATCTCCTCACAAATGTCTTCCACAGAGGTCACAAATGAATCAGTGTCATTATCAGAGACTACAGGACTAGGACCCTCTCTTTCCTCTTGATTCTCTCCTCCTCCAGATGAATGAGACAGATCAGCTTCCTGTTGCAACCTATTCCCAAATATGTGACCCATGTTCAGAAGAACCACCTTCTTCTTCTTCTTCTTCTTGTCCTTCAAGATGAGAGTCTTCAAATCTTGTTTTCCTTTAGCCAAGTTCAAGAACATTTCCTGGAACTGAGCATTCTGAGCTTGAAGAGCCTTAATAGCTTGATCAATAGGTGTTTCAGAAGACATGTTATGCTGAAATAAACAGCAAAGAAGATAAGAAACCTGTAATGGCACCTGTAATGAGGTGCATGGTAATGGAATGCGTATGAAATGATTTCAAAGACTTAGGGAGATTCAAATTTGTAAACCAAAATAAAACACACTTTATTAGATTAAAACTTGTGACAATGCTTAACAATGCCTTTAAGGCGTTACAAAAGAAATACTGAAAAGCAAATCTAAACTAGAAACAATAACAGACATCAGAAGTCCCATGGTCGTTTTCCCTTCGTGCTGACATAATCGTTGATCGTCCTTTCATTCTCAAGATGCTTTGTAAGCTTCAAGATCTTCCGTTCCTGCTCATTATACTTCTCCCTGTAGGTATCCCTTTCTTCCTTTAGCTGGATCCAAGATCTCTTCAATGCCCCGAGATCAGTAGGCATATAGGGATGGAGGACTGTATAAGGAACCCCTTCTTCATTAGTATGCTCTATAATCACCAGCAAAACAGCTTCATATGGCATCCCCAGCTTTTGAGAACGGGCTCGAACCCACTGGAGGTAAGGTTGCATTGGGAGGGAAGTCTTCAGTCCTAGCTCATGTGGGTCAGACCTGTTCACCATGCCCCAAGCTCGTATAAACCTGTGACGATGTCCCTCAACATCCCCCTTGTAGTCAAAGACAATGTCTGTAAGCAGCAGCTCATGGGGACCATCCCTCCGAGCTCGTCCAAACTGTCGTAAAGCCAAACAAGAATTATAGGTTATTCCCCCTCTAATTCCAAGCAACGGAACATTGGGGTATTCCCCATATCGATCAATGACAGCTACTATTTCCATGTCCTTAGAGCTCCAAAGGATGTCCGTATAAGCAAGGGACATGATTCTGTAAGCCCAACCTACACCTTCCTCATTCTTCAATGCAGACTTGGGGAGGTGCGAAATACACCACCTCGCCAGCAGCGGTGTACAACACATGAGAGTTCCGCTTCTCTGCACAGTACGGGTATAAAGAGCATGCAGAATATCACCCAAGAGAGTAGGCACTGGGTTACGAGACATGATGATTTTGGCTGCATGCACATCTATGAAGGAATCTGGATTCGGGAATAGAACCAAGTCGTAGATGAGGAGAGCCAGGATGTCTTCAAATGCTTGAAAGTCCAAATTATCCCAGAATTGTTGACCTTGATCAATCAAGAACTTAGCTAAGAAGCCTTTAACCCCACTCTGAGTCTCCCAGTTAGATACTACATCAACCATTTTTAGATGTAGGGCTGAAGCAATATCCTCTGGCCTAGGAGCTATCTCCAAACCTGTAAAGGGTGTCTGCTCTAGAATAGATATGCCCAGTAAGTCAGAAAACTCCTCCAAAGTAGGGACTAGCTGATAGTCCGGGAAGGTGAAACAGTGATGCAACGGGTCAAAGAACTGGAACAACACACTCATCATTTGCTCATCCAACTTTTAAGTGAACAGGCTAAGGAGATGACCATGTCTTCTAACAAAGGAAGAAGTATCAAGAACTTTCGAGACCAACTCTCTGAGCTGAGCATGGATTTGCACGAAGTTGACTCGAATGGTATTTCTGCGCATAGAAGCCATGATCTGCAAAACAGAACAAAGATGAATCCCTTTGGTCTTTGAAATGGTTAGTCTAATGAAATATGCATGATATGTCATGATGCATGATGTCATGATAAAACACACAACAGGTATAGCAAGTATCAAACATGGTAAAGGCAAACAAGTCACACAATAGCCCTTAAATTTCAGGCTGGCGTGGAGTTTAGGTACTACCCTCTTGCAGTTTAGTTGGTTCAACCTGTCCTAATAATAGTAACCGGGTTCTAGATGTTCTCAATATCACTGACCATCCTCCATCGGTCATAGTTTCAGCTCATGCAATCTTTTCTTACGGCCGGAACCATCTCGAGAGTATGATCTCAATGAGTGTAGCATTTCACTACTTCCTATGGCCAAGTTGGTCAATTATAGGTTCTAAGGTCAGTTGATGCTTAACGACCCATATGGCAGCCTCATACTCTCCTTGTTGCTCCATAAGGGATATCGGTACCAACTAATGAGCCACATCAACGTAGCTACTGCTTCAACCGTATCGGTCTATGCCGTACAGTTCCCTCACAGTATATTGCTACTTACCTAAAAGGTGTCCCCTAGATCCGGGTTAGGATCTATAGTGACTCTGATACAAAGCCCACAAAAATAAATCAATCAAATCAAACAATAGAAAACAATTTGATGAACTAATCCTAAGGTACACCCCACTTATATCTCCCCAGCAGAGTCGCCAGTTCTGTGATACGATGGCAGAACCGACTGTTAATATTGGTTTGCGTTTTGTATTCGCAAATGTCGCGGTAAGCAAGAGTCGCCGCCGAATTTTATTTTATCTAACAAGGAAAGGAAAAAAGCACAGAAAAATTCCTTTTTCGAGATATTTCTGAGTACGGGGGTAGATTATAGAAAGGGAAGGTATTAGCACCCTTTCTATCCGTAGTTATCTACGGGCTCTTAGGTACTTGCTCATCATTTTAAAAATTGCTTTCTTTGTGTTTGTGTGATTTGAAAAGTTTTTATTTTGACTTCGATTTAACTCTTGCTTCTATCTTCAAGAGTGTAATGAAGTGTTTTTGAAAACTTTGTTTGTAAAGGAGTGTAAGTGTGAAAAAGTTTTTTTGGATTGAGCAAGTACTTAAGAACTAATCTACCTACTCGAAAAAAGAATTGTTCTATGTTCGTTTCCTTTAGAAAGCGTTATCCCACTATTAGTGAGTAGGTAGCACCGTCGTTGGATTTTTGAGGGTCAATTCGAAAGGGACGTACGATCACTAAAGCAATGTTAGGACGTCTTAGTAGTAACCCTAATGTCTTAGAACAATTATCCGAGGCAACAATTCCGAGGCAACCTTTTTGAGGCAACTTTGATCTTTGAGACAAAAGGGCGACCACTAAAATACCCTATACTTAATGACCGTTTACCGAAGGCAACCGAAGTGGGAGTGTATCCTAAGAGTGCGCATGTGCGAGTGATTCAATTTCAAATTATTATCTTTGCACATTTTAGGGTTATCTAACTGTTTTACTGTTTACATACATTCTTGTCATGCATCCTAATATCATACATCTAACAGTTTAATATTTTGCAGAATTTAAAATGCAGAAATTAAACTAACGCTATTACAAGGCTTCGGGTATTTACATAGGCAAAAACAAACCCTTAAAAATAAAGCGATAAATGAAAAGTAAAGGTCTGAATTTAAACTATTACAACTTGTGGGCAGTTACATCAATATGGTAAAGAGTAAAACAATAAAGCGCGCGCGATGAACTTAGAACGAGAGAACTAGGGTTTTGAACCCTTCTAACCTAATTAAAAGAACAATGTTTTTTGTTGTTTTTAATTATTTTTTAAGAAAAAAATTAGGTTCTAAAATTAAATATGCAATTAATTAGTTAATTAAATTAATTAAAGAAAATAACTAAATGGCCTATTTTTGTGTTTTTGGTTATTTTAAGAAATATAAAATATAATTAAGTTAGAAATAAAACCATAATTGTTCTAATCAATTTTAAATTTATTTAAAAAAAGGAATTAAAGTTATCTAAAATTAACAACCTAATTAAATTAATTAATTTTTGTATATAAAAAAAATATATCCTAAATTTAATTGGATGAAAAATATTTTTGTGATTTTTTTGATAAAAACAATATTTAATTGTGTTAGTAAAAAAAACAAATAAATTAAATAAAACAAAATGTAAAAGAAAAGAGAAAGAGTTATTGGGCCTGAGAACAGCAATTTGTGGGGGTGCAGATAGTGATTCTGGGCCCAATAAGATAAGGTCCATGTTGACCTTCTGAGATCCCATGCCATGCGTTTGACTAGGCATTTGGTGCTCCTTCATTGATGGCCCTTGGATCTGGCCATCTGGCCACTTGGCAAGCTGGATTATGAGGGTGTATGGTAGCCCTTGGCCTTGTACGTGTATGCAATTCCTGAAAGAAAAATAATATGAAAGGAATGGGGGACCTGGGATTCGAACCCAGGTCCTGAAGCATTTTGCACACACTCCACTACCATCTGCGTTGGCTGTCTTGTTTATACATAATATAAACAACAATTATTATATAATAAACAAACAAAATAATAAAATATTCGCACGAGTTTTCAAATGGACGAGTGATTGCTTGCCACGTCTTCGTCTTCTCCAAGGATCTGTTGTTTTAGACAACAGACCTTTACCAACAGACAGCTACCGTAGCTAAAACCATGTGCCTATCAAGAATCATGTACAAGCACAATAAATCAATGGTGATGGCACCAATCCATTCGTCTGAGTCTCATGAACTTCATGGCACCCTAATCGTGGCCCAATTTCACCTGTACACCAAGATCCCAAATCGAAGCTACAAACCCTGACAATGGTGAAATCTCATACAGTATATATAAATGCAATTAAACATTATAGAAAGCTTGTAAATGTTCCAAGGATCAAGAATATATGATTAATTCGTGATATCAATGTCTAAATCATGAAATTCGAATTCAAGAAAAGCCCAAGTTCTTGGCTGACTTACAGTGAGTTTCAAAGCCTGGGAGTGCTTGTTCTTGATTGGTTTAGGTCCTTTGTGATCCCAGGAAGCGATTGGGATGGTCAAAGGATCTTGAAATTTCTTCAAAGTATGAATTTGTATTTGCACTTTTTCTTGTTTTTACCAGGTTTTGTTCTTGATGTTGCGCCTCTCTCTAGCCTTGTTTTTGGTCTGCAATGGTTCAATATATATCAAGGACTGAACTAGGGTTCCAAAACTGATCTCAATCTTCCTCCATCAATGAATTTGATTTTGATTTAATTCCTTTGAATATCATTCCAAAAATAGCCTAAAACCAATCTTTTTGTCCACACCAATGCTTTGCACAATTTCAAATACTTGCCAACTGGATTTAAGACCTGAAACAAGCACAAGATCTTTGAATTTCAATGTTTTGGATTTTCTATGATTTGTTTTGATTTAAAATGATTTAATTCAAATAAAAATAAAAATAAATAATATAAACAAGATAATGACAAGTGGAAAGGGATAGGGCTCGTGGACCATGTTGCCAACTCAAAACAAGTGCAAAAGATTGGGCCCATTTGGCAAAATTTGCAATTTTAGGCATAGTTAACTTTTGGCAATTTTGCAAAAAGGTTCAACTTCATCAATGCATAACTTCCTCATTTTTGACTCTTTGAAGGTGTTCCTGGACTTTTTAGAAATCTTAAGATGTCCTCTAAGCAACCCTTTTGGTCTCATCTCAATTTTATGTTCCATGCTCATGTATGGAGCTTTGACAAAAAAGGTGTTTTTGTTGACTTTTCAAAATGACCTATAATGTCCAAATTCATAACTTCTTGTGAGTGCATATTTTGAACTTGGGAGATGAAGATGGGTTGTAGGGAATTGAAGCCTATTCAAAATGATCTTTGGATGGGTCATTTCTCATGAAGTATGAGAAAGTTATGCTTGGTCAAAGTTGAGTTGACTTTTCCTACAAAACCCTAATTTAGCAACTTTTGGTTCTTGATGTATTATGAGCAATCCTTGATGAATCATGATCAACCCTTGATCAAATGATGAAATATACTTCAAAATGAGGATGTTGACCAAAAATCTTGAAGTTTGACTGTATGTAGGCCACAGTTGACTTTTGCCCTAGCATAGTCGATTTTCAGGCCTTTGAGCAATTGACTGAGCAAACTTCCTCTGCAAGGCTTGAAACTTGACATGGATGATCTTGAGCACATATTAGGACAATGGTGAGCATTTGGGATCCCTTGGACTCAAGTATCTTGATGCAATATGAAACCCTAATTTGAGGTAGACTGCCTTAGGAGGGAGCTTGTCTTGTCAACCCTTGGACTACCTTGAGCAACTTGAGGATCTTTCTTGAAATGTTTTGAGAAATATGGGAGGGCAAATTTTTGAGTACAACACCGGTGGATCGAAAACTCGGAAGGACGGTCCAGGCAAAATTTAGGGAATTAAAGCGTATGATTATGTCTTGTTGGATCATCTTGCAGAAAATCTTCGGTGTTGACCAACCAGCTCAAACGGTTCTAATCAATCCAATCAGCTTCGCCGAGGCGACAAGTGGACCAGACACTCAGAGACCCAAAGACTATAGCAGAATGGGAACCCCATGGGATTATTTCACATAGCTATCTTCTCTTTGTATCAATTTTCATTTTTTACGACGATATTCTCTTACTAGAATGTTTATCTCATTGTACAAAAAAGGACTTATTCAAGTTAATACAAAGATATCCCTTTTGGAAGTGCAAAACTATCTGTTTTTCTTTATTTGTGTTTTGTTTACAAAAACATCCAATGATTTATTTTTGAACATATGCATTTGAACGTCATTACTATTTACAAATGAATAGAAAACGGAAAGACAATTACTAATGGCTTTAAGAAATAGGATAATATCTATAGGCCATTCCATAAGATCCCCGCAGGTACCTTCTCTAGCAAGAGCGGAAGCAAATACATCCTACTACAAAATTGCTAATGTATCCCCAGTATGCAGCCTGTTGGTATCAAGCGCTCTCATACCCCTGACAGAGCAAAACTTCCAACTACCGCTCCAGAGGTTCCTCAGTGAAAGTTTCCCAACTTCTCAGGATTCCCCAGTAGGATTTCACGAAGTCCACAAGCAATGCCCGGCGTTTCCCTTCTACAACAGAGTTTATTTCTATAATGATTGGAAACTCACTCATCAGTGCTTCAGAAGGGATTTATTTTCCCCGCTTCCAACAACACTACAGCACGAACAATCTTTAATTCCATACATTTTCATTCATACGTCATAGCATTGACAACACAAGTACATACAGTGCAATCTTATTTATTTTGAGAAACAACCTTATACCATGCATTACATACATCATGACATCGCATGCAATTAACTCTTCACCTTTTCAGGAAAAAAATCAATTGACAGAAATTATCATCAACAAATTTCCGACAGGCAAATATTTTCAACAAGTCAAATACAAATCAATTCCCGAGAAAAGACTGATCGACCATCTATATAGCAAATATTTCCTTCAAACTTCTACTGGTTCAGATAAATCTCTCAACGGTTTATTCTAATTCGTTTCCAGATTCTTGCTGGTTCAGATAAATCTCTCAACGGTTTATTCTGATTCATCTCCAGATTCTTACTGGTTCAGATAAATCTCTCAACGGTTTATTCTGATTTGTTTCCAGACTTCTACTGGTTTAGATAAATCTCTCAACAGTTTATTCTGATTCATCTCCAGTTTCTTACTGGTTCAGATAAATTTCT
Source organism: Vicia faba (assembly GCA_948472305.1). NCBI lineage: Eukaryota > Viridiplantae > Streptophyta > Magnoliopsida > Fabales > Fabaceae > Vicia > Vicia faba. The sequence goes on from OX451739.1 coordinate 1,303,174,920, forward strand.
CAACGGTTTATTCTGATTCGTTTCCAGACTTCTAATGGTTTAGATAAATCTCTCAACGATTTACTCTGATTCATTTCCAGATTCTTACTGGTTTAGATAAATCTCTCAACGGTTTACTCTGATTCATTTCCGGATTCTTACTGGTTCAGATAAATCTCTCAACAGTTTATTCTGATTCGTTTCCAGATTCTTGCTGGTTCAGATTCTTACTGGTTCAGATAAATCTCTCAACGGTTTATTCTGATTCGTTTCCAGATTATTACTAGTTTATATAAATCTCTCAAGGTCTATTCTGATTTGTTTCTAGATTCTTACTGGTTTAGATAAATCTCTCAACGGTTTATTCTGATTCATTTCCAGATTCTTGCTGGTTCAGATGAATCTCTCAACAGTTTATTCTGATTCATCTCCAGATTCTTGGTGGTTCAGATAAATCTCTCAACAGTTTATTCTGATTCGTTTCCATACTTCTACTAGTTTAGATAAATCTCTCAATGGTTTACTCTGATTCATTTCCAGATTCTTACTGGTTTAGATAAATCTCTCAACGGTTTATTCTGATTCTTTTCCAGATTCTTACTGGTTTAGATAAATCTCTCAACGGTTTACTTTGATTCATTTCTAGATTCTTACTGGTTCAGATAAATCTCTCAACGGTTTATTCTGATTTGTTTCCAGATTCTTACTGGTTTAGATAAATCTCTCAACGGTTTATTCTGATTCGTTTCCAGATTCTTACTGGTTTAGATAAATCTCTCAACGGTTTACTCTGATTCATTTCCAGATTCTTACTGGTTCAGATAAATCTCTCAACAGTTTATTCTGATTCGTTTCCAGATTCTTGTTGGTTCAGATTCTTACTGGTTCAGTTTAAATCTCTCAAAATTTTATTCTGATTCTTCCCCACCGACAATTTTCTATGGTTCAGATAATTGAACCAAGATTTATTCTGATGCTTCCCAGTCAAGATTAATCCAAGATATCTTTTGGTTCAGTTTAAATCGCTCCATAAGATGTTTTGATTCTTTCCAATGACATTCAAGACTTCTTCTAGCTCTAGTTTAAATCGACCAAAGGTTTATTCTGATTTCTTTTCTATTAAAGTCGAGTTCAGACTTTCTGTTAACAATCACCTTTGGATGGCATCTATAAGCCCATCTCTGACAACTCTCCATCATTTCTCCAAATGGCATCTTTAAGCCCATTCCCTACACAATCAACCAGTGCATCATCAGGTGCAAATTTCTGGGCACTCTAGTGTTCAATCATCTTCTACTTTCAAGCCACGAACGACAAACACGTCGATCTCACTTTTCAAGTTTAAGAATATTGAACAGGGGCGGCTATTGTACTCCAAAATTTTCCCTCCCATTTTTCACTCAAGATGTTATCCCAGGGTTTCTCAAACACTCAATTTGGCTCAAAAGTTGATCAAGCAGGTTCTCTTCCTAGGCAACCAGTCAGCAATTAGGGTTTTGCACTTCTGAAAGGAAATTGAGTCGTCAAGGTTTCAAATAAGTCACCGTGTCTCCTTAAAGTTGTTTAAGTCAGTTTTCAAACCTCACATTGCAAGTTTTCCCAATCCATGGCCCAGATAACAGAAAAGGCATTTGTGTGATTTTAAATTTTTCTTAACCACAATTTTCTGAGGGTTGATGTTATTCTTGGGAGCATGTTTTGTTTGGATAAGGTATAAAGTTTAAGACTACCATTTTAAATAATCAGGATTGTGGATTCAATTATTCAGTTGGTTTTGAGCTCTTAAACATTTATTTTGTTTAAGAGTGCAAAATACATGATTTATCCTATCATATTGTGTTTGCTTAAAATGCAAGTTACCAAGCCAAGATGATTTATTCTAAGCATTCAATCAAGAGTTGCAAAGTTTAAAATAGAACTCAAAATTTGGCATAACAAATTCATCATTCATACATTTCATTCAAATGTTATGTTATGATTACATTCTTTGACAATTTGTTAAAAAAAAAGGGGTTTACAATGTAAAATATAAATTACAAATTATTGGTCTTGTTTACAAAGAATCTCAAGTTTTATATTTACAAAGAAAGAAAGGCTTCTTCTTCAAGACTCTTTGCTTCATCTTCAAGAAATTCCTCATTGCTTGCCATGGTCTTCTCTTCATCTTGTCTTGCTTGCCATTCAATTGTTTCTACATGTATCAAAAGAAAGAAAAAACATTAGCAAACAATCAGCATTGAAAAATCCAAGCAAAAATGATTTTCATCACTAGAGTTTGCTTTTAGGAATCAGAATTTTGTTTGTTTTAATCACCATCCATTTCTCCCTATTTTGCAAATATCAAAACCTAGATTTTGGTTCACAAAAAAAAGGGGAAAAAGAAAATATACAAACTAGACAGGCAAGGTAGCAAATACAAATAGGCTGCATAGCATACAAACAGTTCAAACTGCAACAAAAGCAACAGGCTGCAAACAGCAGCAGTCAAATGCACAAGTCAAACTATGTCAACAGTTCAAACAAGCAACAAAACAAAACAGCAGGATCTGAGCAAAAGGTAGGCTGCAGCCCAAAATGGCCCAAGGAAGCTAACAGCAGGCCAGATGCAGCAGTCAAGCTGCCCAAATAGCAGACAGCAAGCAAGCTGTCCAAGGCAGAACCAAAACCTGCAACAAGCAACAACAAGTGCAGCAAGCAAGAACAGCCAAAGCAGCAAAAGTAAAAGCCATAATATAGAAAAGATGAAAGCATGCCCTAGACATCATCATTTTCCTAAATCAAGCAAACCCTTCAGAAAATATATCAAAAGCAAAAAGTGATTTATTTCACAGAAAAATGAAAGAGGAAAAAGTAGAGTTTGGAGGATATCACCTAGGCCATATAACCAATCCCAAAATTGTGCAAAGTTATTGTGCACATACAAACAAACTGGAAGCCCTGCAAAGCAACCCAAAACAACCAGCAAACCAACCTGCATTACAGTCCAAAAATCTGCCCAAACTTGCACCAAAATGGACTTAGTTCAATCTGCACTCTAAAGCCCAAAGCTAGAAAAACCAAAACTGTCCAAATTTATAAGTTCTTCCCTCCTATTTTCACCCTAATCTGATAATAAGGAGAACCACTGTTTTATAAAAGAGGAGGAGATTATTTGAACGAAAAAAGAAGCCAACAGAACCATCAAAACATCACAAAGACCATCACTGTAAAACCATCAAAACATCACAAAAAACCAGAACCAGTAAATCATCAAATATCACAAAAGCCAAAAACCATCAAAACATCACAAAAAACCAGAACCAGAATCATCAAACATCACAGAAGCCAAAAGACCATCACTATAAAACCAAAGGCCACAAAACCAGAACCAATGAAAACCAACAAAAGTTTGCAACACCAAAAATTCCATCACAAAGTTCCATCACCAAAGTCCATCACCAAATATTGTCATTAAATATCACCACAAAAAAACCACAGCAAATCAATAACTCAGAAAGATAGCAAAAGCCAAACCCTAATCATCATTGTTATCCTACCCAACAATCATCCCAGCATATTCAGACAAAGAGAAAGAGACTCAGATAAATACCGGAAGGACATATTTCATAAAAGGTTCGAAGCTCACAGATTTGGAGAACACGACCTCCGTTCTCCCTTTTTCTTTATGTTTTGCTTTTCCATTTTGCATGCTTCATCATAAATCATCGTTGTTTGCTACATCTTTGACCTAGGGTTTCCGTCCACCCCTTTTTAGATCTAGGGCTTTAGAGAGAGTCTTCAAAAATTGAATACAGATTAGTAATTAGGGAAAGGAGACGATCAGAGTGATGTAAGAAAAATAGCGTTTGGAGTCACGCCGCCATCGTCACCGCGGTAAGGCGATTTCCGGTGCAGCCAGGTGGTCTTCTCCGGTGAAGGCTCCTAATAAGAGAGAAGAGAGAAGCATTTTGTTAAGAGAGAGAAAGAGATATGAATTATGAGGATTCTGTGTTTCCAACTTAATTAATTTTGTTTTGTTTGTTAATTACTCCCTTGGCCCAACCCGGTGGTGAGACTTGTCACCACCCCTTTAATCATCATGAGGGATCATATGCATGCATCCCCATGTTAGTCATTAATGCACCCTCATCATCCCTCCGTCCGTTTCATATCATCATCTATCATAACCCTTTAGCGCTCCATAAATACACGCCCATGGTGCACCTCCAGGGGGCTGCTGCACCTGATCAGCCAGGAGCATTGGGCCTTTTGATTTCTACACCCCCAGTTTTGCTCTATTTGCAGGCCCATTTCTAAACTTTGCCTTTATATTTTATGTTGTTAATATTTTTTTTATTATTTGATTTTTATTTTATATTTCAGCATATATTTAAAAATTGCAAATAGGTTAATATTTGTTTTAAATAATTATTAACTTTAAAATAATTTTTGTTTGATATTATTAATTAAATCATTAATTAATTTTATCAAATGAAAAGAGTTTTAACTTAAATAATTATTTAACGGTTCAGACTTGTATTGTGTGATTTAAATATTTATTTCTTATTATCACCCCCATTCATTAATTTGTACCCCCTATTCCCGAAGCTCTGTAATAGCGTAGAATTTCAATTTCCGCATTTTACTGTTTTACTTATTACTGTATAGTAATTAGGCGTGTATGGCAAGATTTAAACTGGCTAGATAACCTAATTTCAACAAAATTAACTTGAATCAAAAACACTTTTTCACACGCGCACCTCTAGGGTAACCTCGCTCATTGCCTCAAAAACACAGTCATGTCCCTCGAATATGGGACGCTTTAGCAATGACCCCTTCAATAAAAAAAGATCGTAGTCCCTCGATGACCCTCGATGTTGCCTTCGATAAAACTATCTAGTCCCTTACGAAAATTGCTAAAGCGTCTCATAAGTTGCTTTCGATGAATGTAAAATTGACCCGTGTCTGTCCCTTTACATCCAACGATGGGGCTTCTTACCAAATCAATGGTAAGGTAGCAACATTAAAAGGAGGAAGGAAAAAAAACCTTGACACCTTTCGAGTAGGTAGATTTTCTCCTAGTTGCTTGCTTTCTCACGATAAAAACATTTTTACACCAACACTTTCATCTCAAAACATTTTCAAAAAGACAAAACATTGTGTATACGTTCTTATAGAGACGAGAAGCATTGCAAAACATCTTTTCAAAACCACTTTCAAAAAAACAATCCACAAACACATCTTTGAACTATCTTTTGAAACAAAACTTTATATGTGTGCTTATAGAAACGAGAACCATTACAAAGAGATTTTTCAAAACACTTTCAAAGCCCACACCACAAGCACACTGTCAAAACAAAATCAAGTGATCTAAGCGAATAACTAAGAGCCCATGGAAAACCATGGATGAAAAGGGTGCTAATACCTTCCCTTTTCATAATCTACCCCCCGAACCCGAGAAATAATCTCGAAAGGTCTTTCCTGTGCTTTTTTACCTTTCCTTTTGGATAAAAGAAAAGTCGGTGGCGACTCTTGCTATCCGCAAAAATGCGATCAAAATGAAAAAAAATCAAGTTAGTTCTCCCATGGTATCACAGGCTTACATAACAAAAGTGATCTCCCCTGCAATGTTAAATCTGTATGAAACAAAAGTCACATCATTCATGATCCAATCCCTAAACCTATTAGGGATTCTAACTTCCTGCAGAATTTTATCAAGAGCATGTCAGTCTATGGTATCATAAGCCTTTTGGATATCTAGTTGTAACATACACCTAGGTGTACCACTATGTCCTATGTACCCTCTTATCAACTCATAAGCCAGGATAATATGATCGTGGATTTTTTGGCCAGAAACAAATGCAGCTTGGCTAGGATGAATAATTTTGCTCATAATGAAACTAAGTATGCTAGTTAAAACCTTTGAAATAACCTTATAAACAGTTTTACAACATGATATAGGCCTATAGTCTTGTATTTTTTTTTTGAAACATTACCTTTAGGAACCAATGTCACCAAAGTGCAGTTGATCACCTTATACATTCTGCCATCTTCAAAAAAACTCCATAACTGCTTCCACCACATCCTATTTCACGGTTTCCCAAGAGGCCTAAAAAATTGTGCCCATAACCATATACCTGGAACCTTTAGGTCCCCTATATCTTTCAAAGCATCTTCAATCTCTTTCAGTCACTTGAGCTTCAAGCCTAGATCTTTGGTCATTAGAAATTTGGGGGCCATTTCTCATAGTTGTCACATCAATCCCCATTAGGTTATCCTCTGTCTTACCCATTAGGTTACCATATAACTCTAATACCTCCTTTTCAATGTCAGTTTTAGAGTTAAGGAGAGTGTCGTCAGCTTTATACAACCTTGTCATCTCAGCCTGCTTCTTTTTAGACTTAGCATAGGCATGGAAAAAACTATTATTCCCATATCCCAATCTTAACCAATTGATTTTAGATCTCTACTGCAAAATTTTCTCTTCAACTTCACTAAACTTTATCACTGCCTCAATACACTTCTTGAGATCCAAAATGCAATGTGTATTCATTATATCATGCACGAGCTTATTTTGGGCCTCCATTAACTCCTCTCTAGCTTGCCTCGTGACCTTATGACTACCAAATAGGGGTTTGTTCATTTGGATGATCACATGCTTCAACCTTTGGAGTTTCTTCCAGAGTTTCACCACAGGCCTCCCGCTTATTGGTTGCCGCTAGCTGTTAGCTACTTCTGCATTATAGGCATCCAAGGAAGTCACAATATTTAAGAATTTAAAATTCTGCTTCCTCTTGGAGACCTGAGGAGAGGCATGCTCCAAATAGAGCAACGCATGGTCAGAGATACCAGGCTGCATAAAGTGCAGGGTAGTGTCCATATACAGTTGAAACCACTCCACATTGGTTAGGACTCTATCAATCCTAGAGTAGATAACACCATCAACTTGCTTATTAGACCAAGAAAAATTATCCTCCTATATTATCCATTTTAGCCAGACCAACATGTTGCATCATGTCAACCAAATCCCGATACTCTTTTCAGTTACCATACTACCTCCCACCCTATCACTAGCCTTCACCATATTGTTATAGTCCCCAATAAGAACCCAAAGGCCTTGTTGGGATTTGCTGATTTTGGTGATGTTCTTCCACAGACTCTTCCTATCCTCTAGCTTATTTGATGCATAAATGGAATAAAACCAATGCAGGAACTTCCCACCAGGATCATATATTGCACCATGAATCATTTGCATATAGCTACTTATATGTTTGAACTCAACTTTTTTTTATCCCAATATATCCAAATCCTATAATTATAGTGCTCATTGTAATTATCAGCATACATACCTGTTATGTTAAGGTTATCCCTAACCTTTTGAGCCTTATCCTTCTTAACACGAGTTTCAATCAAAACAGTAATCATAGGGTTTAGACGAATAAGGTGGGAGCTAACCTCTTTAGTCTTTACCATCTTATTTAGCCCCCTTACATTCCAAGATACAATCATGGAACAATCTTGTGACTACCTAGAGGATCTTTCAAAATCTCTAGGAGTCCAAAACCATTTTGACAGTGTAAGGGGTTTGAAGATGAGCCCTCCCACATTATTGCTTTCCCTCTGTCTTTTTTGCTAGTAGTTACCTGAGCCTAATCAGTTTCCTTTTCCACTTCTTCACCTGCTGTATGCTCCACCTTCTTCTCTATAGTAATAAAATTCTCAGGTGGAGTTACCTCTGGCTTCCGTTCTTTAGGAGGTTTCTCTTTCTTCTTCATACAATCAGGCCCAAATAACTGACACTTCCCACAGTACACATGCCTCCATTCATATTCAACAACTTGTTGCATACTATCTCCTTTAGAGTCCTATATAGTGATTTCCTTGGCCAACTCTTATGTAATGTCAACTTCCACAAGAATCCTAGCATAAGAGACTCGTAATTTGCTAGCAGTGCATTCATCAGTTACTATTGGGTTCCCTAACGCACTCCCAATCTTACCCAAGCTACTAGCACCCCATAGATACGGTGGTAACTGCGGGAATTTCATCCATATAGGAACAATACACGGCATATCCCTTTTCAAATAAAAATTTGGCCTCCAATCAGTCAAAATCATAGGCATGTTATGTATGGTATAGGGACCATTCGCAAGCACCTCATCCTTATCCCAAATTGTCTTGAATCTGAGAATGAAGTACCCTTCCTCATTATAAATCATGTCCGACAGTGTCACAAAGTTCCAGGACTTTATCATGTACTGCTTCACCGTGTTCATGCTTAGATCTCCACCTGGCACATGCATGATGAGTGCATATTCCCATAATCTCAATTCCGGAAGCACATTCTCCTCTTTAATTTCCACTACAACTGCTCCATTGATAATCTTCGGGGCTACAAGTTTTATAGCCATTCCTTTTATTGGGCTCTGATTCTCTGAAATTACATCTGTTGTACCCCAAAATTTACCCTCCCATATTTCTCAATACATGTCAAGTGAGGTCCTCAAATTGCTCAAGGAAGTCCAAGAGTTGACCAGACAAACTCTCTCCTAAGCCAGTCTACCTCAAATTAGGGTTTCATTTTGCATCAAGATGTTTGAGTCCAAAGGATTCCAAATGCTCACAATTGTCCTAATATTTTCTCAAGATCATCCATGTCAAGTTTCAAGCCTTGCAGAAGAAGTTTGCTCAGTCAATTGCTCAAATGCCTGAAAATCGACTGTGATAGGTCAAAAGTTAGTTGTGGCCCACATACAGTCAAACTTCGAGATTTTTGGTCAACATCCTCATTTGGAAGTATTATTCATCATTTGATCAAGGTTTGATCATGATTCCTCAAGGATTGCTCACAATTCATCAAACCCAAAAGTTGCTAAATTAGGGTTTTGTAGGAAAAGTCAACTCAACTTTGACCAAGCATAACTTTCTCATACTTTATCAAAAATGATCCATCCAAATCTCATTTTGAAGAGGATGAAATTCCCTACAATTCATCTTCATCTCCAAAGTTCTAAATATGCACTCACAAAAAGATATGAATTTGTATATTATAGGTCATTTTGAAAAGTCAACAAAAACAACTTTTGGGTCAAAGCTTCAAACATGAACATAGAAGACTCAATTGAGTTGAGACCAAAAGGGTTGCTTAGAGGACATCCTAATATTTCTAAAAAGTCCAAGAACACCTCTCTAAGGTCAAAATTGAGAGAGTTATGCATTGCCCAAGTTAACCTTTTTTGCAAAATTGCCAAAAGTCAAACATGCTCAAATTTGCATCTTTTGCTAAATGGGCCCAACTTTTTATGCTTGCATCTCATTCCTAACATAGTCCACGACCTATGGGACACTCCATGCTTTATTTATTCATTTATTTAATTTATTTTGATTTTTATTCATTTAAAATTCAAATAAAATCAAATAAATCCTAATAAATCATATATTGTATTTTAGGGATGATTTGTGCATTGAAAAAAGATCTCATATGCTGTCAATTGAAGATCAACTCGTGAAAAGGCAATTTGGTTTGAAAAAGATTGGATTTGAGCAAAATTGGAAAGGAATCATACGTATTGAAAGAGAAAATCAAATCTCTATGATGAGCGAGATTGAGGTCGTTTTTGTTGACCTAATAAGTTATGCTACATATACAGAAGCAAGCCAAGGCATATGGGGGTTAAGGCAGTCGTTCAAAGAGAAAACAAAAATCAAAAAATTTCAAGAAAAGTGGTAATCTAATTTCCATATTAGAGACCGGATTTTTTCTCTTTAGTTTAAGTGTTTCTTTATTTTCTTAAAATAACAAAACAAAACAAAAACCTTTTTAATTAATCGCAAATAGTTTTAGGCAAGGGTCAAAACCCTAATTATCTCATATTCGATTCAATGCGTGCATATTATTTATTTTGTCAATATTGTTGTAACTGTGCATGGTTTGTAATAGTTTAATCTAGGATTTTGATTTATCGCTTTTTCCCAAAAAAAAATTGTCTATGTAATTAATCCCCCTCCCTGAAGCCTTGTAATAGCGTAGATTTACTTTCTCGCATTTTTAATCCTTGCAAATACTTAAACTATTTAGATGTATGCTAATAGGATTGTATGACAAGAATGCATGACAAATTTAATACAGTTAGAAAACCCTAATGTGAAAAGATAAATAACTGAAACAAATCACTCACACATATCACTCCTAGGGTATACTCACACTTCGGTTGCCTTTGGTAAATGATCATTAAGCATAGGGTGTCTTAGTGGTTACCCTTCTGTCAAAAAGATCAAATGTCTCGTTCGGATGTTGCCTCAGAATATTGCCTCAGAAAGGTTGCCTCGGAAAAGTTTCCTCGAATATGATCTTAAGACTCTAGGGTTATTACTAAGGTATCCTAAAATCGCTTTAGTGATTGTACGTCCCTTTCGAATTGACTCTTACAAACTCCAACGACGGTGCTACTGTGATACGGTGGCCAGAACCGGGACTATTTTTTAGGAATGTTGGTTTGCGTTTTGCGTTTGTGTTCGCAAAATATCGCCGTAAGCAAGAGTCGCCACCGACTTTTATTTTATCCAACAAGGAAAGGAAAAAAGCACAAAAAAATTCCTTTTTTGAGATTTTCTGAGTACGGGGAGTAGATTATAGAAAGGGAAGGTATTAGCACCCTTTCTATCCGTAGTTATCTACGGGCTCTTAGGTACTTACTCATCATTTTCAAAATTTATTCTCTGTGTTTGTGTGATTTGAAAAGTTTTTGTTTTGACTTCGATTTAACTCTTGCTTCTGTCTTCAAGAGTGTAATGAAGTATTTTTGAAAACTTTGTTTGTAAAGGAGTGTAAGTGTGAAAAAGTTTGTTTTGATTGAGCAAGTACTTAAGAACTAATCTACCTACTCGAAAAAAGAATCGTCCTATGTTTGTTTCCTTTAGACAATGTTATCCCACTATTAGTGAGTAGGTAGCACCGTCGTTGGAGTTTGAGGGTCAATTCGAAAGGGACGTACAGTCACTAAAGCAATGTTAGAATGTCTTAGTAATAACCCTAGTGTCTTAGATCAATTATCTGAGGCAACAATATCCGAGGCAACTATTCCGAGGCAACTTTGATCTTTGAGACAAAAGGAAGACCACTAAAACATCCTATACTCAATGACCGTTTACCGAAGGCAACCGAAGTGGGAGTATACCCTAGGAGTGTGCATGTGCGAGTGATTCAATTTCAAGTTTATTATCTTTTCACATTTTAGGGTTATCTAACCGTTTTAAAGTTTTACATACATTCTTGTCATGCATCCTAATATCATACATCTAACAGTTTAATATTTTGCGGAATTTAAAGTGCGGAAATTAAACTACGCTATTACAAGGCTTCGGGTATTTACATAGCCAAAAAAAAACCTTAAGAAATAAAGCGATAAATGAAAATAAAAGTCCTAATTAAGCTATTACAACTTGTAGGCAGTTACATCAATATGGTAAATAATAAAACAATAAAGCGCGCGCGATGAAAATTAGATCGGGAGAGAAGTAGGGTTTTGACCCTTTCTAACCTAATTAAAAGAAAAATTGTTTTTGTTGTTTTTAATTATTTTTAAGAAAAAGAATTAGGTTTTGAAATTAAATATACAATTAATTATTTAATTAAATTAATTAATGAAAAAAATAAATGACCTATTTTTTGTGTTTTGGTTATTTTAAGAAAAAGGACATAGAATTAAATTAGAAACAAAACCCTAATTCTAATTAACTTTAATTTATTTACAAAAAATAAATTAAAGTTACCTAAAATTAAAATCTAATTAAATTAATTAATTATTTGACAAAAATAAACCTAAGTCTAATTGGGTGAAAAGTATGATTTTATGAATTTTGATTGGTTAAAAAAAGAAATTGTTTTAGTATTGAAAAAAAGGATAAATAAAATTTAAAAAAGATAAAAGAAATAACCCAAGGGCCCACTGCCAGCGGCTCTGATCAGAGGATGATGATCCAGAGGAAGATGGTCCAGAAGATGGTGGTCAAGAAGATAGTGGTACTAGACCTACTCCTGGCTGGTGGATCCAGCAAATTGTGACCGTCAGAAGATGAGGTGCGCTGGCTCTGGCTGAGATTGATGGATCCAGAGGATAATGCCCAGGGAGTGCTCGATCTGGTCCTGTTTGATGAAATCAGAGGATAATCTCCAGCAGATGTAGACGCTGGATCTGGTGAAAACAAAGGGGAAAGGTGACATAGGATCACGCTTGGGATCAAACCCAGAATCATGAATTTCTGACTTCCTCTTTCTGAATTACTGCATTGGGTGTTAGTTTAATAATATAGCAGAACAAACAATCATATCAGAACTATGGGTTTTTGGCCAAAACAAATGCTCCATAATTTAAACCGGCCAGTAAAGTGGTGACACGCTATCGTCCTCTTCCTGGATTCGTCGTTTAAACTCATAACTTTTACCTACGGACATGGCACTGTAGTTGTAGCCCTGTACATCTCAGAAATCACATAAAAGCGATGTAAATAAAGTTCAAGACCATGGATCAGCTGGGTTTGATCTGCTGATCTCAATGGTCTCTTCCGTTTAGGCCAATTTCACCTGCACGAGAAAACCCTAAAGCGAACCAAGAAAACCTAACAATGGCAAATCTTGATACAGTTTATAAAAATGCAATTGAATATTACTGATAGTTTGCAAATGTTCTAAGGATCAAGAATATATCATTGTTTCATGTTAGCAATGCAAATTTATGCAATTCGATTTCAAAAATTCATCAAAGTCGTGGCTGACTTACAGTGGGTTTCAAGGCCTGAAATTGCTTGTTCTGGATTGGTTTTGCTTGTCTACACTCCCAGGAAGCGATTGGGATGGTCAGGAGGGCCTGTAATTGCCTGCAACTAGGAATTTGATTCACCATTTTTCTTGTTTTTTTTCAAGTTTGGTTCTGATTCTCACGCCTCTCTCTAGCCTTGTTTTAGGTCTGCATACCTTCTTTATGTACTGAGGAATAGATTAGGGTTGTCAATGTGATCACAATCTTCCTCCATTATTGAATTTGATTTTTATTTGATTCCCTTTGAATATCTTTCTAAAATTAGGCAAATTCAATCTTTTTGTACACTCCAAGCCTTTACACGAATTCAATCTCATGCTAGCTGGAATTTAAGACCTGAAACATGTACAAAATCTTGAGTTTTCAATATTTTGGATTTTCTATGATTTGTTTTGATTTAAATTGATTAAATTCAAATAAAAATAAAAATAAATAGTAAAAACAAGATAATGACAAGTGGAAAAGGCTAGGGCTCGTGGACCATGATGCCAACTCAAAACAAGTGCAAAAGATTGGTCCCATTTGGCAAAAATTGAAGTTTTAGGCATAGTTGACTTTTGACAATTTTGCAAAAAAGGTCAACTTCACCAATGCATAACTTCCTCAATTTTGACTCTTTGAAGGTGTTCTTGGACTTTTTAGAAAGCTTGAGATGTCCTATAAGAAACCCTTTTGTTATTATCTCAATTAGATATTCCATGCTCATGTATGAAGCTTTGACAAAAAAGGTGTTTTTGTTGACTTTTCAAAATGACCTATAATGTCCAAATTCATAACTTCTTGTGAGTGAATATTTTGAACTTGGGAGATGAATATGGATTGTAGATAATTGCATCCTCTTCAAAATGAGCTTTAGATGGGTCATTTCGCATAAAGTATTAGAAAGTTATGCTTGGTCAAAGTTGAGTTGACTTTTCCTACAAAACCCTAATTTAGCAACTTTTGGTTCTTGATGAATTGTGAGCAATACTTGATGAATCATGATCAACCCTTGATCAAATGATGAAATATACTTCAAAATGAGGATGTTGACCAAAAATCTTGAAGTTTGACTGTATGTGGGCCACAGTTGACTTTTTCCCTAACACAGTCGATTTTTAGGCCTTTGAGCAATTGATTGAGCAAATTTTCTCTGTAGGGCTTGAAACTTGACATGGATGACCTTGAAAACATATTAGGACAATGGTGAGCATTTGGGATCCCTTGGACTCAAGTATCTTGATGCAATATGAAACCCTAATTTGAGGTAGACTGCCTTAGGAGAGAGCTTGTCTGGCCAACCGTTGGACTTCCTTGAGCAACTTGAGAATTTTCTTGAAGTGTTTTGAGAAATATGGGGGGGGGGGAATTTTGAGGTACAACAGATACCTATTTCTCAATAGTAGGATAGCGCTGTCTAAAGGAACAAGAATAGAAACAATCTTTTTTTTGAGTAGGTAGATGCTAGTAGATACTTGCTCAAATAAAAAATTTTCACACTTACACTTTTCAAACAAACTTTCAAAATAACTTCATCACACCTTTGAGGACTGATACAAGGGTTATCACAAAGTAAAACATTTTCAAAAACAAAGCATATACACAAGAAATTTTAAAGGATGAGCAAGTACCTAAGAGCCCATGGAAAACCATGGATAGAAAGGGTGCTAACACCTTCCCTTTCTATAATCTACCCCTCGTACTCAAAATCTAGAAAAAGGATTTTTTTTTCTATACTTTTCTCCTTTCCGATTGGATGAAATAAAAGTCGGTGGAGACTCTTGCTTACTACGACATTTTGCAAACACAAACGCAAAACACAAACCAGCATTTCAAAATAGTCGGTTCTGTCACCGCATTACAGAACTGGAGACTCTGCTGGGGACTAATAAGTGGGGTATACCTTAGGATCTAGTTCATCATAATTGCTTCTCTTTATTGCTTTGATTGCTTTACTTTTAAAGGTTTTGTTTGGGAGTTACTATAGATCCAAATTCGGATCTGGGGACACCTTTTAGGTGAGTAGCAATATACTATGAGGGGACTATATAGCGTAGACCGATACGGTTGAAGCAGTAGCTACATTGATGTGGCACATTGGTTGGTACCGGTATCCCTTGTGGAGAAACGAGGAGAATACGGGGCCGCTGCATGGTATCGTTAAGCATAAACTGACCTTAGAACCTTTAATCGACCAACTTGGTCATTAGAAAGTAGTGAGATAGCTGGCCTCGGTGTAAAGCTGGGAACTGGTTGACACTCGATACTACACTCATTGAGACCATACTCTCGAGATAGTTCCGGCCGCAAGAAAAGATTGCATGAGCTGAAACCATGACCGTTGGAGGATGGTCAATGATATTGAGATCCTCTAGAACCCGGTTACTTTTTCTAGGACAGGTTGAAACCAACTTAACTTCAAGAGGGTACTACCTTTGACCTCATGCAAGCCTTAAACCTAAGGGCTTTGTGTGATTTGATTGTGTTTGCAATATCTGTGTTTGCTATACCTGTGGTTTACCATGACATCATGCATCATAACATGGCATTCATACTTCATTATACTAACCATTTCAAAGACCAAGGGAATTTATCTTTGTTCTGTTTTGCAGATCATGGCATCTGTGCGCAGAAATACCATCCGAGTCAACTTTGTGCAAATACTTGCCCAACTCAAAGAGTTGTCCTCAAGAGTTTCTGAGACTTCTATGTTCATTAAGAGACACGGTCAACTTCTCAGCCTGGTTACTTCAAATCTTGATGAGCAGATGATGAGTGTACTTTTCCAGTTCTACGATCCTGTGCATCATTTCTTCACCTTTCCAGATTACCAGCTGGTATCCATCTTGGAATAGTTCTCTTATCTATTGGGCATATCCATCCTTGAACAGGTACCCTTCACAGCTATGGAATAAGTTCCTAGACCAGAAGACATTGCCTCAGCTCTGCGTTTGAAACGGGCTGATGTAGTATCCAATTGGGAAACACGAAGTGGGGTCGAAGGTTTTCTAGCCAAATTTCTGATAGACCAAGCTCAGCTATTCTGGGATAATCTGGATTTTCAGGCTTTTGAAGATATCTTGGCTCTCCTTATCTATGATATGTTTCTCTTCCCGAATCCAGATTCCTTTGTAGATGTGAATGCTGTCAAGATTTTCCTTTCTTGCAATCCTGTGCCTACCTTGTTGGGTGATATCTTGCACGCCCTCTATACTCATACTGTAAGGAGAAGAGGGACTCTTATGTGTTGCATGTCGCTGCTGTCGAGGTGGTTTATTTCTCACCTCCCTAAGTCTGTGCTGAAGAACAAAGAAGGTTTGGGTTGGTCCTACGGGATAATGTCACTTGCCCATACAGATATTCTTTGGAGTTCCCGGGCTATGGAAGAGACTGCTGTTATTGATTGTTGTGGGGGATAACCTAATGTCCCATTTCTTGGAATCAGAGGGGATATAACTTATAATCCTTGCCTAGCTTTACGATAATTTGGTCGTGCTCGGAGAGATGGTCCCCATGAGTTACTTCCTGAGGACATTGTATTTGACTACAAGGAGGACGTTAAGGAGCACTGCCGGAGGTTTATACGAGCTTGGGGCATGGTAAACAGATATGACCCCCGAGAGTTGGGACCAAAGACTTCCCTTCCTATGAAGCCTTACCTCCAATGGGTCTGAGCTCGTGCCTAGAAGCTTGGGATACCTATGAAGCCGTATTACCAGTGATTGTGGATCCCACTAATGAAGAGGGCATTCCTTACACGGTTATTTATCCTTACATGCCCACTAATCCTGGGGAGTTGCAGAGGTCTTGGATTCAACTGAAGAATGAGCGGGATACTTTCCGGGAAAAGAACCATGAGCAAAAAAGGAAGATTTTGAAGCTCACCAGGAAGCTCGAGGAAGAAAGAGTGATCAATGACTACATCGGAACAAAAAGGAAGCGTCAATGGGACTTTTGATTTTGTTTTTCTAGTTTTAGATTTTGTTTTATTTACTTCTTTGTAACGCCTTAAGGGCATTATTGAACATTTCAAAGTTAATCTAATAAAGTTTGTTTATTTTTGGTTTGCAAATTTAAATCTCCCAAAGTCTTTGAAATCATTACATGCACATCCCATTATCATGCACACAATTACAGGTACCCTTACAGGTTTCTCATCTTCTTTGCTATTTATCTTAGCAGAAATGTCTTCTGATCAAGCCATCAAAGATCTTCAGGCACAGAATGCCCAATTCCAACAGATGTTCATAAGTCTGGCTAAAGGGAAAGAGGACCTGAAGACCCTTATTCTGAAAGAGAAGAAGAAGAAGAAGAAGAAGGTTGGTATTATGAACATGGGTAGAAGATTCGGAGAAAGGTTGAGACAACCAGCTGATCTGACCTTCTCATCCAAAGACGGGGAGAACCAAGAAAGAGTAAAGGACCCTAGTCCTGCAGTTTCTGATAACGATACGGATTACGATGATGAGAAATATCCTCATGCCGAGGATAGTTACAAGCAGCTAGAAGACCGTCTGAGTGCTATGGAGATTCAAAATATCCCTGGTTTAGATTTCGGAGAACTGGGACTGGTATCGGGAGTGGTAATCCCTCATAAGTTCAAAGCTCCGGTTTTTGCTAAATATGATGGAGTATCCTGCCCAAAACTCTACCTCCGCTCGTATGTCTGAAAGATCCAACCCCACACTGCTGATAGGAATTTGTAGGTGCACTTCTTTCAAGATAGTCTGTCAGGGACTCAGCTTGAATGGTTTTATCAGTTGGAAGGGGCCAGTGTCTGAAACTAGGAAGACCTTGCTGCTGCTTTTTACAAGAAATATCAATACAACACCGACCTTGCTCCCACTCGTACTCAGCTCCAGGGTTTTCCTATGGGTGCAAGTGAAGGTTTTAAGGACTGTGCTCAAAAGTGGAGAGACTTGGATGGAAGAGTCCAACCCCCTTTGTATGATAGGGAGTTGGTTGACATGTTTCTAGGAACGCTATCTGGTCCATTTTTCAATCACTTGATCGGTAGTTCATCGTATGGGTTTACTGAGTTGATTTTGACTGGAGAGAGAGTAGAAGCTGGTATCCGAAGTGGTAAGATACTGAAGGATGCTTCGTCAAGTTCAGCAAAGAAGCCTTTCACAAGTGAGAAGGAAGCTAGTGCAGTTTATGGCCCGAGGGGCCAAAGCAGACCTGAACACCGTCAAGCGGTAAATGCTGTAGTGATACCAAGACCCACGGTTGCTCCACAATGCAACAATCAACAAAGGGTGGAAAGACTATAATGGCAATTTACCCGCATCAATATGACTTTGGCTGAAGTTCTGCCTCATCTGTTAAAATCCAACTTGGCAACCTTGAAAGAGGCTCCCAAGAATCCAAACACTGCTTCTCCCAGATACAATCCCAACGCGCGGTGCGCCTGCCATTCGGAGAGCCCAGACCATGATACAAATGATTGCTAGGCTCTAAGGAATAAAGTGCAAGATTTGCTGGAAGCTAAAGAGATTGAGTTTGATGCTCTGGAAAAGCCAAACGTTATAACTTCTCCTATGCCCAAACATGGTCGTGGAGTCAACGCTGTAGACACCGATTCGTTTGTAACCTCTGTGGAAGAAATTTCTACTCCTTTGATGACGGTTAAGAAGAATTTGTTGTTGGCCGGTTTATTTCCGGGTTGTGGCGAAGGTTGCCACATATGTTCAATTCTGCCTTCTGATTGCTATTTATTGAAGTCAGGTGTTCAGCACCTGATGGATAATAAAGAAATTTTTTTTGAGAAGACTATGATTTCGTTTGAAGATGTTGCCATCATAACCATTTCTGCCAATTCTTCCAAGGTTTCCTCGAGAAAACCTGTTAGGGTTACACCTGTTCTAAGAATTGCTCCGTTAATAATCATCGCTCCTGGTCCCATCCCATATACCTTAGATAAGGCTATCCCATGGCACTACGGTGTTGATGTGTATTACCATGGTGTTAAACAAGATCTGAGGGCTGAAGAAGCCGGTACGGATATCAGTAATATTGTTGGGGCTAGCAAGGTCACCAGAAGTGGAAGACTCTTTTCTCCTGAGATTTCCCCTTTGATTGTCCATGAACCTGTTGTCATTCCATCTGCTGGTACGTCAACTACTGCCCCAGTTCCTATTCCAGTTATCACCCCTGTCACCGAGCCATCTGGGACTCAGGGAAAAGAAATCATAGGTGAGATTGCCCAGACGGAGGCACCTAAGAAGATCATTGTAGAAACCTCTAAACAAGAGATAGGGGAAATACTGAAGATTATCAAGAAGAGAAACTACAATGTGGTCGAGCAACTGGGGAAGACCCCGTCAAAGATCTCCATGTTGTCCCTATTATTGTGTTCTGAAGCCCATGAGAAGGCTTTGATTGCGTTTCCCAAGACTGCGCATGTGCCGCAGGAAACTTCTGCAGATCATTTCAAAGATTGTGTGGCTAGCCTGCCAGCTGACAATGGGTTAGGGTTTTCAGATGCGGATCTGACTGCTAAAGGGAGAAATCATAATGATGCTCTGTATGTCTCGATCGAGTGCAGGGGCACCACTATGGCCCATGTGCTAGTAGATATCGGGTCCTCACTGAATGTTCTACCGAAGAAAGTGTTAGACCGTCTGGATTGTGAAGGTTTGATTCTAAAGGCGAGTAACATTGTGGTAAGGGCTTTTGATGGGTCAACAAGAATGGTGCACGGGGAGGTGGACATCCCTGTTGTGATCGGTGGATCTGGAACTGACTGTTTTACGCTGGTTCGCGAAATGTCGCGGAAGCAAGAGTCGCCACCGTCTTTTATTTTCTCCAATAGGAAAGGACAAAAGCACAGAAAAATTCCTTTAAAGAGATTGCTCTCGGTTCGGGAGGTAGGTTATAGAAAGGGAAGGTGTTAGCACCCTTTCTATCCATGGTTATCCATGGGCTCTTAGATACTTGCTCATATGTTTTCAAAATTGTTTGTTTGCTTTTCAATGTGGGTTTAAAAAAAGTTTCTTTGAAAAATTTCAGATCGACTCATACATCAGAGTGTTTGAAAAGTTTGCTCTGAAAGCTTTTGAAAAGTGTCAGTGTGAAAAGTCTTTTTGAGTTTGTTTTGAGATTAGAGCAAGTATCCTTGAGAACCTACCTACCCTAAGGAATTCGTCTGTGTAGATGTCCTTAAAAGTAGTGCCATCCCACCATTGAGAGGTAGGTAGCACCACCGTTGGAGGTGTTCGGGTCAATTCGAGGTTCGGGACATGGTGATCACCAGAGCAATGGGAAGACACCTTAGAAGCTACCCTCATGCCAGGTTCCCGGATCATGAGGACTTACTAAGACGTCCTCTACTCGACGACCACCTTTCGAAAGGCAACAGTGAGGCGTACCCTAGGGGTGGTGTGTGCGAATTGTGTGTCATGTTTCAGTTATTTGTCTTGTCATGTTTGTTGTGATCTACGCTTGATTTTAATTAGGACATTCATTCTTGCATGCATATTTAACAGTTATAAAGTTGCGGAAAATAAATCTAAGGCTATTACAAATGGCGCGGGTCCACATCGCCAAAATTAAACCGGACCCGATTTAGCGGAAAATAAATAAAGCGATAAAATAAAAGTGCAAGAAATTTAAATTACAATGCTTTGGGACAATTACATAATTATAATAAGTGATATAAAATAAATGCGCAAAATTAATAATTAAAAGCGACGGGCGTTGGACCCTTTTGCAAAAATAGTTAAATTAATGAATTAAAATAAAAAATTAAAAATTAAATGATTAAATGTTTTTTTTTTGGTATTTTGTATTTTTTTTAGGTTTAAAAGAAAAGAGAAAAATCAATTAAAATTAAAATGCTAAACCCTAGTTCTAATGTTTTTTTAAGTTTATTATGAAGAAAATATTGAAATTCGACTAATTTAACCTAAATTAATTTTTATATACAATTTACTCATGAAAATAATAAATAAAATAAGCAATATTATTACAAAAAAGGGAAAATTAAAAAAAAGATTAAGATCAACAATTAAACCTAAATTCTATATTTTTTATATTTTGTTATGAAAAATACTTAATAAACCTAAATTAAAGCTAAATAATTACAAGCATTTTTTATGAAAATAATTATAATATAAAAATTATTATTTTTGGTCTTTTCTGATTTTTGAATGTTTTTTTTATATTTTTGTAAAAAAATAATTAACTAAATAAATAGCAAATAAAAGAAATAAAAAGAAAAAATTAAAGAAAGAAAAAATAATAATAAGGCAAACCAGGGGGGGTAGTCCCCAAATCAGGAGGTATAGATTTGAAAAGCCTGGCCCAATTGAGTTTGATTCGTTGACTTCTCCAGATTCCATATGGTGCGTTGACTGGAGTTTATTGTGCTCCTGGGATCCACGCCTTTGATTTGGTCGTCTGGGACACGTGTGTGGCTTGATGATGAGAGGATATGGTGCACCTGGATGTTAGCATAGCATAGGATCTTATTTTGAAAAATAACATGGAATTTTGCCAGACCTGGGACTTGAACCCAGGTCTTGAAGGTTACAAGCGTTGTCCCTGCCCACTGAGCCGTTTCAATCACATTTAACATATAATATAATACAAATAATATAAAAGAAAAGTGGAACCACGCTTGGAACGCGCGCAAAATTTGAAACAGCCACTCAGATGGTGCCATGTACTCGTCTTCTTCGCGTTTCTTTCTGCCTGAAAAAATAACAAACGTTTAACGGGGGTTTTGAACCCCCTCAATATATGCGTGTTTCCAAAATAGCGATTAGGTCCTGAATGCTCATAAATTGAGCGCGAGCATCCTGTCTTCTTCGTCTCAACCTGTAGATTTCAGTCATAGCATTGGTACGTCTTAATTTTATAAGAATTGAGAACGCCCAATTTGAAAGTTTCGGAACCCTAGGCATCTCTAATGGTGAATTGGCATATAGGGCAAAATAATGTAATTAAACGTAGTGGTTAGCTTAGAAACACCATTATGAACATGAATCAACAAAGAAAAATGCAAAAAGATGATGGAATCATGCTGTACGATTTCAAAAATTTCAAGGTATAGTCCGGATTCTTGATACCAATTCAGGGCGTCTGAGTTGATGCTAATGGTTGGAATATATCCAGGAAGTGCCAAGGAATCTATTGAGACAAGAATGGAGCCTTGAATCGCCCTATAACCTTGAAATCAGATTTGAGTTTTTCAACCAATTTTTCAAGTTTGTTTGTTGATTTTCTGCGCAGCTTTCAGTCTCTAAGCATTAGGTCTTTGATTCTGATCATATAGGGAGTGATTAGGTTAAGAAAAATTGGACAAAATCCATTGCTTTGATGATTTTTGAATATTTGATTTCAAGGATCTTTTCCAATCTTTTCCATGTGCATTTTGGTTCAATCATGCTCAAATCTCATCAAAACTTGCCTATTTAAGATGTGCACGAAATATTGACCTTGGAATGTGCATAAAAAGATTTTTTTAGGTTAGGTTTATATTTTTCATGTATTAAAATAATTTAAATGAATTAATATTAATATAAATTCAAATAAATAATTAAAAAATATGAAAATACTTCCCTTTGGGCCTAATGGTCGTGCATAGGCTTGGCATGAAGAAATTTGGAAGAAAAATGGGCCCATTTGCATTTTTAGGCCTTTTGCATCAATGTTGACTTTTCAAAAATCCTAAAAGTTTCCCAACTTCCACAAGGCATAACTTGGTCAATTTTTAAGCTTTTCACATGTTCTTGGACATTTTGGAAAGGTCTTTGAGTCCTTTAACCAATGCCTTTGGTCCCATGTCATTTTGATTTACCAATCTCAAGTTATGGTCTTTGACTTAAAGTCCCTTTTTGTTGACTTTTGAAAATGACCTATAATGTTGAAATTGATAACTTTTTTGTGAGAGCATTTCTTGGACTTGGAATATGAAGATGAGTTGTAGGAAATGTCTTTCTCTTCAAAATGAGCTTTGGATGGAATTTTTCTGATAATCCATGTGAAAGTTATGCCCTGGTCAATTTCAGTTGACTTTTTCAGCTGTCCAAATATAGCAACTTTTGCATCTTTGATGATTTCTGAGCCAAATTTTGAGAATCATGATCAAGCATTGATCAAATGATGTTTGTGGCTTCAAAATGATATGTTGACCAAAAATTTGAACTTTTGACTGTCAAATGACCATTTTGCCCCTACAGTTGACTGTAGTGCAATTTAGGGTTTTGACTGTGCAATTTTGAGCTGAATGCCTTGAAACTTGACATGGGGATACTTGACCACATTTGTAAGCATATGAGACTTGATTGGGCCTTTGAAAACTTCAAATTCTTGATCAGAACCCAAACCCTAGTTTTGACTGTATAGGAGACAGTTGAGCTGCACAACCCTTGGGGAATTTTGTGGCCTTGACTTGACAATTCTTGATGAATATGGGAGGGCAAATTTTGGGGTGCAACAGTTGCCCCTGTTCAATCTTCTTAGACCTGAGGATGCAGATTGGCTGACGTGCCTTTCGTAATCCGAGGGTGGAAGATGATTGAACACTAAAGTGCCCAGAAATTTGCGCTCACATAGTAGCAGTGATGGGGGGAATGGGCTTATAGATGCCATTTAGAGGTTGCTGGATAGGATGATGGGCTTATAGATGCCATCTGGATGTTGATCGCGTAGGAGATTCCTTAGCGAGAACCTGCATACCTGCAAAAGAGAAAATGAGTACCTGACACGTTGCAGGAGCTGACTTTAGATGCTTGGTATAGAGGTGTCCTGACTGGTTACAGGAGCTGAGTCTGGAGCTTCAAACGCTGATGAATGAACCAGGGATGGTTACTACCTTAGCATGAATGGTAAGAGAACCTTGGGCGACTTTAACTTCAACAACGCTCGTTGAGAAAAATCTTGGGTGTCTTCTACTGGGATAAGAATCAGGGAGATCTTAGGGTCGATCTGACTGAACCAGAGAGGCCTTTGACTGGGTAAGAATCAGGAAAATCTTAGGGTCGATTTAACTGAACCGGACAAGGTCTTGGAATATCTTCAACTGGATAAGCATCAGGGAGATCTTCGGGTCGATCTGACTGAACCAGAGAAGGCCTTTGACTGGATAAGAATCAGGAAAATCTTAGGGTCGATTTAACTGAACCGGTCTAGGTCTTGGAATATCTTCAAATGGATAAGCATCAGGGGGATCTTAGGGTCGATCTGACTGAACCAAGAGAAGGCCTTTGACTGGATAAGCATCAGGAAAATCTTAGGGTCGACTTAACTGAACCGGACAAGGTCTTGAAATATCTTCAACTGGATAAGCATCAGGGAGATCTTAGGGTCGATCTGACTGAACCAGGAGAAGGCCTTTGACTGGATAAGCATCAGGAAAATCTTAGGGTCGACTTAACTGAACCGGACAAGGTCTTGAAATATCTTCAACTGGATAAGCATCAGGGAGATCTTAGGGTCGATCTGACTGAACCAAGAGAAGGCCTTTGACTGGATAAGCATCAGGAAAATCTTAGGGTCGATTTAACTGAACCGGACAAAGTCTTGAAATGTGATTGAGAATTTAACTGCATCTTTCCTGAAAGGTAAAAGTCAGTCATATGCAATGCATGATATGGATCAAGCAATGATGTTCTCAACATAAATGAGATTCGTATGATATGATGCCGTGCGTTATGCATGCTATGATGATGTATGTGAAGTTTTATGTATGTTTTTGTCTAGGAAAGTGAATCCTTGACGGGTGCCAGGAAGTTGTATCCTGGGCTGACGTTGAAGAATAGATTTTGCTTCCGCTGGGGATGATAACTGCAAGAATACCGGCAGGAGAAGATGACTCCGTTGCGGGATAAACTTGGCAAATGAAGCTTCTGCGGGGAGAAAAGATACTCTGACGACCTTGCTGGGAAGCAATACTCTGTGGGGATAGAGATGCTTTGCTGAATTGTTGATAACTTGCTGGGGATAGGAAGACTTTGTCGACGACGCTCTTTCCGTGGCTTTTGGCTGAGGATAACCCAGTTATATCCTGCTAAGGAAATAACTCTTTAAATAAAGCCGGACGACGCGTTCGTGCTCTACGAGGGGATAAGCTTCCCGAATCTACTGGGGATAAGCTTATTGCTTGGGGATATGACTTCCGACTTTACTGGTGAAGCTGGATTGGACTCTTCTGGGGAAGTTTTTGAATTGCGGGGGAAGTGATTCCTTTGAATGTTGATATACCACCGGGGAACAATCTTTAGACCAAGACTGCCGGGGATGCTCGTTAAGAATATATATGCTGCTGCTGGGGAAGTATTGAGATCTACGGGAGGATACTCAATTTCCTGGAGATTTGATAACTCTGCTTGGAGAAGAATGTATCGTTTTGCTGAACCACTCTCTGGGGAATTAGTATGTACTGGTCGTGTTCTTTAGCTGAACCTACCTTGGTACCTTGGAGGATAGAACAATTAAACTGCTCAGACAACTTTTTATTGCCCCTGTTTCTAGTGTCACCTGCAATGAATTCCTTTGTTTCGTATGCAAATATTTATGAGTTAGCAAATTATTGTCAATGCATACATCATAAATTGAACCTTGGACGTTCTTCGCAAAACAAAACAGAAAAGAAAAAACACTTGGCACGTTTAACTGAAAATATATTTTTATTGATTTTTTTTTGAATGGCCTGAAAATAGGCGTTTTGTGTACAAGAGGCTGACGTCCTAGTAAGAGGTACGTCGCCGATCAAAAGAATTTATACAAGTTTTGTACAAAAGAAAAGTGAAACAGCTGTGTGAAAGATGAATGATCCCACTGGGTTTCAACTCTGCTATTGTCTTTATAACTCCGAGCGTCTCATCACTTGATGACCTTGGTTGAAGGTGAAGCTGACTGATCGATACCGTCTGAACTTGATGTAGATACCGGATTCTGGATGCAACGTGATCAATGCGACATAGTTTTTACGCTTTATCCCTAATTTTTGCCTGGACCGCCCTTTCGGGTTTTCAGTCCACCGGGATACCCATTTTTGCCCAAGCCGCCTTTTCAGGTTTTCGACTTGCCGGGTGTACAGATTTTTTTTATTTTCATCCCTACATTTTGCCCGAACCCTTTTGGTTCGACGGGAAGCCCTAATTTTTGCCTAGGCATGTCAACCTAGCGGGTCTTTTTTCATGCGTAGTATTTTTTAACTATGTCTGCATTGGCGGGGTGAGGAAGGTCGTCACCGTCCATGTTGGTTAAT
Organism: Vicia faba; assembly: GCA_948472305.1. NCBI lineage: Eukaryota > Viridiplantae > Streptophyta > Magnoliopsida > Fabales > Fabaceae > Vicia > Vicia faba. Next base: position 1,303,200,891 of record OX451739.1, read on the forward strand.
ATCATTGCTCCTCCTGAGAACACATGCTTAACCACAAATGGCCCTTCGTACGTAGGGGTCCATTTGCCCCTTGGATCACTCTGAGGAAGGATGATTCTCTTGATTACCAGATCCCCAACTTGATATTCTTGTGGTCTGACCTTTTTGTTAAATGCCCTGATCATCCGTTTCTGATACGTCTGACCATGACAGATAGCAGCAAGTCTCTTCTCGTCAATGAGGTTGAGCTGGTCAAGTCGTGTCTGGATCCAATCATCTTCGTTCAGATTTGCATCCTTCATTATCCGGAGAGAGGGAATTTGTACTTCAATTGGCAAGACTGCCTCCATGCCATAAACCAGAGAGAATGGAGTTGCCCCGGTTGACGTCCTAGCTGAGGTACGGTACCCATGCAGAGCGAACGGCAACATCTCGTGCCAATCTTTGTAAGTTACTGTCATTTTTTGCACGATCTTCTTGATGTTTTTATTTGCTGCTTCTACAGCCCCATTCATCTTCGGTCTGTAAGGAGAAGAATTGTGGTGCTGTATTTTGAACTATTCGCAGAGCTCCGCAATCATCTTATTATACAGATTGGTACCGTTGTCTGTAATAATCCGCTCAGGGACGCCGTATCGACAGATCAGATTGTGTCGAATAAACCGTGCCACAACAGTCTTGGTTACTGTAGCATAGGATGCTGCCTCAACCCACTTTGTGAAATAATCGATTGCCACTAGGATAAAGCGATGTCCATTGGATGCTGTAGGTTTTATCTCGCCGATCATGTCTATGCCCCACATTGCAAACGGCCAAGGCGCAGTCAGAACATTCAGGGGAACCGGAGGAACGTGCACCTTGTCTGCATAAATCTGGCACTTGTGGCATGTCCTGGAGTGTTGGTAGCAATCAGCTTCCATTGTGGACCAATAATATCCTGCCCGTAGGATCTTTTTAGCCATGGTGTGCCCACTGGAATGCGTACCAAAGGTCCCTTCATGTAGCTCTTCCATGATTCGTTCTGCTTCAGTCTTATCCACACAACGCAGTAAGGTTGAATCATGGTTTCGCTTGTACAAGATGCCGTTGCTTAGGAAGAACTTGGATGCGAACCTCCTCAGGAATTTCTTATCATTGATAGAGGCACCTTCAGGGTATTCCTGAGCTTCCAGATATCTCTTCACTTCGTGGTACCAAGGCTTCTCAGTTACCAATTCAGTTTCGAGATCACAACAGTATGCCGGTTCGTCCAGTTTCCAGATGATGATCCGGGGAGCTTCATTATCCCATTTAACCTTGAACATTGAAGACATTGTAGCTAACGCGTCCACTAACTGATTCTCTTCTCTTGGAAAGTGCTCAAAGGTTATCTCTGTGAAGTGGGGAATCAGGGTCAACACACATTCTCTGTAAGGAATCAAGTTTGGGTGTTTCGTATCCCACTCTCCTTTGATCTGATTGATCACAAGAGCGGAATCTCCGAAAACACTTAGAAATTTGATCCTTAGGTCAATCGCAGCTTGAAGACCCATGATACACGCCTCATACTCCGCCATGTTGTTGGTACAGTTGAAACACAGCCGGGCAGTGAGTGGAGTATGAGTACCTTGAGGGGATATGATGATGGCGCCGATACCATTTCCCAAAGCATTGGAGGCTCCGTCAAAGTGCATAGACCATCGGGATCCTGGCTCAGGTCCTTCATCCGGTCCAGGTACTTCACAATCAGTTACAATCATGATGCTTTCATCCGGAAACTCGAAGTTCATGGACTGATAATCATCTACAGCTTGATGGGCTAAGTGGTCTGCCAATACACTTCCCTTGATGGCTTTCTGGGTTGTGTACTGAATGTCGTATTCCGTCAAGATCATTTGCCATCTTGCAATTCTCCCAGACAGAGCAGGCTTTTCGAATATGTATTTTATCGGATCCATCTTTGAGATCAACAAGGTAGTGTGAGTCAGCATATACTGTCTCAGCCGGCGAGCAGCCCATACCAAAGCGCAGCAAGTTTTCTCGAGCAGTGAGTATCGGGTCTCACAGTCGGTAAACTTTTTGCTAAGGTAATAAATGGCGTGCTCTTTTCGGCCAGACTCGTCATGCTGCCCCAGCACACACCCCATTGAATTGTCAAGCACTGTCAGATATAGTATCAGAGGTCTCCCTTCAACCGGTGGCATAAGGATAGGTGGTTCTTGGAGATACTCTTTGATTCTGTCGAAAGCAGCCTGACATTCATCGTTCCAGCGTACTACCTGATCTTTCTTCAGCAGCTTGAAGATTGGCTCACAGGTAGCAGTCAAATGAGAGATGAATCGAGCGATGTAATTCAGGCGTCCTAAAAAGCCTCTGACTTCCTTCTCTGTTTTAGGAACTGGCATCTCTTGAATAGCTTTGACCTTAGCAGGGTCCACTTGAATACCTTTATCACTGACCACGAAGCCTAGCAACTTCCTAGATCTTACCCCGAAGGTGCACTTGTTCGGGTTCAATCTCAGCTTGTACAGTTTCAACCGATCGAACAACTTCTGTAGATGATCTAAATGCTCTTCCTCAGTCTGGGACCTAGCGATCATGTCGTCCACATACACTTCGATCTCGTGATGGATCATATCATGAAATAAGGCAATCATGGCACGTTGGTAGGTTGCCCCAGCATTCTTTAATCCGAACGGCATGACCTTGTAACAGAAGGTGCCCCACTGAGTAACAAATGTAGTCTTTTCCATGTCTTCAGGTGCCATCTTTATCTGATTGTAACCTGAAAAGCCGTCCATGAAAGAGAACACTTTGTGCTGAGCCGTATTATCAACAAGGACATCAATGTGAGGTAAAGGGAAGTCATCCTTGGGGCTGGCCCTGTTTAGATCCCTGTAATCAACACACATTCTGACCTTACCGTCCTTTTTAGGTACCGGCACCACGTTAGCAACCCACTGAGGGTAAGAAGTTACTGCAAGGAAACCGGCATCAAACTGTTTCATGACCTCGGCTTTAATCTTCTCGGACATCTCTGGACGCATCCGACGAACCTTTTGTTTAACTGGAGGGCAGTCTTCCTTAGTCGGCAAATGATGGACAACGATATCGGTATCCAACCCTGGCATGTCTTCGTAGGACCAGGCAAAGATCTCCATATAGTCATGTAACATCTTGGTTAACCGTTGCTTCACGCTGAGCTCTAGGTTAGCACCAATCTTTACCTCTTTTCTGTCTGCCTCAGTACCCAGGTTTATGGTTTCCACTGGCTCTTCATGGGGTTGAATTGCCCTCTCTTCCTGAAGCAACAGTCTAGCAAGCTCGCCAGGCACTTCGCAATCATCTTCACCTTCGTCTTCGGCTAAGTTGATCGGATTTTCGAAGTCATAATTGGCATTAGCAGAGCTGTTATCAGCGAGATCCAGAGTGGATTGGAACCTGTATGAGTGAGTGTGTGTGTAAATACAGCTGTTTTGATAATTATGTAAAGGAAAAGAAAGACAGAAAAGGACCACAATATTTGCAATGCGAAAAGTACGTCCAAGATTTTCATTCATGATATATGAAATGACAGTTTGTATGCCCTCACAAATAGAACCACGGTGCCTCGGGTAAGACACCGGGCCATAGAGTTTATCAATGTTTATTACAAAATATCAAAACAAAGAAATTTATTACTTAGTGCCAAAAGAAACAGAGAGATTGTCCTTCGCGCTCCAATTGTTGAGTCCACCATCAGCAGCCGGGTAGATCCAGCTATCGAACTCAGTTTCATCCACTTCCTCTTCATCACCAATAGCATTAATTCCGTGAGCAGGCAGGGGAGCTGTCACCACATTAGGCTTGTCAGATGCCTCAAATTGTACCTCCTTAGCGTCAATGAGGTCCTGCAGCTTGTTCTTTAGTGCCCAACAGTCATCGGTAGAGTGCCCCGGGCTTTCTGAGTGGTAAGCACAACGAGCATTCGGGTTGTACTTGGGGGATGCAGTGTTTGGAAACTTTGGAGCCTCCCTGACAGTTACCAAATTGGTTGCGAGCAACTGTGGCAGGATCTGCGACAAAGTCATGCCTAGGCGGGTGAATTCTCTCCGGGGTCTTTCCACCTTCTGAGTGTTGTTTGGCCGGGAAGCGGCAGCAGGCTTAGCAATCATGACCGCACTGACAGATTGGCGGTGTTCACTTCTCTCTGATCTTCTAGAACCATACACGGCACTAGACTCCTTTTTAAACGGTTTCTTTTCTGAACTAGAGGATGATGCCCCCTTTGCAATCTTCCCAGATTTCAGCCCAGCTTCAATTCTCTCTCCAGTTAAGATCAAATCAGTGAAACCAGCAGAAGAATTCCCAATGAGATGGTTAAAGAATGGCCCAGATAGGGTCCCCAAGAACATGTCAACCAACTCCCGATCAGTCAATGGTGGCTGCACCCTGCCAGCCAGGTCTCTCCACTTCTGAGCGTACTCCTTAAAACCTTCGCTTGCGCCTAACGCCATACCCTGGAGTTGGGTACGTGTGGGGGCAAGGTCGGCATTATACTGATACTGCTTGTAGAAAGTAGTAGCCAGCTCCTCCCAGTTACGAACTTTGATCCCATCCAGCTGATAGAACCATTCGAGATGAGTCCCTGAAAGACTCTCCTGGAAGAAGTGGATCCATAGATTCTTGTCCGCAGAGTACGGCTGAATTTTCCGAACATAGGACCTCAAATGCAGCTTGGGACAGGATGCCCCGTCATACTTGGAGAAGGTGGGTGCTTTGAATTTATGCGGGATAATTACACCAGTCGACAAACCCAGATCTCCGAAATCCAGCCCAGGTGCCTGTTGCACCTCCATAGCCTTCAACCTGTCCTCCAGTTGTTTGTATCTGTTGTCTTCAGGAGGGTACTGCTCTTCATCAAAATCCGTCTCGTTGTCGGAGACCACTGGAGTAGGAACCTTGACTTCTGCCTGAGAAGGACTCCTGCCAACAGAAGAACCAGCCTCTTCATGTTGCAGAGTATTACCCAACCTTCGGCCTGAGTTGAACAGAACAGTTCTTCTCTTCTTCTTCTTCTCCTTCTTCAGGAGCATGGTCTTCAGTTCTTCTTGGCCCTTAGCCAGACCCATGATTAGTTCTTGAAACTGCGCATTCTGCGCCTGGAGAGCCTTGATTGATGTCTCGGTTGATTCAGATCCGGGATTCATGACGCTGAAATAAACAGCGAAGAACTGTAAGCAACCTGAAAAGGGGAAAAACCTGCTATGCACATGATGTATGAAATGCGTATGCAATGCATTCAAGGGTTTGAAAGTTCAAATTTGTTGTAGACAAGAAAAGAACACACGTTATCATTAAAGAAATCATTGTTTAATACATCAAGGCCTCATGGGCAAAAGTACAAAAATCAAGTCAATCCCAAAATACACTGCGCATCCTTTTCGGAGCTATGTAGGTGTTGAGATTCCTCTCCTCATGCAACAGGCGGGTGAGCTCCAAGACTTTCTTTTCACTGGCGTGCAGACTAGTCTCAAGAGAATTCCTTTCCTCCTTAAGCTGGATCCAGCTCTTCTGCATCTCTTCCCAGGACGTGGGCATATCAGGGTGCTGAATAACATGAGACACTTCCCCTTCCAAGACAGGTTCTTTGATTACTGGAAGCATGTGAGGATAAGGCATGACTAACTTCTGGGAGCGGGCGCGTACCCATTTGAGATAAGGCTCCAAAGGGATGGAGTTCCTGTGCCCCAGTGTCTTGCTGTCTATCCTACTGGGCATTCTCCAGGCTCTGATAAATCTCTGACGAAGTCCTTGAGTATCGTTGTCGAAGTCAAAAACTATGTCAGGAATTAGCATGTCATGAGGACCGTCCCTCCGAGCATAACCAAACTGTCTCCAAGCCAAGCATGGGCTATAAGTAATACCTCCTCTGATTCCAAGTAAAGGAACATTAGGGTACTCCCCGCAACGATCAATGATAGTGACATCTCCTCTGGATCTAGGACACCAATGTATATCTGCATGTGTAAGAGTCATCAACCGTTGTGACCATCTCAAACCCCGCTCATTCTTCAAGACTGATTGGGGAAGGTGCGAAATAAACCACCTTCCCAGGAGAGGAGTGCAACACATAAGGACACCTCTTTTTCTCATGGTTCGAGTGTAACATGAGTGAAGGATGTCCCCCAGCAATGTAGGTATAGGATTCCTGGACATAAAGATCTGAACGGCACTGATATCAATGAGCTGATCTGGATTAGGGAACAATACCAAACCATAAACAAGGAGGGCTACCACCTCTTCAAAAGCTTGCAGGTCAAGGGAGTTCCAACATTCATGAGCTTTTTCAAACAGAAACCTGGCTAAGAACCCTTTGATACCACTTCTGACCTCCCAATGTCCCTTGAGGTCAGATGACTGCAGGTGCAAAGCTTTGGCAATCTCTTCCAGCTTAGGTTCCTTTTCTGTACCGCTGAAGGGTAGCTGATCAAGGATAGGGATCTTCAAGAGCCGGGAGAACTCCTCCAATGTAGGTACCAACTGATAGTCCAAGAAGGTAAAGCAGTGATGCAGAGGATCAAAGAACTGGAACAAGACCTTTATCATATCTTCCTCAATGTTGGTGTTGACCAAGCTGATGAGGCTTCCATGTCTTTCACTGAATGAAGAGTTCTCGGGAATCCTGGATATAAGCTCCTTAAGCTGAGGAGGGATCCTTACAAGATTGACCTGAATTGTCTTTCTACGAGCAGTTTCCATGTCCTACAAAACAAGAACAAAGATGAAAATTCGAACCCCTTGAAATGGTTAGTCAATGCATATGATGCTGGATGATGTCATGATGCTATGATTAAACACACCACAGATATTTACAAAGACAAACATGTAAGGCACACAAGGCATACAAGACAAGCCCTTAAGGTTTAAGGCCAGCATGGGGTCTGGGTAGTACCCTCTTGAAGTTGGTGGGTTCATACCTGTCCTAATCAAAGTAACCGGGTTCTAAGGTTCCCAATGTCACGGGATTGCTTTCATTGTTCATCGTTTCGATTTAGCCACTGAACTGGCGACCGAAATATTCCAGGAAAGCAACCCTCAATTGAGCGTAGTATCGAGTATCAACCAACCTCGGACTGCACCAAAGTCAGTTATCTCACTACCCTAAAGAGGCCAAGATAGTTCAATTAAGGTTCCTAAGGTCTGTTGATGCTTCACGACACCACGCGGAGGCCCCGTACTCTCCTTGACTGAACTCAAGGGTTACCGGTACACACCAAAGTGCCACATCAACGTAGCAGACTGTTTCAACCATGTCGGTATACCCCGCACAGTTCCCTCACAGCCTTGTTGCTACTTTCTAAGAAGGTATCCCCAGATCCGGGTTAGGATCTATAGAACTCCCAAGCAACCCACAATTTAAAGCACACAAAGCAATACAATTGAAAACACAGTTATGAACTATCCCTAAGGTACACCTCACTTTATAAAGAACTCCCCAGCAGAGTCGCCAGTTCTGTGATCGGTGGATCTGGAACTGACTGTTTTACGCTGGTTCGCAAAATGTCGCGGAAGCAAGAGTCGCCACCGTCTTTTATTTTCTCCAATAGGAAAGGACAAAAGCACAGAAAAATTCCTTTAAAGAGATTGCTCTCGGTTCGGGAGGTAGGTTATAGAAAGGGAAGGTGTTAGCACCCTTTCTATCCATGGTTATCCATGGGCTCTTAGATACTTGCTCATATGTTTTCAAAATTGTTTGTTTGCTTTTCAATGTGGGTTTAAAAAAAGTTTCTTTGAAAAATTTCAGATCGACTCATACATCAGAGTGTTTGAAAAGTTTGCTCTGAAAGCTTTTGAAAAGTGTCAGTGTGAAAAGTCTTTTTGAGTTTGTTTTGAGATTAGAGCAAGTATCCTTGAGAACCTACCTACCCTAAGGAATTCGTCTGTGTAGATGTCCTTAAAAGTAGTGCCATCCCACCATTGAGAGGTAGGTAGCACCACCGTTGGAGGTGTTCGGGTCAATTCGAGGTTCGGGACATGGTGATCACCAGAGCAATGGGAAGACACCTTAGAAGCTACCCTCATGCCAGGTTCCCGGATCATGAGGACTTACTAAGACGTCCTCTACTCGACGACCACCTTTCGAAAGGCAACAGTGAGGCGTACCCTAGGGGTGGTGTGTGCGAATTGTGTGTCATGTTTCAGTTATTTGTCTTGTCATGTTTGTTGTGATCTACGCTTGATTTTAATTAGGACATTCATTCTTGCATGCATATTTAACAGTTATAAAGTTGCGGAAAATAAATCTAAGGCTATTACAAATGGCGCGGGTCCACATCGCCAAAATTAAACCGGACCCGATTTAGCGGAAAATAAATAAAGCGATAAAATAAAAGTGCAAGAAATTTAAATTACAATGCTTTGGGACAATTACATAATTATAATAAGTGATATAAAATAAATGCGCAAAATTAATAATTAAAAGCGACGGGCGTTGGACCCTTTTGCAAAAATAGTTAAATTAATGAATTAAAATAAAAAATTAAAAATTAAATGATTAAATGTTTTTTTTTTGGTATTTTGTATTTTTTTTAGGTTTAAAAGAAAAGAGAAAAATCAATTAAAATTAAAATGCTAAACCCTAGTTCTAATGTTTTTTTAAGTTTATTATGAAGAAAATATTGAAATTCGACTAATTTAACCTAAATTAATTTTTATATACAATTTACTCATGAAAATAATAAATAAAATAAGCAATATTATTACAAAAAAGGGAAAATTAAAAAAAAGATTAAGATCAACAATTAAACCTAAATTCTATATTTTTTATATTTTGTTATGAAAAATACTTAATAAACCTAAATTAAAGCTAAATAATTACAAGCATTTTTTATGAAAATAATTATAATATAAAAATTATTTTTTTTGGTCTTTTCTGATTTTTGAATGTTTTTTTTATATTTTTGTAAAAAAATAATTAACTAAATAAATAGCAAATAAAAGAAATAAAAAGAAAAAATTAAAGAAAGAAAAAATAATAATAAGGCAAACCAGGGGGGGGGTAGTCCCCAAATCAGGAGGTATAGATTTGAAAAGCCTGGCCCAATTGAGTTTGATTCGTTGACTTCTCCAGATTCCATATGGTGCGTTGACTGGAGTTTATTGTGCTCCTGGGATCCACGCCTTTGATTTGGTCGTCTGGGACACGTGTGTGGCTTGATGATGACAGGATATGGTGCACCTGGATGTTAGCATAGCATAGGATCTTATTTTGAAAAATAACATGGAATTTTGCCAGACCTGGGACTTGAACCCAGGTCTTGAAGGTTACAAGCGTTGTCCCTGCCCACTGAGCCGTTTCAATCACATTTAACATATAATATAATACAAATAATATAAAAGAAAAGTGGAACCACGCTTGGAACGCGCGCAAAATTTGAAACAGCCACTCAGATGGTGCCATGTACTCGTCTTCTTCGCGTTTCTTTCTGCCTGAAAAAATAACAAACGTTTAACGGGGGTTTTGAACCCCCTCAATATATGCGTGTTTCCAAAATAGCGATTAGGTCCTGAATGCTCATAAATTGAGCGCGAGCATCCTGTCTTCTTCGTCTCAACCTGTAGATTTCAGTCATAGCATTGGTACGTCTTAATTTTATAAGAATTGAGAACGCCCAATTTGAAAGTTTCGGAACCCTAGGCATCTCTAATGGTGAATTGGCATATAGGGCAAAATAATGTAATTAAACGTAGTGGTTAGCTTAGAAACACCATTATGAACATGAATCAACAAAGAAAAATGCAAAAAGATGATGGAATCATGCTGTACGATTTCAAAAATTTCAAGGTATAGTCCGGATTCTTGATACCAATTCAGGGCGTCTGAGTTGATGCTAATGGTTGGAATATATCCAGGAAGTGCCAAGGAATCTATTGAGACAAGAATGGAGCCTTGAATCGCCCTATAACCTTGAAATCAGATTTGAGTTTTTCAACCAATTTTTCAAGTTTGTTTGTTGATTTTCTGCGCAGCTTTCAGTCTCTAAGCATTAGGTCTTTGATTCTGATCATATAGGGAGTGATTAGGTTAAGAAAAATTGGACAAAATCCATTGCTTTGATGATTTTTGAATATTTGATTTCAAGGATCTTTTCCAATCTTTTCCATGTGCATTTTGGTTCAATCATGCTCAAATCTCATCAAAACTTGCCTATTTAAGATGTGCACGAAATATTGACCTTGGAATGTGCATAAAAAGATTTTTTTAGGTTAGGTTTATATTTTTCATGTATTAAAATAATTTAAATGAATTAATATTAATATAAATTCAAATAAATAATTAAAAAATATGAAAATACTTCCCTTTGGGCCTAATGGTCGTGCATAGGCTTGGCATGAAGAAATTTGGAAGAAAAATGGGCCCATTTGCATTTTTAGGCCTTTTGCATCAATGTTGACTTTTCAAAATTCCTAAACATTTCCCAACTTCCACAAGGCATAACTTGGTCAATTTTTAAGCTTTTCACATGTTCTTGGACATTTTGGAAAGGACTTTGAGTCCTTTAACCAATGCCTTTGGTCCCATGTCATTTTGATTTACCAATCTCAAGTTATGGTCTTTGACTTAAAGTCCCTTTTTGTTGACTTTTGAAAATGACCTATAATGTTGAAATTGATAACTTTTTTGTGAGAGCATTTCTTGGACTTGGAATATGAAGATGAGTTGTAGGAAATGTCTTTCTCTTCAAAATGAGCTTTGGATGGAATTTTTCTGATAATCCATGTGAAAGTTATGCCCTGGTCAATTTCAGTTGACTTTTTCAGCTGTCCAAATATAGCAACTTTTGCATCTTTGATGATTTCTGAGCCAAATTTTGAGAATCATGATCAAGCATTGATCAAATGATGTTTGTGGCTTCAAAATGATATGTTGACCAAAAATTTGAACTTTTGACTGTCAAATGACCATTTTGCCCCTACAGTTGACTGTAGTGCAATTTAGGGTTTTGACTGTGCAATTTTGAGCTGAATGCCTTGAAACTTGACATGGGGATACTTGACCACATTTGTAAGCATATGAGACTTGATTGGGCCTTTGAAAACTTCCAATTCTTGATCAGAACCCAAACCCTAGTTTTGACTATATAGGAGACAGTTGAGCTGCACAACCCTTGGGGAATTTTGTGGCCTTGACTTGACAATTCTTGATGAATATGGGAGGGCAAATTTTGGGGTGCAACACCTGTCAAGGTGGGTTCTCAGACCTTTGGGTCCACTTTCTACGTAATAGATATCAAGCCATCATATTCTTGCTTGCTCGGACGTCCTTAGATTCATAAGGCTGGGGCAGTGACTTCCACACTCCACCAAATGCTGAAATATCCAGTGAAGGGAAATATCATCATGGTGCGAGGTGAAGAGGAGTATATGGTGAGTCATCTCAATTCCTTCCGCTACGTGGAGATGGACGGGGAATTCATAGAAACTCCTTGTCAAAATTTCGAAGAGGTCCCTCGATTCTTGGCATCAGCTGAAGTTACTACTAGCAAATCTCCGTTGAAAATGGCTTCTCTCAAAGACGCCAGGGCTGTAATTGAAGAAGGTGGGTGTACCAATTGGGGTCAGCTCCCTGATTTCACTCACAAAACTGACAAATTTGGTTTGGGCTTTACTACAGGGGCTCAAAGGGTTGTTAGGCGCGCACAGATTGGAAGATCTCCTCTACACATCAGCAATCGGGGAGTTAATGCAATTGAGGACAGTGAAGAAGATTCAGACATCGACAGCTGGATCTACCCAACAACCAATGGTGGACTGAACAACTGGACGGCGAAGGACTTCATACATGTTTCTTTTATTCCGCAGTAATTAACTTCTGTTTTGAGATTTGTAATAAACAGTTTGAAACTTTACAGCTCGGTGCCTTGCCTAAGGCGCCTTGGCTTTGCTTGTGAGGGCTTATTATTTGTCATTTCATATATCATTAATAAAACATTGGACGTTTCTTGCATTACAAATTTTGTTCTCCTTGTTTTTATTTTTTGTCTCTCACTTTATCAAAACAGATATTCTCTTACACACACTCACGTATCATACTGCAGATCCATATCCACTCTGGATCCCATTGATAACAGCTCTGCTACTGCCGGTTATGACTTCGAAAATCCGATCAACCAAGCCGAGGACGAAGGTGAGGATGATTGTAAGGTGCCTAGAGAACTTGCTAGACTATTACAGCAGGAAGAAAGGGCCATACAACCTCATGAAGAGCCAGTTGAGTCAGTGAATTTGGGTACAGAGGAAGACAGGAAATAGGTTAAGATAGGTGCGGACCTGGAGCCTAGTGTTAAATAACGGTTAATACAGATGCTACGCGACTATGTTGAGATCTTTTCTTGGTCCTATGAAGACATGTCTGGTTTGGACACTGATATTGTGGTTCATCGCTTGCCGACTAAAGAAGACTGCACTCCGATAAAGCAGAAGGTCCACCATATGTGCCCCGAAATGTCAGATAAAATCAAAGCAGAGGTTATGAAACAGTTCGATGCAGGGTTCTTAGCTGTCACCTCTTACCCGCAGTGGGTTGCCAATGTTGTTCCAGTACCTAAGAAGGACGGTAAGGTACGGATGTGTGTGGACTATAGAGATTTGAACAGGGCAAGCCCCAAGGATGACTTCCCACTACCTCACATTGATGTTCTAGTCGATAATACCATGCAACACAAGATCTTCTCCTTCATGGATGGTTTTTCTGGCTACAACCAGATCAAGATGGCTCCTGAGGACATGGAGAAGACAACCTTCGTTACACAGTGGGGCACCTTCTGTTACAAGGTAATGCCTTTCGGGTTGAAGAATGCTGGGGAAACTTATCAGCGCGCCATGGTCGCTTTGTTCCATGATATGATTCACCATGAGATCGAGTTTTATGTTGATGACATGATAGCCAAGTCTCAAACTGAGGAAGAGCACCTTGATCATCTCCAGAAACTGTTTGACAGGTTGAAGACGTACAAGCTAAGGTTAAATCCGAACAAGTGTACTTTCGGGGTAAGGTCCGGTAAGCTTCTGGTTTTCTTCGTCAATGATAAAGGTATTCAGGTGGATCCTGCAAAGATAAAAGCCATACAAGAGATGCCGCTACCCCGCACAGAGAAGGAAGTTAGGGGCTTCTTGGGACGTCTGAATTACATCGCCGGGTTCATTTCACATCTGACTGCTACTTGTGAGCCAATCTTTAAGCTACCGAAGAAAGATCAAGTGGTAAAGTGGAATGATGAATGCCAGACCGATTTTGAAAGAATCAAGGAATACCTTCAAGAGCCACCAATCTCGATGCCTCTAGTTGAAGGAAGACCTTTGATATTATACTTGACAGTGCTAGACAATTCAATGGGGTGTGTGTTGGGACAGTATGACGAGTCTTGCCGAAAAGAGCACGCCATTTACTACCTTAGCAAAAAGTTTACCGACTGTGAGACCCGATACTCATTGCTCGAGAAAACTTGATGAGCTTTGGCATGGGCTACTCGCCGGCTGAGACAGTATATGCTGACTCACATCACCTTGTTGATATCTAAGATGGATCCGATCAAGTATATTTTCGAGAAGCCCGCTCTTTCCGGAAGGATAGCGAGATGGAAAATGGTCTTAACTGAGTATGACATCCAATACACAACTTAAAAAGCAATCAAGGGGAGTGTATTGGCGGATCATCTGCCACATCAGGCCGTGGATGACTACCAGTCCATGAATTTCGAGTTCCCGAATGAGAATATCATGTTGGTAACCGACTGCGAAGAACCTGGATCGGATGAAGGACCTGAGGAGGGATCCCGATGGTCTATGTAATTTGATGGAGCCTCGAACGCATTGGGTAACGGAATTAGCACTATAATTATATCTCCTGAGGGTTGTCATACTCCATTCACCGCCCGATTATGCTTTAACTGCACCAACAATATGGCGGAGTACGAAGCATGTATCATGGGTCTTCGAGCTGCTATTGACCTAAGGATTAAGTTCTTGAGTGTATTCGGAGATTCCGCTCTGGTGATAAGTCAGATCAAATGCGAGTGGGATACGAAACACCTGAATCGTATTCCTTACAAAGAGTATGTACTGAAGTTGCTCTCACACTTCGAGTAGATAACCTTTGAATACTTCCCAAGAGAAGAGAACCAGTTAGGGAACGCGTTAGCTACCATGTATTCTATGTTCAAAGTCAGGTGGGACAATGAAGCTCCCCAGATTACCATCGAGAGGTTGGACGAACTCGCACACTGCTGTGACATTGAGACTGAAGAGATAGTAGATAAACTCTGGTTTCACGAGGTAAAGAGGTACCTAGAGGCTCAAGAATACCCTAAGGGGGCATCTGTTAATGATAAGAAGTTTTTTAGAAGGTTCGCTGCGAAGTTCTTCATCAGTAATGGTATCCTCTATAAGCGTAACCATGATTCGACCTTACTACGGTGCGTAGACAAGAGCGAGGCGGAAATAATCATGGCAGAGTTACATGAAGGTACCTTCGGAACTCATTCCAGTGGACATACCATGGCGAAGAAAATCCTACGGGCAGGGTATTACTGGTCTACTATGGAAGCCGATTGTTATCAGTATTCTCGAACCTGTCATAAGTGCCAAGTCTATGCTAATAAGGTGCATGTACCTTCAGTTCCCCTGAATATCCTCACAGTTCCTTGGCCCTTTGCAATGTGGGTGTTGTACCCCAAAATTTGCCCTCCCATATTCTTCAAGAAATTGCCAAGTCAAGCTTCAAAATTCCCCAAGGGTTGCACAGTTCAAGGGTCTCCTAACAGTCAAAATTAGGGTTTTGGTTCTGACAAAGAAAATGAAGTTTCCAAGGGTCCAATCAAGTCCCACATGCCTATAAACATGGTCAAGTATCCTCATATCAAGTTCCAAGACTTACAGCATAAAATTGCACAGTCAAAACCCTAATTGCACTACAGTCAACTGTAGGGGCAAAATGGTCATTTGACAGTCAAAAGTTCAAATTTTTGGTCAACATATCATTTTGAAGCCACAAACATCATTTGATCAATGTTTGATCATGATTCTCAAAGCTTGGCTCAAAAATCATCAAGATGCAAAAGTTTCCTTATTTGGACAGGTGAAAAAGTCAACTGAAAATTGACCAGGGCATAACTTCCACATGGATTATCATAAAAATTCCATCCAAATCTCATTTTGAAGATAAAGACATTTCCTACAACTCCTCTTCACACTTCTAGTCCAAGAAATGCTCTCACAAAAAGTTATCAATTTCAACATTATAGGTCATTTTCAAAAGTCAACAAAAAAGGACTTTAAGTCAAAGGCCATAACTTGAGATTGGTAAATCAAAATGACATGGGACCAAAGGCATTGGTTAGAGGACTCAAAGACCTTTCCAAAATGTCCAAGAACATGAGCAAATCTTAAAAATTGAGCAAGTTATGCCTTGTGGAAGTTGGGAAATGTTTGGATATTTTGAAAAGTCAACATTGCTTCAAATGACCTAAAATTGCTAATGGGCCTCTTTTTCTTCCACAATTCATTATCCAAGGCATGTGCACGACCATTTGGCCCAAAGGGAAGTTTTTATCATTTTTATTTATTTATTTGGATTTTTTATTATTAATAATTCATTTAATTAAATAAAATACATGAAAAATACTAAACCTAATTTTCTAAATCTTTTTGTGCATAAAATAATCTCAATATTTCGTGTACAATCAAATATGGAAGGAATTATGATGATTGGATATGATTGAGACCAAATATGCTTGAAAAAGATTTGAAAATAATGGCTTGAAAATCAAATATTTTTTTCATCAATTCATGGATTTTTGATCAGTTTCTCAACCCTAGAACCTTCACACATATATACATAGTGAAACCCTAATGCCAAAGAGGTCCAAGCTGAGCCATAGCCAAAGAATAGAACTCACACTTTTGCCTAAAAATTTCAAAACTGCAAACAAGGTTACAGGTCGATTCAAGCAAGGAGACTTGTTCCATCACCTTCCTGAGGCTTCAAGGAAGGTTTCCAAATAAAAACCATCCATCCTAACCTCAAGAAACGTGAGAACGATGGCCACCTGTACAGAAAATATTTGATATTCTTGCATCTCAATTCATGCATCTTTAGCAATTTTTAATATGTGATTCATGTTCATTATCTAATTCTGAAGCTAACTGTATAATCCAATTGAATACCCATATGCGAATCTGCCATTATTATTTTCTAGGGTTTTGCAAGCTACGAATTGGGCATTTCTTAACGCTGTAAAATTGGAATACCACAGTACCATGAATGGACTCAGCACGATTGGACGATTGAGAAACACTCCTCGCGCCTAATTTATGAGGCCATATGGCCTATTCGCTATTTTTTGGAATGATGCATAAGGGAACGGTTCAAAACCGTTGCCCATTCTTTTTTTATTTCAGGAAAAAACAACGCTATGGAGAAGATGATGCAGTGGCAAGCTATGATTGGGTGATTTAAAAATTCGCGCTAAAAGTCCACCAACGCTTTGGTTTTATTTTATATTAATTGATTGTTATTTGATAAACAAAGAAACAAAGTGGCACGATTGGCAGGCATACACATTGATAACCAACAGGACCTGGGTTCGATCCCAGGTCCCCACCCCTTTCCAATAATATTTTTTCAATTGTTATCCTGTGCAGGTTCAGTCCAAAGGAATACCATATGCTCCTCCATCCAACGTGCCACTTGGCCAATCTCATCCATCCAAGGGCCCAGATCTGAAGAGCATGGTGAACCCTGGTCAAAGATCCCACACGCGTCTTGAAAAGGTCAATGGGGCCAGGGATAATTGGGCCTGAATGCTGCAAATACACCTCCAAATTAGGGGCAGAACCCCCCTAGGTTTGCAATCTTCTATTTTTTTTTTCATTCTTTTTATTTCAATTATTATTCTTTTCAATTAATTCTTTTGATTTAATTTTTCATAAAAACATAAAAACAATATAAAAAATCAGAAAAGACCAAAAAATAAATATTTTTATTTAATATTATTGTTTGTAAATAAATCTCACCAATTTAATTTAGCTTTTAATTTAGGGTTTAATCTTAACATTTTTCAATAAAAATCTAAAATTGGTAGAATTAGGGTTTCAAGCATTTTTCATCCTCTTTTTATTTTTACTATATTAATTATTAATTCTTAATTAGTTATTTTTATAAATCAAGTTGCAATTAATTAATTAGGTTTAAGTTTAGATAATTGTCATGTTTTCTTAATAAATTAAAAAAATGTAGAATTAGGTTTTAATTTCATTAAATTCTCATAAATACAAAAAACTAAAAAATAATTTATTTTTCTTTTTAATTTTAATTAATTTAATAATTTAATTTAGTTTCATTAAAAAGGGTCCAACGCCCTCGTTTCCAGTTTAATTCAGTTCGCGTATTTATTTCTTTTTTCTTGTAAATATTCATGTACTTCTCCCAAAGCCGTGTAATTTCATACTTTCTCGCACTTTTACTTTAATTCTTTATTTTTCTGTCAAATCGGGTCCTGGAAATTTTGGCGATGTGGACCCGCGCCTTTGTAATAGTTTAGGAACTTTATATTTCTCGCAATTTTTAACTATTAATAATGACATGTAAGAATGAATGATAAAATAAAAACAAACGCATATATCACTTTGACAAAAGACAAAAATAAATGAAAACGACACACAAATCACACACCACCCCTAGGGTACGCCTCACTGTTGCCTTGCCTCGAAAGGTGATCGTCGAGTAGAGGATGTCTTAGTAAGTCCTCATGATCCGGGAACCTGGCATGAGGATAGCTTCTAAGGTGTCTTCCCATTGCTCTGGTGATCACTATGTCCCGAACCTCGAATTGACCCGAACACCTCCAACGGTGGTGCTACCTACCTCTCAATGGTGGGATGGCACTACTTTAAAGGACATTTACACAGACGAATTCCTTAGGGTAGGTAGACGACTCTAAATACTTGCTCTAATTTCAAAAACAAATTCAAAAAAATACTTTTCACACCAACACATTTTCCAAAGCTTTCGAAAGCAATTTTTCAAACACTCTTGAGGACTGATACAAGAGTCGAACTGAAATTTTCAAAGAAACTTTTTTAAACCCACAGTTGAAAAGCAAACAAACAATTTTGAAAACACAAATGAGCAAGTATCTAAGAGCCCATGGATAACCATGGATAGAAAGGGTGCTAACACCTTCCCTTTCTATAACCTACCTCCCGAACCGAGAACTAATCTCTTTAAGGAATTTTTCTGTGCTTTTGTCCTTTCCATGTTAGAGAAAATAAAAGACGGTGGCGACTCTTGCTTCCGCGACATACGCGATCCAGCTTTAAACAGTCAGTTCCAGATCCACCGATCACAGTGGGGCATCAACATGATCGGCGAGATCAGACCTACTGTGTCTAACGGGCACCGCTTCATTCTGGTAGCAATTTATTACTTTACAAAATGGGTTGAGGCAGCTTCCTTTGCTACAGTAACCAAGAACGTTGTGGCGCAGTTTATCCGACACAATGTGATATGTCGATATGGTGTACCGGAGAGGATTATTACTGACAATGGTATAAATCTCAATAATACGATGATCACCGAGCTCTACAAACAGTTTAAGATACAGCATCACAACTCTTCTCCCTACCGGCTGAAGATGAATGGGGTTGTTGAAGCGGCTAACAAGAACATCAAGAAGATTATGCAGAAGATGACGGTGACATACAAAGACTGGCACGAGATGTTACCATTCGCTCTTCATGGGTACTGTACCTTAGCACGGACATCGACAGGGGAAACACCCTACTCTCTAGTATATGGCATGGATACAGTCCTACCCATCGAAGTCCAGATACCCTCTCTCATGATCATGAAGGATGCAGGTTTGAACAAAGACGACTGGATCAAAACCCGATTTGACCATCTGAATCTAATCGATGAAAAGAGACTTACTGCTATCTGTCATGGTCAAGCGTATCAAAAGCGAATGATCAAGGCTTTTAACAAGAAAGTTAGGCGTCAAGACTATCAAGTCGGGGATCTGGTGATCAAACGCATCATACTGCCGCAAGGTGATCCCAGGGGCAAATGGACCCCCACATACGAAGGGCCATTTATGGTTAAGAATATTTTCTCGGGAGGAGCCATGATCTTAACCACCATGGATGGTGACGACCTTCCTCACCCCGTCAATGCAGACATAGTGAAAAGATACTACGCCTAATCAAAGATCCGTTAGGTTGACTGGCCTAGGCAAAAATAAGGGCTTCCCGGCGAACCAAAAGGGTTCGGGAAAAAGCAAGGGATGAAAATGAAAAAATTTGTACACCCGGCAAGTCAAAAACCTGAAAAGGCAACTTGGGCAAAAAAGGGTATCCCGGTGGGCCGAAAACCCGAAAGGGCGGTCCAGGCAAAAATTAGGGATCAAAGCGTAACACTATGTCTCATTGGATCATCTTACGACCAGACTTTGGTATCAACTATCAAGCTCAGACGACGCTAATCAATCTAATCCATCTTCGACCAAGTAGCAAAGTGATGAGACGCTTGAAGATATAAAGGCAATAGCAGAGTTGAAACTCAATGGGATTGTTTCACCTAGCTGTTTTTCTTTCGTTTACACCTATTGTAATTTCTATCTTTCAGCGGCGTTCTCTTACTAGGACGTCAGCCTCCTTGTACAAAACGCATATTACGGGCCAATTTCAGAATTAATACAATTCATTTTCACAAGAAATTCCAATTTCTTTTTCTTTTTCTGTTTTGTTTTGCAAGAACGTCCAATGATTCATTTTGATATATGCATTTGAAAATAATTGCTGCTCATAAATATTTACATGAGAAACAAAAGACAATTACTCGTAATTCCAGGAACACAAAAAAAAAGTGCCCAAGCCTTACAGTTGCTCCACCCATCAAGTACAGGGATAGAGCCAGCTTGAGAACATGAGTAGTGGTACATACACTCCCCACAGAATAAAAAGTATCCAAAGACAGTGGTGCTAGATTTCCAGAACAGGACATAACTCTCCCCAGCTAAGGTTCACAATTGCGAGTGAGTCAGTAAATTTTTCCCCAAGCAGAGTTTATTTCTCTCACAGTCAGAAATTCGATCTCCAACAGAATTCATTATCACCAGCAACAGGAATTCATCCCCAGTGGAGTTTATTTTTCCAGATCAGCAGATCTATCAACAAAGTATTTCCTCTCTAATAGAGTTATTCCCCACAGAGTTGTCTTCAGACAGAATCTCGCCCGGCAGAATATTTACCAGCCAAGGGGCAAATCCCCAACACGATCATCTTTGTTCACCATCCCCAACATAGGTGAGGAACTATGGTTTTCCTAGAAATCAGGGATTTATTTTCCCAGGATCTGATTATTATGTCAACGTTTCATGTTCATACATCATGACATGTGCATACATCACATATAACATAGTCTCATTTATTTTGAGAACATCAGCATACAATGCATCTCATGCATCACATATAACTAACCCTATATTTCTTTCAGGAAAGACATTATTATCGACAATTTCCAGCAAGTCCATGATCAACACTCAAAGCTAAACAGAGTAATCATCGAAAACAAATGCAACCTCATCCAGGTTCCTTCTCACAGCCCTACTATCCAGGTTTCCATATCAAAGTAACCTTACTATTCAGGTTCCTTCTCACAGCCCTACTATCCAGGCTTTCATATCGAAGTAACCCTACTATCCAGGTTCCTTCTCACAGCCCTACTACCCAGGCTTTCATATCGAAGTAACCCTACTATCCAGGTTCCTTCTCACAACCCTGCTACCCAGGATTTCATATCGAAGTAACCCTACTATCCAGGTTTCTTCTCACAACCCTACTATCCAGGCTTTCATATCGAAGTAACCCTACTATTCAGGTTCCTTCTCACAGCCCTACTATCCAGGCTCTCGTATCGAAGTAACCCTACTATCCAGGTTCCTTCTCACAGCCCTATTACCCAGGCTCTCATATCGAAGTAACCCTACTATCCAAGTTCCTTCTCCTGACCTTACTAACCGGGTCCGGCCTCCCTTATCCCCAGACAACAGTCCATAACACTATAAGACTGGGATCAGATCAAACGCAAATGATTTCACATTTCCCTAGTAAGTCGTGGTGCAGCATATACCTCGACCAAACACACAGTTCACTTCCGTTTCCCAAACTGGAATTATTCCCCAGTAGAGTAACGGACAACTGAAGCTCTTAAAACTCTACTTCTCCCAAGACAGAGATAAGTATTCCCCAGCGAAGTCCTCCTCAAAAACAGGTATACAGGACCTCGCAAAAGAATCTCTTATGCGATCGACACTTCTTCGGATGGAATCCTTAAGCCCGTCTCTGACAATTCTCTAGCAACTACCAAATGGCATCTATAAGCCCATTCCCGATATCGCAAGTCAAGTTTCACTTCACGCGAGTGCAAATTTCTAGGCACTCTAGTGTTCAATCATCTTCTACCTTCAGATCACGAAAGGCAGACGAGCCAATCTACATCCTCAGGTTTAAGAAGATTGAACAGGGGCAGATGTTGTACCCCAAAATTTTCCCTCCCATATTTCTCAATACATGTCAAGTGAGGTCCTCAAATTGCTCAAGGAAGTCCAAGAGTTGACCAGAAAAACTCTCTCCTAAGCCAGTCTACCTCAAATTAGGGTTTCATTTTGCATCAATATGTTTGAGTCCAAAGGATTCCAAATTCTCACCTTTGTCCTAATATGTTCTCAAGATCATCCATGTCAGGTTTCAAGCCTTGCAGAAGAAGTTTGCTCAGTCAATTGCTCAAATGCCTGAAAATCGATTGTGTTAGGTCAAAAGTCAAATGTGGCCCACATACAGTCAAACTTCAATATTTTTGGTCAACATCCTCATTTGGAAGTATTATTCATCATTTTATCAAGGTTTGATCATGATTCCTCAAGGATTTCTCACAATTCATCAAAACCCAAAAGTTGCTAAATTAGGGTTTTGTAGGAAAAGTCAACTCAACTTTGACCAAGCATAACTTTCTCATACTTTATCAAAAATGACCCATCCAAATCTAATTTTGAAGAGGATTCAATTCCCTACAGTTCATCTTCAGCTCCAAAGTTCTAAATATGCTCTCACAAAAAGATATGAATTTGGACATTATAGGTCATTTTGAAAAGTCAACAAAAACACCTTTTGGGTCAAAGCTTCAAACATGAACATAGAAGACTCAATTGAGTTGAGACCAAAAGGGTTACTTAGAGGACATCTTAAGCTTTCTAAAAAGTCCAAGAACACCTCTCTAGGGTCCAAATTGAGAGATTTATGCATTGGCCAAGTTGACCTTTTTTGCAAAATTGCCAAAAGTCAAACATGCTCAAATTTGCATCTTTTGCTAAATGGGCCCAACTTTTTATGCTTGCATATCATTCCTAACATAGTCCAAGACCTATGGGACCCTCCATTCTTTATTTATTCATTTATTTAATTTATTTTGATTTTTATTCATTTAAAATTCAAATAAAGTCAAATAAATCCTAATAAATCATATATTGTATTTTAGGGATGATTTGTGCATCGAAAAAAGATCTCATATGCTGTCAATTGAAGATCAACTCGTGCAAAGGCAATTTGGTTTGAAAAAGATTGGATTTGAGCAAAATTGGAAAGGAATCATATGCATTGAAAGAGCAAATCAAATCTCCATGATGAGCAAGATTGAGGTCGTTTTTGTTGACCTAATAAGTTGTGCTACATATACAGAAGCAAGCCAAGGCATATGGGGGTTAGAGGCAGTCGTGCAAAGAGAAAACAAAACAAAAATTTTCAAGAAAATTGGTAATATAATTCCCATATTAGAGACCGGTTTGTGCTTTTCTCGCATTGCCAAGAGGTTGCTGGATGTTCCAGGAGCATATTCCAATCAAATTCAAGCCTTTTCACGCCTAGAGTTATAAGTTACAGGTATCACAAGTGGCTTCCAAACTCATTTTCGTTTTCATCAATTTATACGCCATTTGCACATTTTTCCTGCGTATTCTTGTTTATTAACATGTTTGCAAGCTAATCATCATATTCAGTTGTGTTTTTGGTGATCGTATGACAAACTGCCATGGCTAGGGTTTCGTGTTGAGTTTTAGGGCTTTGCAGGATAAGTGAAATTGGATGCTGATTCTGGTACCATGAGACTCGTGAGGATGGGACGAGTTGATTGGTACCAGCCATGTCCATTTATATTGCTTGTGGAGAGTTTTTGAAAAATCAGGTGTTGTACCCCAAAATTTTCCCTCTCATTTTATCAAGATTTTACTCACAAGACTCTTTTGATTCAAGACCAGATTAAGGTTTGCTCAGCTCAAGGCATCTCCTTGCACTGATAGCCTGAAATTAGGGTTTGTGTTTGCACAAGGATTTTTGGACCATCAATGCTTCATGTGACTTGCATACATCATGTTGGACCCCTAAGATTGCTCATACCAAGTTTTAAGCCTTGAATCATATTTTTGACCAGTCAATTGGACAGTTGACCTAAAAATCAGTTGTATTGGGGAAAAAGTCAACCATGGCCAGTTTACAGTCAAACTTCATAATTTTTTATCCACAAAAACATTATAGGCTCCTATGTACCATTTGATCAAGTTTGGATCACAACTCCTCAAGAAATTTGATCAGATCATTAAAAGGGCAAAATGGTCAAAATTAGGGTTTTAATTGAGAAAGGGCAATTTCTGATTTTTAACCTAGCCAATGGCCAATTGGGTTCAAGCATGATTTCAAGGACTCAATAGTTTCATCTTGACCTAATCACATAGTTCAGAATATCTCAAATGCATAGGATTGACAGATGAATTTTGCAGTCAACTGATCAAAAGTCAATTGTACACTGAAAAGTCAAACTTTGACTTTTTGGTCAAAATCAAGTGCCAAGAGTCATAATTCATCAAAATATGTCAAAATGTGAAACTTGTTGACCAAGAAACCTAAAATTTCAAATTAGGGTTTTAATTTGAAATTTTTCATAACTTATAATTTTTCTAAGTTATGGAAATTTCTTATTTTTTCCCAACTTTCCACAACTTTTTCACCATGATGCAATTGGATTCAAAGAAAACTTCCAACATGAAAGTTGTAGTCCTCCATGAAATATACAACTTTGATTCCCAAAGTTTTCCCAAAAGATTCTTGGATCTCAAGTTATGATTTTGTGAATAGGGGTCCATAAACTTTTTAACTTAGTGAAATTTTGCCCTAGTTTAGGCAGGTTTTTGACCTAACTTCATGGAAATTTTTCACCTAGTTCCAATAGGAATCTCAAAATTCATTTCAAAGATGGATTATAGAGCATGTTACAATCTTTCCAAAATGTCCAAGAACTCTCCAAGATCATTTGTAGTTAGGGAGAATCGAAGAAGAGAACATGGCAATTTATCACTTTTGTTCAAGGCATTTTCACAATGGTTCAAGTTGCAAATATGTCCTAGCATGCTTGTACTTGGCATTACAGGTCCTAATACTTTCTACACTCCATAATTGAATTCTAATTTAGTGGACAATGGCTTTATTTTGATCTTTGGAGCATTGTACAATGAATTAATCCATTTATGGCATAAAGTTCATAATACTACTTTCATAAAGCTAGCTTTTTACAACTTTGCAAATCTTGAGTCATGGACCTGATCTTTTGTTGCAAACAAGATCCACAAACATCAGGAAAAGTACACTAACCCTATGAAGCTAACAAGCAAGCCTGTACAGGCCTTTGGCATTGGTCATGTCAACTTTCTTCAAAAGCAAGCAAACTTGCAAAAGTCAAGACAACTTGTGTATCTGTTAAAGGCAAGCCTTAGCATCATTTAAAACAACCTCAGAACTTTGTAACAAGCCTAAGCATGAATCTATAGCATCCCAAACACCCTCAAACACCAAAATCACACTTTTCTGCCCAAACAGAGCATCATCTGCAAAACACTTGCCAACTTGAAACTTGCTCGTGCATTTTACCTTTCAACCCTTGAAACATCTTCCCTACATCACATCCAAGCTATCTAGGCCCCTGTCTTGCAACTGTGAGCTCAGTTTCACACTTCACCATTTTCATTTTGCAAGGTTGCAGGTTGACTCGTGCAAGGAGTTTTAGCCATCTACAAGGCAAGTTGAGCATTGGAAAAGCTTGAGGGAACTTCAAGGAAGCTCACACGATCTTCAGGCCTCACTCAAAGTTCCCACATTGCCATATCCAAATTCAACTGAACAAGATTCAAGCTCAGAAGCGCGCGCGAAGCCAAGGACAGGGATGAAGTTGGTGTTCTGGGCCTGGCGCCTTGGGCCTGCTACTATTCACACCCCCCAGTTTACTTTTGCACCCCCCTGATTCATATTTTGTTATTTTTCATATTTTCTTTTTTACTTTTATGATTATTGACTTTAATAATTTTTTCTGAACATTAAAAATACCCAAAAATATTTTCTTTATTTTTTTCATTTTTATTTTATTTTATTTTTTGCATAATAAAATAGTTTACTAGAATAAATAGAAATCCATTTTCTTAAAAAATGGTAAAAACATTTAAAAATACCATGCATTTTTTATTTTATTATTTTTCACACATAAAATATTATTTTCATACATATTTTATTTTATTTATTATTTCTTGTAAAAAATGGATAAAATGAATAATATAAAATATATTTTCCTTTAAAACAAAATTAGGGTTTCCCCTTTCAAAAATAATAATATTTTTTTTCTTCCTATTTTTAGAACTTGAATAATTTATTTTTTTCACATACATCAAACAATTACAAAACATTTTTGCATATTTACTTTTTATTGCATATTTAAATAATTTTTTATTTATTTATTGTACAATTAATTCAATTGGGTTGTAATAGTAAATTAGGGTTTTATTTTGAGGAATATCCCCCATTCAAAACTTGTATCCCCCCTCCCATAATATTGTTGTAATAGCTTAGATTTACTTTACGCAATTTATCGCATTATATACATGTTTAGTAAATTAGGATTTGTATGATAAAGATAAAAAAAATCAAACAAATAGCAAGACCTAACACAAGACAAAAAGGCATGAAAAATGACAACACATTTCACACAAGCACCTCTAGGGTTTCACCCACTTGGTTGCCTAAACAAATGGCCATGGTATGTATGCAAGGTATCTTGGCAAAACAAAACAAAACAAAACAAAAAGATCATAGTCCCTCGATGACGCTAAACAAGGTTGCCTAAAAACAAAAATGATCTTGGTCCCTAAAACTTGCTAAGATACTTGGCACCATTGCTATCATGGTCATACGATGACCCACGCCCATCCCGTTTAACATCCAAAGATAGGGTTGTCTACCAAAACAATGGTAGGTCAACAATGTCAAAGGAATAAAAATGTACAAGAAAGACTTTTGAGTAGGTAGATATACTTCTAGTTACTTGATCATTTCAAAAACAATCCTTTCTATTTTTAAAAACAAACACGCACACATTTCAAAAACAATTTCCAAACAACTTTCAAAACATTGAAACATTTTTCAATAGACAAACATCTTTGTATACATTCTTACGAACAAGAATCATTATAAAGATTGCCAAAACGATGGCCTCTTTTTAAATACTTTCAAAACCACACAAAGCACCATTTCAAACAATTGGAAAAGCAAAGCAAGTGATCTAAACAAGTAACTAAGAGCCCATGGAAAACCATGGATGAAAAGGGTGCTAGCACCTTCCCTTTTCATAATCTACCCCCCGAACTCAAGAAAACATCTCAAAGGTCTTTCCTGTGCTTTTTGACCTTTCCTTTTGGATAAAATAAAAGTCGGTGGCGACTCTTGCTAAACCGAACCATTTGCAAACACAAACGCAAAACCTCAAGTCAGTTTTCTCACCGTATCACAGAACTGGAGACTCTGCTGGGGAGATTTATAAAAGTGGGGTTACCTTAGGGTTTTAGATCACCTTTACATGCTTATCTTGCTTGACTTGTTTGCTTTACACTTTGGTTCTATTGTTTGGGTTTGAATACTCTACCCGGATTTGGTAAACATTCATAGGTAAATAGCAATACGGTGTGGAAATTGTGCAAGGTATACCGACATGGTCTAAGCAATAGCTATGTTAGTGTGGCATATTTGTGGGTACCGGTAGCCTTTGAGTCAATCAAAGAGAATACGGGGCTGCTGAGTGATGTCATGAAGCACTAACGAACTTTTAGAACCTTTACTTGACCAACTTGGCCTTTTAGGATGTAGTGAGATGACCGGATTTTGTGCAGTCCGAAGTTGGTAGATACTCGATACTACACTTATTGAGGGTTGGTTCCTTGGAATATTTCGATCTCCAGTAAAGAGGCTGAATTGAAACAATGAACAAGGAAACAATCCAGTGATATTGAGCTCCTTAGAACCCGGTTACTATTTCTAGGACAGGTTGAGCCAACTAAACTTCAAGAGGATACTTACCTATGAAACCCCATGCAAGCCTAAACTAGGGACTTGTGCGACTTGCTTGTACATAAATACTTGCGCATAACATCATGGACATCATGAAGCATCATATGCATCTACTAACTATTTCAAGGATTTTAGAAATTCATCTTTGTGCCTGTTTTGTAGGTTATGGATTCACTTCGCAGGAAAACTATCCAAGTCAACCTTGTAAGAATTCCTCCGCAACTCAAGGAGCTAGCTTCAAGGATTCCTGAGAACTCTCCATTCACCGAGAGGCATGGTCGTCTTCTCAACTTAGTCACTTCCAACACAGAGGAAGACATAATGAAAGTTCTTTGACCATTTGCATCATTGCTTCACATTTCCTGACTACCAACTTGTGCCTACTTTGGAGGAATTTTCTCAACTCTTGAGGATTCCTATTCTCAATCAACTACCCTTCAACAGTATGGAAAGAGATCCAAAGCCAGAAGAGATTTCTCAAGCCTTACACTTGCACTCATCTGATCTCACAGCACATTGGGAAACTAGAAGTGGTGTCAAAGGCTTCTTGGCAAAGTTCTTGTTTGAGAAGGCCCAAAGCTGCTGGAATTACATGGACCTACAAGCTTTTGAGGAGATTGTAGCTCTTTTCATCTATGGGATGGTCTTGTTCCCTAACCCTGATCAACTCATAGATGTGAGTGATGTCAAAATCTTCATGGCTCGCAACCTAGTGCCTACATTGCTTGGGGATATCCTCCACTCTTTTCACACTCGTACAATAAGGAAAAGAGGTGTTCTCATGGGTTGCACTCCTCTACTGGAAAGATGGTTTATTTCTCATCTTCCTCAATCAGTCTTGAAGAATGAGTAAGGTTTGAAGTGGTCACAACGATTGATGACTCTTACACATTCAGATGTCCATTTGTGTTCTCGATCCAGAGAAAATGTTATCATCATAGACCGTTATGGGGAATTCCCTAATGTCCCTCTACTTGGCATTAGGGGAGGCATCACCTACAACCCCTGCTTGGCTCTGAGACAGTTTGGTTATGCCCGAAGGGATGGCCCACATGACATGCTGATTCCAGACTTGGTTTTTGACTTTGACAATGACGATCAAGGTCTTCGACAAAGGTTTATCCGAGCTTGGAGGATGCCTAATAAGGTAGACAGTAAGACCTTGGGACACAAGAATTCCATCCCCCTTGAGCCTTACCTCAAGTGGGTACAAACCCGCGCCCAAAGTCTTATGATGCCTTACCCCTCCATTCTCCCTGTGATTATAGATCCTGTTATGGAAGGAGAGGTTCCATACACCCTCATACATCCTGACATGTCAACATCACTTGAAGATTTACAAAGGAGTTGGATCGGCTCAAGGGAGAGCGTGATACTTTCGAAGCCCAATTCTACGCAAGCGAGAATAAGGTTTTGGAACTCACTCGTCAACTCCATGAAGAGCAGACTCTCAACACCTACATTGCACCAAAGAGGATGCGCAACGTCTTTTTACCTTAGAATTTTGTATTATTTTGCCCAAGGGGCATTGATGTACTAACAATTCTATCTTATTAATATGACGTGTGTTTCTTTTTTGTTTAAAACAAATTTGAATTTCTGAATCCTTGAAAGCATTACATGAATACATATCATTTATCATATGCATAAACAGGTCTTCACACCAAGTTTCCTCATCTCTCTGCTGTTTATTTCAGCAAGATGGATATTGAACAAATAGTCAAAGATTTGCAAGCCCATAATTCACAATTTCCACAGCTACTCCTGACCTTGGCCAAGGGGCAGGAGGATCTCAAGACTCTACTTGAGAAAGAAAAAGATAAAAAGAAGAAGAAGCGAGCTGGGGTGATTCTTATGGGTACAAGATTTGAAGGACAAGTCAGGCGGACTTTGGAATTCCCATCAACATCTGAAGAGGGGGAAGGAAAAGGTAAAGGAACTGTAGTGCCATCTGAGTATGAATCAGAAGAAGAAGAGGATAAGGACTATTCTGAACAGCGGTACCCTCCGGCCAATGACAAATACAAGAACCTGGAAGAACGTCTAGCTTCCATGGAGATATAGAGAGTTCCGGGGCTAGATTTTGAGGAGTTAGGGTTGGTTTCTGGAATTGTAATCCCTCCTAAATTCAAAGTGCCATTATTTTCTAAGTACGATGGGGTGTCTTGCCCAAAGATGCACCTACGATCTTATGTCAGGAAAATTCAACCATATTCTTCTGACAAGGACCTGTGGGTCCACTTTTTCCAAGACAATCTTTTAGGAATGCAGCTTGATTGGTTCTACCAGTTGGAGAGAGCAGATGTCCATAATTAGGAGGATTTGGCAGTCACATTCTATAAACAGTATCAATACAACACCGACTTGGCTCCAACCCGTACTCAGCTACAGAGTATGGCTATGGCTACCAACGAGGGTTTCAAAGACTACGCCCAAAAATGGAGGGATTTAGCCAGAAGGGTGCAGCCACCTTTATCTGAAAGAGAGCTAGTTGATATGTTCTTGGGGACTCTTTCAGGTCCTTTCTTCAATCACCTGATTGGAAGCTCCTCTGCAGGTTTCACTGAGTTGATTCTAACTGGCGAGAAGGTGGAAGCCGGTATTAGAAGCGGGAAAATTCAGAAAGATGCATCTACCTCAGCTGCTGCCAAAAATCCCTTCACAGGAAAGAAAGAAGTGTATGTTGTCTATGCACAGAGAAATCAGGGAAGAGCCGAACAAAGACCAACTGTGGGGGCCATCATGATTCAAAAGTCTGCCTCAGACCAACCGAGAAGCAACCAGCCGAGAAATGATCAGCCGAGGAATAACCAGCAAAGGGTGGAAAGGCCTGTAAGGCAATTCACCAAGATAAACATGACTCCTGCTCAAGTCCTACCACATCTCCTGAATTTGAATTTGCCCATGCTGAAAGAGGCCCCTAAAAATCCTAACACTTCATCTCCACACTACCATCCGAACGCCAGATGCGCGTACCACTCAGAAAGTCCAGGGCACGACACCAACAACTGTTGGGCCCTGAAGAATAAGGTTCAAGATCTGATTGACGCTAAGGAAGTTGAATTTGAAGCTCCTGAAAAGCCGAATGTTATCTCTGCTCCAATGCCTAGGCATGGACACAATGCCAGTGTTGTGGAAGAAGACCTGTTTGTTTCTACTATGGATGACTTGTTAACTCCTCTCCTAACCATCAAGTTGAATTTGTTAAAAGCTGGGGTGTTCCCAGGTTGTGACCAAGATTGCCATGCTTGCCTATCCTCCCCATTTGACTGTCCTCTTTTGAAGAAAGGAATCCAACAATTGATTGATAACAAGGAAATTTTGTTTGAGAAAGCTCCTGTCTCACCCATTCCAGTTCCCGAAGTTTCAATAATATCCATGTACACCAATCCTTCCAGGGTTCCTAAAAAACCCATTAGGATTACATTCGCTCCAATGACTACTCTGTTGAAGATAACAATGCCCGGACCAACCACATACAAATCTGATAAAATGGTACCATGGAACTATGGTGGAGAAATCTACTACTATGGTGTCAAATAGATTGAACAGATTGCAGAAGAAGAAAGCTCTGAAGAGGATACTCCCGACATCAGTAACATTTCCGGAACAAGCAAAGTTACTCGTAGTGGAAGAATCTTTTCTCCAGAGATTGCTCCTTCAACAGCAGTCTTTGGACCCGCGGCAATTCCGAAGATTACACCTATACCAGTAACAGTACCTGCAAGTGTACCCTCCAACAATGACAATGCAATTCCCATCCCTGTTTCCGCTGCTGAGAAAAAAGGAAAGAATGTTCAAGAGGAGCTTGTCTTGATGAAGGCTCAATCACTAGTCATTCCTGAAACATCCCAGAAAGAGATGGAAGAAATTATGAGGATCATTAAGAAAAGTGATTATGATGTTGTTGAGCAACTGGGGCAGACCCCCTCCAAAATATTTATGTTAGCCCTATTGCTGTGCTCTGAGGCACATGCTAAATCTTTGGTCAAGTTTTTGAAGACGGCCCACGTGCCGCAAGAAACCTCCGCTGATCAGTTCCAGGAATGTGTGGCTAGTTTAACAGCTGACAATGGTCTAGGATTCTCCGATGCAGATTTAACTTTGAAAGGGAGAAAACATAATGATGCTTTGCATGTCTCGGTGGAATGCAGAGGGACAACCCTATCACATGTACTGGTAGACATTGGTTCATCTTTAAATGTCTTGCCGAAGAAAGCCTTGGATAGGTTGGATTGTGAAGGCCTAACCCTGAAACTCAGCAACATAATTGTCAGAGCCTTTGATAGTTCTAAGAGGATGGTCCATGGAGAGGTGGACATCCCGATCAAGGTGGGTACCCAGACGTTCAATTCAACATTCTACGTGATGGACATCCGTCCTTCCTACTCTTTCCTGTTGGGACGTCCCTGGATTCACAATGTCGGAGCTGTCACTTCTACTCTGCATCAAATTCTCAAGTACCTTGTCCAGGGGAAAATTATAATTGTTCATGGTGAAGAGGAATATATGATTAGTCATCTGAATTCCTTCTGTTATATGGAGTTAGATGGCGAATTCATAGAGACCCATTTCCAACACTTTGAAGAGGTTTCTGAAGAAATAGCGGCGACTAAAGCAGTATCTTCAGCTCCTGTGATCACGAGACCTCCACCTCGGATGTCATCCCTCAATGATGCTAGGGCAGTAGTGGAAGAAGGTGGATCCATTATATGGGGGCAGTTTCCCGACTTTCCTTTTAAATCAGACAAATTCGGCTTAGGGTTTACTTCGACTGGTCAGAAGGCTATGCGCCACTCCCGTGGCGGAGGGCCACCTGTGAAGATTAGCCCCCAAGGGATTAATGCACTAGAGGACAATGAAGAAGAGGGCAACTTGGAAGACTGGATTTTCCCTACTGTTGGTGGAGGACTGTGCAACTGGGAAGCAAAAGACTTTGTTCCGATTACTTTCATACCGCAGTAATTTATCTTTTCCATTTCTGTTGGATCTGTAATAATTCACAAACAATTCGTACTTTTTCAACCTTGTGTATTACCCGAGGCACATAGGTCCATTTGTAAGGGTTCTTATTTCATTTTCATATGTCATTTTAATGAATCATGGACGCTTTTCATATATAAACCTTTTGTGCTCACTGTCTTTCTTTTTACATTTTGTTGTTTTAAGATGGTTATCCCTTACACACAACCACACTCACAAATGCAGGTACCCTTCCACTCCGGAACCCATGGGTAACGATACTGCTATAGCCTTCAGTGACTCTGAAGATCTGATCAACCAAGCCGAATACGAAGGTGAGGAAGATTGTGAGGTGCCGGGGGAATTGGCTAGACTTCTACAACAAGAGGAAAGAGCAATTTTGCCTCATGAGGAGCTGTTAGACACAATCAACTTGGGTACTGAGGAAGACAAGAAGGAAATCAGAGTGGGTGCCAACCTAGAACCGAGAGTCAAGGAGTGCCTAATTCAGTTGTTGCATGAATATGTTGAGATCTTTTCCTGGTCATACGAAGACATGCCGGGACTTGATACAGACATTGTGGTACACCATCTACCCACAAGAGAAGACTGTCCACCAGTGAAACAAAAAGTCTGCCGCATGAGACCTGACATGTCCGAGAAGATCAAAGCAGAAGTTATGAAGCAGTTCAATGCTGGATTTCTGGTTGTTACTTCCTATCCACAATGGGTTGCTAACATTGTGCCCGTGCCTAAGAAGGACGGAAAAGTGAGAATGTGCATGGATTATAGAGACTTAAACAGGGCCAGCCCTAAAGATGACTTTCCACTTCTACACATTGATATCCGGGTTGACAAAAAACTCAGCACAAAGTATTTTCTTTCATGGACGGATTTTCAAGCTATAACCAGATCAAAATGGCACCTGAGGACATGGAGAAAACTACATTTGTTACACATTGGGGTACGTTCTGCTACAAAGTGATGTCATTCGGACTGAAGAATGTCGGGGCAACCTATCAACGCGCCATGGTAGCTTTGTTTCATGATATGATACATCATGAGATAGAGGTCTACGTAGATGACATGATAGCCCGATCACAAACTGAAGAAGAACACCTTGATCACTTGCAAAAGCTGTTTGTCAGGTTGAAGGAGTACAAGCTCAGATTGAACCCAAACAAGTGTACATTCGGAGTCCGTTCCGGTAAACTCTTAGGTTTCATTGTAAGCAACAAAGACATCGAGGTTGATCCTGCCAAAGTCAAAGCTATACAAGAAATGCCTGCTCCTCACACTGAGAAGGAGGTCAGAGGTTTCTTGGGACGCCTAAAATACATTGCTAGGTTCATTTCTCACCTAACATCTACTTGTGAACCAATCTTCAAGTTGTTGAAGAAAGATCAGGTAGTTCGATGGAATGATGACTGTCAAGTTGCTTTCGATAAAATCAAGGAGTATTTGCTAGAACCTCCTATCTTGATGCCACCCGTCAAAGGAAGACCTCTAATCATGTATCTGACCGTCTTAGAGAATTCAATAGGGTGCGTACTGGGACAACATGACGAGTCTGGACGAAAAGAGCATTCCATTTATTACCTTATCAAAAATTTTACCGACTGTGAGACCCGATACTCACTGCTCGAGAAAACTTGTTGCGCTTTGGTATGGGCTGCTCGCTGGCTAAGGCAGTATATGTTGACTCATACCACTCTACTGATATATAAGATGGATCCGATCAAATACATCTTTGAGAAGCCTGCTTTGTCTGGAAGAATAGCTAGATGGCAGATGATCCTAATGGAATACGACATACAGTACACGACCCAAAAAGCTATAAAGGGGAGTGGGCTAGCTGATCATCTAGCCCATCAAGTTGTCGAAGATTACCAATCCATGAAGTTTGACTTCCCTGACGAGGACATTATGACATTGGACAATGTTGAAGGTTTCAGACCATATGACGGACCTGAACAAGGATCCCGATGGACCCTGTACTTTGATGGGGCCTCCAATGAACTTGGAAACGGTATCGGTGCGGTGCTCATCTCCCCAGAAGGTTGCCATACTCCTTTCACTGCTAGACTTTGCTTCAACTGTACGAACAACATGGCAGAGTATGAAGCTTGCATCTTTGGACTCAAGGCTGCCATAGACTTGGGAATCAATCTTTAATTGTGTTTGGGGACTCAGCTTTGGTCATCAGTCAGATCAAAGGAGAGTGGGATACTAAGCATCCAAACCTCATCCCTTACAAAGAACATGTTTTGACATTGTTACCACATTTCGAGCATATTACCTTCGAGCATTTCCCGCGAGAAGAAAATCAGCTAGCAGATGCTCTAGCTACAATGTCATCCATGTTTAAACTTGATTGAGACAATGAGGCTCCCCAAATCACTATTGAATGGATGAACGAACCGACACATTGTCACGAGATTAACACCGAAGAAGTAGTGGACTAGCCATGGTTTCATGAAGTCAAAAGGTATCTCGAGGCGCAAGAATACCCTGATGGAGCTTCAGTCAACGACAAAAAGTTCTTAAGGAGATTCTCAGCAAAGTTCTTCCTAAGTAATGGCATCCTGTATAAGCGCAATCATGATTCTATTCTGCTATGTTGTATGGACAAAGCTGAAGCTGAAAAGATCATGGCTGAATTGCATGAAGGTACCTTCGGCACTCACTCTAGCGGGTATACGATGGCTAAGAAGATTCTAAGGGCAGGCTACTACTGGTCTACCATGGAAGCTGACTGCTATCAACACTCCCGAAAATGCCATAAATGTCAAATCTATGCCGACAAGGTGCACGTGCCTCCAGTTCCTCTAAATGTCTTAACAGCTCCTTGGCCATTCGCTTCGTGGGGAATCGACATGATTGGAGAGATCAAGCCCACAGCATCCAATGGACATCGTTTCATTCTGGTGGCCATTGACTACTTCACCAAGTGGGTCGAAGCATCTTCCTTCGCATCCGTTACTAAGAATGTTGTTACCTGCTTCATCAAGCAGAACCTCATTTGCCGATACGGTATCCCCGAAAGGATCATCACCAATAACGGTACAAACCTTAACAATACTATGATCACCGCTTTGTGCGAGCAGTTCAAAATTCAACATCGCAATTCATCTCCCTACCGGCCAAAGATGAATGGTGCAGTCGAAGCTACGAACAAAAATATCAAGAAGATCATACAAAAGATAACAGTCACCTACAAGGACTGGCATGAGATGCTACCGTTTTCTCTTCACGGGTACCATACCATGACACGCACATCAACTGGGGAAACACCATATTCCTTGGTATATGGCATGAAAGCTGTTTTACCTATCGAGGTTCAGATTCCCTCCTTGAGAATCATGAAGGGTTTGAGTGAAGACGATTGGATTCAGACCCGGCTTGATCAGTTAAACTTAATTGACGAGAAGAGACTTACTGCTGTTTGCCATGGTCGGACGTATCAAAAACGGATGATCAAGGCTTTCAACATGAAAGTCAGACACCAGACATATCAAGTCGGGGATCTGGTAATCAAGCGTATTATCTTGCCATAAAGTGATCCCAGGGGCAAATGGACGCCTACCTACGAAGGACCATTTGTAATCAAAAACATCTTTTCTGGTGGGGCAATGATCTTAACCACCATGGACGATGATGACCTTCCGCACCCTGTGAACACAGACATGGTCAAAAGATACTACGCATAAATGACCCGCTAGGTTGACACACCTAGGCTAAAAAAAGGGCATCCCGGTGAATCGAAAACCTGAAAGGGCAGTTCAGGCAAAAATTAGGGATAAATAAAAAAATATGTACACCCGGCAAGTTGAAAACCCGAAAGGGCAACTTGGGCAAAAAAGGGTTTCCCGATGGACTGAAACCCGAAAGGGAGGTCCAGGCAAAAGTTAGGGAATTTAAGCGTATGACTATGTCTCGTCGGATCACTTTAAGGATAATCTCTTCACTGACAAACTTGGAAGCTTCCGATCAATCCAATCATCTTCGGACGAAGCAACGAATGGACAAGATATTCGAAGTTACGAAGGCTATAGCAGAATGGGAACCCCATGGGATTTTTTACACATAGCTATCTTTCTTTGTATAAATTTTTCTCATTTTTTATGACACCGTCCTCTTACCAGGATGTTTGTCTCCTTTGTACAAAACACTTATTCAAAGTTAAATACAAAGATATCTCTTTAAAGTGCAGAAAACTATTTTCCTTTTTTACACTTGTGTTTTATCTGTAAAAACGTCCAATGATTCATTGATGAACATATGCATTTGAACATAATTACTGTTTACAACTAAACAGGAATGAAAAGAACAATTACTGACAGACTGAAAGGATAGGAAAACGTCTTTAGGCTATTCCATGAGCAATCCTTACAATACATCACCTAGATCCCCAGCGGAGCTAAAATTCCAAACCCTTTGAATCCCCGTCAAAGTTAAGTTTTCAAACTCCCAATCCCCAGCGGAGCCAAAAATTTGAACCACAGATCCCCAATGGAGCTGAAACCTTCATTCCCCAGCGGAGTCAAATTTCAAACTATCAATCCCCAGTGGGAACCATTCAGTTTTCTCCAAATTCCCCAGCAAGTTGTCTTAAAGTCTGAGAATCAACCAGATAACAGTTGACTTTTTGTCCTTCCCCAGCCTAGGATAATTCCCCAGTATAGTGGCATACAACCCAAACTCCTGAACTTTTTCCAAACAAGAATAAGCTTTTTCCCCCAGAGTCCTGAACTTACTCCCTAGCAATAAGCCTTCTTCCCCGCAGAGCTTTATTATTCCCCAGTGAGGTCGCCAGAATGAAGATTCTCATTCTTAATTCCCCACAGAAATTGTCAAGGATCTTTAATCTCCAACAGTCACCAAGGATTTCTCATCCTCAGTGTTGTACCCCAAAATTTGCCCTCCCATATTCCTCAAGATTTGTCAAGAATGATCTTCATATTGCTCAAAATGGCTCAAGGGTTGTACAGTCAAATCACCTCCTAAGGCAGTCAATTCAAAATTAGGGTTTTGTGTTGCATCAAGGTCCTTAAATCCAAATGGCCTCAAGTTCTTCCCAATGCCTTAATATGTTCTTAAGTCCATCCATGTCAAATTTCAAGCCTTCCAGAGGAATTTTGGTCAGTCAATTGCTCAAGATACCCAAAAAGCGACTGTGCTAGGGCAAAAGTCAACTGTGACCTACAAATAGTCAAACCTCCAGATTTTTTGTCAACATTCTCATTTTTAAGGATAATTAATCATTTGATCAAGGGTTGATCATGATTCATCAATGATTGCTCAAAATTCATCAATATTCAAAATTTGCTAAATTAGGGTTTTGTAGGAAAAGTCAACTCAACTTTGACCAAGCATAACTTTCTCATACTTTGTGAGAAATGACCCATCCAAAGCTCATTTTTAAGAGGATGCAATTTCCTACAATCCATATTCACACCCCAAGATCAAGAAATGCTCTCACAAAAAGTTACAAATTTGGACATTATAGGTCATTTTTGAAAGTCAACAAAAACACCTTTTTTGCCAAAGCTTATAACTTGAGAATGGAAGCTCAAAATGAGATGATACCAAAAGGGTTGATTAGAGGACATCTCAAGGTTTCTAAAAAGTCCAGGAACACCTCCAAAAGTTCAAAATTGAAGAAGTTATGCATTGTTGAAGTTGGGCATTTTTCCAAAATTGCCAAAAGTCAACTATCCTCAAAACTCCAATTTTTTACAAAAGGGCCCACTTTTTTCCACTTGATTTAGTCTTGTCATGCCACACACGTGTCCCATACTTAATTTCATGACCAAACATTTATTTTTCTATTTTATTTCATTTTTATTGATTTAATTCATTATTAATCAATATTAAATCAAATAAAATCCAAAAATTGATGTAAAAGGGATCTTTGTGATTTGTACAGCTTGCAAATACCATGAGCAACTCAATCCAATTCGTGCCAAGTCAAAACATGCACAAAATCTCAGATTTGATTCAATTTTGGAAAGCTTATCAATGGTGGTCAATCAAATCCTAATTCTTCAATACACAAGGATATTGGCCCATGTTTTGACCTAGAATCATTCCCTTATATGCAAGCAAGCCTCACAAACCTAATACAGGCACAAAGCTCTGTTAAAACGGCCAAACCAAAAACTGAAAAAGCTTGGAAAAAGTGAAGATCGAAATCCACATTAGGGACGTTTTCAAGACCAAGACTCAACGTAGAGTGCTTGACTGCCATCCCCTGAAGCGATTGGAATAAAAACCAGGCCTTTTCATCACCTACATCTCACTGTAAGTCGTCTTGAACTCGACCCTGAACATGAAATCTAATTCTCCGATTCTTGCATCTTTTTGTCCAAATAATTGCATATTCATGCTTTGCGTTACATTCTGAAATTGTTGGCATAATTGAATTGCGTTTTTGTAGTCTGTACAGCCATGTCCGAAGCTAGGGTTTTGGCTCTTCGTTTTTAGGAATTTTATTTTCAGGGGAAAATAGAGCAAATCAAGGGCATAAATGGACTTAGTGAGAGAAGACGAGCATGTTGATGCTCTTAGGATTCGTTTCCATGGCCTGGGGTGAATTTTAGGAGCAAGCTACGAATCTTGCTGCGGATTAAAATCCGCAGGAAAAATAACCAGAATCATGTGAAGAAGACGACCACGTGCCTCTTCCCCATTGGATCGTTTATATTTTCGCGCTTATTTTTTATAATTTCTGGCATTTGTTTGATTTGTTAATATATTCATTCTCACTTATTTCACTAACAATATGAACACGTTGGCTGAGTGGTAGTGGAAGGCGTGCATAGTCCAGCAGGACCTGGGTTCGAATCCCAGGTCCCCCAACATATTTACTATTATTTTCTTGCAGTTGATCCAGCGTCTCTCATGCTTTGTGGTCTACCATACGCCTCAAATTTCCAGGCGCCAGATGGCTTCCAGGCCAAATCTGAAGGCCAGGATTGAAGGCTCACCATGCTCCTTGGTCAACAAGCATGCACTGAACCACAAAAGTCCAACAAGGCTTCTTACGTTTGGGCCTGGAATTCTGATGAATCAACCCCCCTTTTAGGCCCAGACCCCCTTTTGGTTTGCTTTTTTTATTATTATTTTCTTTTACTTAATTTATTTATTTTTATTTAATTAACCAATTAACTAATTAATTTTTTTTTCATAACAAAAAATCAGAAAACAAAAAAATATTTTTATTTAAATTCCATTAATGTTATTATTTATCTTTGTAAATAAAATTAACCAATTAATTTAGTTTTACTTAGGTATAATTTTAACATTTTTGCAATAAATTAAAATTAATTATAATATTAGGTTTTTAACAATTTTAATCATTTTTATTTTTATTTCCTTAAATATTCTAAAAACCCAAAAAATATCCTTTTTTATTTAATTAATTAATTAACTTAGGTTTAATTCCGTTTAATTCAAAATAACAAAAAAATCTCTTTCTTTCCTAAAAAGGGGTCAAAACCCTAAAACTCTCTGATTCAATTTTTCTCGCGCGTATTATATTTTGATCCATATAATTGTAATTGCTCCAAGGATGTAATAACTTTAACTTAGGATTATTTACCGCTTTTATTTACTTTTCCACATTTACTTTTCAAGGGTTTGTTTTTGGCGATGTAAATACCCGACGCCTTGTAATAGCTTAGTTTTATTTCCCGCAACCATTAACTGCTAGATGTATGAATAATAGGCTATGCATGACAAGATCTATCTTAACTTAAAATCAACTGTAGCTCACCATAACATGTACAAAGATAACATAACTGAAAATTGACACATTTACACATGCCACTCCTAGGGTACGCCTCACTTGGTTGCCTCGAACGTAGTCATTGAGTATAGGAAGTTTTAGATGTCGTCCTCTTGTCCAAAGATCATAATTTGCCTCGAAACGGTTGCCTCGGATAAAATGATCTAAGACATTAGGGTTACCGCTAAGGCGTCCTAACATTGCTTTAGTGACCACATGTCCCTTAATCGAATTGACCCGAAAACTCCAACGACGGTGCTACCTACTTCTCAATAGTGGGATAGCACTGTCTAAAGGACATTTGCACAGTTTAATTCCCTTTTGAGTAGGTAGATGTTCTTAAGCACTTGTGTGATCGGTGGATTTAGAACTGACTGTTTAACGCTGGTTCGCGAAATGTCGCGGAAGCAAGAGTCGCCACCGTCTTTTATTTTCTCCAACATGGACAGGACAAAATCACAGCAAAATTTCTTATGAGAACGTTTCTCGGTTCGGGAGGTAGATTTATAGAAAGGGAAGGTGTTAGCACCCTTTCTATCCATGGTTATCCATGGGCTCTTAGATACTTGCTCTTATGTTTTCAAAATGTTTGCTTTTCAAAATGTGAGTGGGTTTGAAAAAATTCCTTTGAAATATTTCTGAATAACTCTTGTATCTGTCCTCAAGAGTGTTTGAAAAATTTGTTTTGAAAGCTTTTGAAAGTGTTAGTGTGAAAAGATTTTTGTTTGTTTTTTGAAAAGAGCAAGTATCCATGAGTCGTCTACCTATCCTAAGGAATTAAGCTGTGTAGATGTCCTTAAGGTAGTGCCATCCCACCATTGAGAGGTAGGTAGCACCACCGTTGGAGGTGTTCGGGTCAATTCGATTGTAGGGACAGTGTGGCCACCGAAGCAACAGCAGGACACCTTAGGAGCTACCCTTATGTCCTTGATCCTTTTTTAATCCGAGGCAACCGTTTCGAGGCAACTGTTCCGAGGCAACTATTTCGAGGCAACTGGATCATGGACATAAGGACCGCTAAAACGTCCTATACTTGACGACCACGTCTCGAAGGCAACAAGTGAGGCGTACCCTAGAAGTGGTGTGTGTATTTGTGTGTTGTTTTCAGTTTAACAGTTATCTTTGATCATGGCATTGTGAGCTACACTTGTTTTTAATTAGCATACATTCTTTCATACAAAGTTAGAATTTAAGAGTGCGGAAAATTAAAAGACGGAAAGATAAAAGCTACGCTATTACAAGGCGCGGGTCTATACATCGCCAAAGTACAAAGACCCGTTTTTGATAAAAGTGCGGAAAGTAAATAAATGCGGTAAACCTAATTACTATTACATCCGGAAAGCAGTTACATAATAATTGATAAAAAAATAACGCGCGAAAAGAATAAATTGGAACGTCCGAGGGTTTTGACCCTTTGCTTGAAATTAAATGAAATTAAAGTCTATTTAATGATTTAATTAAAGAAAAGTGTTTTTATGTTTTTGAAATAAAGAAAAGAATTTACAAGGAAACCCTAATTCTAGATTATTTTTAGTTATTAAAGAAAATATTAAAGTTAACCTAATTTACGCTAATTAATTAATTTACATGTTTATTTACAAAAATAATAATTAATAATAATAATAAATAATGAGGAAAAATTAATTAAGAAAAAGATAAAATGTCAAAACCTAATTCTATGCATTTTTTATTTATTTAGGAAAGTGTCAAAATTAAAACCTAATTTAACTAAGTTAGTTATTGAAATTTATTTACAAAAATATTTTAGTGGTGAAATTAATAAATAAGTATAAAACATTTTTTGGTTTCTGATTTTTTATTATGAAAATTATTTTATGGTGAAAAAACAATTAAAACATTAAAAAGAATTAGAAAAGAAAATCAAACAAAATTAAAAAAAATGCAAACCAAAGGGGGTATCAGGCCCAGAATGGAGGTGTTTGGAAGTAATTCAGGCCCATTAGCCAAAGGCCTCGTTTGACTTTCCAGGATTGAGTGCATGTGGTTGACTGGGGTATACCCTGGACTGCATCATCTGGCCACTGGATGGAACATCAGGGGGCACTTGGCAAGCCGGCATGTTAGGACGTATGGTAGTCCTTTGAGTGAATGCTGCATGGGAATAGGTTAAGAAAAATAACAACAATTATATGGGGGGACCTGGGAATCGAACCCAGGTCCCAGTGCTTGCAGGACATGTTGCCAACCAGCTGAGCTATGATGCACATTTATACATATAATGGATAGTAAACATAATATATGAAAAAGTAACCACTACGCTGGGAAACGCGCGCAGATTCAAACCTCCCAACCACATAGAGCCACGTATGTTTCTTCTTCGTTTTCCTGCAATTATATAAAACAAGTAGCGGGGGTTTTAAACCCCCACAAACTGAAAGTCCTAGAAATAGCGATTAGCCCTATGCATTACATAAATTGAGCGCGAGTAGTTGGTTGAATTCGTCTGGCCTTGACGAATTCAACCATGGTCATGGCTTAATCCAATTTTTCCTCCTGTAGAAAAACCCAATTTTCAAGCTTATGAACCCTAGATTTTATCCATGGTGGATTTCGATTCAGGGGGCTATAATTCAATTGAATGGTACCAACAGCTTCAGAAGGTCCCTATGAGCATGAATCAATCCAAAATAATTGTTAAAAGCGCATGAATGATGATATACGAATTTAGAAAATATAGCAAACCGTGTCACTTGTATCTTCGTTTCTTTGCGTGTTTGGACTGGCTCTTGATTGCAAAAGCTTCCTGGAGACTCAAGCAATACGTTTGGATCACTTTTAGGCTTTGGAATGTGCTGCAAGCATGAAATCAGTTTCAAGCTTTTCTTGGAATTTTTGCAAATTGATTATCAGTTTTCAGCAGATTTTTCGTGTATGTATGAGTAGGGTTAGGTTATGCATAAGTATGTGATCAGAATTAGGTCAAAAACAAGCCCATAAGTTCATGAATTTATGATTTGAATATTTGATTTTCAATCATGAAATTTCAATTTTTTTTCAATGAAACTTTGCCAATTATGGAAGATCTTGTCTTGTTGATTGATGCACGAAATCTTTAGCATATTTGGAGTATATTTGCTGCATAAAAAGATTTGAAAAAGCATATCTTTGAATTTTTCTCATAATTAAATCTAATTAAATGAATTAATATAAATATAAATTCAATTAATTAATCAAAAATAAGAAAATAAATTATTTTGAGCTCAATGGGTCGTGCATAGGCTTTGGGTAATGATTCAAGGAAGAATTGGAGGCCCATTAGCAATTTTGAAGTGTTTTAGGCAAAGTTGACTTTTGAAAGTTCCCAAAAATTTCCCAACTTCTCCAATGCATATCTTGCTCAATTTTGAAGCTATGATCATGTTCTTGGACATTTTGGAAAGGTCTTGAAGTCCTCTAACCAATGCCTTTGGTCCCATGTCATTTTTATTTACCAATCTCAAGTTATGGTCTTTGACTTAAAGTGCCTTTTTGTTGACTTTTGAAAATAACCTATAATGTTGAAATTGATAACTTTTTGTGAGAGCATTTCTTGGACTTGGAGTGTGAAGATGAGTTGTAGGAAATGTCATCCTCTTCAAAATGAGCTTTGGATGGGATTTTTCTGATAAACCATGAGGAAGTTATGCTTTGGTCAATTTGCAGTTGACTTTTTCAACAGTCCAAAAATAGAAACTTTTGCATCTTGAGACTTTTTGAGCCATGCTTGTGGAATCATGATCAAGACTTGATCAAATGATGATTGTGGCTTCAAAATTAGATGTTGACCAAAAATTTTGACTTTTGACTGTCAAATGACCATTTTACCCATGCAGTTGACTGTGAAGCAATTAGGGTTTTTGACTATGCATTTTGATGCTGTGAGTCTTGAAACTTGACATATGGATGCTTGACAATGTATATAGGCATGTGGGACTTGATTGGACCCTTGGAAACCTCAATTTCTTTGCAAGAACCAAAACCCTAATTTTGACTGTGTTAGGAGGCAATTGGACTGTGCAACTCTTGAGGGATTTTGAAGCTTGATTTTGTCAAATCTTGAAGAATATGGAAGGGAAAATTTTGGGGTACAACAGTTGCCCCTGTTCAATCTTCTTAGACCTGAGGATGTAGATTGGCTGGCGTGCCTTTCGTAATCCGAAGGTGGAAGATGATTGAACACTAGAGTGCCCAGAAATT
Source organism: Vicia faba (assembly GCA_948472305.1). Lineage (NCBI taxonomy): Eukaryota > Viridiplantae > Streptophyta > Magnoliopsida > Fabales > Fabaceae > Vicia > Vicia faba. The sequence continues at coordinate 1,303,245,268 of OX451739.1, forward strand.
TGCACTCACATAGTAGAATGTCAACAGTGTGATGGTGGGAATGGGCTTACAGATGCCATTTGGAGGGATGATGGATAGGAGGATGGGCTTATAGATTCCATCTGGTGTTGTGACAGATTCTTGTCGGGAATGGGCTTATAGATGCCATTTGGAACTGTAATGGTAGTTGTGGAGATGGGCTTATAGATGCCATCGGGAGGTTGTCGATCGCGTAAGAGATTCCTTAGTGAGAACTTGCGTACCTGAGAAAGAAAGGTAATTACCTGGCCTGTTACAGGGGTTGATCTTCAAACTCTTTATGTAGATGTGCCCTGGCTGGATACAGGAATCGAATCTTTAAACTCTTCAGACGTGCCCTGGCAAGATACAGGAATCAAGTCCGGAGAATAGTCGTCAACAGATACACCCTGGCAAGATACAGGAATCGGATCTTCGAACTCTTCAGACGTGCCCTGGCAGGATACAGGAATCAAGTCTGGAATTAGTCGTCAACAGATACACCCTGGAAAGATACAGGAATCGGATCTTCGAACTCTTCAGACGTGCCCTGGCAGGATACAGGAATCGAGTCTGGAATTAGTCGTCAACAGATACACCCTAGAAAGATACAGGAATCGGACCTTCGAACTCTTCAGACGTGCCCTGGCAGGATACAAGAATCAAGTCTAGAATTAGTCGTCAATAGATACACCCTAGCAAGATACAGGAATCGGATCTTCAAACTCTTCAGACGTGCCCTGGCAGGATACAGGAATCGAGTCTGGAATTAGTCGTCAACAGATACACCCTGGCAGGATACAGGAATCGGATCTTCGAACTCTTCAGACGTGCCCTGGCAGGATACATGAATCGAGTCTGGAATTATTCGTCAACAGATACACCCTGGCAAGATACAGGAATCGGACCTTCGAACACTTCAGACGTGCCCTGGCAGGATACAGGAATCGAGTCTGGAATTAGTCATCAACAGATACACTCTGGCAAGATACAGGAATCGGATCTTCAAACTCTTCAGACGTGCCCTGGCAGGATACAGGAATCGAGTCTGGAATTAGTCGTCAACAGATACACCCTGGCAAGATACAGGAATCGGATCTGGAATCACGACAGTTGATAGTAATCATCTTTGTATTGAATTTTGTCCTTAAAAGACAAAATGTTAGTTGTATTCAATGTCATGATGTATGAAATGTGTGATGCTCTCAGAATAAATGAGATCGTATGTTCATGATGCATATGTGCATGCTATAATGTATGAATATGTGATGTTTATGAGCGTGTTTTTGTCTAGGAAAGTAAATCCTTGACGAAGGCCGGGAAGTTAACTCCTGGGCTGATGTTGAAGAGCAGAGCTTTGTTTCCGCTGGGGATGATGGTTGCAAGAATATCGGTAGGAGAAGATGACTCCGTTGGGGAATAAACTTGGCGAATAGATTACTCTGCAGGGAATGCTCTGTGGGAAGAGGAGTACTTTGCTGAGATTTGATGATAACTCCGCTGGGGATACCATTGTTGAGCTCTGTTGGAAGATTCGATGAACTCCGCTGGGGGATAGGAAGATTTCGCCGGGGACGATCTTTCCGTGGCAATTGGCTGAGGATAACCCAGTTATATCCTGGTGGGGAATAACCTTTGAATAAAGCCGGGGGAGAGCGTTCGTACTATGCGGGTGACAAGCTTCCAGAATCTACTGGGGATAAGCTTTAAGACCTGTTGGGGATATGGATTCCACTTTCCTGGGGAAACTTTTCAGATTGGACTGGGGAAATGGCTCCACTGGATGTCCGGTATTCCGCCGGGGAACAATCTTAGATCAATATTGTCGGGGATGCTTGTTAGGAATGTCTGTATACTCCGTTGGGGAATGTTGAGATCTTCGGGGGATAATCCAACTTCCTTAAGGCTGACTGAGTATAACTCTGCTCGGGGAGAGTATTGCTGACTTGCTGGAGATACGGTGCCTTGTTAGGGTTGATGGGAGACTAACTGCTTGGGGAGAATTATTTACTCGGCGGGGAGTGAAGGTATCTGGATTACATTCTTTAGCCGAACTTACCTTGGTACCTTGGTGGACAGAGCAATTAGATTGCTTAGACAACTCATTATTGCCCCTGTCTCTGATGTTACCTGTAATTAATCCTTTGTTTCGCATGCAAATATTTATGAGTTAGCAATTAGTGTCAAATGCATATATCACAATTGAACATTGGACGTTCTTCGCAAAACAAAACAGGAAAAGGAAAAACATTTGGCAATTGGTCTGAAAGAGTGAATTTGTATTGATTTTTGAATTTGCCTGTAAACAGGCGTTTATGTACAAGAAGCTGACGTCCTAGTAAGAGAATGCCGCCGAACAATAGAGTTTATACAATTTTGTGAAAATGAAAACAAAACTGCTTATGTGAAAAGAATAATCCCACTGGGTTCCAACTCTGCTATCGCCTTTATATCTTCGAGCGTCTCATCACTTGGTTGCTCAGTTGAAGATGAAGCTGACTGATCGATGCCGTCTGAACTTGATGTTGATACCGGATTCTGGATGCAAGGTGATCCAATGAGACATAGTATTACGCTTTATCCCTAACTTTTGCCTGGACCGCCCTTTCGGGTTTTCAGTCCACCGGGATACCCATTTTTGCCCAAGCCTCCTTTTCAGGTTTTCGACTTGTCGGGTGTACAGAGTTTTTTTTGCATTTCATCCCTTATTTTTGCCCGAACCCTTTTGGTTCGCCGGGAAGCCCTTATTTTTGCCTAGGTATGTCAATCTAGCGGGTCTTTTATCATGCGTAGTATCTTTTTACTATGTCTGCATTGGCGAGGTGAGGAAGGTCGTCACCATCCATGGTGGTCAGAATCATGGCTCCTCCTGAGAAGACATGTTTAACCACAAATGGCCCTTCGTACGTGGGGGTCCATTTGCCCCTGGGATCACTTTGAGGAAGAATGATGCGTTTGATTACCAGGTCCCCAACTTGATACTCTTGTGGTCTGACTTTCTTGTTAAATGCCCTGATCATCCGTTTTTGATACGTTTGACCATGACAAATAGCAGTGAGTCTCTTTTTGTCGATTAGGTTCAATTGATCAAGTCGTGTCTGGATCCAGTCATCTTTGCTCAAACCTGCATCCTTCATTATCTGGAGAGAGGGTATCTGGACTTCAATCGGCAAGACTGCCTCCATGCCATAGACCAAGGAGAAGGGAGTTTCCCCGGTTGACGTCCTCGCTGAGGTACGGTACCCATGAAGAGCGAACGGTAACATCTCGTGCCAATCTTTATAGGTCACTGTCATCTTCTGCACAATCTTTTTGATATTCTTATTAGCTGCTTCTACAGCCCCATTCATCTTCGGTCGGTAGGGAGAAGAGTTGTGGTGCTGTATCTTGAATTGCTCGCAGAGCTCAGTGATCATCTTGTTGTTAAGATTGGTACCATTGTCCGTAATGATCCTCTCTGGGACACCGTAGCGACAGATCAGGTTGTGTCGAATGAAACGTGCCACGACGTTCTTGGTTACGGTGGCGTAAGAAGCAGCTTCAACCCACTTTGTGAAGTAATCAATTGCTACCAGGATGAAGCGATGCCCGTTGGACGCTGTAGGTTTAATATCGCCGATCATATCAATGCCCCACATTGCAAAAGGCCAAGGCGCAGTCAAGACATTCAGAGGGACTGGAGGGACGTGCACCTTATCAGCATAGATCTAGCATTTGTGACATGTCCGAGAGTGTTGGTAACAGTCGGCTTCCATTGTGGACCAGAAATATCCTGCCCGAAGGATTTTCTTTGCCATGGTGTGTCCACTGGAATGTGTTCCGAAGGTACCTTCATGCAGTTCTGCCATGATTCTTTCTGCTTCAGTCTTATCCACACAACGCAGTAAGGTCGAATCATGGTTTCACTTGTATAGAATGCCGTTGCTGAGGAAGAACTTTGCTGCGAACCTTCTCAGAAACTTTTTGTCATTGATGGATGCACCCTCGGGGTATTCTTGAGCTTCCAGATATCTCTTCACCTCATGATACCTGGGTTTTTCAGTTACTATCTCAGCCTCAAGATCACAACAATATGCAGGTTCGTCCAGTTCCCAGATAATGATCCGGGGAGCCTCATTATCCCATTTGACCTTGAACATAGAAGACATCGTAGCCAGCGCGTCCGCCAACTGATTCTCCTCTCTCGGGAAGTGTTCAAAAGTTATCTCTGTGAAATGAGGGATCAATGTCAACACACACTCTTTGTAAGGAATAAGGTTTGGGTGTTTCGTATCCCACTCGCCTTTGATCTGATTGATCACGAGAGCGGAATCTCCGAAGACACTCAGAAACTTGATCCTTAGGTCAATTGCAGCTTGAAGACCCATAATGCATGCCTCATACTCTGCCATGTTGTTAGTGCAGTTGAAACATAGCCGGGCAGTAAGTGGAGTTTGAGTGCCTTTTGGGGATATGATCATAGCGCCGATACCGTTACCCAAAGCGTTGAAGGCTCCGTCAAAGTGCATAGACCATCGGGATCCTTCCTCAGGTCCTTCATCCGGTCTAGGTACTTCACAATCAGTCACTACCATGATGTTCTCGTCGGGAAATTCAAAGTTCATTGACTGGTAGTCATCCACTGCCTGATGTGCCAAGTGGTCTGCCAATACACTTCCCTTGATTGCTTTCTGAGTCGTGTGCAGGATGTCGTATTCTGTCAAGATCATCTGCCATCTTTCTATTCTTCCAGACAGAGCAGGCTTTTTGAATATGTACTTTATTGGATCCATTTTTGATATCAACAGAGTAGTGTGAGTCAGCATATACTGTCTCAGCCGGCGAGCAGCCCATACCAAAGCGCAGCAAGTTTTCTCGAGCAGTGAGTATCGGGTCTCACAGTCGGTAAACTTTTTGCTAAGGTAATAAATGGCGTGCTCTTTTCGGCCAGACTCGTCATGCTGCCCCAGCACACACCCCATTGAGTTGTCAAGTACTGTCAAGTATAGTATTAGAGGTCTCCCTTCAACCGGTGGCATAAGAATGGGTGGTTCTTGGAGATACTCTTTGATTCTGTCGAAAGCGGCCTGACATTCATCATTCCAACGTACTACCTGATCTTTCTTCAGCAGCTTGAAGATTGGTTCACAGGTAGCAGTTAGGTGCGAGATGAATCGGGCAATGTAATTCAGACGTCCTAGAAAGCCTCTGACCTCTTTCTCTGTCTTGGGAACTGGCATCTCTTGTATAGCTTTAACCTTGGCAGGGTCCATTGGGATACCTTTGTCGCTCACGACGAAGCCTAGCAACTTTCCAGATCTTACCCCAAATGTGCACTTGTTTGGGTTCCACATCAACTTGTACAACTTCAGACGGTCAAACAGCTTCTGTAGATGGTCAAGGTGTTCCTCCTCAGTTTGGGACCTTGCAATCATATCATCGACGTACACTTCAATCTCATGGTGGATCATGTCATGAAATAAAGCAACCATGGCACGTTGGTAGGTTGCCCCAGCATTTTTCAACCCAAAAGGCATGACCTTGTAGCAGAAGGTGCCCCACTGGGTAACAAAGGTAGTCTTCTCCATGTCTTCGGGAGCCATTTTGATTTGGTTATAACCTGAAAAGCCGTCCATGAAGGAGAACACTTTGTGCTGAGCAGTATTGTCAACCAGAACATCGATGTGAGGTAAAGGGAAATCATCCTTGGGGCTGGCCCTGTTCAAATCCCTGTAGTCGACACACATTCTGACCCTACCATCTTTCTTCGGCACCGGAACCACGTTGGCAACCCATTGAGGGTAATAAGTCACTGCTAGAAACCCAGCATCAAACTGTTTCATAACCTCAGCTTTGATCTTCTCGGACATCTCTAGACGCATACGGCGGACCTTTTGTTTAACCGGAGGGCAATCTTCCTTGGTAGGCAGGTGATGCACCACAATATCGGTATCCAACCCAGGCATGTCTTCGTAAGACCAGGCGAAGATCTCCACATAATCATGCAACATCTGAACCAACCGTTGTTTCACACTGAGCTCTAGATTAGCACCAATCTTAACTTCCTTTTTATCTGTCTCAGTACCCAGATTTACCGTTTCCACTAGCTCTTCATGTGGCTGAATGGCCCTCTCTTCCTGGAGTAACAGTCTTGCAAGCTCGCCAGGCACTTCGCAATCATCTTCACCTTCGTCTTCGGCTAAGTTGATCGGATTTTCGAAGTCATAACTGGCAGTAGCAGAGTCGTTACCAGTGAGATCCAGAGGGGATTGAAACCTGTATGAGTGAGTGTGAGTAAATATAGCTGTTTTGCAATATATAAAGAAAGAAAGAAAGGGAGCACAAGATTTGAAATGCGAAAAACGTTCAATGTCTTTATTCATGATATATGGAAATGACAAGTAATAAGCCCTCACAAATGAAGCCAACGGTGCCCCGGGTAAGACACTGGGCCATAAAGTTTCAATTTATTGTTCATTACAAATTAAAAAACAAAGGAATTCATTACTGCGTAACAAAAGTAACAGGTATGTGGTCTTTTGCAGTCCAATTGTTCAGTCCACCGTCGGTCGTCGGGTAGATCCAGCTATCAAACTCTGATTCCTCCGCCTCGCCTTCAATAGCATTCACTCCCGGGTTAGTGATGAACACGGGAGGTCTTCCGATCCTTGCTTTGCGTACAGCCCTCTGAGCCTCTGCAGTGAAACCCAGCCCAAACTTGTCAGTCTTAGGAGTAAAATCAGGGATCCTGCCCCAGTTAGCACATTCACCTTTCTCAATTACAGCCCGGGCGTCCTTCAAGGAAGCCATCTTCAAAGGAAAGTCTTCTTCAATCACCGTCTCTGCTGACGCCAATGTTGGAGGCACCTCTTCAAAATGTTGAAAGGGGGTTTTAATAAACTCCCCGTCCATCTCTATATACCGGAACGAGTTCAGATGACTAACCATGTATTCTTCCTCCCCCTGCACTGTAACAATCTTCCCTCTGACAGGGTACTTGAGCTTCTGGTGTAGAGTGGAGGTCACAGCCCCAGCCTTGTGAATCCAAGGTCGACCCAGCAAACAAGAATAGGATGGACGAATGTCCATCACATAGAACGTTGAGTCAAAGACTTGAGAACCAACCCGAATCGGAATATCCACTTCACCATGTACCATCCTCTTTGACCCGTCAAAGGCTCGGACCACGATGTTGCTAGGCTTCAACTCCAGGCCCTCACAATCCAACCTGTCTAAGGCCTTCTTGGGCAATACATTCAGCGAAGAACCGGTGTCCACTAACACGTGTGCGAGAGTAGTGCCCATGCATTCAATGGAGACATGCAGGGCATCATTGTGGTTCTTTCCCTTAGCGGTCAGATCTGCATCTGAGAAACCCAACCCATTGTCAACGGTCAAGTTGGCCACACAATCAGTAAATTGATCCGCAGATGTCTCTTGTGGCACATGGTCCGTCTTTAGAAAGGAAATCAGGGCCTTGGCATGGGCCTCTGAGCACAACAAAAGTGATAGCATAGAGATCTTGGAGGGGGTGTGCCCCAGCTGCTCCACGACGTTGAAGTCACTCTTCTTAATGATCTTAAGGATTTCCTCCATCTCTTGCTGGGAGGCTTCAACATTGACAGTCTTCGGTGCCTCCATCCGGGCAGGCACATCAGCAATCCCTTTGCCCCGAGTGTCAGATGACTCGGCAGCAGGGGTAGAAACTTGATCAGGAGGGGAAACAGGCGCACTTGTAGGCGTGATGATAAGAGGTCTTCGGATAACTGGTGGCGCAATGTCAGGCGAGAAGAGCCTGCCACTGCGAGTAACTTTAGCGGGACCGGTGATGTTACTGATACCGGTACTAGTGTTGAACTCCTGCTTTACTCCAAGTACATACACATCTGCCCAATAGTGCCATGGGACAGCCTTGTCAGATTTATAGGGGAGGGGCCCCGGAACAGTAATGATAATAGGTGCAACAGACATGATTTTGACTGGCTTCCTCGGGGGAGCCTTGGTAGGATTGTTGAAGATGGTGACAACGGATACTTCTTCAGTAGGAACAATAGGAACATCGGTCTTCTTGAACAAGATCTCTTTGCTATCCATCAGGTTTTGGACGCCTGATTTCAGCAACGGACAACCAGCAGGGGAAACGGCACACAGAAGGCAACCCTTGCTATAACCCGGAAATAAACCGGCTAGCAACAGGTTCCTCTTGACAGTCAATAAAGGGGTAGCAACATCATCCATAGAAACGGCATACAGGTCTTCTTCAATAGCATTTACTCCATGCTGGGGCATGGGAGCAGTCACAACGTTGGGCCTTTCAGGTGCCTCAAACTGTATTTCCTTGGCATCGATAAGGTCCTGCACCTTATTCCTTAGGGCCCAACAATCATCAGTAGAATGCCCCGGGCTATTAGAATGATAAGCGCAGCGGGCGTTTGGATTATACTTCGGAGAGGTTGTGTTCACCACCTTCGGAGCTTCTCTGACGGTTACCAAGTTGGTCGATAGCAGTTGCGGCAAGATCTGCGACAAGGTCATACTAAGCCGGGTATATTCTCTTCTGGGTCTCTCACCCCTTGGTTGGTTAGGTTGCCGAGGAGCGGCAGCAGGCTTTGCAATTACCGCCGCGTTGACAGCTTGGCGGCGCTCTGGTTTGTTTTGCCTCCTAGGACCATACACAACACTGGCTTCCTTCTTGAAAGGCTTTTTCTCAGAACTTGAGGACGCACCTTTCTGTATCTTTCCTGATTTCATACCAGCTTCTATCCTTTCCCCAGTCAGAATGAGGTCTGTAAACCCTGCAGACGAATTGCCAATGAGATGATTGAAGAACGGCCCGGATAGGGTCCCCAAGAACATGTCTACTAGTTCACGGTCGGTTAACGGTGGCTGCACCCTGCCAGCCAGGTCCCTCCACTTCTGCGCATACTCTTTAAAACCTTCTCCCGATCCTAGCGACATACCTTGGAGTTGGGTACGTGTAGGAGCGAGGTCGGCATTATACTGATACTGCTTGTAAAAAGCAGTAGCCAAATCCTCCCAGTTACGAACCTTGGTTCCATCCAGCTGATAGAACCATTCGAGATGAGTCCCTGAAAGACTCTCCTGGAAGAAATGGATCCATAAGTTCTTGTCCACAGTATACGGCTGGATCTTCCGCACATAAGATCTGAGATGTAGCTTAGGGCAGGACGCCCCGTCATACTTTGCGAAAGATGGTGCTTTGAACTTGTGTGGGATCACCACACCAGAAGATAGACCCAGGTCTCCAAAATCCAACCCAGGCACCTGTTGAATTTCCATGGCATTCAGGCGATCCTCTAACTGCTTGTACTTGTCTTCAGCTGGAGGATACTGCTCCTCATTAAAATCAGTCTCGTTGTCAGAGACCACAGGACTAGGAACCCTTCCCCCCTGGGGACTGCCTTTCCCTACAGAAGAACCAGCTTGATCAACCTCATTCTGCAGTGTGTTACCAAACCTCCGACCAGTGTTGAATAGTACAGTTCTCTTCTTCTTCTTGACCAGCAGAGCCTTCAATTCCTCCTGTCCTTGGGCTAAACTCATGATCAGCTCTTGGAATTGGGCATTCTAAGCCTGGAGGGCCTTGATGGATTGCTCAGTAGATGATTCAGGGTTCATGATGCTGAAATAAACAGCGAAGAACATTAAGCAACCTGAAAAGAAAAGTACCTATGATGCATATGATGAATGGAATGCGTATGATTTATGTTTTCAAAGACAATCGGGATTCAACTTTGTAAACAAAAAGGAACGCACTTTATTAGATTCAAACTCTGGAATTTAAATTGTTCAACAGATTGCCCTTAGGCGTTACATAAAATGGAAATACTGGAAAGGGAAATAAAAACTGTAAAAGAACATCCAAAGTTCATCAGTGATCCCAGGGTCTCCTCTTCTCAGTACGGATGTAGTCATTCAAGGCCCGCTCGTTCTCCAACTGCTTTGTCAGCTTCTGGATCTTCAATTCCTGCTCGTTGAACTTTTCCCGATAAGAATCCCGTTCTTCTCGTAGTTGCGCCCAAGACCTCTTTAGTGTATCAACATCAGTAGGTATCTGAAGAGGGACAACAGTTGAAGGAGCCCCATCTCTATCAGGATATTCAAGAATGATGGGTCTGACAGCTTCATATGGCATACCTAAATTCTGAGCATGGATGCGGATCCATCTGTAGTAGGGTTCCATAGGTAGAGAAGTCTTTGGTCCCAACTCATGTGGGTCAGCTTTGTGGATTCTTTCCCAAGACTTGATGAACCTACGACGCAGCTCGTCACTATCTACCTGAAACTCAAAACTGATGTGAGGCACCAACATCTCATGAGGCCCTGCTCTTCTGGCTCTTCTGAACTGACGGAGAGCTAGACATGGATTTTAAGAGATTCCTCCTTGGGTACCAATCAGAGGAACATTAGGATATTCTCCGCAACGATCAATAACAGCTACCTCATCCAAACCCCTGAAAGTCCAAATGATGTTATTATCAGTGAGAGACATTAACCTATGAGCCCAGCCTCTTCCTTCTTTGTTCTTCAGGACGAACTTAGGGAGGTGCGAAATAAACCACCTCACTAACAAAGGAATACAACACCACAGAGTTCCTCGTCTTCGGGCAGTACGTGCATAGAGTTGTTGCAGGATATCACCCAAGAGAGTGGGCACAGGGTTCCGAGACATGAAGATCCTTATGGCAGTGATGTTAATGAAGTTATCCGGATTTGGAAACAGAACCAGACCATAGATTAAGAGAGCCAAGATGTCTTCATACGCCCTGAAGTCTAGGTCATTCCAGAAACTGTTAGCTTTACCGATCAGAAACTTGGCCAAGAAACCCTTAACTCTGCTTCTAGTCACCCAGTTGTCCATTACCTCCTTGTGGGTCAAGGGAAGGGCTGCAGCAATCTCCTCAAGCCTAAGAGTCTTTTCCCAACCAGTGAAGGGGGTCTGATCCAAGATAGGGACACCAAGCAAATCAGAGAACTCTTCCAGGGTAGGGACCAGCTGGAAGTCTTGAAAGATGAAACAGTTATACAAGGGATCATAAAACTGGGTCAGGACACTCATCAGTTGTTGGTCCCATTTTGCAGTGACTAAACCGAGAAGAGAACCATGCCTCTGGATGAAGGAAGTGGTATTTGGAATTCTGCTAACCAATTCTTCAAGCAACTCAGGTGGGTGAACAAAGTTGAATCGGATAGTGTTCCTTTGCATAGGCATCATGATGTCCTACAAAACAGAGCAAAGGTGAAACCCTCTTGTCTTTGAAATGGTCAGTTCTTATGCAGGATGCATGCAATGTCTATGATGGTATGATGTCATGATAAAGCACACCACAAATATTCACAAAGGCAAACATGATAAGGCACACAAGTCACACAAGACAGCCCTTAGGGTTTAGGCCAGCATGAAGTTCAGGTATTACCCTCTTTCAGTTTGTTGGTTAAGACCTGTCCTATCAAAAGTAATCGGGTTCTAGAGGATCCCAATATCACTGACTACCCTCAGCCGGTCATAACTCCAGCATCACAATCTTTTCTTGCGGCCAGAACCATCGCAAGAGTTTAGCCTCAATGGGTGTAGCATACTGATATTGTTCTATTGGCCAAGTTGGGTCATTTAAGGTTCTAAGGTCGGTTGGTGCTTAATGACTCCTCAGAAGACCCATATTCTCCTCGTTGCGACACAAGGGATATCGGTACAGACCAAGGTGCCACACCAACGTAGCCACTGCTTCACCCGTGTCGGTCTATGCCGGACAGGTCCCTCACAGCTTATGCTACCTAACAGGGTATCCCCAGATCCGGGTTAGGATCTATGAAACTCCAAGACAATGCCCACAATAATAAAGCAAACAAAACACAGCAATTGAAAACACAAGTATGAGCTATCCTAAGGTACATCTCACTTTATAGTATCCCCAGCAGAGTCGCCAGTTCTGTGATCGGTGGATTTAGAACTGAATGTTTAACGCTGGTTCGTGAAATGTCACAGAAGCAAGAGTCGCCACCGTCTTTTATTTTCTCCAACATGGACAGGACAAAAGCACAGCAAAATTCCTTATGAGAACGTTTCTCGATTCGAGAGGTAGATTTATAAAACGGGAAGGTGTTAGCACCCTTTCTATCCATGGTTATCCATGGGCTCTTAGATACTTGCTCTTATGTTTTCAAAATGTTTGCTTTTCAAAATGTGAGTGGGTTTGAAAAATTCCTTTGAAAGATTTCTGAATAACTCTTGTATATGTCCTCAAGAGTGTTTGAAAAATTTGTTTTGAAAGCTTTTGAAAGTGTCAGTGTGAAAAGATTTTTGTTTGTTTTTTGAAAAGAGCAAGTATCCATGAGTCGGCTACCTACCCTAAGGAATTAAGCTGTGTAGATGTCCTTAAGGTAGTGCCATCCCACCATTGAGAGGTAGGTAGCACAACCGTTGGAGGTGTTCGGGTCAATTCGATTGTAGGGACAGTGTGGTCACCGAAGCAACAGTAGGACACCTTAGGAGCTACCCTTATGTCCTTGATCCTTTTTTAATCCGAGGCAACCGTTTCGAGGCAACTGTTCCGAGGAAACTGTTTCGAGGCAACTGGATCATGGACATAAGGACCGCTAAAACGTCCTATACTTGACGACCACGTTTCGAAGGCAACAAGTGAGGCATACCCTAGAAGTGGTGTGTGTATTTGTGTGTTGTTTTCAGTTAAACAGTTATCTTTGATCATGGCATTGTGAGCTACGCTTGTTTTTAATTAGCATACATTCTTTCATACAAAGTTAGAATTTAAGAGTGCGGAAAATTAAAAGACGGAAAGATAAAAGCTACGCTATTACAAGGCGCGGGTCTATACATCGCCAAAGTACAAAGACCTGTTTTTGATAAAAGTGCGGAAAGTAAATAAATGCGGTAAACCTAATTACTATTACATCCGGAAAGCAATTACATAATAATTGATAAAAAAATAACGCGCGAAAAGAATAAATTGGAACGTCCGAGGGTTTTGACCCTTTGCTTGAAATTAAATGAAATTAAAGTCTATTTAATTATTTAATTAAAGAAAAGTGTTTTTATGTTTTTGAAATAAAGAAAAGAATTTACAAGGAAACCCTAATTCTAGATTATTTTTAGTTATTAAAGAAAATATTAAAGTTAACCTAATTTACGCTAATTAATTAATTTACATGTTTATTTACAAAAATAATAATTAATAATAATAATAAATAATGAGGAAAAATTAATTAAGAAAAAGATAAAATGTCAAAACCTAATTCTATGCATTTTTTATTTATTAAGGAAAGTGTCAAAATTAAAACCTAATTTAACTAAGTTAGTTATTGAAATTTATTTACAAAAATATTTTAGTGGTGAAATTAATAAATAAATATAAAACATTTTTTGGTTTCTGATTTTTTATTATGAAAATTATTTTATGGTGAAAAAACAATTAAAACATTAAAAAGAATTAGAAAAAAAAATCAAACAAAATTAAAAAAAAATGCAAACCAAAGGGGCTATCAGGCCCAGAATGGAGGTGTTTGGAAGTAATTCAGGCCCATTAGCCAAAGGCCTCGTTTGACTTTCCAGGATTGAGTGCACGTGGTTGACTGGGGTATACCCTGGACTGCATCATCTGGCCACTGGATGGAACATCAGGGGGCACTTGGCAAGCCGGCATGTTAGGACGTATGGTAGTCCTTTGAGTGAATGCTGCATGGGAATAGGTTAAGAAAAATAACAACAATTATATGGGGGGACCTGGGAATCGAACCCAGGTCCCAGTGCTTGCAGGACACGTTGCCAACCAGCTGAGCTATGATGCACATTTATACATATAATGGATAGTAAACATAATATATGAAAAAGTAACCACTACGCTGGGAAACGCGCGCAGATTCAAACCTCCCAACCACATAGAGCCACGTATGTTTCTTCTTCGTTTTCCTGCAATTATATAAAACAAGTAGTGGGGGTTTTAAACCCCCACAAACTGAAAGTCCTAGAAATAGCGATTAGCCCTATGCATTACATAAATTGAGCGCGAGTAGTTGGTTGAATTCGTCTGGCCTTGACGAATTCAACCATGGTCATGGCTTAATCCAATTTTTCCTCCTGTAGAAAAACCAAATTTTCAAGCTTATGAACCCTAGATTTTATCCATGGTGGATTTCGATTCAGGGGGCTATAATTCAATTGAATGGTACCAACAGCTTCAGAAGGTCCCTATGAGCATGAATCAATCCAAAAAAATTGTTAAAAGCGCATGAATGATGATATACGAATTTAGAAAATATAGCAAACCGTGTCACTTGTATCTTCTGTTTCTTTGCGTGTTTGGACTGGCTCTTGATTGCAAAAGCTTCCTGGAGACTCAAGCAATACGTTTGGATCACTTTTAGGCTTTGGAATGTGCTGCAAGCATGAAATCAGTTTCAAGCTTTTCTTGGAATTTTTGCAAATTGGTTATCAATTTTCAGCAGCTTTTTCATGTACGTATGAGTAGGGTTAGGCTATGCATAAGTATGTGATCAGAATTAGGTCAAAAACAAGCCCATAAGTTCATGAATTTATGATTTGAATATTTGATTTTCAATCATGAAATTTCAATCTTTTTTCAATGAAACTTTGCCAATTATGGAAGATCTTGTCTTGTTGATTGATGCACGAAATCTTTAGCATATTTGGAGTATATTTGCTGCATAAAAAGATTTGAAAAAGCATATCTTTGAATTTTCTCATAATTAAATCTAATTAAATGAATTAATATAAATATAAATTCAATTAATTTATCAAAAATAAGAAAATAAATTATTTTGAGCTCAATGGGTCGTGCATAGGCTTTGGGTAATGATTCAAGGAAGAATTTGAGGCCCATTAGCAATTTTGAAGTGTTTTAGGCAAAGTTGACTTTTGAAAGTTCCCAAAAATTTCACAACTTCTCCGATGCATATCTTGCTCAATTTTGAAGCTATGATCATGTTCTATGACATTTTGGAAAGGTCTTGAAGTCCTCTAACCAATGCCTTTGGTCCCATGTCGTTTTGATTTACCAATCTCAAGTTATGGTCTTTGACTTAAAGTGCCTTTTTGTTGACTTTTGAAAATGACCTATAATGTTGAAATTGATAACTTTTTGTGAGAGCATTTCTTGGACTTGGAGTGTGAAGATGAGTTGTAGAAAATGTTATCCTCTTCAAAATGAGCTTTGGATGGGATTTTTCTGATAAACCATGAGGAAGTTATGCTTTGGTCAATTTGCTGTTGACTTTTTCAACTGTCCAAAAATAGAAACTTTTGCATCTTGAGACTTTTTGAGCCATGCTTATGGAATCATGATCAAGACTTGATCAAATGATGATTGTGGCTTCAAAATAAGATGTTGACCAAAAATTTTGACTTTTGACTGTCAAATGACCATTTTACCTCTGCAAATGACTGTGAAGCAATTAGGGTTTTTGACTGTGCATTTTGATGCTGTGAGTCTTGAAACTTGACATATGGATGCTTGCCAATGTATATAGGCATTTTGGACTTGATTGGACCCTTGGAAACCTCAATTTCTTTGCAAGAACCAAAACCCTAATTTTGACTGTGTTAGGAGGCAATTGGACTGTGCAACTCTTGAGGGATTTTGAAACTTGATTTTGTCAAATCTTGAAGAATATGGGAGGGCAAATTTTGGGGTACAACAACTTGCTCCTTTTAAAAAAAACAAAACTTTTCGCACCTACACTCTCTTCAAAACAAAAATTCTTTTCAAACCCACAATCACAAAGAAAAGCAAACTTTTGAAAACACAATGAGCAAGTACCTAAGAGCCCGTGGATAACCACGGATAGAAAGGGTGCTAACACCTTCCCTTTCTATAATCTACCTCACAAACCCAAGAAAGATCTCGAAAAGGAATTTTTCTGTGCTTTTGTCCTTTCCTTGTTGGATAAAATAAAAGACGGTGGCGACTCTTGCTTACCGCGACATTTTGCAAAAACAAACGCAAACGCGAACCAGCATTCCAAAACAGTCAGTTCTATTTCCACCGATCACAAAACTGGTGACTCTGCTGGGGATTCTTATAAGTGAGGTGTACCTTAGGATTAGATCACTTGTGTTTTCAATTGTATGCTTTGTATGCTTTAAATTTTGTGGGCTTGTATCGGAGTTCTATAGATCCAAACCCGGATCTGGGGATACCCTTTAGGTAAGTAGCAATAAACTGTGAGGGATCTGTCCGACGTAGACCGACACGGATGAATCAGTAGCTACGTTGGTGTGACACCTTGGTCTATACTGATATCCATTATGTTGGAACGAGGAGAATATGGGTCTTCTGAGGAGTCGTTAAGCACCAGCTGACCTTAGAACCTTAAATTGACCAACTTGGCCATAGAACAGTAGCAGTATGCTACACTCATTGAGACTAAACTCTCGCGATGATTCCGGCCGCAAGAAAAGGTTGTTAAACTGGAATTATGATCAATTGAGGGTAGTCAGTGATATTGAGATCCTCTAGAACCCGGTTACTATTTTTAGGACAGGTCTTAACCAACTGAAACTGAAAGAGGGTAGTACCTAAACTTCATGCCAGCCTGAAATCTAAGGGCTCTTTTGTGTGACTTGTGTGCATTTACCATGTTTTCCTTTTGTGAATACTTGTGGTGTTCCTTTACCATGACATCATAACATCATAACATTGCATACATCCTGCATAAGGACTAACGCATTTCAAAGACAAGAGGGTTTCATCTTTGCTCTGTTTTGTAGAACCTCATGATGCCCATGCGTAGGAATACTATCCGGCTCAACTTTGTTCAAGCACCTACTTTTCTTAAAGAGTTGGTTGTCAGGATTCCAGACACTACTTCCTTCATCAGGAGGCATGGTTCTCTTCTCGGTTTAGTCACCTCAAAGTTGGACCAATAAATGATGAGCGTCCTGGTCCAGTTCTATGATCCCATGTACTATTGCTTCACCTTTCAAGACTTCCAGCTGGTTCCTACCCTGGAAGAGTTCTCTGAGTTGCTTGGTATCTCTGTTTTGGAGCAGACTCCTTTCACTGGATGGGAAAGGACTCTTAGGCCTGAAGGGATTGCTGCAGCCCTTCACTTGACCAAAGAAGAGGTAATGGCTAACTGGGAGACTAGAAATGGAGTTAAGGGTTTTTTGGCCAAGTTTCTGGTTGGCAAAGCTAATTGTTTATGGGATGACTTAGACTTCAAAGCGTACGAGGACATTCTGGCTCTCTTAATATATGGTCTGGTATTGTTTCCAAATCCTGACACTTTTGTTAATGTTAATGCCATAAGGATCTTCATCTCTCGGAACCCTGTACCCACTCTCTTGGGCGATATCCTTCATCAGCTCTATGCTCGTACTGCCCGGAAGTGGGGAACTTTGATGTGCTGTGCTCCTTTATTGTCGAGGTGGTTTATTTCGCACCTCCCTAAGCCCGTACTGAAGAACAAAGAAGGAATGGGCTGGGCTCATAGGATAATGTCTCTTACTAATAATGACATTATTTGGACTCTCAAAGGCTTGGATGAGGTGATTGTCATTGATCGTTGTGGAGAATATCCTAATGTTCCATTGATCGGAATCCATGGAGGAATCTCTTATAACCCATGTTTATCTCTCCGTCAGTTTGGAAGATCCAGAAGAGAAGGGCCTCATGAGATGTTGATACCTCATATCATCTTTGATTTTCAGGGAGATAGCGACGAGCTGCGTCGTAGATTCATCAGGGCTTGGGATAGAGTTCACAAATCTGACCCACATGAGTTGGGACCAAAGACTTCTCTGCCAATGGAGTCATATTTCAGATGGGTCTGCATCCGTGCCCAGAAGTTAGGTATGCCATACGAAGCTGTCAGGCCTATTACTCTTGAAGTTGCTGATAAAGACGGGGTTCCTCCAACTATTTTTCATCCTCATACGCCCACTGATGTTGGCACACTGAAGAGGTCTTGGGCGCAACTGCAGGAAGAACGGGATTCTTATCGGGAGAGGTTCAACGAACAAGAACAGAAGAACTAGAAGCTGACTAAGCAATTGGAGAACGAGCGATCCTGAATGATTATATCTGCACTGAGAAGAAGAGGCCATGGGAACATTGATGGACCTATTGATGATTTCTTTTACGGTTTTATTTACTTTTCAGTATCTCCATTCTTGAAACGCCTAAGGGCAATTTGTTGAACAATTTAAATTCTGAAGTTAAATCTAATAAAGTGTGTTTCCTTTCTTGTCTACAAATTTGAATCCCGATTGTCTTTGAAATCATAAATCATACGCATTTCATCTCATGCACTGCATAAACAGGTACCCTTTTACAGGACTCTTATCTTCTTCGCTGTTTATTTCAGCAATCATCATGTCTACTGAACCTTCCACTAAGTAAGCTATCAAGGCCCTCCAGGCCCAGAATGCCCAGTTTCAAGAGTTGGTTATGAGCCTAGCTAAGGGTCAACAGGACTTGAAGACCCTGATTCTGAAAGAGAGGAAGAAGAAGAAGAAGAGGACCGTCCTGTTCAATACTGGACACCGGTTTGGAAGCGGGCTGCAGAATGAGGCACCTCATCTGGAGGGAAAGACATTCCACAAGAGAGAAGGGTTCCTAGCCCCATAGTCTCCGACAACGAGACGGGTTATGATGAAGAACAGTATCCTCCTGCTGAGGATAGGTACAAACAGTTGGAGGACCGCTTGAGCGCTATGGAGATACAGAATGTGCCTGGGCTGGACTTCGTAGACCTAGGTCTATCCTCTGGGGTGGTGATTCCCCACAAATTCAAGGCACCTGCCTTTGCCAAGTATGACGGAGCTTCCTGTCCAAAGTTGCACCTCCGGTCATATGTAAGGAAGATCCAGCCTTACACCGCTGATAAGAACTTGTGGATCCACTTCTTTCAAGACAGTCTCTTAGGGACTCAGCTTGAGTGGTTCTATCAGCTGGATGGAGCCAGTATCCGCAGCTGGGAGGATTTGGCTATTGCGTTCTATAAGCAGTATCAATATAATTCCGACCTTGCTCCTACGCGTACCCAACTCCAGGGTATGTCAATAGGGACGGGTGAAGGATTTAAAGAGTATGCTCAAAAATGGAGAGACCTTGCCGGAAGGGTGCAGCCACCTTTAACTGATCGTGAACTTGTTGATATGTTTTTGGGGACTCTGTCTGGTCCATTCTTTAACCATTTGATTGGAAACTCTTCAGTCGGGTTTACAGACCTTATCTTGACTGGTGAGAGGATTGAATCTGGTATCAAGGCTGGGAAGATACAAAAGGGTGCCACATCGAGCACTGAGAAGAAGTCGTTCAAGAAAGAATCCAGTTCTGTCTACGGTTCAAGAAGACAGAATAGACCGGAACACTGCCAAGCTATCAACACAGTTGTTATTTCAAAACCTGCTGGTGCTCCTCAGCATCACAACCAACAAAGGGGCGAGAGACCTCGAAGGAAATACACTCGTCTCAGCATGACATTGTCTCAGATATTGCCACAGTTATTGACGACCAATCTGGTGACTCTAAAAGAAGCTCCGAAGATTTCAAACATAACATCCCCAAAGTACAATCCTAACGCCCGCTGCGCTTATCACTCTGACAGCCCGGGGCATAATACGGATGACTGTTGGGCTTTGAAAAATAAGGTTCAGGACCTAATCGATGCAAAGGAGATTGAGTTTGAGGCTCCCGAGAGGCCTAATGTTATGACTGCTCTCATGCCCAAACATGGAATAAATGTTGTAGAGGAATAATTTTTTGTAGCCTCTGTGGATGATATTATTACCCCGCTGATGACCGTCAAGAGGAACCTGTTGCTAGCCGGTTTATTTCCGGGATGTGGTGAAGGTTGCCATCTGTGTTCTGTTTCACCTACTGGTTGCCCATCTTTGAAGTCAGGCGTCCAAAACCTGATGGATAATAAGGAAATCCTGTTTGAGAAGATTGTTGTTCCTGCCACCCCTACTGAAGAAGTTTCCATTATTACCATTTTCAACAATTCTCCCAAGGCTCCCTCGAGGAAGCCTGTCAGAATTACGCCTGTTCAGAAGATTGCACCCATAATCATCACTGTTCCGGGGCCTATTCCCTACACCTCTGACAAATTTGTCCCTTGGCACTATGGGGCAGATGTTTATGTTCTTGGAGTCAAGCAAGAGTTTGATGCTGATACCAGCATCAGCCACATTACTGGACCTGCTAAAGTCACCCACAGTGGTAGGCTTTTCTCACCCGATATTGCTCCACCGACTGCCCGAAGACCTGTTGTCATTTCACCTGCAAGTGTACCTACTTCCATTCCTGATCAAGTTCCTATTCCTACCCCTGTCGCCGAGTCATCTAACGCTCGGGGCAAAGGGATCACCGCTGATATGCCTGCCCAGATGGAGGCGCCAAAGACAACCACTGTTGAAGCCTCCAAACAGGAGATGGAAGAGATTATGAAGATTATTAAGAAGAGTGATTATAATGTAGTCGAGCAACTGGGGTAAACCCCATCCAAGATTTCTATGTTATCACTGTTGTTGTGCTCAGAGGCCCATGCCAAGGCTCTGATTACCTTCCTGAAGATGGCCCACATGCCACAAGAGACATCAGCTGATCAGTTTACCGATTGTGTGGCCAATTTAACTGCTGATAATGGTTTGGGTTTCTCCGACGCTGATCTGACTGCTAAAGGGAAGACCCATAATGATGCCCTGCATGTCTCCATTGAATGTAGGGGCACTACTCTCGCACATGTGTTGGTTGACACTGGTTCCTCATTGAACGTCTTGCCCAAGAAAGCTCTAGACAGGTTGGATTGCGAAGGGTTGGAGCTAAAGCCAAGAAACATTGTTGTTTGGGCCTTTGATGGGTCTAAAAGGATGGTGCATAGTGAGGTTGATATTCCAATTAAAGTTGGTTCTCAGGTCTTCAATTCTACATTCTACGTGATGGACATTCGACCATCCTATTCTTGTTTGCTAGGTCGTTCATGGATCCATAAAGCTGGAGCTGTGACCTCAACACTCCATCAGAAGCTGAAGTACCCGGTCAGAGGGAAGATTGTAACAGTACAGGGGGAGGAAGAGTACTTGGTCAGCCACCTCAACTCTTTCAGATACGTAGAGATGGAGGGGGAGTTCATTGATACCCAATTTTAACACTTTGAAAAGGTTCCTCAGACACTGGCATCAGCTGAGACTGTGGTTGAAGATTCTCCTTTGAAGATGGCTTCCTTAAAGGATGCCCGGGCTGTTATTGAGAAGGGTGAGTATGCAAACTGGGGCCGACTTCCTGATTTCACTCAGAAGACAAACAAGTTTGGTTTGAGTTTCACTGCAGAAGCTCAAAGGGTCGTTCGTAGTGCAAGGATTGGAAGACCTCCTGTGTTCATCAGCAACTCGGGAGTAAATGCCATCAAAGATAACATGGAGGAATCTGAATTCGACAGCTGGATCTACCCTACGACCAACGGCGGACCAAGCAACTGGACAGCAAAAGACTTCATACCTATTACTTTTGTTACCCAGTAATGAACTCTTTGTTTTGAATTTGTAACAGACAATATTGTGAGACTTTATGGCCCGGTGTCTTACCCGGGACACCGTTGGCTTCATTTGTGAGGGCTTTTGTATGCCATTTTCATATATCATTAATAAAAGCATTGGACGTTTTTTGCATTTCAAATTTTGTGCTCCTTGTCTTTCTTTATTATATATTGCAAAACAGCTATTTTACACACACTCACATATACAGGTCTCAATCCACTCTGGATCTCATTGGTAACGACTCTGCTACCGCCAGTTATGACTTTGAAAATCCGATCAACTTAGCCAAAGACGAAGGTGAAGATGATTGCGCAGTGCCTAGTGAACTTGCAAGAATGCTACTCCAGGAAGAGAGGGCCATTCAGCCACATAAAGAGCTAGTGGAAACAGTTAATCTGGGTACTGAGACAGACAAAAAGGAAGTCAAGATCGGTGCAAATCTGGAGCTTAGTGTGAAACAATGGTTGATTCAGATGCTGCATGACTACGTGGAAATATTTGCCTGGTCTTACGAAGATATGCCTGGGTTGGATACTGACATTGTGGTTCATCGCCTGCCTACCAAGGAAGACTGCTCTCCCGTAAAACAGAAGGTTCGTCGTATGCGCCCAGAGATGTCCGAGAAAATCTAGGTTGAGGTTATGAAACAATTTGACGCCGGTTTTCTAGCAGTAACTTCTTACCCTCAGTGGGTCGCCAATGTGGTTCCAGTGCCGAAGAAAGACGGTAAGGTCATAATGTGTGTTGATTACAGGGATTTGAACAGGGCAAGCCCTAAGGATGACTTCCCTCTGCCTCACATCGACGTTCTGGTTGACAATACTGCTCAGCACAAGGTATTCTCCTTTATGGATGGTTTCTCCGGTTATAATCAAATCAAGATGGCTCCTGAAGACATGGAGAAGACCACTTTTGTTACTCAGTGGGGTACCTTTTGTTACAAGGTCATGCCTTTTGGGTTGAAAAATGCTGGGGCAACATACCAACGTGCCATGGTTGCTTTGTTTCATGACATGATCCATCATGAGATTGAAGTATACGTCGACGATATGATTGCAAGGTCCCAAACTGAGGAGGAACACCTTGACCATTTACAGAAGCTGTTTGACCGGTTGAAGCTGTACAAACTGATGTTGAACCCAAATAAGTGCACCTTCGCGGTGAGGTCTGGCAAACTGCTAGGTTTCATCGTGAGCGACAAAGGTATTCAAGTGGACCCTGCCAAGGTGAAAGCTATACAAGAGATGCCAGTCCCCAAGACAGAGAAAGAGGTCAGAGGCTTTCTAGGACGTCTGAACTACATTGCCCGATTCATCTTGCACCTAACTGCTACTTGTGAGCCAATCTTCAAGCTACTGAAGAAAGATCAAGTGGTGCGTTGGAACGATGAATGTTAGGCCGCTTTCGAAAGAATTAAAGAGTATCTCCAGGAGCCACCTATTCTTATGCCCCCAGTTGAAGGGAGACCTTTGATTTTATACTTGACAGTACTTGACCACTCAATGGGGTGTGTGCTGGGGCAGCATGATGAGTCTGGCCGAAAAGAGCATGCTATTTATTACCTTAGCAAAAAGTTTACCAAATGTGAGACCCGATACTCACTGCTTGATAAAACTTGCTGCGCTTTGGCATGGGCGGCTCACCGGCTAAGACATTATATGCTGACTCACACTACTCTATTGATTTCAAAGATGGATCCAATCAAGTATATCTTCGAAAATCCTGCCTTGTCCAGAAGAATATCAAGATGGCAGATGATCTTGACTGAGTATGACATCCAGTACACAACTTAAAAAGCAATCAAGGGAAGTGTATTGGCAGACCACTTGGCACATCAGGCAGTGGATGATTACCAGTCTATGAACTTTGAATTCCCGGACGAGAGTATCATGTTGATAACTGATTGTGAAACACCTGGACCGGATGAAGGACCTGAGGAAGGATCCCGATGGTCTATGCATTTTGATGGATCTTCGAACGCGTTGGGTAACGGCATTGGCGCTGTGATCATATCTCCTAAAGGCTCACATACTCCACTTACCGCCCGACTATGTTTCAACTGCACCAACAATATGGCGGAGTATGAAGCATGCATTTTGGGTCTCCGAGCTGCAATTGACCTAAGGATTAAGTTTCTGAGTGTCTTCGGAGATTCCGCTCTCGTGATCAGTCAGATCAAAGGAGAATGGGATACAAAACACCTAAATCTTATTCCTTACAAGGAGTATGTATTGGCTTTGCTTCCTCATTTCGAGGAGATAACCTTTGAACATTTCCCAAGAGAGGAGAATCAGTTGGCGGACGCGCTAGCTACGATGTCTTCTATGTTCAAAGTCAAATGGGACAACGAGGCTCCCCGGATCATTATTTGGAAATTGGATGAACATGCACATTGTTGTGATCTTGAGACCGAAGAGGTAATAGAAAAACCTTGGTATCATGAAGTGAAGAGGTACCTTGAAGCTCAAGAATACCCCGAGGGTGCATCCGTTAATGACAAGAAGTTTCTGAGAAGGTTCGCGGCAAAGTTCTTCATCAGCAATGGCATTCTTTACAAACGTAACCATGATTCAACCTTACTGCGTTGTGTGGATAAGATTGAAGCAGAAAGGATCATGGCAGAGCTGCATGAAGGTACCTTCGGAACTCATTCCAGTGGACATACCATGGCAAAGAAAATCCTTCGGGCAGGATATTATTGGTCCACAATGGAAGTCGACTGTTATCAGCATTCTCGGACATGTCACAAGTCCCAGGTCTATGCTAATAAGGTGCACATTCCTCCAGTTCCTTTGAACGTCCTGACAGCACCTTGGCCTTTTGCAATGTGGGGCATTGATATGATCGGCGAGATCATACCTACAGCATCCAACGGGCATCGTTTCATCCTGGTAGCGATTGATTACTTTACGAAGTGGGTTGAAGCAGCTTCCTTTGCCACTGTAACCAAGAACGTCGTGGCACGGTTCATTCGGCACAACCTAATTTGTCGATACGGTGTACCAGAGAGGATCATTACGGATAATGGTACCAATCTTAACAACAAGATGATCACTGAGCTCTGCGAGCAATTCAAGATACAGCACCACAACTCTTCTCCCTACCGGCCGAAGATGAATGGGGCTGTAGAAGAAGCTAATAAGAACATTAAGAAGATTGTGCAGAAGATGACAGTGACCTACAAAGACTGGCACGAGATGTTACCATTTTCTCTTCATGGGTACCGTACCTCAGCATGGACGTCAACAGGGGCAACACCCTATTCCTTGGTATATGGCATGGAGGCAGTCCTGCCCATTGAAGTTCAGATACCCTCTCTCTGGATCATGAAGGATACAGGTTTAAGTGAAGACGACTGGATCCAGACCCGGCTTGATCAACTGAACCTAATCAACGAAAAGAGACTCACTGCTATTTGTCATGGTCAGACGTACCAAAAACGGATGATCAAGGCATTTAACAAGAAAGTCAGACCACAAGAGTATCAAGTCGGGGACCTGGTAATCAAGCGCAGCATTCTACCTCAAGGTGATCCCAGGGGAAAATGGACCCCTACGTACGAAGGGCCATTTGTGGTTAAGAACATCTTCTCAGGAGGAGCGATGATTCTAACCACCATGGATGGTGACGACCTTCCTCACCCCGTCAATGCAGACATAGTAAAAAGATACTACGCATAATTAAAGACCCGCTAGGTTGAATGGCCTAGGCAAAAATAAGGGCGTCCCGGCGAACCAAAAGGGTTCGGGCAAAAATAAGGGATGAAAATATATAAAAAATCTGTACATCCGGCAAGTCGAAAACCTGAAAAGGCGGCTTGGGCAAAAATGGGTATCCCGGTGGACTGAAAACCCGAAAGGGCGGTCCAGGCAAAAGTTAGGGATTAAAGCGTAACACTATGTCTCATTGGATCACCTCGCACCCGGACTTCGGTATCGACTATCAGACTCGGACGACACCAGTCAATCAGATTCATCTTCAACTAAGCAGCAAAGTGATGAGATGCTTGAAGATATAAGGGCAATAGCAGAGCTGGAACCCAGTGGGATTATCCACATAGTTGTTTTGTTTTCTCTTCACAAATTGTATAAATTCTATTTGTTCGGCGGCGTTCTCTTACTAGGACGTCAGCCTCTTGTACAAAAACGCCTATTTACAGGCAAACTTCAAAATCAATACAAGTTCATTTTTCAGACAAATTGCAAATTGTTTTTTTTCTTTATCTGTTTTGTTTTGCAAAGAACGTCCAATGTTCATTTTTGATATATGCATTTGACATTAATTGATGTTCATAAATATTTGCATGCGAAACAAAGGAATAATTACGGGTGATATCAGAAGTATGGGCAATAAGAATTGTCTGAGAGGTCTAGTTGCTCTGTCCACCAAGGTACCAAGGTAGGTTCAGCTGAAGAATATGACCAAGATATCGTCACTACCCGCAGAGTAAGACAGTAATGGTAGCTCTCCCCACTGAGACTTGCAACTACGAAGGAATCAGCAATACCCTCCCCCAAGCAGAGTTAGTCTACCGTCAGTCCCGAAAAGGCTCGGTATTCCCAGAAGGTCTTAATATTCCCCAGTGGAGTATAAAGATATTCCCCAGCAAGCGTAAAGAGCATCCCCGGAAGTCTTAATATTCCTCAATGAAATATAAGAATGTTCCCCGGAGGAATACCAGATACCCCCAGTGGAGCCATTTCCCCAGCGCAGTCTAAAAAAGTTTCCCCAATAGAGAATTGAATCATCTTACCCAGTAGATTCTGGAAGCTTGTCCCCTGCAGAATACAAATGCATCTCCTCAGCCAAATTCAGAGGTTATCCCCACAAGAGTCTAACTGGGTTATCCTCAGCAAGTTGCAACTGAAAGATCATCCCCAGCGAA
The DNA here is from genome assembly GCA_948472305.1 of Vicia faba. Lineage (NCBI taxonomy): Eukaryota > Viridiplantae > Streptophyta > Magnoliopsida > Fabales > Fabaceae > Vicia > Vicia faba. The sequence continues at coordinate 1,303,271,667 of OX451739.1, forward strand.
GTTCTTTCTATCCCCAGCGGAGTTCATCATCAAAATCCCCAATAGAGCTTATCAACGGAATCCCCAGCAGAGTTATCGTTAAAATCTCAGCAAAGCATCTCTTCCCATAGAGTAATTCCCTGCAGAGTAATATCTTCACCAGTTTATTCCCCAACGGAGTTCTTTTCTCCTGCAGGTTTATTCTCACAATCATCTTCGTTCATCATCCCCAGCGGAAACGAAGAACTCAACTCTATTCTCCAGCAGCTTCGGGATTTATTTTCCCAGACGAAAATACATCATAAAAATTTCACATTTCATACCTCCTATTTACATACATGATAAAGTGCATACGACACGATCTCATTTATTTTTGAGAACATCATGATATCATGCATTGCATACATCATGACATTGCATACAACTAATGTTTTACCTTTTTCAGGAAAAGGTCAATCAAAAGATGGCTACCATCAACCTTTTCAAGTCCCAGTTTAATACTTGTAACAAGCCAGGAAAATTCTGTGGACGACTGATTGTAGGTTAATACCTGAAACCAGCCAGGAAATTGTCTACATGAAGAGATCGAAGATCAATACCTGTAACAAGCTAGGAAGACTTTCTTTCTCGGGTCAGAGATTAATACCTGAAACCAGCCAGGACAGATATCTCCTTGACCAAACCTTTTCAAGTCCCAGTTTAATACCTGTAACAAGCCAGGAAAATTCTGTGGACGACTGATTGTAGGTTAATACTTGAAACCAGCCAGGAAAACCATCTACATGAAGAGATTGAAGATCAATACCTGTAACAAGCCAGGAAGACTTTATTTCTCAGGTCAGAGATCAATACCTGTAACCAGCCAGGACAACTATCTCATCGGCCAATCTTTTCAAGTTCCAGATTAATACCTGTAGCAAGCCAGGAAAAACATCTATGGACGACTGATTGCAGATCAATACCTGAAACCATCCAGGAAAACCACCTACACGAAGAGATTGAAAATTAATACCTGTAACAAGCCAGGAAAACTATTTCTCTTTCTCAGGTCATAGATCAATACCTGAAACTAGCCAGGACAACTATCTACTCGACCAGCTCAAACAATTCAACAATCGCTTTTGGGTGGCATCTTTAAGCCCATCTCTAACAACTTTATATCACATCTCCAAATGGCATCTGTAAGCCCATTCCCAACATCACAACGCTGATATTACACCATGCGAGTGCAAATTTCTGGGTACTCTAGTGTTCAATTATCTTCCACCTTCGGATCACGAAAGGCTCGAAAGCCAATCTATATCCTCAGGTTTAAGAAAATTGAACAGGGGAAACTGTTGTACCCCAAAATTTTCCCTCCCATATTCCTCAAGATTTGTCAAGAATGATCTTCATATTGCTCAAAATGGCTCAAGGGTTGTACAGTCAAATCACCTCCTAAGGCAGTCAATTCAAAATTAGGGTTTTGTGTTGCATCAAGGTCCTTACATCCAAATGGCCTCAAGTGCTTCCCAACGCCTTAATATGTTCTTAAGTCCATCCATGTCAAATTTCAAGCCTTCCAGAGGAATTTTGGTCAGTCAATTGCTCAAGAGACCCAAAAAGCACTGTGTTAGGGCAAAAGTCAACTGTGACCTACAAATAGTCAAACCTCCAGATTTTTTGTCAACATTCTCATTTTTAAGGATAATTAATCATTTGATCAAGGGTTTATCATGATTCATCAAGGATTGCTCAAAATTCATCAAGATTAAAAAGTTGCTAAATTAGGGTTTTGTAGGAAAAGTCAACTCAACTTTGACCAAGCATAACTTTCTCATACTTTGTGAGAAATGACCCATCCAAAGCTCATTTTGAAGAGGATGCAATTTCCTACAATCCATATTCACAACCCAATATCAATAAATGCTCTCACAAAAAGTTACAAATTTGGACATTATAGGTCATTTTTGAAAGTCAACAAAAACACCTTTTGTTCCAAAGCTTATAACTTGAGAATGGAAGATCAAAATGAGATGATACCAACAGGTTTGATTAGAGGACATCTCAAGGTTTCTAAAAAGTCCAAGAACACCTCCAAAAGTTCAAAATTGAAGAAGTTATGCATTGTTGAAGATGGGCATTTTTCCAAAATTGCCAAAAGTCAACTATCCTCAAAACTCCAATTTTTGACAAAAGGCCCCACTTTTTTCCACTTGATTTAGTCTTGTCATGCCACACACGTGTCCCATACTTAATTTCATGACCAAACATTTATTTTTCTATTTTATTTCATTTTTATTGATTTAATTCATTATTAATCAATATTAAATCAAATAAAATCCAAAAATTGATGTAAAAGGGATCTTTGTGATTTGTACAGCTTGCAAATATCATGTTCAACTCAATCCAATTCGTGCCAAGTCAAAACATGCACAAAATCTCAGATTTGATTCAATTTTGGAAAGCTTATCAATGGTGGTCAATCAAATCCTAATTCTTCAATACACAAGGATATTGGCCCATGTTTTGACCTAGAATCATTCCCTTATATGCAAGCAAGCCTCACAAACCTAATACAGGCACAAAGCTCTGTTAAAATGGCCAAACCAAAAACTGAAAAAGCTTGGAAAAAGTGAAGATCGAAATCCACATTAGGGACGTTTTCAAGACCAAGACTCAACGTAGAGTGCTTGACTGCCATCCCCTGAAGCGATAGGAATAAAAACCAGGCCTTTTCATCACCTACATCTCACTGTAAGTCGTCTTGAACTCGACCCTGAACATGAAATCTAATTCTCCGATTCTTGCATCTTTTTGTCTAAATAATTACATATTCATGCTTTGCGTTACATTCTGAAACTGTTGGCATAATTGAATTGCGTTTTTGTAGTCTGTACAGCCATGCCCGAAGCTAGGGTTTTGGCTCTTCATTTTTAGGCATTTTGTTTTCAGGGAAAATTAGAGCAAATCAAGGGCATAAATGGACTCAGTGAGAGAAGACGAGCATGTTGATGCTCTTAGGGTTCGTTTCCATGGCCTGGGGCTAATTTTAGGAGCAAGCTACGAATCTTGCTGCGGATTAAAATCCGCAGGAAAAATAACCAGAATCCTGTGAAGAAGACAACCACGTGCCTCTTCCCCATTGGATCGTTTATATTTTCGCGCTTATTTTTTATAATTTCTGGCATTTGTTTGATTTGTTAATATATTAATTCTCACTTATTTCACTAACAATATGAACACGTTGGCTGAGTGGTAGTGGAAGGCGTGCATAGTCCAGCAGGACCTGGGTTCGAATCCCAGGTCCCCCAACATATTTGCTATTATTTTCTTGCAGTTGATCCAGCGTCTCTCATGCCTTGTGGTCTACCATACGCCTCAAATTTCCAGGCGCCAGATGGCCTCCAGGCCAAATCTGAAGGCCAGGATTGAAGGCTCACCATGCTCCTTGGTCAACAAGCATGCACTGAACCACAAAAGTCCAACAAGGCTTCTTACGTTTGGGCCTGGAATTCTTATGAATCAACCCCCTTCTAGGCCCAGATCCCCTTTTGGTTTGCTTTTTTTTTTATATTTTCTTTTACTTAATTTATATATTATTTTTATTTAATTAACCAATTAACTAATTAATTATTTTTTTTCATAACAAAAAATCAGAAAACAAAAAAATATTTTTATTTAAATTCCATTAATGTTATTATTTATCTTTGTAAATAAAATTAACCAATTAATTTAGTTTTACTTAGGTATAATTTTAACATTTTTGCAATAAATTAAAATTAATTAGAATATTAGGTTTTTAACAATTTTAATCATTTTTATTTTTATTTCCTTAAATATTCTAAAAACCCAAAAAATATCCTTTTTTATTTAATTAATTAATTAACTTAGGTTTAATTCTGTTTAATTCAAAATAACAAAAAAATCTCTTTCTTTCCTAAAAAGGGGTCAAAACCCTAAAACTCTCCGATTCAATTTTTCTGGCGCGTATTATTTTTTGATCCATATAATTGTAATTGCTCCAAGGATGTAATAGCTTTAACTTAGGATTATTTATCGCTTTTATTTACTTTTCCGCATATACTTTTCAAGGGTTTGTTTTTGGCGATGTAAATACCTGACGCCTTGTAATAGCTTAGTTTTATTTTCCGCAACCATTAACTGCTAGATGTATGAATAATAGGCTATGCATGACAAGATCTATCTTAACTTAAAATCAACCGTCGCTCACCATAACATGTACAAAGATAACATAACTAAAAATTGACACATTTGCACATGCCACTCCTAGGGTACGCCTCACTTGGTTGCCTCGAACGTGGTCATTGAGTATAGGAAGTTTTAGAGGTGGTCCTCTTGTCCAAAGATCATAAGTTTCCTCGAAATGATTGCCTCGGATAAAATGATCTAAGACATTAGGGTTACTGCTAAGGCGTCCTAACATTGCTTTAGTGACCACATGTCCCTTAATCGAATTGACCCGAAAACTCCAACGACGGTGCTACCTACTCCTCAATAGTGGGATAGCACTGTCTAAAGGACATTTGCACAGTTTAATTCCCTTTTGAGTAGGTAGATGTTCTTAAGTACTTGCTCCTTTTAAAACAAAAACAAAACTTTTCGCACCTACACTCTCTTCAAAACAAAAATTCTTTTCAAACCCACAATCACAAAGAAAAGCAAACTTTTGAAAACACAATGAGCAAGTACCTAAGAGCCCGTGGATAACCACGGATAGAAAGGGTGCTAACACCTTCCCTTTCTATAATCTACCTCCCGAACCCGAGAAACATCTCGAAAAGGAATTTTTCTGTGCTTTTGTCCTTTCCTTGTTGGATAAAATAAAAGACGGTGGCGACTCTTGCTTACCGCGACATTTTGCAAAAACAAACGCAAACGCGAACCAGCATTCCAAAACAGCAGTTCTATTTCCACCGATCACACTCAGCAATCAAATATTTTGAATCTCCAGCAATGGTCAAGGATTTATTTTCCCCGGCAGCAGTCAAGGGTTTTATTACCCCCAGCTATTAAGGATTTATTTTCCTCAGCAATACAGCAAATCAGCTTACATGCGCATACATTACATCCATATATCATAAACATTGATAAAACACATTTATCGCATCATACATTACATGCAACATAACTTTGTGTTTCAGCTAACATTTTACCCTTTTCGGGATAAGATTAACAACTATCATTAACAATATTCAAAGATTTCAGATACAGTAAAGATACACTCCAGACGCGGAAGTCATTCTGTTGCTCATTCAGATTCAGATTTCAGATACAGTTTAGATACGCTCCAGATACGGATGCCATCCTGATACTTATTCAGACTTCAACTATTAGATACAGATTAGATACGCTCCAGACACGGAAGCTATTCTATTTCTCATTCAGATTCAACTATCAATTTCAAGTTCAGATACACTCCAGACACGGAAGCCATTATGTCACTTATTCAGATCCTAGATACAGTTCAGACACACTCCAGACATGGAAGTCATTCTGCTACTCATTCAGATCTCAACTTCAGATACAGTCCAGATACGCTCCATACACGGTTGCCATTATGTCACTTATTCTGATTTTCCCCAGCTCAGAGACGCTCCAGACACAGATGCTATTTTATTGCTTATTCAGATTCAACATTCAGATACAGCTTAGATACGCTCTAGACATGGATGCTATTCTATTGCTCATTCAAATTCAGTCTCCAGATACAGCTTAGATACGTTCCAGACACGGACACCATTCTGAATACTCATTCTTCTGACTTACAACTCACAATTCAGCAAATATTCTTGGATGGCATATTTAAGCCCATCTCCAACAAGATTCTATAACCTCTCCAAATGGCATCTTTAATCCCATTCCCTTAACTACACTTTGACGAGTGTAAATTTACAGGCACTCTAGTGTCCAATCATCTTTTACCTTCGAGCCACGAACGGCAAAAAACTCGCCAATCTAACTCTTCAGGTTCAAGAAGATTGAACAGGGGAAGCTATTGTACCCCAAAATTTTCCCTCTCATTTTATCAAGATTTTCCTCACAAGACTCTTTGGACTCAAGACCAGATTAGGGTTTGCTCAGCTCAAGGCATCTCCTTGCACTGATAGCCTGAAATTAAGGTTTGAGTTTGCACAAGGATTTTTGGATCATCAATTCTTCATATGACTTGCATACATCATGTTGGACCCCTAAGATTGCTCATACCAAGTTTCAAGCCTTGAATCACATTTTTGACCAGTCAATTGGACAGTTGACCTAAAAATCAGCTGTATTGGGGAAAAAGTCGACCATGGCCAATTTACAGTCAAACTTCATAATTTTTTATCCACAACAACATTATAGGATCCTATGTACCATTTGATCAAGTTTGGATCACAACTCCTCAAGAAATTTGATCAGATCATCAAAAGGGCAAAATGGTCAAAATTAGGGTTTTGATTGAAAAAGGGCAATTTCTGATTTTTAACCTAGCCAATGGCCAATTGGGTTCAAGCATGATTTCAAGGACTCAATATATTCATCTTGACCTAATCACATAGTTCAAAAGATCTCAAATGCATAGGATTGACAGATGAATTTTGCAGTCAACTGATCAAAAGTCAACTGTACACTGAAAAGTCAAACTTTGACTTTTTGGTCAAAATCAAGTGCCAAGAGTCATAATTCATCAAAATATGTCAAAATGTGAAACTTGTTGACCAAGAAACCTAAAATTGCAAATTAGGGTTTTAATTTTAAATTTTTCATAACTTAGAATTTTTCTAAGTTATGGAAATTTCTTTTTTTTCCCAACTTTCCACAACTTTTTCACCATGATGCAATTGGATTCAAAGAAAACTTCAAACATGAAAGTTGTAGTCCTCCATGAAATCTACAACTTTTATTCACAAAGTTTTCCCAAAAGATGCTTGGAACTCAAGTTATGATTTTGTGAATAGGGGTCCATAAACTTTTTAACTTAGTGAAATTTTGCCCTAGTTTAGGCAGGTTTTTGACCTAACTTCATGGCAATTTTTCACCTAGTTCCAAGAGGAATCTCAAAATTCATTTCAAATATGTATTGTAGAGCATGTTAAAAGATTTCCAAAATGTCCAAGAACTCTCCAAGATCATTTGTGGTTAGGGAGAATCGAAGAAGAGAAAATGGTAATTTATCACTTTTGTTCAAGGCATTTTCACAATGGTTCAAGTTGCAAATCTGTCCTAGCATGCTTGTACTTGGAATTACAGGTCCTAATCCTTTCTACACTCCATAATTGAATGCTAATTTAGTGGACAATAGCTTTATTTTGATCTTTGGAGCATTGTACAATGAATTAATCCATTTATGGCATAAAGTTCATAATACTACTTTCATAAAGCTAGCTTTTTACAACTTTGCAAATCTTGAGCCATGGACCTGATCTTTTGTTGCAAACAAGATCCACAAACATCAGGCAAAGTACACCAACCCTATGCAGCTAACAAGCAAGCCTGTACAGGCCTTTGGCATTGGTCATGTCAACATTCTTCAAAAGCAAGCAAACTTGCAAAAATCAAGACAACTTGTGTATCTGTTAAAGGCAAGCCTTAGCATCATTTGAAACAACCTCAGAACTTTGTAACAAGCCTAAGCACGAATCCATAGCATCCCAAACACCCTCAAACACCAAAATCACACTTTTCTGCCCAAACAGAGCATCATCTGCAGAACACTTGCCAACTTGAAACTTGCTTGTGCGTTTTGCCTTTCAACACTTGAAACATCTTCCCTACATCACATCCAAGTTATCCAGGCCCATGTCTTGCAACTGTGAGCTCAGTTTCACACTTCACCACTTTCATTTTGCAAGATTGCAGGTTGACTCGTGCAAGGAGTTTTAGCCAACTACAAGGCAAGCTGAGCATTGGAAAAGCTTGAGGGAACTTCAAGGAAGCTCACACGATCTTCAAGCCTCACTCAAAGTTCCCACATTGCCATATCCAAATTCAACTGAACAAGATTCAAGATCAGAAGCGCGCGTGAAGCCAAGGCCAGGGATGAAGTTGGTGTTCTGGGCCTGGCGCCTTGGGCCTGCTACTATTCACACCCCTCAGTTTACTTTTGCACCCCCCTGATTCATATTTTGTTATTTTTCATTTTTTTTTACTTTTATGATTATTGACTTTAATAATTTTTTCTGAACATTAAAAATACCCAAAAATATTTTCTTTATTTTTTGCATTTTTATTTTATTTTTATTTTGTTTTTTGCATAATAAAATAGTTTACTAGAATAAATAGAAATCCATTTTCTTAAAAAATGGTAAAAACATTTAAAAATACCATGCATTTTTTATTTTATTATTTTTCACACATAAAATATTATTTTCATACATATTTTATTTTATTTATTATTTCTTGTAAAAAATAGATAAAATGAATAATATAAAACATATTTTCCTTTAAAACAAAATTAGGGTTTCCCCTTTCAAAAATAATATTTTTTTTCTTATTTTTAGAACTTGAATAATTTATTTTTCTCACATACATAAAACAATTACAAAATATTTTTGCATATTTACTTTTTATTGCATATTTAAATAATTGTTTATTTATTTATTGTACAATTAATTCAATTGGGTTGTAATAGTAAACTAGGTTTTTATTTTGAGCAATATCCCCCATTCAAAACTTGTATCCCCCCTCCCATAATATTGTTGTAATAGCTTAGATTTACTTTACGCAATTTATTGCATTATATACATGTTTAGTAAATTAGGGTTTGTATGATAAAGACAAAAAATTAAACAAATAGCAAGACCTAACACAAGACAAAAATGCATGAAAAATGACAACACATTGCACACAAGCAACTGTAGGGTTTCACCCACTTGGTTGCCTAAACAAATGGCCATGGTATGCATGCAAGGTATCTTGGCAAAACAAAACAAAACAAAACAAAAAGATTATAGTCCCTCGATGACGCTAGACAAGGTTGCCTAAAAACAAAAATGATCTTGGTCCCTAAAACTTGCTAAGATACTTGGCACCATTGCTATCATGGTCATACGATGACCCACGCCCGTCCCCTTTAACATCCAAAGATAGGGTTGTCTACCAAAACAATGGTAGGTCAACAATGTCAAAAGAATAAAAATGTACAAGAAAGACTTTTGAGTGGGTAGATATACTTCTAGTTACTTGATCATTTCAAAAACAATCCTTGTTATTTTTAAAAACAAACACGCACACATTTCAAAAACAATTTCCAAACAACTTTCAAAACATTGAAACATTTTTCAAAAGACAAACATCTTTGTATACATTCTTACGAACAAGAATCATTACAAAGATTGCCAAAACGATGGCCTCTTTTCAAATACTTTCAAAACCACACAAAGCACCATTTCAAACAATTGGAAAAGCAAAGCAAGTGATCTAAACAAGTAACTAAGAGCCCATGGAAAACCATGGATGAAAAGGGTGCTAGCACCTTCCCTTTTCATAATCTACCTCCGAACTCAAGAAAACGTCTCAAAGGTTTTTCCTGTGCTTTTTGACCTTTCCTTTTGGATAAAATAAAAGTCGGTGGTGACTCTTGCTAAATCGAAACATTTGCGAACACAAAGGCAAAACCTCAAGTCAGTTCTCCCACCGTATCACAACAGGTTTGTAGTTACAACAGTTCAACCGTAGGTAAAGGTGTTGTTACCTAAAACGACGGTGGGGGGGAAGACGACAATGCATGGTGCTCCCTGATTTGCTTGTTTGAATTTCGCGCGTTGGTTGGCCCTACTAGCTTATTTTTGCATATTATATTCATTGTTTATACCACTTACAAGTTAACATCATGGCTTAGATGGCTGGGGCGAAAGCCTTTGATGCACATGTCCTGGGTTCGATCCTAGGTGTGTGCATTTTATTATTTTCTTGATTATTCCAAGTAGATCCCATGCATTGCAGCAGTGCACGTCTACCCAATATCCTTGTGCTTCACCATCAGATCCATCAGCCATGTGGATCCAACGTCACATAGAGAAGAGCCTACCATACACCCTAGGTCAACCCATGCATTGGATCAAACGAAGTCAAATAGGCCTTAGCCTTTTTGGACCCAGAAATTCAGTTTTCACCCCCTCTTTCAGCATTGCAACCAGGCCCATTTATTTCTTTTCTTATTTCTTTTCTTTGTTTTATTTAATTCTTTTAATATTTCTTTAATCATTTCAATTAACAAATTAATCTTTTTCATAAAAAAATATAAAATCAAGGTCTCACAAAATTAGGATTAGTTTTTTTTTATTATTTATCAAAATTAATTTAATTTAGTCTAAATTAGAAAAACTATAATTTGTTTTCAAAAATAAAATCAAATAGGAATTAGGTTAAACTTTTGATTTTTTTTCTCAAATAAATAAAAATACAAAAATAGGTTTTAAAATAAATTAGTTTATTTTTCTTAAATTTAAAATTAATTAGAATTAGGATTTTTTATCTTTAGTTTAATTGTTTCTTTATTTTCTTAAAATAACAAAACAAAACAAAAACCTTTTTAGTTAATCGCAATTAGGTTTAGGCAAGGGTCAAAATCCTAATTATCTCGTATTCGATTCAACGCGCGCATATTATTCATTTTGTCAATATTGTTGTAACCGTGCATGGTTTGTAATAGTTTAATCTAGGATTTTTATTTATCGCTTTTTCCCGGGTTTTTTTTTGCTATGTAATTAATCCCCCTCCCTGAAGCCTTGTAATAGCGTAGATTTACTTTTTCACATTTTTAATCTCTGCAAATACTTAAACTATTTAGATGTATGCTAATAGGATTGTATGACAAGAATGCATGACAAATTTAATACAGTTAGAAAACCCTAATGTGAAAAGATAAATAACTGAAACAAATCACTCGCACATATCACTCCTAGGGTATACTCACACTTCGGTTGCCTTCGGTAAACGATCATTAAGCATAAAGTGTCTTAGTGGTTACCCTTCTGTCAAAAAGATCAAATGTCCCGTTTAGATGTTGCCTCAGAATGTTGCCTCAGAAAGGTTGTCTCGGAAAAGTTGCCTCAAATATGATCTTAAGACTCTAGGGTTATTACTAAGGTATCCTAACATCGCTTTAGTGATCGTACGTCCCTTTCGAATTGTCTCTTACAAACTCCAACGACGGTGCTACCTATTTCTCAATAGTAGGATAGCGCTGTCTAAAGGAACAAGAATAGAAACAATCTTTTTTTCGAGTAGGTAGATGCTAGTAGGTACTTGCTCAAATCAAAAAATTTCACACTTACACTTTTCAAACAAACTTTCAAAACAACTTCGTCACACTTTTGAGGACTGATACAAGGGTTATCACGAAGTAAAACATTTTCAAAAATAAAGCACATACACAAGCAATTTTAAAGGATGAGCAAGTACCTAAGAGCCCATGGAAAACCATGGATAGAAAGGGTGCTAACACCTTCCCTTTCTATAATCTACCCCCGTAGTCAAAATCTCGAAAAAGGATTTTTTTTCTGTACTTTTTTCCTTTCCGATTGGATGAAATAAAAGTCGGTAGTGACTCTTGCTTACCGCGACATTTTGCGAACACAAACGCAAAATACAAAACGCAAACCAGCATTTCAAAACAGTCGGTTCTGCCACCGTATCACAACATTCACCCACAATTTTTTCATCTCCTTCCTCGCTTCGATTAGGGTTTTTACTTCCCCTTTTTTTGCCTTCACTAGTATGCATTCCACATACCTTGATTTCCACAGCTACTTCTTCCTCATCTCTGATTGTCTCAGTCCTCCGGCTAGAAACAAGATAAGATTTTAGTGTCGACAGCAAAGAAGGCACCTTTGATGGCCGCCCTCTCCTCTTCGATCCCATCTCTCCGACCCATGTAATAATAATAATAATAATAATAATAATAATAATAATAATAATAATAATAATAATAATAATAATAATATTAAACCACCATTAATAATAATAATATAATATCTATATATAAAATATAACAATATAATATTTTCCTATTAATAATAATAAAATAAAAAATAACAATAATATAATATTTAACAAATTATTATTATTATTATTATTATTATTATTATTATTATTATTATTATTGTTATTATTGTCATTATTTTTATTCTTATTATTATTTTTAATATAATGCTAATTTAATAAATTTAATCTATATATAAGTATGGTGTAGAAAAATAGATGTTAACATAGCATGCCTGTATTGAAATTCATGAGACAAGTTTTAGAAATTTTTATGCTCACGTAGAAAATAACAATTCAGATATTTGACACGTGTTCATGCACTTGCATCTACGAAGAGTATGACCTTAAATTAGATGAGTGCATTCCCCAAAGATACAAAAGTGCAGATATCAGGCAGTCTATAACCCTATCATTTACCTCTAACATGGTTATGGCAGAATACCCTGATGTTCAACTACCAGTCTACATAAGGATGTCAGGAAGACCATAGAAGAAAAAGAATCTTAAGCAAATTTAAATTGATGGATCTAGTCCTAAATTTATAAGGGTGGGAATAATGACTATTAATAAATGTCTTAGTATTTTAATTACTCGGTTTTTGATGTAATTAATCTGGTACAACTGAGAACACCGTTTGACAGTATAAACTAAAAACATAGTTTGACAGTATAAACTAAAAACACAGTTTGACAAACTGGTATAATTAAGAACACGATTTGACAATATAAACTAAAAACATAGTTTGGCAAAACTATGGTTAAAAATTAAGAACATTTTTTGATAAAAAACATAGTTTGATTTGACAATATAAACTAAAAAGATAGTTTGACACTAAAAAAAATAACAATTAACTTTGTCACGTTGCATTGAGGTGTTCAAAATCGAATCGATCTAATAAAAAATTGTTTATCGAACTGAATCAAATCGAAAATTTCATAAAAATACATTTGATTCAAATGTGTTTGGACAATTTTCTAATAGAGCCATATTATTTGGTTTGGTTTGCGGTTTGTATTTTACTAATCAAACTAAATCAAACTGAAATACATTATATTACAAAATCTTATAAACTATTATATTATTTTTTTTAATTCTTTAAAAAAATCAATAAGTACTATTTATATATTTTATCGTATTTTTATATGATATTTATTTTAATGTACATATCAACAAAAATCAAAATTTTATTTATTTATAAATACTATTATTTTTATTTGAAATGAAATTGTTATATATTTATTTTTGTTTACATTTTTAATTAGTTGACATTGATAAAGATAAGATAAATATCTCTTTATATATAAAATATTGATGCTAGTGGAGTAACTTCTATACACTTGTTTATAACTACACAATATAGTATTTCAAATTTATTTAAGAATATAATTTCACGTACATTATCCTTTAGACATAATATAAAATTGTAAGACACAATTCTTATTTATGAATTAAATTATAAATTTATTTTGACAATTATCAACTTATTTTATAGTAAGTATGAATGATTAAACACAAAATTATGTAATACTTTATGTGTGTATGTATGATTCAATGAAAATCATATAAAAAACAAATCAACCGAACCAATCCAAACTGAATTGGTTTAGTTTAGTTTGGTTCGGTTTATTGCTAAAAGTAAATTGAACCAAACAAAATGACATTTTTTTCTCTTACGGTTTAGATGACTTTTAATGTCAAAACCGACCAAACTGCACTACTAATACCCCTAACATTACATTCAACTGCATAACATTACATTCAACTACATAAAATCAATTCAGCTGTATAAAATAACCTAAACTATAACATTACATCCAACTACATAAAAGAACATAAACCTTAAATTTACACAAACAACTTGTACATTAAAACAATCAAAACAATTTTTTTTTTAAAGTCTTCCAAATTTTCTTCCACTTCATTGTGTTCTTTAGATCCATTTCAAGTTCTACAAGTTCTTGCTTTTGTGCCTCAATTGTGGCTTTTTGTGTTTCAAGTTTATGCAATTGCTCTTCATTTACTTTATTTAAAATTTCTAACCTCATTTTTTGCTTCATCATAAAATGACCATTCTTATCTTCTACTTCTTCGTATAATCAATCAAAGAAACAACACCCAGTTTGAGTAGTGTTGGAAATCCACCAATACTCTATGATGAATTTCGACCACCACTGATGATTAGTTATGACCAACAAATAAAAGAACAATGGAGATATTTCTGCAGAATTTCTATTCTGCCCACAAACTGTGGAATATTTATTAATTCACTTTGCAACTGCAAAATACTGTGAATGAGTTGATTACAAAATAGGGGTTACTCCCTCTATTTATAGATTTAGGTTAGCTTGCTCCCTAAGCTAAAACCCAAGCCCAAAATATCTTTTTACTAAATCAAATCTAATCTAGATTTAAATTCAAATTTATTTAAATCTAAACAAATCAAATATTCTTTTAACACATATGAATTACAATTTAACACACCACCTAATTCATTGTGTCTAAACTGTCTATGTTCATCACGCCCCTTAGCTTTCTGAATAATTCGACCTGCACTCCCTTTGTCATGATGTCTGCAATCTGATTCTCAGTTCTGCAGTGTTCCAAGTTCATCTTCCCATCTGCTACCTGCTCTCGAAGATAATGGAACCTCATTTCGATGTGCTTACTTCGACCATGTGCTATTGGGTTCTTTGCCAGATTGATAGCTGATATACTGTCTATCTTCATGGTAATTGCTCCATGATTTTTCCCTGTTATCTCTTCAACCAAGTTCACCATCCAGGTTACTTGACATGCACAAAGAGAAGCAACTATGTATTCTGCTTCGCATGATGATAATGCCACTACTGGTTCTTTTCTCGAACTCCAAGCAATTGTTGCACCACCTAGCATAAACACATATCCTGTTGTTGACTTTCGATCTTCAGCATCACTACACCAACTCGAATCAGTGTATCCCACTAACTTGCATTCTTTTCCTTTATCAACTGCAGGGAACAGAATGCCATAATCGAAAGTTCCTTTGAGATACCTTAGTATCCTCTTTACTGCTGCTAGATGTGATACCTTTGGCTTCTGCATGAATCTACTTACCATACCTACACTGTATGCTAAGTCAGGCCTTGTATGACAAAGGTATCTCAATGATCCAATAAGTCTTCTGTATTAGGTTGGATCAACATCATCTTCATCTGCATCTTTCGACAGTTGCAGTCTTGGTTCTGCAGGTGTCGAAGTTGCATTGCATTCTTCCATCTCAAACCTCTTGAGAATTTCTCCTGTATATCTTCTTTGATGCATCATCAAACCTCTACTGCTCTTGTAGAATTCGATACCAAGGAAATATGAAATCTCACCTAAATCAGACATTTCGAATTCCTTGCTAAGGTCAACTTTGAAGTCTTCGATTTCACTTTTACAGCTACCTGTTATCAACAAATCATCTACATAGAGACATAGTATAAGCAATTTACTCTTGCTTCTTCTTACATATACTCCATGTTCAGTTATGCACTTCACAAATTCCTTCTCCCTTAGAAAACTATCAATTTTCTTATTCCAAGCCCTTGGAGCTTGTTTCAAACCATACAGGGCTTTATGTAGCATGTACACCTTTCTTTCTTCGTCATGTTTCACAAACCCAACTGGTTGTTTAACATAGACTTCTTCATCTAAGGGTCCATTTAGGAATGCACACTTCACGTCCATCTGACATATGTGCCAACTGTTGATTTCTACTAGACCAACAACCAACCTGATTGTTTCGATACTAGCAACAGGTGCAAAAACTTCGTCGAAATCTATTCCTTCTTTCTGTAGAAATCCTTTCGCCACAAGTCTTGCTTTGTGTCGAGTTACTTCACCTTTCGAATTAGTCTTCACTTTGTATACCCACTTGACATCAATTGCCTTCTTTCCTTGGGGCAATTCGACAAGTGACCAAGTGTTGTTGTCTTCGATAGACTTTACTTCTTCGTTTATTGCTTTCACCCACTTCGAATCCTTGAATGCTTCAGCTGCATTAACAGGTTCGACATCTGCATAGAAAGCATAATGTACCAGCTCACCTTCATCATCTATCACATCATCTGATGTAATCACACAATCTTGCAATCTTGCAGGCATGCGTCTTGTTCTTTGAGGTCTGCTTGTACTGGGTATATCTGCTGGCTCCTCTTGTCGAACTTCTCTTTTGACCTGAGTTTATGGCTCTTCGAATAAGATTCCCACTGAATCTTTCTTGACATTTGCAGTCCAATCCCATTCTTTGAACTCATCTATGATCACGTCCCTGCTGATCACAATCTTCTTGTTCTCTGGATCGAACAACTTGTAGCCTCCTGTCGAATGATATCCAACTAGGATCATTTGACTTGACTTGTCATCAAGTTTCTTTCTCAACTGATCTGCCACATGTCTATGTGCAATAGATCCAAATACTTTCAGATGACTCAATCTAGGCTTCACACCAGACCAACATTCTTCGGGAGTAATTCCTTCTAGCTTCTTTGTAGGACTTCTGTTCAAAATGTATGTTGCAGTCGAAACAGCTTCACCCCAAAACTCTTTGGGTAAATTCTTGCCTTTCAACATACTTCTCACCATATTCATGATGGTTCAATTTTTCCTTTCTGCAATTCCATTTTTCTGTGGAGTATAGGGTGGAACCACCTCATGCACAATCCCTTCCTTTTCACATAATCTGTCGAAGTCTTTCGACACATATTCTCCTCCACCATCAGTTCTCAAAACTTTGAGCTTTCGACCATGGACTTGAACTTGGTGAATACTTTGATCACTTCACTTTTCTTCTTGATCAGGTAAGTCCATAACTTTCGACTGAAATCATCTATGAATGTAACAAAGTATTTGTTACCTCCCATCGAATCCACCTGGATTGGTCCACATACATCAGAGTATATGATTTCGAGACTAGCCTTCGATCTGCTTCCTGCATCCTTGCTGAAGCTATTCTTGTGTTGCTTCGCCTGCACACATTCTTCACATACTTCGTTTGGAATATCAATTTCAGGCAATCCTGAAACCATATTTCTTCTCTTCAAATCTCTGATGTCTCTAAAGTTGAGATGACCTAGTCTATAATGCCATATCCATTCATCTCTGCTAGCTGCAATCGAAAGGCACTTGTGCTCCATCACATTTAGTTCAATCTTGAAGGTTCGATTCTGAGACATAGGAGCCTTCAAGATTACCCTCCCATTTTCATCAACAACTCTCATCAACTTATCTTCGATTGACACTTTATAATTCTTTTCGACCAACTGCCCTATACTGAGCAAATTGCTCTTTATGCTTGGTATGTACAATACATTCGAAATTACAGACTTCTTGCCATCTTTCCTCATGATCATAACATCACCAATACCTTCAGCTGCTAGGGTGTTGTCATTTGCAAATTTTACCATATTTTTCGTTGAGGGTTTTATATTGACGAACCAGTCTTTCCTTCCAGACATATGTGATGAACATCCTGAATCCAAGTACCATTGGTCCTTGAATCTATCTTCACCTTTTGTTGTGACCATCAGCATCATCTCTTCTTCTTCTTCATGTTTTGCAAGCTTTGCATCACTTTCTTGATTCTTTCGTTTTTTTGGACAATCACTCGAATAGTGTCCATATTTCTGACAATTGTAACATTGAATGTGACTTTTATCAGGTTTTCGACCACCACCTCTTCCTCTGTTTGCAGCACCACCTCTTTGATTGCCTTGGTGTGGTCTTCTTTGATTCGACATGTCTCCTTCGATTTGGTTTCCTCTACCATTCGGTTTGTTGTAGCCACCTCTACTTCTGTCGAAATACTTTCCTTTGCCTTTGGTTTCTTTTGCTGAATGTGCCTGCAAGGCTACATCACTCTTCGATTTTCCTGCAGCTCTTTCGTTCATTCTTTGTTCATGAGATTCTAGCGTCCCTTGAAGCTCTTCCTTTGTCAATTTCGACAAGTCTTTCCCTTCTTCGATCTCCACCACTATATGGTCGAACTTAGGAGCTAAGGATCTCAGGATCTTCGAAACAACAGCTCTTATTGTTAATGTTTCTCCACATGTCTTGATTTGATTCACTAGTTTTGTAACTCTAGTGAAGAAATCAGATATGTTTTCACTGTCTTCCATCTGAAGCAGTTCATAGGTTCTTTTGTGAGTTTGTAACCTCACTTCTTTCACCTTCTCAGCGCCTCCAAAAGACTTCTCAAGGATCTCCCAAGCTTCTTTTGCAGATTCTGAATCACCAATCTTCTCGAAATTGTCTGGGCTGACACATTGATGAATTATAAACAATGCTTTATAACTCTGCTTCTCAGATTCTGTATATTTCTTCTTTTCTTCTTCTGAAGCGTTTTCGCCAAGAGCTTCGACTCCATCTTTTACAAGGTCCCAAAGGCCTTGACACCTTAATAGGACTTTCATCTGCTTGCAACAATTCTCATAGTTGTCAACTTTCAGAATTGGCAGCGTTGCTGGATAGTTTCATTCCCATAACTTGTCATCGTGAATTCTTCAATCGTTCTTGATTGACACTTCCCTTGAATCGTAACACAAGCTCTTGATACCAGATGTTGGAAATCCACCAATACTCTATGATAAATTTCGACCACCACTGATGATTAGTTATGACAAACAAATAAAAGAACAATGGAGATATTTCTGCAGAATTTCTATTCTGCCCACAAACTGTGGAATATTTATTAATTCACTTTGCAACTGCAAAATACTGTGAATGAGTTGATTACAAAATAGGGGTTACTCCCTCTATTTATAGATTTAGGTTAGCTTGCTCCCTAAGCTAAAACCCAAGCCCAAAATATCTTTTTACTAAATCAAATCTAATCTAGATTTAAATTCAAATCTATTTAAATTTAAACAAATCAAATCTTCTTTTGACACATATGAATTACAATTTAACAAGTAGAATTTTGTATGAATTTAGAAACCACACTTTCAATGTTACAAAATAATCTATGTTTTAGAAATATTCAGAATGATGAAGAATTTTAGACTGTTTACCCTAAAGTGTGGGTATCCTCATATTTGCTTTCCATAACTGTTAATTGTTGTTTCCCAGAGAAGAATAGTTATATACCCACACTGGAAATTGAGCCTCCATTGCAACTTCAAGCTTAAATAAATCTCTGAATCATAACTCCCATAACTTTTGTCTTCGTGTTTACCAGATTGTTTCACAATAGAAGAACAACACCTCAAACTTATTTGTATATTCTATTGAGATGACAAATGAAGTGATGAACGACCACCCATGAATGGCTTACAATTATGAATAATGATTGTACACATGATGAACATAACTGGATTAGAGTTTGAGGATATGGAAATTATAGAGAGAATACCCAAATTGAATTATTTTTCCTAATTCAATTTAGGATTCATATGTATGAGTAAAACAAGGGACATTATGGTGGTGATGATGCATCCGCCAAGTGGGATGTCACATAGACCACAATAAACTTTGTTTGAGGGAATTAGAAGGTAAGGACGTATATATGTGACACTTAATAATAAGTTTATGGAGCAAAATAATATTTTTAAAAATTAAGGGACCAAATTAGATCCTGAGTCAGAGATAAGGGACAAAAATGGTATTAAGCTTCAATATTAATTTGTTCTGATTTTAAAAATCTAAATATAGAGCATAATAAAATCCGTCTAAAACATCTCAGTCTTTTGAAAACCAATAGCGATAAATACATATGCACATAAGTATCCTCTCAAAAAATATGAGAAATGTAATTGTGCATGTTTTTTTGTTAACTTTATACATTTCAACAATATATTTTGTTGTGCCAAGAAACAATACTATAATTTTTAAAAGATATAATAAATAGTTGAGACTTAGTGTTACGTAAACTGTTAAGATTGAATAGATCCATACTTGAATCGTGAACGAAATCACTTTTTTTATAATTATTTTAAGCACTCTAAAATATCTTAGAGTTGGATTTCAAGAATACCCATGATAATTCAGCCTACAATCGAGTTTGCACAAGAATGATAAAAACTCAAATATAGACAAGAGAATCTGAAATTTTGTGAAGAGGATGTACGTTTTTGTGATGTGATTTTTAAATTTAAAATAATATATTTATATGCCATGTTAGTGTTGTTTCACAAGGTTGCAACACTTCATGAAGTGTTGCCTATGTCCGAATTAAAAATTCAAACACATGCAACAACCAAAAAATAGGAGCAAGGATTATTTGCTCAAGTGCCGCCTACAAGCCTCCACCAGCGCCTCTACGCCCACGCCCTTAGACCCAGTCTCGAAGAGGGGGTGTTTGGATAAGAAAAGTGGTATAATGCTTGGGACCACCACATTTGTCCATGTGGAACTTTATCCCCTTTAGCTCCTTTATTGAGTTAATGATTTTAACTCTTTATAAAGACTTTTGGTGTGACTACCACTTTTTATGTGGGACTATTTCCTATGTCTTTATTGTCATTTACTCACTTGCACATTTTTTGTTATTTTTGAACACACCCATGGACATTTATTATTCATAAATTACAACAATCTACCACTTGTTCTAATAATGACAAGACTAATTCCAGAAAAGAGAAACAAATAATGTTAATACATTTAAGTATCTTTTAATTTTAGACTTAACCTTAGTAATGACAACACAAAGTCTAATCTGAATTTTAGGTAGAAATACTTTTAAACCGTTATTCCTTGTTGTGATACGGCGGGAGAACTGACTATGAGTTTTGCGTTTGTATTCGCACTTGTGCGGTTGAGCAAGAGTCGCCACCGACTTTTTATTTTATCCTAAAGGAAAGGTTAAAAAAGCACAGCAAAAACCTTTTGAGATATTTCGTGGGTTCGGGGGGTAGATTATGAAAAGGGAAGGTATTAGCACCCTTTTCATCCATGGTTATCCATGGGCTCTTAGTTACTTGGTTTTTAGATCACTTGCCTTGATTTTTCGATTGCTTGAAAATGGTGTGTGTGTGTGTGTGTTTTTGAAAATGTTTTGGAAGAAGATGCCTTGTCTTAGGCTACCCTGGTAACAATTCTTTACTCGAATATTTTACAAAGGTGTGTATCTTTTCGAAAAGATGTTTCAAATGTTTTTGAGAGTTTGTTTTGAAAGTGTTTGTGGAATGTGGTTTTTGAAAAGAAGGCAAGTGTTTTTGCAAGTTGATCTCAAGTAACTAAGAGTTTTGTCTACCCTATTGTACTCAAAGGTTTTCTCTATGTTTTCAACCCTTTTCAACAATTTTGTTCCACCATTGATTTTGATGGACTATCTTGCGTTTAGGATGTTTGTTCGGGACGGGCGCGGGTCATCGTATGGACCATGAATGCAATGGTGCCAAGTGTCTTTGGCAATTTGCTTTGAAGGGACTATGATCATTCCATTTAGGCAACTTTCGAAAGCGTCATCGAGGGACTTATGATCATTTGGATTTGTTTTGCCAAAAAAACTCGACGTGCAAGCATGGCCCATTTTGGAAGGTAACATGTGGGATTACCCTAGAGGGTGCAAGTGTGATTGTGTATTGATTTCATGTATTTGTCTTGTATTAGGTTATCTAGCGTTTGATTTTATGTACATGCAAACCCTAGGTCTAACCATAGTATAATTGAAAGCGGTAAATTGCAAGAATTTAAAGTCTACGCTATTACAAAATAAGTATCCGGGAGTGGGGGTACAAATTTACGAATGGGGATGAGACTTAGGAATGTAGTGTCCAATAGATTACAACCAAATCGAATCGATCAAATGTAAATGTAACGAATATACAAATATAAGCAAACGTATAATGTATCAAGTGTAATTGTTCATGTATGTAATTATTTATAGGTTAGGAAAATGTGAATTTAAATGTGTATTAAGCATTGTTTAACCTAAATGAAAAGAATTAAATATCTATTTACTTAATCTTTTGTACTTTTTTGTATATTGTTAATAAGTATTTTAATTAAATGTTTTAAAGTTTATGTATATTGAAAAATATATTTTAAGAGTGTTAAAGTATTAATGTACAAATTAAGTATTAATCTTAAGAAAAATTATATATTTATGTACAAATATTTATTTTGCTTAAAAGAAAAGGAAAATGTTTTCAATTTTAATTACATTGTGTATATAAAAAATGTATACAAATTAATAACTAAAAATGTTTTAAGTTAAATAAAGAATGAGTTTTAATTAAAAGGATAAGTTATATTCAAGGTTACAAAAAAGAATAATTTAATGTAAGAAAAAGGGTTATGTTAAATAACAAAGGGTTTTAAATTTTAAAGAAAAGGGTTTGAATGGGCCCAAACCCAAAAGTATTCAGAAGCAGGGGGGTGTCATTTAGGAATACAGTAGGCTTTAGGCGTGGTTGAAACGGGCAAGGCCCAAGTTCTTGAACGATTAGCTTAGGGTTCATTGTTTTTCTGTTCATTTGGGATATTTGGCTTAGGGTTTGTGAGCAGCGGCGGCGTTCGTCTTCTATCCTCCTCGTCTTCGTTCATCCTTCGCCATAGACTCAGAACTCTGATCTTCTCGCCTTAGCCACCAGCGTTACCACCTCTTCTCCCCTCAGATTGCTTAGGCAACGATCAAACACGGTAGTGTATCGTCTCAAACTTGTTAGGCGTTTTAGATTTTTGCATGTCATGATTTTATATTCTGATTTTGTGTTCATTTTGTTTGTTTAACGAGGTTGTGAAAAAGGATGAGGAGAGAATGTTCTACCTTGACAGAGGAGGGGAAGAAGGGAGTTTGGAGGCGCTTCGGAGGCTTTGATGGGCGGAGGGGATGCGCGATGAGACTAGCTTTTTGGTGACCCTGGTTAGGTTTTGTGATGTTGACAAAATATCTGAAAGCCCCTTTTTCCTTCTTTCTCTTATCGCCTTGAATGTTTCTGTTTGGTTGCCTTGGTACGCTTTGTCTCTCTGACTTTCTTCTTCTCTTTTACTGCCTCGATACCTCTGTATGCTTGCTTTTTGTATGATGCTTTATTATCCTTTGAAACGCTTGTTGCCTTTGAGTTGCCTTTGAACGTTTGTTGCCTTTGAGTTGCCTTTGAACGTTTGTTGCCTGTGATGAAAATTTCTGAGGCTTATGTGTATGCTCTTTTTTTGTGTTTGAGTTGAATGGTTTTGGACATATGTTGAGTTGGTTGGTTCTAGGGCTTGACAGGTTAACTTGTTTTGGGTTTGGTTGTTTTGAATGTGATGATAGGCAGGTTATGCTTAGCACTGTCTTTGACAAAGGTTTATATGTTAATGGTTAAGGCAGGACAGGTTTTATGTTAGGCCTTTGACAGGTTCTACTTAGGCAGGTATGACAGGTTCAATGCTTCAGTGGGTTTTATGCAGGCTGTTGTGTTATCTGGTTTTTTGAGTTTGATGATAGGCAGGTTTGAGTCTTGACAGGGTTTTGAATGGTAAGGCTTTTGGTGTTGAAACTGGCAGGTATTGGCATATGCAGGTTATCTGGTTTTAAGCTTGTTTAAGCCTTTAGGCCTTGACAGGTTTTTGCTTGGCTTGAGGCTTAACAGGTTTATGCTTAGGCAGGTATGAGGCACAGGTTTAATGCAGGTTAATGGCCTTTTTGCAACTGGTTTTTGTGTTTTAGTTTGAATGGTACAGGTACAGGTTTTGTGAGGTTTCAGCAGGTGCAGGCTTGTGTGTTATCTTAGTCCCTGCTTCTGTTTGTGATCTCCTCCTTTTATCCACTGTGTTCAGTTTGTTTTATATTCTTTTTCTTCCTGCCTAAAGCCTAAACCTGCTTTCTTTGCTCTCTTTTTCTTCTCTCTCAGTACAGTTTGCATTAAAATAATGTTATGCTTTGTACTTTTTTTTTTCTGAAAGGGCCACTTGGGAAATGATGAAAAGGAGATAGTTGCTTGCATATCAATTTTCCTCTGCATATTTGTCCCTTCTTTTGACAGCTTCTTGTACTTTGTATCTTTTCAAATCTTCTTCTTTGATAGCTTGGGTAGCCTTGTGACAGTTTGACAGCAAGTTTGAATTTTTCAGTTTGGACTTTGTAGTTTGATTTGCACTTTGGAGTTTTGAGATTTGAACTTATGCAGTTTGGACAATTTTTGAATTGTGCAATTTTGACTTTTGTGCATTCATTTTTAGCAAATAAAAATTCGTCCCTCTTTGTGAACCGGGAGAAATCCCGTGATTTGCAGAGAGGGTTAACTGATCCCAATCAGTGGCCCTTAATGATGAATTTTATATTTGTCTCTTTTATTTATCTGCTATTGACTTTCCTTTTTTTCATTTGCAGATAAAAAAAATAAAATGGAGCACTGGAGCAAGGGATAGCAGATGAAGAAATGAAGATTAGAAAAAAAATGTTTAGGATAGTCTTTTTATTTAATTTTAAATTACTGTAAAATTATTGTTGTAAACAAATTGTAAACAATAATTGTACGAATAATTTAAAAGTAAATAAAAGGTTTTTATCCAATTAATTCTTTTTTATCCTTTATTGTTTATTTATTATTTAAAATTCTTTGAATTAAAATAATTGAAAAATAAATTCCAATCACTTAATTTTAGAATAATAAATAATTTAAATAAACAAAGCTTTAGCATTTGATCAGTTAAACCTGGCATTTCCAACATCCAAAGCAAAACAACAATTAATCAAAACAACTGATCAGGCGCATTCCCTTCTTACTGATTTCTTACAAAACACTGTAAATCCAAACTGAATGTATCCTTTGACTGGTTCGATCAAACAAACGTGAATTCAATCCAAATGCATTCTTTTACTGATTAAGTCAAACAACGCGAATTCAAACCCAAATCTCGGAATAACTTGCAAAGCATCGTAGAATTAAATCTTTCTGAGGAACCGCGCACGAAAATCCTAATTCCTGATTAAATGCCAAAGAGTGTTCGCCTGATCAAAGTTGATCCAAAATCAACCAAAACCCTAAACCAACTGTTTGAAACATTCCAGAGCCCTGAAAAATCAATAAAACCCTAATTGCGTCTGACTGACGAGAAAAGTCCGTTTGACCGATTCTTGAGCCAGTTTGAAAGATCAGGAAAATCCTGAAGCTGTGATTTCTTGTGGTAAAATGCGAGGGCAAATTTTGGGGTACAACAGTTGCCCCTGTTCAATCTTCTTGAACCTGAAGAGTTAGATTGGCAAGTTTGCCTTTCGCGACTTGAAGGTAAAAGAAGATTGGACACTAAAGTGCCCAGAAAATTTGCACTCGGTGATGTGATGGTAGAGGTGAATGGGCTTAAAGATGCCATTTGGTGATGGGCTTAAAGATGCCATCTGATGCGATAGAATCTTGTCGGGGGATGGGCTTAGAGATGCCATCTGGAAATGGGCTTAAAGATGCCATTTGGAAATGGGCTTAAAGATGCCATTTGATGACTGCTGGTAGGAGGATGGGCTTATAGATGCCATCTGGAAATGGGCTTAAAGATGCCATTTGGAAATGTTGAACTGTATGTCAAATGGTGAGTGGACGAGT
Organism: Vicia faba; assembly: GCA_948472305.1. Classification (NCBI taxonomy): domain Eukaryota; kingdom Viridiplantae; phylum Streptophyta; class Magnoliopsida; order Fabales; family Fabaceae; genus Vicia; species Vicia faba. The sequence goes on from OX451739.1 coordinate 1,303,297,100, forward strand.
ATCAGACAGGCACCCATGTTTTGGAACATCTCTGAATTAGGGGTCCGAGTAAGCAATAGATTGACATCCATGTTTGGAGAATCCGTAAACTATTTTGAAGTTGAGATTGAATAAGCAATAGAGCCACATTTGTTGTTGGGAAGCGTCCGTAAACTGTTTTCAAAAGTTGGCATCTGAACAAGTGATAGATTAATATCCGTTACTGGAGAACCCGTGAACTGTTTTCAGAAGTTTGAGAGGAAGAGGAACCGGTGTAGGGATTCCTGATGATGTGCTCGTATAAAACTGCATGTGGATGGATTTGGAATAAGTATCAGAATGTCGCCGTGTCCGGGTCACATCTGAACTATTTCTGGATGAATCTTGGGAGATGATCTTTGTCTGTCGACTGATCTTACCTGAAAAGGCAAAGGGTTAGTTGTATGCAATGTTATGATGCATGATGCAATGTATGTGACATCAATGTTTATGACATGAATGTGATGAATGCGCATGTAAGCTGAAGAGCTGTCTTGCTGAGGATAAATAAATCCTGGATGGCTGAAGATAAAAGAATCTTGACTGCTGCCGGGGAGAACAAATCCTTGGCTGCTGTTGTGGAGGGCAAGAATCTTCTGATTGTTGAAAATGAGAAGTCTCGGGACCACTGTTGGGGAAATCAGAAGCTTGGGTTGTATGCCAAACTACTGAGGAATTCCTATCTTGAGGAGATCTTCATTCTGCTTGGGGATTGATAGTTGGAAGTTTTAGCTTCGCTGGGGATAATGAGACTTGACTCTGAGGGGAGTTAGCCTCTGGAAGGTTCTCTGGCTGGGGATTCCGAGAGTCCTCTGATTGCTGCAGGTGAAGGCTTGGAATCTGAACAAGCGATAGATTGACATCCGTTACTGGAGAATCCGTAAACTGTTTTCAGAATGTTGAGAAGTGTCTGAACAAGCGATAGGTTAACATCCGTTACAGGAGAACCCGTGAACTGTTTTCAGAACGTTGAGAAGAGTCTGAACAAGCGATAGGTTAACATCCGTTACTGGAGAACTCGTGAACTGTTTTCAGAAGTCTTGAGTCTGAACAAGCGATAGATTGACATCCATTACTGGAGAATCCGTAAACTGTTTTCAGAGCGTTGAGAAGAGTCTGAACAAGCGATAGGTTAACATCCGTTACTGGAGAACCCGTGAACTGTTTTCAGAAGGCTTGAAGTTGAATAAGCAATAGAGCAGCATCCGTTGTTGGGAAGCGTCCGTAAACTGTTTTCAAAAATTGCATCTGAACAAGTGATAGATCAACATCCGTTGTTGGGAAGAATCCATAAACTGTTTTCAGAAGTCTTGAAAAGAATCTGAACAAGCGATGGGTTAACATCCGTTACTGGAGAACCCGTGAACTGTTTTCAGAAGTCTTGAAGTTGAATAAGCAATAGAGCAGCATCCGTTGTTGGGAAGCGTCCGTAAACTGTTTTCAAAAATTGCATCTGAACAAGTTGGCAGATTAACATCCGTTGTTGGGAAGAATCCATAAACTGTTTTCAGAAGTCTTGAGAAGAATCTAAACAAGTGATAGGTTAACATCAGTTACTGGAGAACCCGTGAACTATTTTCAGAAGTCTTGAAGAGGAACCAGTGTAGGGCTTCCTGATGATGAGTTCGTGTAAAACCGCATCTGGATGAATCTGGAATAAGTATCAGAATGTCGCCGTGTCCGGGTCACATCTGAACTATTTCTGGATGAATCTCGGAAGATGATCTGTGTCTGTCGACTGATCTTACCTGAAAAGGTAAAGGGTTAGTTGTATGCAATGTCATGATGCATGATGCAATGTATGTGACATCAATGTTTACGATATGAATGGTGATGAATGCGCATGTAAGCTGATGAGCTATCTTGCTGAGGATAAATGAATCCTGGATGGCTGCAGATAAAAGAATCTTGACTGCTGCCGGGGAAAATAATTCCTTGGCTGCTGCTGGGGAAGAGAATTCCTGATGACTTCCACTGGGGAGTTCCAATCTAATAGACTCATGCTGGGGAGGTAAGACTGAGAATCTTCAGTTTGGTGGGAAGTATTTCTGTGGGGAGAAGGTTCACTAGTCTGGCTCCGCTGGGGATTGATAATTGGAAGTTTTAGCTCCGCTGGGGATATTGAAACTTGATTTTGAGGGGAATTAGCTTTTGGAAGGTTCTCTGGCTGGGGATTGCGAGAGTCCTCTGATTGCTGCAGGTGTTGGTCTGGAATAAGTTACTGAACGTCGCCATCTCTGGGTCGCATTTGAACTATTTCTAGTAGGAAATCTGAATGAGTTGCGGAATGTCGCCAAATCTTGGGTCACATCTTGAACTATATCAATCTTCTGCGGTGATGAGGGAATTGTTGAACACTTTTGACATTCGAATGCCCCCAGTGGTGATGAGGGAGTCTTGAATCATATTACTCTGCGAATTGAGAGATTCCTTGAAATCTTGACTGGACTGCCCCAGGTTAACTGAACTTTGAAAGATCTATTGAAACTTGACTGGACTGCCCCAGGTTAACTGAACTTTGGAAGATCTGTTGGACCTTGACTGGACTGCCCCAGGTTAATTGGATGGTGACATGTCATGCCCCTTGTTGATAGGAGATTTGTCGTTGGAAGTGTCATCCTTTTGAAGTGATTCTGTTCCCTGAGAGAGTTTTCGTTCCTCCGAACATTCGCTGTATGAAATTCTTCGCTGTCAAACAAAAGCCAAATGTAGACAGTGATATTCAAGCAATGCAAAGTTTATGTTTGTCTCGAAGTTTTGCAAAATGCGTTTTCTAGCAGAAAACTTTTTTATAAGACAGACCAACACAAGATTTTGAGCAAAGCCCTGCAGGAGTCAGGATACCTTTTGTAACAGTATGCTTTCGAACTAACCCATGCTTCAATTAGGACTTTTGAAGGGTTGTAACGTGGCTTGGTTCACGGTTTAAGAAACGAAGGATATAGGCTCAAAGTATATTTGTACCCACCCGCTCTTCGTGATGTTCTCCAACCTAAGCTCAGTTAATTGTGCGTCATACTCTGTTTTGAGTTTGGAACGACTTTTGGGCGATTGTTCACCAGTTGAATTTGGGGAGACAGTCATCATCTCCTTTTTCTTTTTCAACATTTTTCATGTTGTTGAGGATTTTGTAATGACCTCACTATTTTGATTTTGATTTGTTATCCCTAACTTTTGCCTGATTGTTCCCGTTTTCCGAGATTACAGTCAGCGGGATGCCCCAGCTTTCTTAAGCCTCCTTTATAGGTTTTGGCTTGGTGGGCTTTTCTATTTTGAGAGATTGACTGTCTATGTGATAGGGAACCACCCTTGTCTTTTGATTCCAAAGGAATGCTTTCTTTTTCGACGTCGTTCGTTGTATTACGAACTGAGAGCTTGTGACTTCAATGCGCATTGTCCTTGAATTAACTGAGATACTACCCTGCCCCAGGTTTATATCAAAGGTTTTGATTGTTTAGAACAGAAAACTCCTACTTCTTTGGCTCGAAGGGGTTGACTAGGGATTAACTTCCTTATAACTCCAGTGTTTGGGAATTGAAAGAAATGTCTGTACATCATCAGCAAGGTCTGTTCAAAAGCATACTGTATAAGATTATGGTATTGTTTCGTCATCCTCCCTCTAAAGGCTTGCAGCTTTTTATCAAGAGTTAAATATCATAAAGAAAAGCATAAGAGTAGTGAAACGCATGGATGAATTCAAGACAAACATATGCAATGCATTAATGAAAACAGAGTTCAACATCAACAGATAATTGTTTGACAGCAAAAGAAATTACAACTTTGAAAATTCAAAAAGAAGCAAAAGGTCTTTCAGCTTGAGCTGCGTCACTCCAGGTCGAGAAACCCTTAACGGAAGATCTTCATCTCGCCGTCTGGCATGAATTCCAGCACCCCAATGTCGATCAGATCTTGAATCTTGTTCTTCAAGACCCAACAACCGTTGGTGTCGTGTCCCGGGCTGTAGGAGTGGTAAACACAAAATGCGTCGGGATGATAGTTAGGAGAGGAGATATTGAGCTTCTGAGGAGGGTCCTTTAGGGTAAGCAGGTTGACCTCCAACAGGCGCTTCAGTATGAAGAATGATGGTATTTCAGTCTCCGTGAACTGCCTTCCCGACGTTTCTTGCTTACGCCGATTACCCCGTTGACGCTGGAGAGGTTGTTGATGGGCTTGTGACCCTGAAGCAAGCGAAGGAGCTTTCCCCTTGTCTTCTTGAGTGGATGGAGGCTGGGCGGTGACTTGCTCTTCAACCTCAGATGTTTGCCCCAGTTGGTTGTTTGGAAGCAGTTGGCGGACAAGAACTCTGAGTTCCTCTTGTCTTTGAGATAGGTCTTGGATGAGAGTCATCTGGCCCACCAACTGTCCCATCACTTGGGTCCTCAATGTTGCCAGATCAAACTGCAGCTCCGCAAGCTGATCACTCCTGGTATTGTTGGAATTCTCCAAGCCCTTTGTGAGGAGAGCTTTCATCTCTTCTTACCCTAGAGACAAGTTCAGGAACATCTCCTGCAGCTGAGCAGTCTGGTCTTGGATGTCTTTGACAGACCTTTCTAGAGCCATCTCTTACTGAAATAAACAGCAGGAGAGTAAGGAAACCTGAAAAAGGGAGAGACTGTCAAAATGCAATGCATGATATGTGGATGCACGCTTTCAAGGATCTCTCGGGGTAAACACAAGAAAATGTTAGAGGTTGAACTTTGCTCTTGGATTAGAGAACTTTGCACTGGTGGATGTCTTTCCACGAGAATCAAGCTCACCATATCTAGTGGGTCATAGCCACTGATTCAAGTTGTTGTACTTGATCTTTGTTTGTAGAACTTTGTATTGGTGGATGTTTTTCCACGAGAATCAAGCTCACCATGTCGAGTGGGTCATAGCCATTGATTCAAGTTGTTGTACTTGATCTTTGATTGGCATTGGTTAGAGGAAAAACCTCCTGCCCCTTTGCCCCTTGGTAGACGTCTGGTTCAACGTAACCCTGCATCAAAAGAACCCTCGAGATCCTTGAAATGGTTATTGAAAATGCTACGGTATGATGTCATGATGTTATGTACATGTATGCGAAAAGCAAGTGAGTGTATATACAGGCAAACATATTCACACAAAGCAAACAAGTCCTTAGGTTTAGGCTTGCATGAGGTTCAGGTAAATACCCTCTTGAAGTTAGTTGGCTCATCCTGTCCTAAAATAGAAACCGGGTTCTAAGGAGCTCAATATCATTGGATTGTTTTCTGTGTTCATTGTTTCGGTTTAGCCACTTACTGGCGACCAAAATATTCCAAGAAAACAACCCTCAAATGAGTGTAGTATCGAGTATCTACCAACTTCGGACTGCACCAAAGTCGGTCATCTCACTACCCCTAAAAAGGCTAAGATGGTCAATTAAGGTTCTAAGAGTTCGTTAGTGCTTCACGACATCACTCAGCAGCCCCGTACTCTCCTTGACTGAACTCAAGGGTTACCGGTACTCACAAATATGTCACACTAACATAACTTACTGCTTCAACCGTGTCGGTATACCCCGCAGAGTTCCCTCACAGTTTTTTTGCTATTTACCTAAGAAGGTACCCCAAATCCGGGTGTAGGATTTACAACAAACCCAAACAAGAACCCAAAAGATAAAGCAATCAAGTCAATCACAACAAGAAAGTAAAGGTGATCTAAACCCTAAGGTAACCCCGCTTTTAAGTATATCCCCAGCAGAGTCGCCAGTTCTGTGATACGGCGGGAGAACTGACTATGAGTTTTGCGTTTGTATTCGCACTTGTGCGGTTGAGCAAGAGTCGCCACCGACTTTTTATTTTATCCTAAAGGAAAGGTTAAAAAAAGCACAGCAAAAACCTTTTGAGATATTTCGTGGGTTCGGGGGGTAGATTATGAAAAGGGAAGGTATTAGCACCCTTTTCATCCATGGTTATCCATGGGCTCTTAGTTACTTGGTTTTTAGACCACTTGCCTTGATTTTTTGATTGCTTGAAAATGGTGTGTGTGTGTGTGTGTTTTTGAAAATGTTTTGGAAGAAGATGCCTTGTCTTAGGCTACCCTGGTAACAATTCTTTACTCGAATGTTTTACAAAGGTGTGTATCTTTTCGAAAAGATGTTTCAAATGTTTTTGAGAGTTTGTTTTGAAAGTGTTTGTGGAATGTGGTTTTTGAAAAGAAGGCAAGTGTTTTTGCAAGTTGATCTCAAGTAACTAAGAGTTTTGTCTACCCTATTGTACTCAAAGGTTTTCTCTATGTTTTCAACCCTTTTCAACAATTTTGTTCCACCATTGATTTTGATGGACCATCTTGCGTTTAGGATGTTTGTTCGGGACGGGCGCGAGTCATCGTATGGACCATGAATGCAATGGTGCCAAGTGTCTTTGGAAATTTGCTTTGAAGGGACTATGATCATTCCATTTAGGCAACTTTCGAAAGCGTCATCGAGGGACTTATGATCATTTGGATTTGTTTTGCCAAAAAAACTCGACGTGCAAGCATGGCCCATTTTGGAAGGCAACATGTGGGATTACCCTAGAGGGTGCAAGTGTGATTGTGTATTGATTTCATGTATTTGTCTTGTATTAGGTTATCTAGCGTTTGATTTTATGTACATGCAAACCCTAGGTCTAACCATAGTATAATTGAAAGCGGTAAATTGCAAGAATTTAAAGTTTACGCTATTACAAAATAAGTATCCGGGAGTGGGGGTACAAATTTACGAATGGGGATGAGACTTAGGAATGTAGTGTCCAATAGATTACAACCAAATCGAATTGATCAAATGTAAATGTAACGAATATACAAATATAAGCAAACGTATAATGTATCAAGTGTAATTGTTCATGTATGTAATTATTTATAGGTTAGGAAAATGTGAATTTAAATGTGTATTAAGCATTGTTTAACCTAAATGAAAAGAATTAAATATCTATTTACTTAATCTTTTGTACTTTTTTGTATATTGTTAATAAGTATTTTAATTAAATGTTTTAAAGTTTATGTATATTGAAAAATATATTTTAAGAGTGTTAAAGTATTAATGTACAAATTAAGTATTAATCTTAAGAAAAATTATATATTTATGTACAAATATTTATTTTGCTTAAAAGAAAAGGAAAATGTTTTCAATTTTAATTACATTGTGTATATAAAAAATGTATACAAATTATTAACTAAAAATGTTTTAAGTTAAATAAAGAATGAGTTTTAATTAAAAGGATAAGTTATATTCAAGGTTACAAAAAAGAATAATTTAATGTAAGAAAAAGGGTTATGTTAAATAACAAAGGGTTTTAAATTTTAAAGAAAAGGGTTTGAATGGGCCCAAACCCAAAAGTATTCAGAAGCAGGGGGGTGTCATTTAGGAATACAGTAGGCTTTAGGCATGGTTGAAACGGGCAAGGCCCAAGTTCTTGAACGATTAGCTTAGGGTTCATTATTTTTCTGTTCATTTGGGATATTTGGCTTAGGGTTTGTGAGCATCGGCGGCGTTCGTCTTCTATCCTCCTCGTCTTCGTTCATCCTTCGCCATAGACTCAGAACTCTGATCTTCTCGCCTTAGCCACCAGCGTTACCACAACTTCTCCCCTCAGATTGCTTAGGCAACGATCAAACACGGTAGTGTATCGTCTCAAACTTGTTAGGCGTTTTAGATTTTTGCATGTCATGATTTTATATTCTGATTTTGTGTTCATTTTGTTTGTTTAACGAGGTTGTGAAAAAGGATGAGGAGAGAATGTTCTACCTTGACAGAGGAGGGGAAGAAGGGAGTTTGGAGGCGCTTCAGAGGCTTTGATGGGCGGAGGGAATGCGCGATGAGACTAGCTTTTTGGTGACCCTGGTTAGGTTTTGTGATGTTGACAAAATATCTGAAAGCCCCTTTTTCCTTCTTTCTCTTGTCGCCTTGAATGTTTCTGTTTGGTTGCCTTGGTACGCTTTGTCTCTCTGACTTTCTTCTTCTCTTTTACTGCCTCGATACCTCTGTATGCTTGCTTTTTGTATGATGCTTTATTATCCTTTGAAACGCTTGTTGCCTTTGAGTTGCCTTTGAACGTTTGTTGCCTTTGAGTTGCCTTTGAACGTTTGTTGCCTGTGATGAAAATTTTTGAGGCTTATGTGTATGCTCTTTTTTTGTGTTTGAGTTGAATGGTTTTGGACATATGTTGAGTTGGTTGGTTCTAGGGCTTGACAGGTTAACTTGTTTTGGGTTTGGTTGTTTTGAATGTGATGATAGGCAGGTTATGCTTAGCACTGTCTTTGACAAAGGTTTATATGTTAATGGTTAAGGCAGGACAGGTTTTATGTTAGGCCTTTGACAGGTTCTACTTAGGCAGGTATGACAGGTTCAATGCTTCAGTGGGTTTTATGCAGGCTGTTGTGTTATCTGGTTTTTTGAGTTTGATGATAGGCAGGTTTGAGTCTTGACAGGGTTTTGAATGGTAAGGCTTTTGGTGTTGAAACTGGCAGGTATTGGCATATGCAGGTTATCTGGTTTTAAGCTTGTTTAAGCCTTTAGGCCTTGACAGGTTTTTGCTTGGCTTGAGGCTTAACAGGTTTATGCTTAGGCAAGTATGAGGCACAGGTTTAATGCAGGTTAATGGCCTTTTTGCAACTGGTTTTTGTGTTTTAGTTTGAATGGTACAGGTACAGGTTTTGTGAGGTTTCAGCAGGTGCAGGCTTGTGTGTTATCTTAGTCCCTGCTTCTGTTTGTGATCTCCTCCTTTTATCCACTGTGTTCAGTTTGTTTTATATTCTTTTTCTTCCTGCCTAAAGCCTAAACCTGCTTTCTTTGCTCTCTTTTTCTTCTCTCTCAGTACAGTTTGCATTAAAATAATGTTATGCTTTGTACTTTTTTTTCTGAAAGGGCCACTTGGGAAATGATGAAAAGGAGATAGTTGCTTGCATATCAATTTTCCTCTGCATATTTGTCCCTTCTTTTGACAGCTTCTTGTACTTTGTATCTTTTCAAATCTTCTTCTTTGATAGCTTGGGTAGCCTTGTGACAGTTTGACAGCAAGTTTGAATTTTTCAGTTTGGACTTTGTAGTTTGATTTGCACTTTGGAGTTTTGAGATTTGAACTTATGCAGTTTGGACAATTTTTGAATTGTGCAATTTTGACTTTTGTGCATTCATTTTTAGCAAATAAAAATTCTTCCCTCTTTGTGAACCGGGAGAAATCCCGTGATTTGCAGAGAGGGTTAACTGATCCCAATCAGTGGCCCTTAATGATGAATTTTATATCTGTCTCTTTTATTTATCTGCTATTGACTTTCCTTTTTTTCATTTGCAGATAAAAAAAATAAAATGGAGCACTGGAGCAAGGGATAGCAGATGAAGAAATGAAGATTAGAAAAAAAATGTTTAGGATAGTCTTTTTATTTAAGTTTAAATTACTGTAAAATTATTGTTGTAAACAAATTGTAAACAATAATTGTACGAATAATTTAAAAGTAAATAAAAGGTTTTTATCCAATTAATTCTTTTTTATCCTTTATTGTTTATTTATTATTTAAAATTCTTTGAATTAAAATAATTGAAAAATAAATTCCAATCACTTAATTTTAGAATAATAAATAATTTAAATAAACAAAGCTTTAGCATTTGATCAGTTAAACCTGGCATTTCCAACATCCAAAGCAAAACAACAATTAATCAAAACAACTGATCAGGCGCATTCCCTTCTTACTGATTTCTTACAAAACACTGTAAATCCAAACTGAATGTATCCTTTGACTGGTTCGATCAAACAAACGTGAATTCAATCCAAATGCATTCTTTTACTGATTAAGTCAAACAACGCGAATTCAAACCCAAATCTCGGAATAACTTGCAAAGCATCGTAGAATTAAATCTTTCTGAGGAACCGCGCACGAAAACCCTAATTCCTGATTAAATGCCAAAGAGCGTTCGCCTGATCAAAGTTGAGCCAAAATCAACCAAAACCCTAAACCAACTGTTTGAAACATTCCAGAGCCCTGAAAAATCAATAAAACCCTAATTGCGTCTGACTGACGAGAAAAGTCCGTTTGACCGATTCTTGAGCCAGTTTGAAAGATCAGGAAAAGCCTGAAGCTGTGATTTCTTGTGGTAAAATGCGAGGGCAAATTTTGGGGTACAACACTTGTTATTAGACCGGTGTTACTTTATACACATTCTTTAATGGTTCTTCGCCTATATTTCTCGCCTAGCACTTATTTATGGCCATATGTTTTCTTGTTTCATGAATTTTTCATGAGAGAAACTCCAGTTCTCACTTGGAGACGGCACCATCTCGAAATTCACATAGGTGAAGTTCATATTGTATCCTTTTCCATGGGACACATATCCTTGATATTGAACTTCATTAAGATTTTGAAAAACGCAAGCCTCAATATGCAATTGTCAATATTATTATATATTGTCGCACAAACATTCAAATCAATGACTTGTTGTTACCCATTGAATCTTGAAGTTAAGGTTATGTTAACGTAAGATTGGATTGTTGCCGCTGTTGGAACTCTTATTCAAGGAGTTTTAATCTCATACCTATTGAGGTAGTCTTTACTAAGTCTCTTCCTAATGGCTTAGTAAATGGATCAACCAGATTATAACTTGTTCGTATATAGGTGATTGAAATAATTACATCCTTAATTAATTTCCTCATAAAAGAATGTCAAAGTCCTATGTGCCTGGACTTTCCATTATACATTTCGCTGAATACTCTAACTAAAGTGGCTTGGCTATCGTAGTGTATAAATACATTTGAAACATTCTCTTTTTCCAATGGAACTTCCAACACAAGGTCCCTACACCATTCCGCTTCTTGACCAGCGGAAGCAAGAGCCATAAACTCTAATTCCATGGTTTAAAGAGTAATGCATGTTTGTTCTTGCTCTTCCAAGAAATTTCTCCTCAAGCTAGTGTAAATATCCAACCAGTTGTATATTTATGATCTCCAATATTGGATATCCAACTCGCATCAATATATACCTCTAGTATGGCAGGAAACCTACCATAGTGAAAGCCAATATTTTTGGTTTTTAGTATATAGCCAAAAATCTTTGTGATTGCCTTCCAATATTCACTATTTGGATTACTAGTAAATCTACTCATTTTATTAACTGCAAATGATATATCAGGCCAGGTGCATTGCATTAAACACATTAGACAACCTATTGCACTTTTATATTCCAATTGAGCCACAACTCTTCCATTGTTCTTTTGAAGTTTGATGATATGATCAAATAGAGTGGTTACTTCCTTAAAATTTAGGTATTTGAACTTATCAAACATTTTTTCAATATAATGTGTTTGACTAAGTTCATAACCCCCACTATTTCATTTTACTTTGATCCCTAAAATTGTGTCAACTAGTCCAAGATCTTTCATCTTGAATGTAGAAGTTAGAAATCTATTTGTCTCTAAAATTCCATTCATATCATTGTCAATTATCAACATGTCATCAACATAGAGACAAAAGAATATTATAATACTTTCGTGCACCTTTGTGTACAAACACTTGTCATATGAATTGGGAGTAAATCCATTTGAAAGTATGTCTGAGTCAAATTTTTGATGTCATTGTTTCGGTGCTTGTTTTAATCCATATAAGGATTTGAAAAGCTTACACACCTTTTGTTGATTTCCAGGAAGCATGTAGCCTTATGGTAGTTCCATTTAGATTTCCTCATCAAGATCTCATTTAGGAATGATGTTTTAACATGCATTTGATAAACTATAAGGTCATTCAAATATGCTAAGGAAAACAATACTCTAATCATTGTCTTCTTTGCTACTGGTGCATATGTGTTAAAATAATCAACACCCTCCCTTTGTCTAAATCTCTTTGCTACTAATCTGGCCTTATAGGTGTTTAGTGTGTCATCAATATGATACTTCTTTTTAAATACTCACTTGCATCCAATGGGCCTTGATCCATTTTATAAATTGACAAGTTCCCAAGTGTGATTTGACGTTACTGAATCCATTTCATCTTGGATAACATCCTTCCAAAAAGAAGATTACCTTGAAGTCGCTGCTTCCTTATAAGTTTTAGGATCATCCTCCACTTGAAGAATAATAGGAATGTTTTGAATATAATTATCACAATTTCCTTCAACTAGATCAAAGGAAATAAGTCGAGAATCGATTTTGTTTGGTCCTAGATCCTCTTCTTTTCGGGATCTTTTGCTTATCCTAGGCTCGGGTTGTGTTTTAATAATCCGAGAAGTACCTTCGGGTTGTATCTCGATAATACGAGGAGAATATTCCTCGTGATATTATTTGTTTGCGGGAAGGCCATATTCCTTATTCTTAGTAATAAGTTTTTCAAAGAATTCTACATCGTAGGATTCGACAATAACATTAGACTCTAAGGTTAAAACTCTATATGCTTTACTGTTTGATGCATATCCTACAAAAGAATATTTGATCCCTCGAGGACCCAACTTAGTTCTTTTTGGATCCATGTTTTTATAGTAGGCTACACACCCCAACACTCTAAAGTGATCGATATTTGGTGCTCTGCCTTCCCATACCTAATATGGAGAAATACCAGTTTTCTTCAAAGGAATTCTGTTAATTATATGGCAAGCAAATAGTAAGGCATCACCTCATATATTAAATGGTAATTTAGAATACATTAACATGGAACTCATCATATATTAATATGTTTGATTCATTCTCTTGGCTATACAATTTTGTTGTGGTGTACGAGGTGCGGAACATTCATGTAAGATGTCATGTTCTTCATAAAATACATCAAATTCAGTAGAAAATTATTCACCGCCTATATCACTCCTAAGGACTTTAATACTTTTACTTAATTGATTTTCTACTTCTGTTTTATACATTTTAAAAGCATTAAAAGCATCATCTTTATGCTTTAAAAGATATACATGTGTGAATCTAGAGCAATCGACGATGAAGATAATGAAATCTCCATTTCCCCACGGGTTAACATGTAGTTGAATTCACACAAATCTGAATGCACAAGATCAGGTAGATTGGTCTTTCTTTCAACACTTTTGAAAGGTTTCTTAAATATATTTGATTTAACACACATTTCACATTTTTCAAAATCATTTATGTTACATGAGGTCAAACCATATTTAATTAGTCTTTTCATAGTACTAATACTAGAATGTCCTAATCTAGTATGCCCTAAAGAAACAAACTCAAGCATGTAAGCAGAATTATAAATCTTATTAGTAATATTGTCGGTAGTACAAATTTTGACCATTCCCTTAGCGAAATATCATTTTCCTACAAATACACCGTTATGGATCAATATTAGTTTTCTTGATTCATATACAGATTTAACGTCTGATTTTTCCAACAAATCCCCAATAACAAGGTTCCTATTCATACCTTTTGCACTGTGCATTCCTAGTGTCACTTGAAGTTGTTGGAGACTCCGTGACATATCTGACTCAAAAGAATGGAGTTGTGGTGGAAGACGAGGTTATTGTGAAATATGAAATAAAAAATGTTACTGGAGTGGCAAAGGTTAAAGAGAAGTTTCCCCAATCAACTGAGGAGTTCGACTTTGACGTGGTGCTACAACTAGTTAAATGATCAAGATCAAAGTATTTTGGCGCAAATGTGGGTTTTGTGTTGTAAGAGTAAGAAATGATACGACAATATATTAAAGCACTTGAGTCATTAATCAAATATCAAACGTGAGAATTATGTTACGGTGAGTCGTGGATCCAGTCATCTTGGATCCTACCATTGAAGATGATTACATGAAACTGTTTTCTAGAGGCTAATAGTGATAGAAAATTGGTAACATAAACATTTAAAGTGCTTGAAATGACTTACATAATATAGTTGAGGTGGCACAATAGAAGAGATTGAGGGAACATGATGGTAATTCGTGAGAATCAGAAAATGATTCTCGCGTAGGGCGTACCTATTCTGGAGTGGAACATAAAATGAGTAGTAGATTAATGATGGCTATTGTGAAAAGGTTTTTCGCTTGGTGATAGATTGTCTCCGGCAAGCGAAGAGGTGGAGAGGGGGTATCTGCAAGGTTAAAACTCCAGTGCTCTAGTCGGCAAAATGAATGATGTGAAACTTATACGTGTATGAATGAATAATAATTTGACGCAAAGTCACACTTATATAGGAATGTCAGTTAAAACTGTCATTGTGAGATATAGCGTGAGGCACGAGATGTTGTTTGCTGAATAATAAGGCAAGACCCTCCTCTAGTGGAGTACTTCAATATGGGCATCCACATGTTTGTCAGCTGGATGTGTGCCAATAATTAAATTGTGCATTTGAATTGAACCTATTTTAGTAGGTCATTGACCTCCTCATAACAATTTTTATTAATATCATGAATTTTATTGAAATTTTTTATTTATTACAATGCTAATAAAAAACAAACAAAACAAACACATAGATAGCTAGCCATTATTAATAATCAATTGATTTTTATTATTACAAAGCAACTTTTATATTTGGATTCCTTTAAATTCCATACAGAACCGCTCACATCCGCCATGGTCATCCGCACTGCAGCTCCAGACCACCGCGATAGGTGATAGGTGAGTGGGTTCTCCCACTTATATATGCTTAAGTCTCTACATTAATATCTAATGTGAGACTATTTCCCCACTTACTCACACTTTCTATATTATTCCAACACTCTCTAACGCCACTCGGAGACTCACCCGTCTCTGACCATCCTGTTGTGCTTTTAATCTATAACCCATTTTTATTCCTTAATTTTCTGATTTATTGATTGATTTAGTTGTTTGAGAACCTTATACTAATGTGGGTTTTTAGATAAACACTACAAGAAAATGCATACCCAGCCACGTGAAGTTGCCACGTGATTTTCATGTGGCTAAATAAAACCAGTTGCGACGTGAAAATCACGTGGCAATGTGTTTTAATAATATAAAACAGAAGCATTAAGTGTGTCAGTTACTTTTTCGTTTTAAAAAAAGTAGCGACGTGGGATTCACGTCGCTAATTAAAATGTCACAAAAATTAATTAAATTACAACTTCCAACACTGGCGTGTTCAGGTTTTGAAGGAAGAGAAAACAATTGTAATTTTGTTGCGACGTGAAAATCACGTGGCAACGTTGCGGCGTGATTTTCACGTTGCTACTTGGTTTATGTAATTTATCAAAACATTCCACAACGTTTCTATTTGTCATTTCTTCATCTTCAACCTTCACTTCCTCTCCATACCCATTTTTTCTTCACCAAAAAATTCTCTTCTCCACACTAAAATTCCTACCATCTTCATACATTTTGTAAGGTAATTTTAATTTCATGTTTTATATACTTTGTTAATAGCTTTTGATGTGTTATTTGAGTATAATTTTTTTTCAATTTTTCTTTGAATAGAGAAGGATAATATAGAAGTGTAGATTGCAAAAAGGGACAAGAAGATTGAAGGAGTTACAAGATAAAAGGTATGTCTTGAATTTTTTTCTTCTGAATTTGATTAAATTGCATTGGGTTAAAATTGTTGAATTTGTGTTATATATATATTTTTTATGTATTTGAGTTAAATGTTAGGTTTAATTATTTAGTTTATAATCATTGTTAATTATTATTTTGTGATGAATGAGTTTAATTATTTTAGGAGTTTAAGTTTTTTTATTTTTAGGAGTTTATAAATTTTTAGTGTTTAAATTAAATTTTTAGGAGTTTAATAAGTTTTTAAATTTTTAGGAGTTTATAAAATTTAGGTGTTTAAATTAAATTTTAAGTGTTTAAAAATAAATAAATATTTTTAGGAATTTATAAATTTTAAGTGTTTAAATTAAATTTTTAGGAGTTTAATAAGTTTTTAAATTTTTAGGAGTTTATAAAATTTAGGTGTTTAAATTAAATTTTAAGTGTTTAAAAATATTTTTAGGAGTTTATAAATATTGTTGAAAGCATATATTTATCTTTAATTGTATATGTTTAGGATTATTATTAAGTTGATTAATTAATATTTCTAATTAAATAGGTTTTGATTATATAAATTTGCAGTAAATGGAATATTATATGTATTATCGTAGTTGGATGTACGATAGACTATATCCAGGAAGACGCACACTTAAACCCAATTTTATAGACGGAGTTAATGGTTTTATCGCGTGGACGTTTGCCCAGGAACGTTGTCGAAGTGAAGGAGGAGTTAGGTGTCCTTGTCTTAAATGTGGATGTAGATATATAATTAGTGACCCAGAGGAAATAACACGTCATTTGCATAAGAAAGGTTTCATTGAAAATTATTGGGTTTGGACGCATCATGGTGAAACACTGCCGAGTAATGTACCAGAGACTAGCAACAGATGCTTCAAGTAGTCAACCGGTTATGCAACCACCTATGGAATTTGAAGAAAACTTTAATCTGATAGGTGACATGGTTGGTGATGCTTTTGGTGTTAACGTGACCTATGATCAACCTGAAGACTTTGACGGGGAAGAGTTGCCGAATGAGGAAGCGTAAAGATTTTATCAGTTGTTGAATGAGATGAATACGCCGTTGTTTGAGGGGTCGTCAGACTCAAAGCTATCAATGTGTGTTAGATTATTGGCCGCCAAGTCAAATTGGAATGTTCCTGATCAGTGTTTGGAGCACTTCGCAAAAATGATGTTGGACTCAACTGCAACGAAAGACAACTTACCTGCGAGTTTCTATGATGCAAAGAAGTTGGTGTCGAAGTTAGGTTTAAGAGTAAGAAAGATTGATTGTTGCATTAATGGTTGTATGTTGTTTTATGACAACGAGTTTGGTACTCAAGATGGATCGTCAGAGGAATGTAAGTTTTGTCATAGTCCAAGATATAAAGTTCGCAATAGAGCCATTAACAGTAACCAAAAATGGGTAGCAGTAAAGTCCATGTTTTATCTTCCGATAATACCAAGGTTAAAAAGAATGTTTTCTTCAATGCACAGTGCAAGTCAAATGACATGGCATCATACAAACAAAACAAGCCCATGCAATATGCGACACCCATCTGACGGCCATGCATGGAAGCACTTTGATGAGGTACATCCTGATTTTTCCGCTGAACCTAGAAATATCAGGCTTGGATTATGCTCTGATGGTTTTGCTCCATATGTCCAAGCGTCCAGAAGTGCGTATTCTTGTTGGCCAGTTATTGTAACCCCTTACAATCTCCCTCCTGAGATGTGCATGACAAAACCATACATGTTTTTGACGTGCGTCATTCCAGGACCGTCGAGTCCAAAAACCGGAATTGATGTGTACTTACAACCTTTAATTGATGATTTGAAGAGGTTGTGGAATAATGGAGAATGGACTTATGATATATCCCGTAAACAAAACTTTTCTATGCGGGCTGCCTTGATGTGGACCATTAACGACTTTCCAGCATATGGCATGTTGTCTGGTTGGGGTACGCATGGCAGAATGGGTTGTCCACATTGCATGGAATGCACTAAGGCATTTACATTGGAAAAAGGGGGGAAAAGCTCATGGTTTGACTGTCACCGCAGATTCCTACCATCAAATCATCCCTTTAGAAAAAACAAGACAAATTTCAAAAAGGACGAACGGGTAACAGATCTGCCTCCGCCTCGACTAGCACCAGTTGCTATATGGAACCAAGTTTGTGAACTTCCAAAGTTTACAGATGCTGGCAAAGCATGTAGAATTGAAGGATATGGGGTCACACATAATTGGACAAAAAGAAGTATATTTTGGGACCTCCCGTATTGGAAAGATAATTTGTTGCGCCATAATCTTGATGTTATGCATATTGAGAAGAATTTTTTTGATAACGTATTTAACACAGTGATGGATGTTAAAGACAGAACAAAAGATAATGTGAAGGCTAGACAAGACATGGAAATTTGGTGTAATCGTAAAGAGTTGGAATTGAAGCCTCAACCAAATGGAAAATTATTTAAACCCAAAGCTTGTTTCAGTCTGACCCCCCAAGAAGCTAAAGCGGTTTGTGGATGGCTAAAAGGTTTGAGAATGCCCGACGGGTATTCTTCAAATTTAGCAAGGTGTGCTGATGCTAACACTGGGAAGTTGCATGGTATGAAAAGTCATGATTGCCATGTTTTTATGGAACAATTGCTACCAATTGCATATTATTAATTTAACTTAATTTTTATATTTAGGCTAAGCGTTTGGGGAGACAACCATTGATGACTGAGCTGGTTAAGGAGACTCGGACAAAGAAATCGGGAGGATTTACTAACGAGCGCACAAAAAAAGCCTTGGTAAGTAAATTTATGTTTATATATATATATATTTTTAAGCAATTTTGTGACGTGATTTTCATGTAGCAAGTGACATGTTGTGGCGTGAAAATTGAGTGGCAACTGATAATTTGTGGCGTTACAATCACGTGGCTATTTATTTTTTATTATTTTTTTTATTTCATTTAATTTCATTAATGTTACTTATACATTTAACTTGATTTTTTTATTGTATGTGTAGGAGGATTATCAGGCGTTGCTTGTAGAATTTCTGACCCATAATCCTCAGTATACGCCTCCTCCAGAAAAACCGGTTCATCTAGATGTGGATTTCTATATTTGGAGTCAAGTTGTTGGGGGAAAGGGGCCTAACGGGTATTTTTTTGGTGGTGGAAATTTGGCGGGCACCTTGAGGAGTGGGGATAGAAATCTGTATCAAAGAGCTGCAGACGGTGAAGGAGGGTCACGTCAAACAAATTTGACACCAGATCAGTTAGAACTGGTAAGACAATTGGCTAGACGCGAGTCCGAAGATCGTGAGGCGGCATTGAAGGCCCAAATGGATGCCCGAATGGAGGCAATGAGGGGTGAACATAATAGACAAATTGAGGCAATGGCGAAGAGGCAAGCTGATGTGGAGGAGCAAATGCGACAATTTATGCAAGCATTTGGTAGAAATCCCAACAGTGGTGGCCAAAATAATAACCACCAAAATAATGATGACTTTCTTTCCGACATTTCCGACAACTCTAATGATTCTGCTTAGTTTTATTTTTATTTTGTATTTAGTTTTTTATTTGTGTAATATAAATTTATAATGATATGGTATATTTAAAAATATTATAAATTTAAATTTGAGTTTATTAAATTTATAATATTAAGTATATATTTATTTATACATTTAGATATATTTAGTTTAGTTTTTGATAATTTGATTTATAATATTGTATTTAATAAATAAATTATAATATTTAATTTATAAATTTAATAAAACAAAAAATAATATTAATTATTAAAACATAATTTATATATTTAAAACACAAAATTTTTTTTTTAAATAAAACAAGTTGCGGCGTGTTTTTCATGTCACTAATTAGTGACGTGAAAAACACGTCGCTACATCTAACGTAAACATATATGTAAACCTGCTCTGACTCACTGCTCTGCTCTGCTCTGATCCTATACAGTATGTTGCGGCGTGAATATCACGTGGCAACTTGGTGACATGCTTTTCACGCCGCAACAAGATTGTCACGCGCTATATAGCGACGTGTTTCTTAAGGTGGCAAAATTTGAGTAGTGGCGTAATTTGGGTGTTAGCGACATGGCTTTCACGTGGCAAAACACAACTTATTTTGTAGTGAAAGAAGAGAAATTTTATCGTAAGAAAAAGAAGAATGGTACGATGAGAGAGAAATAAGAGTATGTTTGATTTGTTTCTATTTTTCTTTTATATTATTTATTTATTTTATTATTTAGTGATTGCCATGTGTCATGCTGTAATTGGTAAGACTTAGAACCATTTGAAAAAACTAAATTTGACTTTGTACTGTATCTTAAATCTTAATATTAATTTTTTTGATTGATTCTAATGGACAACTACAAAATGCAGCGCCTCCCCTTATTATAGCCATCTTTTTATTTTTAATTTTTTTAATTTTTTTGTTTTATTTTATATATTACTATTATTATTACTAGATATTACTAGATAATTAATTTATTTAATTTAGAGTTTATTTTTCATGGACACCCATTCCCAATGCTATGCATACCTCCCATGTCCGACCTACACTATTTTAGCTGTGCTGCATTTAGTTAAGTACAAAACAATAAACACTAATGTCTTAAATATCGTTTGTTTCCGAAATGTTGGCTAGAATATTTAATTATGATTATGTTTTATCCACATTATACTTTAATCTGACTATCTATTTTAGTCCATTGATGTTTTATCAAATTTTGATTATGCAATTTTCTTTCTAACTATATTGAATTTGATTAATTTAATATATATTATTGAGATTAAAGCCAACAATAAATACATCTGTATATGGACTCAAATATGAAATAATTTAAAATAAACGTATAAAAAGATTTTGTATTGAATTAAAAATTAAAAAATCAAATACATATAAAACTTTAAGACATAGTATATTTTTATATTTCCAATTCCTTTATTATCTAAATAACACATATTCATATATTTCCAATTCAAAAGTACATACATTTAAAATAATTATTATTTAAAATTTAAAATATTATAAATAATTTTGATCTCTGTTTAATAAATTTTTAGATCTTCCTCTACATATTCCTTTTTTAGTAATATTTAGACATATATTTATTTTACTATTATTGCTAAAAAAATATAATTACAAACGGTTATAATTATAATTATAAATTAATTATATATAATATTTATTTTTCTTATAATATTTTGAAAATTTTATAAACATCTCTTATATATATCACATTCTTAATACATTTTCTTCAAATATAAAAGTAAAATAAACAAACATATCCTTAAATTATTATTATAATTAAATATATAAAGTTTACTGTGCATCAAAAAGTAAATCTTATCTTAATTTAAAAAAAAAATATATATAATAATTTTTATCTATAAAATTTATTTATTTGTGATATTCTTTTTTAAAATATATGTAATATGTTACCTATAAAATAAAGTATAATAAATTATATTAAAATATTAATTTATCAAAAACTTATATTTTTTATAATAAAATGTTAATATTTATTCTTAAAAAATTCTAAAAATATTTGTTTTTTTTATTAATACACAAATTTATTACTATACAATTTGATAATGTAAAGTTGGAACAATTACTAAACTCTTACTATACCTAATAAAGTGAAATCAATTAATTTGATATATTTCATTATCATTCAATTTTTTATTTTCAAATATCATTAGAGTCATTGATGAATTATAGTAGTAAATGAGATAATATAATTGTATTACATAAAATAACTATTATTACATAATATTATTATTATTATTATTATTATTATTATTATTATTATTATTATTATTATTATTATTATTATTATTATTATTATTATTATTATTATTATTATTATTATTATTATTATTATTATTATTATTATTATTATAAACAACTATTACTACATATTATACATTCTTTTTATAAATCTCATTCATTACTATCAATTTTTAAAAATTCTGAATAGAGTTACACATATATTATATTATGATTAATTGGTCAAACTTTCAACCATTTTTTATTTAAATATATGAACGGATGATTATAAAGTTAACCTAAATTCTAATAATAATAGAAAATAATTATACCTCGCTCAATTTTTAAAAGAAAATTGATTCTTAATATAATATTTTTAAAAATTATATTTATGAATATTTGTAAAGCATCCATCATATTAAAAAATTTACATTATCTATAAAATTTAATAATAATAAAAAATAATTTAATTTTGTCTTATACATCACTCAATCTTATTGAATATATCCGCATTAAAATGAGTTTAAGTTTATAACTAAAATATATCTTAATATTTATGATATATTTTGATTTAGTATTAAGAATATGCACATTGAAATCACACATAATTATATATCTATACAAATTATATTTTTTAATGATAAAATGGTAATATTTATACTAAAAATTGCTAGAATATTTATTTTTTTTAATAAAAATTATGAAACAACTATGATGTATAAAAAACACAACTTTCTTATGAAAAATATAAATTTGTCATTCTTTTTATGTAATTTATTTTATTATATATTAAATATTTATAAAAATAATGGACAAATCCATACTAAATTCATACTATATGAATCTTAAGTATCTTTAAATAAAAATATTTCTTAATTTTAAAACATGAGACTACTTAATTTGTATATTTTTTATATATATTTTTCAATCATTATTATATTATATTTATTTATATTTATAACGATATTGTGCGATCCGTGTGAACGCATTAGTAGATGACTATTCAATTATTTTCTTTATTTATTTTACTAAAATATACATTTATGTCGGGCCGAGACTATTTAATTTATATATATTTTATATACATTTTTAATCATCATATACTATATTTATTTACTATTTATAACAATATCGCGAGACACGGGTAGATGACTATTTGATTATTTCATTTATTTTTTCTACTAAAATATATCTTTTCGAAGGAACGATACTACTTCATTGGTATATATTTTATATATATTTCTTAATTATCGCTATACTATATTTATTTACTATTTATAACGATATTGTGCAACTCGTACAAACGCAATGGTATATGACTACTTAATTATTTAATTTATTTTTCTATTAAAATTATACATACCTGACAGGTCAAGAATAATTAATTTTTATTTATTTTATATATATATCTTAACTATTGATATAATATATTTATTTATCATTTATAATAATATTGTGCAACTCGTGATAACGAACGAGTAGATGACAACTTAATTATTTAATATATTTCTTAACTATTATTATATTATAGTTATTTACTATTTATTACGACATTGTGTGACGCGTGCAAACACACGGCTAAATGACAACTAAATTATTTTATTTATTGTTTATACTAAAATATACATTTTCGACAAGGCAAAACTGCTTAATTTGTATATTTTTTATATATACTTCTTAACCATTATTGTACGGTGTTTATTTTCTATTTATAACGATATTGCACAACTCGTGCGAACACATGGATAAATGACTACTTATATTATTTATATATATATATTTATACATCTTTATATACATTTTTTTACTATCATTATATATATTTATTTATTATTTATAACCACATTGCGTGATCCGTGTGAATGCACGAGTAGATTAAGTTAATGTTTATATGACAATCATAATTTTAAATATTTTTTTAATTTGTGTATCTTTGATATATATTTATTAATCATCATTATACTATTTTTATTTATTATTTATATCGACTTTGCGTGACGCCGTGCGAATGTACTACTTCCTTACTAGTTATCACATGAGTCCTTTATTTTTATTTCTATGTCACCAAACATTTTTCTATTACTCTCTCCGTCTCATAATAAATGTCTTAATCGAGCTTTGCGCAATTCTTAATAAAATGATCGAATGTGTTGATTTTAATGATAACATTAGTATATTTTACTAAAATGCTCTTATTTATTATAGTTAATGGAATAATCAAAAAACGTGAAATATAATAAATAGGGATATAGTAGTGGAAAAAATAATAAATATTGTATTAATATTCGAAAGAGACATTTAATTTGAGACGTGAAAAAAGTACAAATGAAATACTTATTATGAGACGGAGGGAGTACAAAATACTCCCTCCGTCCCAAATTATAAGTCACTTAATATGTCATCTATCATTTATTTATATTTCTTCTTTCTATTCTTTTAATTTCGTTTTTCAATGTAATCATTGAAAAACATTTTTGTAAAAGCATGCATTATTTCACTTTTCCATAAAATAATGATTATATTTCTTAATTTGTGTGAAATTGGCAAAACGTCATATAATTTGGAACGAAATGAGTAATAATAATGAGTTAAGTTTTATATATTCAACATCTTTATTTTTCACTTTTTACACTTCATATCATCTTCTTTTTCTTCCACATAATAATTCAATATATATTCAACTTTTATTCACTACAATGATTTTGTTTAATAAAATTTAATACTCTACCCTACTTCTTTTATTTCATATTTTTATTTTCTTTTATATTTTTGTTTTTATGATTTTATATTAATATCAGTTATCGATTGAAATGAAATTAAAATAATTAAGAGTTAAGTAATTTATTTGAATTTTTTTAATTTAATAATTTTTTTAATTTTTTTTTAATTTTATATTTTTAATTAATTTATTTATTTTTTAATTTTATAGGGATAGTCTTTATTAAAATAAATAAAAGTGGACAAAACAAGAGTTTATTAGAGATTAAATAGAAAAAATAGAGAGAAAAAGTGATTTTTTTTTGTATATCCAAATTAAATAAATCAAACCTTTATTTATAGACAAAAAAATGATAAATTTTAGTGAAAATAAAAATAAATAAAAAATTAATTTATTATAAAATAATTAATTCCAAATAATTAAAGTGAATTAAAAATCTAAACAATCACAACATGTAATAAGATTCTGCAAAATATTATATATGATCTCACTCTTCCCACGTTCAACATATTTAATATTTTAAACATAAATTAATTCACCTCAATTTCAATTCTTTATTCAAGATCCTATTATACCTATTGAATAATTTTTTGAACACTTTATTATACATAATCTTAGTTTTAGATTACCCACTTTAAATGTTTTGGCTACACAAACATTTGATTTTGTTGGCTCCAAAGTAGTACTCCTATTGTTTCAACTATGATCTTCCTTCACAAATACTCATATTCCCATTCCAGAATGCAACTCCAAAAGTAAAGCAAAAACAAGAACAAAAAGAAACATCACAAGGGTTTAAAAAAACTAGTCTTATTTTACTGCTTTTGTTTTCAGCTTTCTTTTTTATCTCTCTGTGAGACTGATATTAACTCATTCTCTTTTACTGCTCCAAACAGTTTATTGGGTGTCTGCAAAATCATTGCTTTATCACTTTTGTCTGGTAAAGTTATGATCTTTTGAATTACTACTACCATTTCATGTTACCACTTTCAGCTTTTGAAAATCAGTGGGAAAAGCTATTATTAGGTTTTGAGATTTATGATATTGGGGTGGTGGTGGTGTTTGCAATTGCATGAGGGAAAGTGTGGTTGGTAGAAGTTGAGTAAATGAGTGTTGTGAGAAATGGGGTGTGTGTTTGGGAAAGAGGCTTCACAGAGGAGGAAAGAGGAAGTGGAAGTTGGTAAATTAGAAGAGGTTAGGTGTGAGGTTCAAATTCAAAATGGTGAGAGTGAGAAAGAGGGTGGAGGAGAGGAGGAGGAGGAGGAGGAGGAGAAGAGGAGGAGACAAAGGGAAAGGAGGGAGAGGAGGCGGTCTTTGAAGGCGAATCCGAGATTAAGCAATCCACCTAACTGTATACATGGTGAGCAAGTGGCTGCAGGGTGGCCTTCTTGGCTCTCCAAGGTTGCTGGAGAAGCCATACATGGATTGACGCCTCGAAGGGCCGACAGTTTTCACAAGATTGATAAGGTATGCCGTGATGCCTTGCTTTGTTTTATTATCTTCATTTGCATTTTGGAAAATTTATTGTTTATTGTTGGGTATGCCGAGGCCGGGGATAAGTAACATTTTGGAAAATAGTAACCCAAAGGGTTGGCCTATTGGGGAAGGCTTGTGTTATGAGAGTGTGCTTCTCTCAAAGTTTTAAGTTTGAATCCTGGTAGGTGCTAACAATTTCTGTGTCGGGTCTGTCCATACAGAGCCATGCTCTTGTTTTAATTGGGACCCCTGCAAGCGGACGGTGGGATTGGTCCCCTTGAATTAGTCGGTCGCAGGGCCGGATACCAAGCTTTCAAAAAAAAAAGGATTTAAGCCATGGTGAATGTTATGATGTTTTGTTGTAAACTATAATTGAATCTTTTACTTCTGTACTATTTTTTTCTATTAGATTGGACAAGGTACATATAGCAATGTATACAAAGCTAAGGATACTTTAACTGGGAAAATTGTTGCACTAAAGAAGGTCCGATTCGATAATTTAGAGCCAGAGAGTGTGAAATTCATGGCCAGAGAAATTCTGATTCTGCGTCGTCTTGATCATCCCAATGTTGTCAAACTAGAAGGTTTGGTAACTTCTAGAATGTCATGTAGTTTGTATCTTGTCTTTCAATACATGGAGCATGATTTGGCAGGACTCTCTACGAGCCCGGATATTAAGTTTACGGTGTCTCAGGTATCAAAATATTTACCTTTGGTGATTGCGATTAAGTTTATGATTCAAAAATGAATATTTTCTTAGTTTGGAACTTCTTTAGATTAAATGCTACATGCATCAGCTATTGTCTGGACTGGAACACTGTCACAACTGTTATGTGCTGCATCGTGATATAAAGGGATCGAACCTTCTTGTTGACAATGAGGGAGTTCTTAGGATTGCTGATTTTGGATTAGCTTCCTTCTTTGATCCTAATCACAAGCAACCTATGACTAGTAGGGTGGTTACTTTATGGTATCGATCTCCCGAACTTCTTCTAGGAGCCACCGATTATGATGTAGGCGTGGACCTGTGGAGTGCTGGCTGTATCCTTGGTGAACTGTTGGCTGGAAGGCCTATTATGCCTGGTCGAACCGAGGTAATCTCTAACACTAATTTGAATTTGCTGCAATCACAATTTCACTCGTTTGTACAGTTAGCACATCAGTGACCATTGGATCGAGATCGGGCGATACAGAAGGCAAGCAATTTTATACTATAGTTTCTGATATAATATGCTTTCATGCTTCTTAGGTGGAACAGCTGCATAAGATATTTAAGCTATGTGGTTCTCCTTCTGAAGAATATTGGAGAAGGGCAAAGCTACCACATGCTACCATTTTTAAGCCGAGGCAATCATATAAGCGATGCATCGTAGAGAAGTTCGAAGATTTCCCACTATCATCATTGCCACTAATTGAAACCCTTCTAGCAATCGATCCAGCTGAACGTCAAACTGCCACTGCTGCATTGCACAGCGAAGTAAGACAATAATCTAGTCGCTAAATTTATCTCGCGAAATCACATAGATTGTATGTTGTTTAAAGTTTGATATACGATTAGTTGTGCTTGAAATGGTTGATGTTCCATTACTTTAACATGAGGATCTTAGTTTACTGTTAATTTTTCGTTTTTGCAGTTCTTTACAACACAGCCTTATGCTTGTGAACCCTCTAACCTTCCAAAATATCCTCCGAGCAAGGAGATGGATACAAAGCTAAGGGATGAAGAAGCTAGAAGGTGAGCGGCTTAAATTGCTTTCGAAGTCTAACAAAAATTTCATCAACAGTTTTCAATTTCAATGTTCTATGACTTCAGATTAAGAGCAGCTGGCAAAGGTAATGCTGTTGGCAGTAAGAAGTCGCGTCCGCGTGATCGAGTTGGGAGGGGAATTGCAGTTCCAGAGGTCAATGCTGAGTTGCAAGAAAATATTGATGTATGTTAGATAAGGCGCTTTATTCATTTAAGAAAAAACTTCTAATGCTTTTAGTTTTGAATGCTGCGGTAATTGTTTAACTCATTTCATCGCAGAGATGGAGACTGATAACGCGCGCAAATGCGAAGAGCAAGAGTGAGAAGTTTCCTCCACCTCACCAAGATGGAACTTTAGGCTATCCTCTGAGTTCTTCATATCACATTGAACCAGTTTTTGATCCTCCTGATGTTCCGTTCAGTTTCACAGACTTCTCATATCATAAAGCAAGTATTCAGCACTGGTCTGGCCCATTGATGGAACCGAGGATGAGTGCACCAAGGAGAAAGAAGAACGAGGCAGGTGACCAGTACATGAGATCGAAGTCATTGAAGAAAAACATAAATAGATAGAATGTAAAGATTTGCACTACAATACCAAAAAAAAAGGGAAAATACTACTTCTCGCGAAAACTGAGTCTCACGAAATAGTACACATTGACATTTGTGAATTTCGTGATGGAAATGCTTCGTACCAAATAGCATTTCTGATATAAAAAAAAATACAAACCAGTATTCTTGATGCTTCAAATGCCGCTTCAAGAAGATATTGTACAATTTCTTTCTAATTTAGCAAAGCCATTATTGACACGACAGATAGAAAATATTGAATTTTTTTTTAGAATAATTATGTATTAAATTTTTTTTCGTAAATAACTATGTTTCAGAAAAAATTACGCAAATAAACATGTTTTAGATGACTCCCCAAAGGAGGAGTCATCTCACTTGGCGCCTACACCTACTTTTTAAGGGGAGGTGCCATCTCACTTGGCGCCTAGGTGCTTAGGGCTTGCCCTAAGTCAAGTGAGATGGCGTCTTAGTGCATTTGCTAGGGCAATTTTCGCGTTTTTTTCCAATGCGGTGTGTTACGTATTCAATATAGGATCAACAAAATTGACTTTTTATTTATAAAATATGATTACACACATAACTATTACATAAAAAAAAATAGATTAATCAGTGGTCCCCCGGAACCCGGTAGTGACCACCGGTTCCGCATCCCCGTGCTCGCCTTTCCCGTGCTGGGTTTCGTCGCGTTTCCTGCTGTGGCAGGGTCGATGGCCCAGCGAAGTCAATGCATTCCGGATCCATGAAATCAGTCAGATCTCCATATCTAGAAGATCTGCTTTGGTACAGTCGGTTACTCATATCCTCAAAGTTTGATCGTGTTGGCGGTGTGTGGGGTTCCATGGTTGGTCTGTAGCACTGGTCGTCTGAGTACGGGGGTATAAAGGAAATGGATCTTGGGGTGTTTGGTATTGAGGATGTTGGGTGGTTTGGTGATATTGTGGTTGATGGTAAGTTGGGTCCGTTGGTTCATAATCTTCCGACATTCCCAGATCAGGGCTAAGGTTGGATGTTGAGGGGCCCATATTAGGATATGCAGAAGACTGAAATTTGTGTGGGGTATGCGGGTGTGTTGGTATTGTGATTGAAATTGCGGTTCGATGTGAATTTGAGGGTATTGGTACTGAGGTGGTGATTGTGGTTGGTTGTGGGGTATGTAGGTGTAATTGTATTGTGGTGGTGACTGTGGTTGGGTGTTTGTGGTTCTGTTTCGTCTGGGGGTTGGTGGGAGGTTGATGTGTGTTGGGTTTGTTGTTGGAGAAATGAGGGTTGTGCCCATTGTTTTCGTGGGTCAACCAAATACCTTGGATGAGACACGTGTATTTCAGGGGTACTAACCGATCTGTATCAAGATAAATACTGATCCGTGTGTCGCATATTACCACGGTTGAGGAAAATTGGGAATTGTAAGACATGTCGGTGACGCCTCTGCCACATCTTACACCATTCTGGAGCAAAGTTTTTCCAGTTGGTAAGACTCCATTGGGCGTCGACCCTTTTGAGATGCCACGGGAGCAAACAAGTCGGATCGCTGGGTATCTCTTGATGCATTCCAAATTGCATCTTCACACGGTCTCTGTGGTGCATCTCCACAATATTGAACCGTATGATTGCAGTCTTTGCGCTCCAAATTGCTGCATCCTCGGGGTTTGGTTCATGGCCCATACCCAAATATGGTCTCCAGACAAACTGCAGATAAAATTAAATCAGGTTAATGAAAACGTAATATATAAATAATTTAAAAGTAGAAAAGTTGAAAGGTATGACGTACATCATCCGGGCCAAGGTGATCCAATAGGTTGCGGTATAGTGCGACATTAAATCTTGGATTCTTGCCGTAATCCATACCCTTCACGCAATACCTAAAGGAAATGAAAAATATTTTATTTTTATCATACATTTGGTGAAGAGATGAATAATAATAAATGATATAACTTGATGACTTACTTTGTTGTGTATGGGAAAACGAATGTGTTGTTGTTGACGAGGTTTAGGGACTCCATCCTCCACCAACCCCAGACTTGAAGTAAAAAAGCGCAGCCATAAAATGTACATTTTTCCTTGATTGCATTTTTACACAAGGAACTGTATAGGTGGGCTAAAATAGCAGAACCCCAACTATGTTTTCTAGTTTTTTTCGAAGTCTCTAAGTAAATTTAAATACATAAAATTTACACTATTTTCCGTACTTTAGGGAAATAAAAAGGTTCCAAATAGTATCATTATATAAGTTCTAGCTTTTATTATCTTGGCTAGCTCGGAGGAATTTTCGTTTAATTTCAGAGTCGCATAATGATTTTTTAGCTCAGTTAGTAGTATACCCTGACCTCTCGCACCACCACCTTTAACCATATCCCTGCCCAACAATTCTTCACACAGAGAATTGGGTTGTTGAACCGACTCGTTAACGGCCTTACCGTCGATAAGGAGAGTCAATAACATGTACATGTCCTCTAGCGTGACGGTATATTCACCTATTGGTAGGTGAAATATATGGGTCTCTGGTCTCCATCTTTCTAACATTTCAAGTATGAACTTTGAATCAATTGTGCAGTTGGAGATCTTTATAACGTTTCCAAAACCTGTGTATTCTAGATATGGTACGATCAATGGGTCGGGAGCAAGGTAGTTGTGTGACCTGATTCTGAATATTTTGGTATCCTAAGTTAATAATGTAAAAGGTGTAAGAGTAAGTAAGATGAACAAAGCATTACTAGAAGTATGAAAAATGTATAACTATAAAAGAAACTTACAAATGCTGCAATGTTGTCCCTTGTGCCTCTGTGAGAATCGCCCATTGTGAGAAGAGCCATTGTTGAAAATGCCTGAGATTATGAAAGAGTTTGAAATTGTAAGAGATTATGAAAGAGTTTGTAGCAGAGAGTGAGACGATTGTGGATGCGAGAGAAGTATGTAATGCTCTGTATTTATAGGCAAAAAAAATTCATAGAGTAAGTGATGTGGTAGGTGGGTGCATGCATGCATGATAAGTGTCACTCTTGGAGTGTAGGTGCAGGCTACGTGGCAGCCTTGGAGAAGGTATCTCTGGCATGCATATAACACGATTGGACATGAAGGGAGGAGCCATTGGACTTGGCGAAAGAGTACAAAAATGAAAGGTGTCGCCATCCCCATTAGCGAATAAGAGGTGGCATGGGTTGCAGAGTAGCGCAGGCTAGGTGACAGCCTTGGAGAAGACATCTCCGAATGTATGTAACACTATTGGACTTGATGGGAGGAGCCTTAGAGGTTACAATGTAGGTGCAGAGTAGGCGCATGCTAGGTGGAAGCCTTGGAGAAGGCATCTCTGAATGCATGTAACACGATTAGACATGAAGGGAGGCGTCATTGGACTTGGCGAAAGAGTACAAAAATGAAAGTTGTCGCCATCCCCATTGGCGAATAAGAGGTGGCATGGGTTGCAGAATAGGCGCAGGCTAGGTGACAGCCTTGGAGAAGGCATCTCTGAATGCATGTAACACTATTCGACGTGATGGGAGGAGCCTTAGAGGTTACAATGTAGGTGCAGATTAGGCGCAGGCTAGGTGGCAGCCTTGGAGAAGGAATCTCTGAATGCATGTAACACGATTGTACATGAATGGAGGCGTCATTGGACTTGGAAAAAGAGTACAAAAATGAAAGGTGTCGCCATCCCCATTGGCGAATAAGAGGTGGCATGGGTTACAGAGTAGGCGCATGCTTGGTGACAGCCTTGGAGAAGGCATCTCTGAATACATGTAACACTATTGGACGTGATGGGAGGAGTCTTAGAGGTTACAACCTTGGTTAATTCAAATTCAGTATGACCTATTTAGTCTTACATTTATCAAAACACTGATTCACTTAATCTCTCAAACACTAGAACATTCAAAAATTCCTGCAAATAACTCATAAACTTCAAACCTTCCAACCTTCAAACCTTCAAACAGTCATACACAATGGCCTCTGCACCCCAATATGTCATCAGTGCACATTTCAACGGTGAGACATACATTTGTCCCACCACTGGGTTTCTGTTTAGAGACATAGACAACATCCTATTTTGTTTAAACAGGAAAGCCAATTTCTTGTACTTCAAAAAACGATTGGAGGCCAAACTTGGACGAGGCCCCGTGACACAAATATTTTATCAGAATCCGGTTTTTTTTGCTAATAACCAAATAATATTTTATAAGGTTGAGGTTCAAGATGACGAGGATCTTCAGAATATATTTTCCAGTCATGAGTATTCTGGGTACGACTCTATTGAGTTGTACATTATGCTGCGAGAGCCTCAGCTGTCACAAGTGGTTGATCCTTTGGAGACCGAACAAGCAGAAGTAGATGCAGTTGATGAAGAAGAAGAAGATGGCGAGTTGGAGTTTAACGAAATGGTCAATGATGATTCTGAAGACGATGGGATACCTGGTATTCCTGCAAACGAGATCTACACCCCACCTCCGCACATGACAAACTTCAATATGGGCGGAGATGAACCATCTTCTGATTTATTTTTCAATCTGTATATGCAGTCGGATGAAAACTTAAAAGAGAAAGACAAATTTTGTAACAGAGAAGAATGTATCAGAGCAATCAAAAAATTCCACATGCTCAACTCGGTCGATTTTAAGGCGGACCATGTAAATTCAGAAAGGTACAAGATCAAGTGTGTCCACCCTGATTGTATGTTCAAGATCACTGCATCATACAGATTAAGAGGTGATTGTTGGGTCATAGGTTCCATGTCTACCCACACTTGTGTTAGTTCTACTCAATCACATGATCATCGAAAACTTAATTATGATCTCATTTGTCAAGAAATCCTACCACTCATCAGCAACGATCCATCTTTGAAGGTGAAAACCATAATCTCCCACATCACTACGGTATTTAACTATATTCCGTCTTACCGAAAGACATGGTTAGCAAAGACCAAGGCGATTGAAAAGGTATATGGAAATTGGGAGGAGTCATACCAAGAACTTCCTCGCTACCTGAATGCACTCTAGACTTATTCTCCGGGTACTGTTTACATTATGGAAATAGTGCCAGCATACGCCTCGGATGGTAGTCAACTCAAAGGAAATGGAATATTCAGTCGAGTGTTTTGGGCTTTTCAACCTTGTATCACAGGGTTTGCGTCATGCAAAACAATTATACAAATTTATGGGACTTGGTTGTATGGGAAATACAAAGGAACGCTACTGATGGCAGTTGCACAAGCTGGCAACAACAACATTTTCCCAATTGCCTTTGCCCTAGTCGAGGGGGAGACTGGTGGTGCTTGAAGCTTTTTTCTCAAAAATCTGCGAACACACGTGGCTCCTTAACCAGATCTCTGTTTGATCTCGGATAGACATGCATCCATTAAAAGTGCATACAATAATCCTGCAAACAGTTGGCATGACCCTCCTTCTACGCATGTTTATTGCGTTAGACATATCGTCCAAAATTTCACGAGGGAGGTCAAAGACAAAACACTTAGGAAATCGGTTATGAATGCGGGATATGCATTGACACAACCTACGCTCAAATATTATCGCAACGAGATCCGTTTGTCAAATCTGGAAGCCGGTAGGTGGATCGACAATATTCCGGTAGAAAAATGGACTAGGTCATACGACAATGGCCAAAGATGGGGCCACATGATAACAAATCTAATTGAATCGATGAATGGGGTATTCAAAGGCATACAAAACCTCTTGGTCACTGCTTTGGTAAAATCAACATATTTTAGGATGGCTTCGTTGTTTGCCAAAAGAGGTGAAATATGGAATGCGGTGTTGTAATCTATACAACTATGGAGTGAAAGCTGCATGAAGTACATTAAGGCAGAAAGTGCCAAATCTAACACCCATATGGTTATACGGTTTGACCGATACAGCCACAACTTCATTGTGAAAGAGACAATCAACCACAACGAGGGCCTGCCAAGATAAGAATATAGGGTTGTACTACCTTCTCATTGGTGCGATTGTGGCAAGTTTCAAGCCTTTCGCATGCCTTGCTCTCATGTAATTTCCGTGTGTGCCTATACTCATCAAGACGCGCTACAACTTCTGTCACACATTTACAAATCTGAAACGTTGCTCAATGTTTACAACAACAGCTTCCCTTTGGTAGCAAAACCAGATTATTGGCCTGCATACGACGGCAAAATAGTATGACACAATGACCAAATGCGAAGGAATAAAAAGGGTCGTCCCAAAAGTAAGCGCATCATAACCGAAATGGACTCCCTTGACAACCTGGAAAGAAAGTGTGGTTTATGTCGTTAGGTCAGACACAATCGCAAAAATTGTCCGAATCGGGCTACTGCCTCAACCACATAAAAATTGTATTACATAAAATCTTTCCTTTATTATGTTGTAAACATTAGGGTTTTTCATTAACAATATTTGTTAAAATAAACATTGCGCGAACAAGAAAAAAAACACGATATTCCGTCTACGAAATTACAACTGTTAAAACAATATCATCTAACCCATGCATCATCAACATTACGTCGCTGTCTATTTTGACTTCTTCCAACCAAACATTAGGTCTTCCTGTCGTAAGTGAGGTTGCTGTTCGTCTTTGCTGAATCCTTCTAATTTTCCCCCTCCGTGATGTCTCCATCTAGCCATCGCATCAACTCCCGCTTCAGACGCAAATAACAGAGTAAAAAAAATAACGTAACCATCTCTGGTAAAAATCATGGGCGATTTCATGACGCAAATAACAAAGTAAAAAAATAAGAAAATAGTGCGAGAAAGTGTGAGAAATGACAGAGAAACTGACGAATTATTTATAAAAACAGCATTTTGCCCTAGGATCCAAGTGAGATGGCGTCTCCTCTCACTTTTAAAGTGTAGGCGCCATCTCACTTGGCTAAAAGAGAGAGAAGGCGCCAAGTGGGATGGCGCCTAGGGAATAATGCTTAGTGGAGGCGCCAAGTGAGATGGCTCCTCCTTTGGAGAGTCATCTGAAACCTGGTTATTTGCGTAATTTTTTCCGAAATATGGTTATTTGCGATTTTTTTTAATACATGGTTATTCCAAAAAAGAATCGAAAATATTGTATTTCCTGCTCCATTTCTTTTCAATGATCAAAGGTTCATTATGTTGAATAAATTTTAATGTTATAATAGTGGATTACTATTAATAAGTTAGTGGGAAGGTTAAAAGTCTATTGTAATTAGAAGGCCAAAAGATAGTGGGTTATAATAGTATTTACTAATATCATTTATTTTCCTAGAATAGTAGAAGTCCTTGCGTCTATATAAAGACCAAGATTGTATTCTATTTTACAACAAGTTATATAGAAGTATTTGCTTCCTTTCTAACAAATTGGCATCAGAGTTAATGGCAAACATGATGAATCAAATGTGAATTTTTTTTGCAATAACTAGGTATTGAAATTTTCCCCGCAAATAACCATGTTTCAGAGAAAGTTACAGAAATAACAATGTTTCAGAAAACCCCACAAAGGAGAAGCCAAGTGAGATGGCGCATGCACTGACCCATTTTCCCTAGGCGCCATCTCACTTGACGTATGCACTCTCTTTTAGTCAAGTGAGATGGCGCATGCACTCTAAAAGTGAGAGGAGGCGCCATCTCACTTGGCTCCTAGGGAAAAATGCATTTTTTATAAATAATTCCTCTGTTTCTCTGTCATTATTCACACTTTCTCACACCGTCTTCTTATTTTTTCTCTATTATTTGCGTCATGACATCTCCCATGATTTTTACCAGAGATGATTACGTTATTTTCTCAGCAACCAAACCTCCGATGAAAATGAAATTTTGGCACATTCACTCCATGAAGCGTCTGAAGAGAGAGTTGATGCGATGGCTAGAGGGAGACATAGAGGATGGGGAAAAAATTATAAGGATCCAGCAAAGAAGAACAATCATCTCACTTGCAGCAGGAAGACCTAATTTTTGGTTGGAGGAAGTCAAAACAGACAGCGACGTAATGTTGATGATGCATGAGTCAGATGAAGTTGTTTTAACGGTTGTAATTTTGTAGACGTTTTATCGTGTTTTATTTGTTATTTGCACAAGATTTATTGTAACAAATGCTCTTAATGAAAAACCGTAATGTTTATAACTTAAAAAAGTAAAGATGTTTTGTAATACAATTTTTATGTGGTTGAGCTAGTAGCCCGAGTCGGACAATTTTTGCGATTGTGTCCTACTTGACGACATAAACCACACTTTCTCTCCAGCTTGTCAAGGGAGTCCATTTCAGTTGTGATGTGCTTGCTTTTGGGATGACCCTTTTTATTCCTTCGCATTTGGTCATTGTGCCATATTATTTCGCTGTCGTATGCAGACCAATAATCAGGTTTTGCTACCAAAGGGAAGCTATTGTTGTATACATTGAGCAAGGTTTCAAACTTGTAGATGGGAGACAGAAGTTGTAATGCTTCTTGATGAGTATATACACACACAATAATGACATGAGAGCAAAGTATACAAAAGGCTTGAAACTTTCCACAATCGCACCAACGAGAAGGTAGTATAACCCTATACTCTTGTCTTAGCAGCCCCTCGTTATGGCCGATTATTTCTTTGACAATGAAGTTGTGGCTATATCGATCGAATCCTATAACCATATGGGTGTTGGCTTTTGCACTTCTGCCTTAATATACTTCATGCAGCTTTCACTCCATAGTTGTCCCGATTGCAACACAATATTCTACAGTTGACCTCTTTTGGCAAACAACGAAGCCATCCTAAAATATGTTGATTTAACCAAAGCAGTTACTGGGAGGTTTCATATGCCTTTGAATACCCCGTTCATGGATTTAATCAGATTTGTTGTCATGTGGCCCCATCGTTGTCCATTGTTGTATGACCTAGTCTATTTCTCAACCGGAATGTTATTGATCCACCTACCGGCGTCCGGATTTGACAATCGGATCTCATTGCGATAATATTTGAACGTAGGTTCTATAATTCATACCCTGCATTCATAACCGCTTTCCTAAGAGCTTTGTCTTTGATCTCCCTCGTGAAATTTTGGACGATATGTCTAATGCAATAGACATGCGTAGAAGGAGGGTCATGCCAACCATTTGCAGGATTATTGTATGCACTCTCAATAGATACATGTCTATTGGAGATCAAACAGAGATCTGGTTGAGGATCCACATGTGTTCGTAGATTCTTGAGAAAGAAGCTCCAAGCACCACCAGTCTCTCCCTCGACTAGGGCAAAGGAGGGAAAATGTTGTTGTTTCCATCTTATGCAATTATTGTCAGTAGCGTGCCTTTGTATTTTGTATACAACCAAGTCCCATAAATTTGAATAATTGGTTTGCATAACACAAACCCTGTGATGCAAGGTTGAAAAGCCCAGAATATTCGACTGAATATTCCATTTTTGGTGATTTGACTACCATCAGGGGCGTACGCCGATAGTGTTTCCATAATGTAAATAGTACCTGGAGAATAAGTCTGAAGTGCATTCAGGTAGCGAGGAAGTTCTTTGTATGACTCCTCCCAGTTTCCATATACCTTTTCAATCTCCTTGGTCTTTTCTAACCACGCCTTTCGACATGACGGAGTATAGTTAAATACCGTAGTGATGTGAGAGATTATGGTTTTCACCTTCAATGATGGATCATTGCTGACGAGGGGTAGGATTTCTTGACATATGAGATCATAACTTAGTTTCCGATGATCCTGTGATTGAGTAGAATTGACACACGTGTGAATGAACATAGAACCTATGACCCAACAATCACCTCTTAATATGTATGATGCAGTGAGCTTGAACATACAATCTGGATGGATACACTTGATCTTGTACCTTTATGGATTTACATGATCTACCTTAAAATCGACCGAGTTGAGCATGTGAAACTTTTTTATGGCTCAGATACATTCTTCTCTATTACGAAATTTGTCTTTCTCTTTTAAGTTTTCATTCTACTACATATACGGATTGAAAAGTAAATCAGATGATGGTTCATCTCAGCCCATGTTGAAGTTTGTCATGTGTGGAGGTGGTGTGTAGATATCGTTAGAAGGTATACCAGGTATCCCATCATCTTCAGAATCATTGTTGACCATGTCTTCAAACTCTAACTCGTCATCTTCTTCTTCTTCGTCAACGACATCTACTTCTGCTTGTTCGGCCTCGAGAGGATCAACCACTTGTGACAGCTGAGGCTCTCGCAGCACAATGTACAACTCAATAGAGTCGTACCCAAAATACTCATGACTGGAAAACATTTTCTGAAGGTCCTCGTCATCTTGAACCTCAACCTTATAAAATATTTGTTGGTTGTTACCAAAAAAACTGGATTCTGATAAAATATTTGTGTCACAGGACCTCGTCCAAGCTTGGCCTCCAATCATTTTTTGAAATACAATAAATTGGCTTTCCTATTTAAACAAAATTAGATTTTCTCAGTGTCTCTAAACAAAAACCCAGAGGTAGGACAAATGTATGTCTCACCATTGAAATGTGCACTGATCACATATTGTGGTGTAGAGGCCATTGTGTTTGAATGTTTGAAGGTTTGAGTGTTTGGAGGTTTAAGTGTTTGAGTGTTTGAGTGTTCGAGTGTTTGAGCGGTTGAGTGTAGAAGTGTTTTGATAAATGTAGGATTAAATAGGTTGTACTGAAATTGAATAAAACAATAGTAAGCAACCTCTAATTCGCCAACTGGGATTTCCGATCGTATAACATGCATGCAGAGATGCATTCCCCAAGGATGCCATCTAGCCTGCACCTACACTGCAACCCCTGCCACCTCTAATTCGCCAATAGGGATGGCGACACCTTTCAATTTTGTACTCATTCTCCAAGTCCAATGGCGTCTCCCTACACGTCCAATCGTATAACATGCATGTAGAGATGCATTCCCCAAGGCTGCCACCTAGCCCGCACCTACACTGCAACCCATTCCACCTCTATTTCTCCAACAGGGATGGCGACACCTATCAATTTTGTACTCATTCTCCAAGTCCAATGACGCCTTCTTACATGTCCAATCGTATTACATGCATGCAAAGATTCCTTCCCCAAGGCTGCCACCTAGCCTACACCTACACTACAAGAGTGACACTTATCATGCATGCATGCACCCACGAACCACCTCACTTATTCATTTTGTGATAAAATTTTGCCTATAAATACAAAGACTTACATACTTCTTTTGCATCCACAATCATCTCCCTCTCTGCTATAAACTCTTTCATAATCTCAGACAATTTCAATAATGACTCTTCTTACAATGGGCAATTCTCACAGAGGCACAAGGGACAATATCACAGCATTTGTAAGTTTCTTGTATACTTGTAAATTTTTCATACTTCTATTAATTATTTATACATATTATGGACTCATACACTTTTTACATTCTTAACTTAGGATAATAAAATATTTAGAATCCGGTCACACAACTACCTTGCTCCCGACCCGTTGATCGTGCCCTATCTCGAATACGTAGGTTTCGGAAATGTTATAAAGATCTCCAACTGCATGATTGATTCAAAGTTCATACTTGCAATGTTATAAAAGTGGAGACCAGAGACCCACACATTTCATCTACCAATATGTGAATGTACCGTCATACTAGAGGACGTGTACATGTTATTGGGTCTCCCTGTCGACGGTAAGGCAGTTAACGAGTCGGTTCAACAACCCAATTCTCTGTGCAAGGAATTGTTGGGCAATGATATGGTTGAAGGTGGTGGTGTGAGAGACCAGGGTATACTACTTACTGAACTCAAAAGTCATCATGTGACTTTGGAGTTGAACAAAAATTCCTCCGAGCTAGCTAAGGTAATAAAAGCTAGAAATTATATAATGATACTTTTTGGAACCTTTTTATTTCCCGAAAGTACGGATAATAGTGTAAATTTCATGTATTCAAATTTACTTACAGACTTTGAAAAACTAGAAAGTATAGTTGGGGTTCTGCTGTTTTAGCCCATCTATACAGTTCCTTGTGTAAAAACGCAATCAAGGAAAAATGTACTTTTTATGGATGCGCTTTTTTACTTCAAGCTTGGGGTTGGTGGTGTAATACGGTAGGAGAACTGACTTAGGTGTTTGCGTTTGATTGCAATTGTTATGGATAGCAAGAGTCGCCACCGACTTTTCTTTTATCCAATAAGGAAAGGGTGAAAAGAACTGGAAAGACCTTTGAGATTATTTTCTTGAGTTAGGGGGGTAGGTTACAAAAAGGGAAGGTGTTAGCATCCTTTTCATCCGTAGTTATCTATGAGCTCTTAGTTGCTTGCTAGATCACTTTCTTTTGTTTGAAAATGTGCTTGTGGTGTGGGTTTTAAAATTATTTTGAAAAGTGTCTTTGTAATGGTTCTCGTTTCTATAAGAACGCGTACAAAAGTTTTGTCTTTTGAAAAATGTCTCAAATGAAAGTGTTGGTGTATAAAGTGTTTTTGTTGTGAGCAAGCTAGCAACTAGGAGAATCCTACCTACTCAAAAGGTCTATGTTCTTTTCCTCCTCCTTTAATTGTTTCTATCTTATCATTGATTTGGTAAGAATCCCCATCATTGGATGTGAAGGGACGGACGTGGCACGTTTGTATAGTCATAGAAGGTAACCCATGAGACGTTATAGCAATTTTGTTTAGGGACTAGATCGTTTACCGAAGGCAACATTAAGGGTCATCGAGAGACTACGATCTTTTATTGAGGGTCTTTGCTAAAATGCCCATATTCGAGGGACATGACTATTTTTCCGAGGCAACAAGTGAGATTACCCTAAGGGTGCATGTGTGTGAATAGTGTGTTTGATTGCATACATTTTGTCTTTGAATTTTAGGTTAACTACTTGTTGGTTTTATCTTGCCACACATCCTAACTACTAACATTTGTACAAAAGTAATAAAAATGCAGAAAATAAATCCTACACTATTACAACTATATTCAAGATCAATAAATGTAAAGATAAAACAAAAATAAAAGGAAGAAAAAATGATCTCTTTCAATTCAGGCAGCCACACTCTTCGATTTTGCACTTCTTGGCTTCCTTCGATTTGGGCCTGGAGTCAGCAAGGTCACGTCTTTCGATTTCACCCTTTGCCTGCTTCCTTTGATTGGGACCTGGAAGTCAGAATGACCACCCTTCTGGATGCTTCTTTCGTTTGAGGCCTGGAGTCAGTGTGAGGTGCACTCTTCACCTCAGGCTCCTTGCTGCCTCCTTCGACTGCAGGC
Organism: Vicia faba; assembly: GCA_948472305.1. Taxonomy (NCBI): domain Eukaryota; kingdom Viridiplantae; phylum Streptophyta; class Magnoliopsida; order Fabales; family Fabaceae; genus Vicia; species Vicia faba. The sequence goes on from OX451739.1 coordinate 1,303,337,942, forward strand.
ATGCTATGCCCTCAGGCTGAGATTCGAAAGGCTTGAGTACTTAGCCAATCGAAGGATACAATGAACCTGTTTTAAACTTTTAAAATGCAACATTCAAGTGTAACTTTCGAAAGCTACAGGCCAGGGGTTAGAACAAAATTATTGGGTCTCAAAGTACAAGGCCTAACTAGTCAGAGTTGAGATTTTCAACACATGAGCAGTCAGAATAGAAGGTTAAAACATGGTCAAGCTCCCTATATGAAATATCTACATTTTTTATTTATTGGCATTTGCACATGATATTTAAATAAAATAATTTCAAGTTTAAAAGGAACTTACCTCTTGAAGTTCTTAAATCGAAGGAAACAGCAAGTGTCTTCCTTGGTGGTGAATGGAAGTTCGTTGGGGTCTTCTTGAGACAAACCAATTACTACTTTGTTCAAGCAATCACTAAATCGAAGGAGGGTGTGTGAGTGAATCAAAGTTTTTTCTATAACAAGTAAAAGAGTGAATCAAAGGATTACTATGTTGTAGTTGGGGAAGTGGATCGAAGGTTATTTATCTGGTCACTTGGGGAGTGAATCGAAAGATTCACTTAGTGTACAAGGGGGTTGAGATTTTTTAGGAGTGTTAGGAATATTTAAAAAAAAGTTGGATGGATGTTTGAGAGTTTTTTTGAGGAATTTCTCACAAGAGTTTTCTTGCAACTATCCAGGGGCCCTTAAGATGTATGATGGAGGCCCATATTTATAGATGGCTTTGGCTGATGTTTTAGGAGGGAAAACAAAAAGTTTAAACAAAAAAGGCATGCTGTGCTTGTAGCTTTTGAGGGACAATGTTTGTATGCCATTTTGGTGCAAGAAATAAGGCAGTGTTGCAGGACTGCTGTGCAGCAGTTTTGGAGTTTTATGGCCAGTGTATCAGGCTTGAACTGACTTGGTCAACAAGTACCTTTGGGAATCTCAACCTTTTGTTTTGACCCCTAGCCCTATCCTTCAACCAGACTCCTCAACAACATTTCCTTTTTTCATATCAAAGTTTCCTTTGAAGGGCTCATATGGGTATGCTTCGACCAAGCCTTTTGTGGGTTCCTTCGAATGGTCCTAATACATGCTCCTGGAATGGATCAACAAAACATGTCATTCACTTGGGACATCCAGGCATGTCCAGCAAGTCCTTCGAATGTGCCACCATGGTACTTCTTTCGTATGAGACAACAGCATAATGTAGAATTTGTATGTTGAAGCAAACCATTTCAAAGGGAAATACTGCCCACTCAATCTTTCCTGCAAGGAGTCATATGGCCAAACGAAAGGGTGTATGTAGGGGCTCCCTGCTTTGTGACTTCATGCAAACATGCAAGAGATCTTTGCTCAAACGAAGACTTGCATGAAGGGAACCACATGCCCAAACGAAAGGTGTAACCAACAACTTGTACTGAAGGATTCATACGCCCCAAATGAAGAATGCATGCAGATGATAAAGGTCACAATCGAAGCTTGCAACAAAGAAGGGCCACATGCCCCAAATGAAAGAGGCGTGCAGGGGAAAAAATGTGCAATCGAAGGAGACCAAAAATGAGGCCTTTTCCTCCTGAATCGAAGGACATCAATCAAGAGGCTCTTTGCCTTGGAATCGATGGAGGCTTTAGGAGGCTCTTGCCTTGTGCCTGTTGGCCTGGTGGGAGCCTCTTGCATGCAAGAAGGAATCTGTGGCTCAATCGAAGGCTACATATAGCCAGTCATCACTTTGTGAGTCAAAGCAAACATGGAGGGAAATATTTGTCCAGTCAACACAAGCATGCAAGCACCAAACATCTAATCAAAAAAGGCACATAGGCAGCCACTGTATTGTGAACCATATAAGGTCAAAGATGCAATCGAAGGTTGCATGCAGGAAGCTCCTACCTTATGAATCAAAGCCAGCATGCCAGAGGCCCATGCCCAGTCGAAGGATGCAAGCCAAGCTTTCATCGAAAGGGGCCAAAAGGCCAATCGAAAGAGATGAATCAAAAAAGACTTGTTTTTCTCCAATTTGTAAAAAAAAATTATTTTTATCTATTTCCCCCTTTTTAACAGCTTTCTCTTTAATTTGATGCTGAAAAATCCAATTGTACTTGTGCAAGTTTGAATTTTGAGAATCCTTGTGAGAAATGCCTTGAGAAATGAGAGGGAAAATTTTGGGGTACAACAGCTGCCCCTGTTCAATCTTCTTAAACCTGAAGAGTTAGATTGATGAGTCTGCCATTCATGACTTGAAGGTGGAAGATGATTGAACACTAGAGCACCCAAAAATTTTCACGTGATTATATGGTGGTTGATTGTGTAGGGAAAGGGCTTAAAGATGCCATTTGGAAAAATGATGGATAGTTGTCGGAGATGGGCTTACAGATGCCATCCAAAGGTGATTGTTGACAGAAGTTAGATTAAGTCTAAGCTTGATTTTAACTGGAAAAATATAAGAATAAATATTTCGAATGATTTGTCTGAACCAGAGAAAGTGTCTACTGGGAAGGAATCAGGATAAACCATTGATCGGTTTAAACTGAACCAACAGAAATCTTGAATAATCTTTAACTGGAAAGAATCAAGATAAATCTTTGGAGCGATTTATCTGAACCAGAGAAAGTGTCTACTGGGAAGGAATCAGGATAAACCATTGATCGATTTAAACTGAACCAACAGAGGTCTGGAAAAGAATAAAAATAAATCTTTGGAGCTATTTATCTGAACCAGAGAAAGTGTCTACCGGGAAGGAATCAGGATAAACCATTGACCGATTTAAACTGAACCAGCAGAGGTCTGGAAAAGAATAAGAATAAATCTTTGGAATGATTTGTCTGAACCAGAGAAAGTGTCTACTGAGAAGGAATCAAGATAAACCATTGATTGATTTAAGCTGAACCAGTAGGGGTTTGGAAAAGAATCAGAATAAATCTTTGGAGTGATTTATCTGAACCAGAGAAAGTGTCTACCGGAAAGGAATCAGGATAAACCATTGATCGATTTAAACTGGACCAATAGAGGTTTGGAAAAGAATCAGAGTAAATCTTTGGAGCAATTTATCTGAACAAGAGAAAGTGTATACTAGAAAGGAATCAGGATAGACCATTGATCTATTTAAACTGATCCAGCAGAAATCTTGAATAATCTTTAACTGGAAAGAATCAAGATAAATCTTTGGAGCGATTTATCTGAACCAGAGAAAGTGTCTATTGGGAAGGAATCAAGATAAACCATTGATCAATTTAAACTGAACCAACAGGGGTCTGGAAAAGAATCAAAATAAATATTTGGAGTGATTTATTTGAACCAGAGAAAGTGTCTACCGGAAAGGAATCAGGATAAACTATTGATCGATTTAAACTGAACCAGCAGAAGTCTGGAAAAGAATCAGAGTAAATCTTTGGAGCAATTTATCTGAACCAGAGAAAGTGTCTATCAGAAAGGAATCAGGATAAACCATTGATCGATTTAAACTGAACCAGCAGAAGTATGAATGAAGTATTCGTCATGTAGATAGTCACCCAGTCCTGTTTCGGGAATTGATCTTTGATTGATTTGTTAATAGATAAGTGTCCTGTCTTTGTTGAAAATTTGTTGATGATAATTTTCTGTTGATTTATCTTTCCTGAAAAGGTAAAGAGTTAGTTGTATGCAATGCCATGATATATGAAATGCATGGCGTAATGATGTTTCTCAAAATAAATGAGATTGTGATATATGCATTTGTGTTGTCGATGTTGTGATGTATGAATGCAATGTATGAACATATTAGTTATTCTGCTGCAGTGTTGCTGGACTTGGGGAAAATAAATCCCTGAGTGCTGTTGGGAATGAGGAGTGTAAGTCTTCATATTTGTTGAAGTTGAAGTGTTGATGGATGGGTTTCCATTATTTAGGGAAATAAACTATGTTGGGGAAGGGAAACGCCGTGCATTGCTTGTGGAATTGGTGAAATCCTAAAAAGTTGGATGACTTTCACTAGGGAATCTTTGGAGCGGTAATTGGAAGTTTCACTCCGTCGGGGATATGAGAGCACCCGATACCATTAGGTTGTATACTGGAGATATGGAAGTGATCCTGTAGCAGGATGCCCTTGCTTCTGCTCCTGCTGGAGAAAGTACCTGCGGGGATTTTATGGAATGGCCTATAGATATTATCCTGTTTCTTAAATCCATTAATAATTGTCTTTCTGTTTTCTGTTCCCCCTCTTTTTTTATGCACTCATTTATAAACAGTAATTACGTTCAAATGCATATGTTCAAAAATAATCACTGGACGTTTTTGCAAACAAAATAGGAAAGTAAAAGAAAAACATATAGTTTTGCACTTTTAAAGGAATAACTTTGTATTAACTTGAATAAGTATTTTGTACAAAGAGACGAACATCCTAGTGAGAGAATGTCGTTTTAAGAATTAAAACTAATACAAAGAAAGATAGCTATGTGGAATAATCCTATGGGGTTCCCATTCTGCTATAGCCTTTATGTCTTTGAGCATCTCATCCACTTGCTGCTTTGTCCGAAGCTGATTGGATTGATTAGAACCGTTTGAGTTTGATGATTGATACTGAAGATTGGCCGTAAGGTGATCCAACGGGACATAATCATACACTTTAAACCCCTAACTTTTTCCTGGACCGCCCTTTCGGGTTTTCACTCCATCGGGATACCCTTTTTTGCCCAAGCCGCCTTTTCAGATTTTCAGCTTGCCGAGTGTACAATTTTTTTATGTTTATCCCTAATTTTTGCCTAGGCCAGTCAACCTAGCTGGTCTTTTTCATGCGTAGTATTTTTTAACTATGTCCATGTTTATAGGGTGCGGAAGGTCGTCACCGTCCATAGTGGTTAAGATCATGGCCCCACCAGAAAATATGTTTTTGATTACAAATGGTCCTTCGTATGTAGGAGTCCATTTGCCCCTGGGATCACCTTGTGGCAATATGATACGCTTTATTACCAAGTCACCAACCTGATATAACTGACGTCTAACCTTCTTGTTAAAAGCTTTAATCATACGTTTTTGGTACATCTGGCCATGGCAGACAACCGTAAGCGTCTTCTCATCAATCAAGTTCAACTGGTCAAGTCGAGTTTGAATCCATTCATCTTCATTAAACCCTACATCCCTCATGATTCTCAAAGAAGGTATCTGGACTTCAATTGGCAGGACAACTTCCATGCTGTATACCAAAGAGAAAGGAGTTGCCCCTGTTGATGTGCGCACCGTTGTACAGTAACCATGGAGAGAAAATGGTAACATCTCATGCTAGTCCTTATAGGTCACTGTCATCTTTTGTATGATCTTTTTGATGTTTTTATTAGCGGCTTCTACAGCGTCATTCATCTTCGGTCGGTAAGGATAAGAGTTATGATGCTGGATCTTGAATTTCACGCATAGTCTGGTGATCATAGTATTGTTGAGATTGATACCATTACCTATAATGATTCTCTCTGGAATACCATACCGACAGATGAGATTCTGTCTGATGAATCGGGCCACAACGTTCTTGGTAACAGAAGAAAATGAATCAGCCTCGACCCACTTCGTGAAGTAATCAATGGCAACCAGGATGAAGCAGTGTCCATTAGAAGCTATAGGTCTGATCTCTCCAATCATGTTAATGCCCCACATTGAAAATGTCCAAGGAGCAGTCAGGACGTTTAGAGGAACCGGAGGCACATGTACTTTGTCAGCATAGATCTGGAACTTGTGACAAGTTCGTGAATGCCGATAACAATCCGCTTCCATGGTGGACCAGTAGTATCCTGCCCGTAGGATCTTTTTAGCCATCGTATGCCCGCTAGAATGGGTGCCAAAGGTACCTTCGTGTAAATCAACCATGATATTTTCTGCCTCACCTTTGTCTACGCACCAAAGCAAAGTAGAGTCGTGGTTGCGCTTATAGAAGATTCTGTTACTGAGGAAGAATTTAACTGAGAACCTTCTCAGAAACTTCTTATCATTGACTGAAGCTCCTTCCGCATATTCTTGGGCCTCGAGATATCTCTTAATTTCGCGGAACCAAGGTTTATCCACTACTTCTTCAATATCAATCTCGTGACAGTATATTGGTTCGTCCATCCTCTCAATAGTGATATGAGGAGCCTCATTATCCCATCTGATTTTGAACATGGGTGACATAGTGGCTAGCGCGTCTGCTAGTTGATTTTCCTCTCGTGGAAAATGCTCAAAGGTAATTTCCTCAAAATGTGGATCAGTGTCAACACACGTTCTTTGTAAGGGATGAGATTAGGATGCTTCGTGTCCCATTCTCCTTTGATCTGACTGATTACTAAGGCTGAGTCCCTGAATACACTTAAGGATTTGATCCCCAAATCTATGGAAGCTTTGAGACCCATAATGCACGCTTCATATTCAGCTATATTATTAGTACAATTGAAACACAGCCTGGTCGTGAAGGGAATATGACAGCCTTCGGGGGATATGATCACAACGCCTATGCCGTTGCCGAGTGCATTGGAAGCTTCGTAAAAAACCATGGTCCATCGGGATCCTTGTTCAGGTCCGTCATGCAGTTCGAGTTTTTCACAATCATTTACCAACATGATGTCTTCATCCGGGAATTCGAAATTCATGGATTGGTAGTCATCCACAGCCTGATGAGCCAAATGATCTGCTAGTACACTCCTCTTTATTGCTTTTTGGGTAGTGTACTGAATGTCGTATTAGGTCAGGACCATCTGCCATCTTGCTATTCTTCCAGAGAGGACGGGCTTCTCGAATATGTATTTAATTAGATCCATGTTGGATATCAATAAGGTAGTGTGAGTCAGCATATACTGTCTTAGTCGGCGAGCAGCCCATGCCAGAGCGTAACAAGTTTTCTCAAGCAGTGAATATCTGGTTTCACAGTCGGTAAAGTTTTTTCTCAGGTAGTATATTGCATTCTCTTTTCGGCTAAACTCGTCATGCTTCCCCAGCACACACCCCATTGAATTTTCCAAAACTATTAGGTACATGATCAGAGGTCTTCCCTCAACTGGAGGAATTAAAATAGGAGGCTCTTGAAAGTATTCTTTGATCTTGTCAAAGGCATCCTGGCAGTCGTCATTCCATTCCACCACTTGATCTTTCTTCAGTAATTTGAAGATTGGTTCACAAGTAGCGGTCATATAGGAAATAAATCTGGAGATGTAGTTTAGCCATCCTAAGAATCCCCTAACTTCCTTTTCAGTGCGAGGATCAAGCATTTCTTGTATTGATTTTACCTTTGCAGGGTCCACTTCAATACCTTTACCGCTGACAACGAAGCCTAAGAGCTTACCGGACCTTACTCCAAAAGTGCATTTATTCGGGTTCAGCCTTAGTTTGTATTTCCTTAGTCTTTCAAACAGTTTCTGCAGATGGTAAAGGTGTTCCTCTTTAGTTTGAGATCTGGCTATCATGTCATCCACGTAGACCTCTATCTTGTGGTGGATCATATCGTGAAATAAAGCTACCATGACACGCTAATAGGTTACCCCGATGTTTTTCAGCCCAAATGGCATAACTTTGTAACAGAACGTGCCCCACTGTGTGACGAATGTCATTTTCTCCATGTCCTCAGGTGCCATTTTGATCTGATTGTATCCGGAGAAATCATCCATGAAGGAGAATACTTTATATTGTGCGGTGTTGTCAACCAAAATATCAATATGGGGAAGCAGGAAGTCATCCTTGGGGCTTGCCCTATTCATGTCTCTATAATACACACACATACGTATCTTACCGTTCTTCTTAGGAACTGGAACAACATTGGAGACCCATTGTAGATAGGAGGTGACAACTAAGAATCCATCGTTGAACTGCTTCATGACTTCAGTCTTGATTTTCTCTAACATTTCTGGCTGTATACGATGAACTTTCTGTTTTACTGGAGGGAAATCCTCTTTTGTCGGCAGACGATGGACCACAATATCAGTATTAAGTCCTGGCATGTCTTTGTATGACCAGGAAAAAACCTCAACATAGTCATGTAGTATCCGAGTTAGACGCTTCTTGACACTATGCTCCAGGTTGACACTTATCTTGACTTCTTTCTTGTCCTCTTCAGTACCTAAGTTAACTGTTTCAACTGGTTCTTCATGATGCTGTATGGTCATTTCTTCCTGTTGTAATAATTTGGTAATTTCCCTTGGCACCTCACAATCTTCCCCATCTTCGTACTCGGCTTGGTAGATCGGATTTTAAAAGTCATGATAGGCCATAGCAGAACCAATACCAATGGGTTCCCGAGTGGATGTGAATATGCATTTTGATATGTGAGTGTGCGTAAGAGCATAACTACCTTTGATAAAATAAAAGGTAGAAAATAAAAACAAAGAGCGTAAAATTTTCATGCAAAAACGTCCCATGATTTATTAATGACATATGAAGATGAAGTAACAACCCTCACAGATGGACCATTGTGCCTCGGGTAAGACACAAGGTTTTAAAGTCTAAATTGTTTAAATATTACAAGTCCAAAAAATTTAAAAGACAACTACTCTTGAATAAAAGTAATAGGAATAAAATATTTGGCCTCCCAATTGTTGAGTCCTCCGTCGATCGTTGGAAAAATCCACTCGTCCATGTCACAACTGCTATCACTGTCTTCCAATGCATTGACTCCCTGATTGCTGATACGTAAAGGTGGTCCCCCAGCGCAAGTACGTCGAACAACTCTTTGGGCCTCCGAAGTAAAACACAAACCAAATATGTTGGATTTGTAAGGAATATCCGGAAGTTGACCCCATATAGTACATCCACCTTCCTCAACCACTGCTCTAGCATCCTTCAGAGAGGCCATTTCCAATGGAGGTCTGATAGCCTTCGGAGTCTTGGTAGTAGTCTTGGTCGCAACAACCGTTTGTGGGACCTCTTCAAAATTCTGACATGGGGTCTCAATGAGCTCACTGTCCATTTCAACATACCTGAAAGAGTTCAGGTGGATAACCATGTATTCCTCCTCCCCATGGACTGTGATGATCTTTCCCAAGACTGGGTACTTCAACATCTGATGTAGGGTATAAGTGACGATACCATCCCCATGGATCCAGAGTTGACCCAACAGACAGGAATAGGATGGGCGAATATCCATCACATAGAAGGTTGAATCAAAATTCTGAGTTCCAACTTTGATAGGGATGTCTACTTCTCCGCGCACTGTTATTTTAGAACCATCGAAGGCCCTCACCACAATGTTGCTGGGCTTTAATGTGAGTCCTTCGCAATCTAACTGGTCAAGAGCATTCTTGGGAAAGACATTCAGCGATGAACCTGTATCCACCAAAACATGGGCTAATGTAGTGCCCCTGCACTCAATGGAGACATGCAAGGCATCATTGTGTTTGCTTCCCTTGGGAGTTAAATCAGCGTCAGAAAAACCCAGTCCATTATCAGCAGTTAGACTGGCCACACAAATCTCTAATTGATCAATGGAGATCTCTTGGGGCACGTGGGCGGTCTTCAGAAATTTTACTAAGGCCTTAGCGTGGGCCTCAGAGCACAAAAGTAAAGCCATCATTGATATTTTTGAGGGGGTCTGCTCCAACTTCTCCATGAAGTTGTAGTCACTTTTCTTGATTATCTTTAATATCTCTTCCATCTCCTTCTTAGAAGCCTCAGGAATGACTTCTGGATGCGCCTTCGTCTGGACAGGCTCAAATAATACCTCTTTGCCCCGTGTCTCGGTAGCAGGGATAACTGTAGGACTAACAATGGGAGTAACACTGGGAATACTGACAGGAGCGGTAGCGGGAATAATTACAGGAGTAGCAAGGGTCTTTGGAGAGATCTCGGGGGAGAAAACCCTTCCACTTCTTGTTATCATACTGGTCCCAACGATATTGTCGATGTCAGGATCAGTGCCTTCAGCAACTTTGTCTTTGATAGCCAATAGATCTTGCTTGACGCCATGGTAATAGACATCAACCCCATAGTTCTAGAGAACAGCTTTATCCGAAGAATATGGTATTGGCCCCGACATGGTGATGATTAGGGGAGCAGGCTTTGGAACAGATGTAATCCTGATGGGTCTTTTGGTGGAGACCCTGGGAGGATTATCGGAAATGGTGATTATTGAAACATCTTCACAGGAATTTCTGGCAAGAGGAAATTTCTTGAACAATATTTCTTTGTTAACCATCAGGCGCTGGATGCCCATCTTCAGTAACAAATAGCCATCTGGTAGAGACATACATAAGTGACAACTTTCATCACAGCCCAGAAACAAACCGGCTTGCAATAAATTCTGTTTAACAGTCAAAAGGGGAGTAGTTAACTCATCCACGGTGGAAACAAAACAGTCATCATCGACATCATTGACCCTTTGGCCATGTTTGGGCATTGGCGCCGTTATTACATTAGGTGTTTATAGGGGGTCAAACTCAATCTCTTTCGCCTCGATAAGGTCTTGTACCTTAATTTCAAGGTCCAACAATCATTTGTATCATGCCCTGGAATTTCAGAATGATAGGCACATCGAGCACCCAGGTTGTATCCGGGGGAAACAATATTGGGGTTTTTTGGAGCTTCCCTTAGAGTCACCAGATTGGACTTCAATAGATGTGGCAAAAACTAGGACAATGTCATATTGATCCGGGTGAATCGTCTCATGGTCTCCTCCGTCCTGCGTTGATGGTTTCGCTGTTGATTCAATACAGGATTGGAGATCATAACAACCCCTACTGTCGGGCGACGTTCAATTTTGTTTTGATTCAGGTGGTCATAAGAAAAACTGACCTCCTTTTTTCCAGTAAAGGGTTTCTTCATCGTGCTTGAGGATGCATCCCTTTGAATTTTTCCACTCTTAATACCAACTTCTACCCGCTTGCAAGTCATGATTAGTTCAGTAAATCCAGCTGAAGAGCTTCCGATCAGATGGTTGAAGAATGGACCAGACAACGTGCCCAAGAACATATCCACTAACTCCCTATCAGATAAAGGGGGATGGACTCTTCCTGCGAGATCCCTCCATTTTTGGCATAATTTTTGAAATCCTCACCAGCACCCATAGACATACCTTACAGTTGTGTTCGAGTTGGAGCTAGGTCAACATTATACTGGTATTGCTTATAAAAAGCAGCAACCAAATCTTCCCAATTGCGAATATTGGTTCCTTCCAACTGATAGAACCAATCCAACTGCGTTCCTGACAAACTTTCTTGGAAGAAATGTACACATAGGTTCCTATCAACAGTATGAGCTTGAATCTTCCTGACGTATGACCTTAAATGCAGCTTAGGACAAGAGACACCGTCATATTTAGAAAAAGTGGGGACCTTGAATTTCTGCGGGATCACCACCCCTGAGACCAATCCTAGCTCTTCAAAATCCAGCCCGGTACGCTCTAGATCTCTATAGCATTAAAGCGATCCTCCAAATGTTTGTATTTATCATCAACAGGAGGATACTATTCTTCAGAGTAGTCAGCTTCTTCTTCTTCTTCAGATTCTGGGTTTTCATTTCCTTCCTTGTTCTTCCCTTCTTGATTATCTCCTTCACCTGACTAGGTTGCGAAATCTAGAGTTCGCTTGACTGGTCCTCTGAACCTTCTTCCCAAATTCAAAATGTCGACTGGTTTCTTCTTCTTCTTCTTATTCTTCTTCTTCTTATCTTTGATCATAAGAGCCTTCAAGTCCTCTTGTCCTTTAGCCAGAGACAAGAACATCTGTTGGAATTGAGCATTCTGTGCTTGAAGATCCTTTACTGTCTGTTCAATATCCATCCCACTGAAATGAACAGTAGAAAGATAAGGAGACCTGTTGTGAAAACCTGTTTGTGTTATGATGAATGAAAGTGCATATGCAAATGATTTCAAGGAAACTAGGAGATTTAAATTTGTTTAGACAAAAAGAATTACATCATGCCTCTCGGGGCTTACAATGGAAGAAATAAAATACAAAAATAAAACTCCTAAGACAAAAAGTCGAACGCATCCTCTTCAATACAATATAGGCGTTTAAACTTCGCTCTTCATGAAGTTGCTTCGTGAGATCCAGAACCTTCTTCTCACTGGTGTAGAATTAATTCTCAAAGGTGTCTCGTTCTTCCTTGAGCTGGATTCAAGACTTTTGCAACTCTTCGAAGCTTGTTGGCATATCAGGATAAAAAATGATGCGAGGCTCCTCTTCTTGATCAACAGACTCTGAGATCACTGGCAGGATAGCAGCGTATGGCATCATAAGACTTTGAGCACGAGCTCGTACCCTTCTAAGGTAGGGCTCCAAAGGGGTAGAGTTTTTGCGTCCCAAAGCACTGCTACCGGTCTTCTTTACCATGCCCCAAGCGCGGATGAACCTCTGGCGATAACCTTGCAGATTATTTGAATAGTCAAACACAATACCCTGGATGAGCATATCATGGGGACCATCCCTCTGGGCATAGCCGAACTGATGTAGGGCCAAAGAAGGGTTTTAAGTGATGCCTCCTCTAATGCCAAGGAGTCGCACATTAGGGAACTCTCCACATCGATCAATAAAAGAGATGTCTTCTTGAGAGCGAGGGCACTAATAGATATCAGAGTGAGAAATGAACATTATCCTTTGATTCCACCTTAAGCCTAACTCATTCTTCATTACTGACCGAGGGAGGTGTAAAATAAACCCCCTATAGATCAAAGACGTACAACACATAAGAGTCTCTCGTTTCTTCATGGTACGAGTGTGGAGTGAATGCAGCACGTCTCCGAGCAATGTACACACTGGATTGCGATCAAGGAAGATGTTGATGGCACTGACATCTATAAACTGGTTTGAATTGGGGACATAACCAATCCATAGATTAAGAGAGATAGGACATCTTCAAAGGCATGGTAACTCATAGCATCTAAGAATATCATAGCTTTCTTTATTAGAAAACTTGCAAGGAGGCTCTTAACTCCACTTCTTCATTCCCAATTGGATTCAATGTCAGATGGTTTCAAATGCAAAGCTATGGCAACACTTTTAGAAATTGGATCTTGTTCTAAACCGGTGAAAGGTACTTGCTCCAATATAGGTGACCCAAGTATTTTGGAGAATTCTTCTAACATAGGCACCAACTGATAATCTAGAAAAGTGAAGCAATGGTGTTTAGGGTCGAAGAACTGGAACATAACACTCATCAGACCCTCGTCAAACCCAATAGTAATCAAACTGAGCAAGTGACCATATCTCTTGTTGAACGATGAGCTCTCGGGAACTCCCAGGACCAATTCTTTGAGCTTGGGAGGGACCTCTACAAAGTTGATTTGGACGGTCTTTCTGCAAGTTGAATCTATACCCTACAAAATAAAAAGGAAAGATAAATCTCCAGCCCCTTTAAATGGTTAGCGTGTATGTCATGATTTTTATGATGTTATGGTTATGCTTCAAAATTACAGATATATCAAGCAAGTCACACAAAAGACCCTAGGTTTAATGGCTTGCGTGAGTTTTTAAAGGTAAGTACCGTCTTGAAGTTTAGTTGGCTCAACCTGTCCTATTAAAAGTAACGGGGTTCTAAGGAGTCTCATATTACTGACCTTTCTTTTAGGCATTGTTCTAGGTCAAGCACCGAAGTATTGTGGCCAGAATATCCCAAAAGTCCAATCTCAATGAGTGTAGCATCAAGTATCAACTAAACTTCGATCGAAACCAAAGACGACTATCTCACTACTTTCTAATGGCTTAGGATGAGTCAAGTAAAGGTTCTAAAGGTCAGTTAGCGCTTAATGACACTATAAGGAAGCCTAATTATATCCTTGACTGACTCAAGGAACATTAGCACAAGCCAGAGTATCACGCTAACGTAGCTATCACTTTGTCTATATCGGTCTACGCTGCACAAATTCCATGATTTATTGCTACTTACCTAAAAAGGTGCCCCATATCAGGGTATAGGATCTTCTAACAAAAGCCCAAGCAAAGACCCAAAAAATGTAAAGCAAACAAGTCAAACAAAGAAAGCAAGTAAAGGTGATCTAGCCCAAAGGTAACCCCACTTTTAAGTTAAAATCCCCAGCAGAGTTGCCAGGTCTGTAATACAGTGGGAGAACTGACTTGGGTGTTTTGTGTTTGATCGCAATTGTTGCGGATAGCAAGAGTCTCCACCGAATTTTCTTTTATCCAATAAGGAAAGGGTGAAAAGAAAAGAAAAGACCTTTGAGATTATTTTCTTGAGTTCGGGGGGTAGGTTATGAAAAGAGAAGGTGTTAGCACCCTTTTCATCCGTAGTTATCTACGGGATCTTAGTTGCTTGCTAGATCACTTGCTTTTGTTGAAAATGTGCTTGTGGTGTGGGTTTTGAAAGTATTTTGAAAAGTGTCTTTCTAATGGTTCTCGTTTCTATAAAAACGCGTACAAAAGTTTTGTCTTTTGAAAAATGTCTCAAATGAAAGTGTTGGTGTATAAAGTGTTTTTGTTATGAGCAAGCGAGCAATTAAGAGCATCCTACCTACTCAAAATGTCTATGTTCTTTTCCTCCTCCTTTAGATGTTTCTATCTTACCATTGATTTGGTAAGAAGCCCCGTCATTGGATGTGAAGGGACAGACGTAGGATGTTTTTATAGTCATAGAAGGCAACCTATAGGACGTTTTAGCAATTCTGTTTAGGGACTAGATCGTTTATCGAAGGCAACATTAAGGGTCATCGAGGGACTACGATCTTTTATTGAGGGTCTTTGCTAAAATGCTCATATTCGAGGGACATGACTATTTTTCCGAGGCAACAAGTGAGATTACCCTAAGGGTGTATGTGTGTGAATAGTGTGTTTAATTGCATGCATTTTGTCTTTGAATTTTAGGTTATCTACTTGTTGGTTTTATCTTGCCACACATCCTAATTACTAACATTTGTGCAAAAGTAATAAAATGCAGAAAATAAATCCTACACTATTACAACTATATTGAAGAGCAAGAAATGTAAAGATAAAACAAAAATAAAAGGAAGAAAAAATGACCTCTTTCGATTCAGGAAGCCACACTCTTCGATTTTGCACTTCTTGGCTTTCTTCGATTTGGGCCTGGAGTCAGCAAGGTCATGTATTTCGATTTCACCCTTTGCCTGCTTCCTTCGATTGGGACCTGGAAGTCAGCATGACCACCCTTCTGGATGCTTCTTTCGTTTGAGGCCTGGAGTCAGTGGGAGGTGCACTCTTTGCCTCAGGCTCCTTGCTGCCTCCTTCGACTGTAGGCATGCCAGGCCCTCAGGCTGATTCGAAAGGCTTGAGTACTTAGCCAATCGAAGGATACATTGAACCTATTTTAAAATTTTAAAATGCAACATTCAAGTGTAACTTTCGAAAGCTACAGGCCAGGGGTTAGCACAAAATTATTGGGTCTCAAAGTACAAGGCCTAACTAGTCAGAGTTGAGATTTCAACACATGGGCAGTCAGAATCGAAGGTTAAAACATGGTCAAGCTCCCTATATGAAATATCTACATTTTTTCTTTTTTGGCATGTGCACATGATATTTAAATAAAATAGTTTCAAGTTTAAAGGGAACTTACCTCTTGAAGTTCTTAAATCGAAGGAAACTGCAAGTGTCTTCCTTGGTGGTGAATGGAAGTTTGTTGGGGTCTTCCTGAGACAAATCCATTTACTACTTTGTTCAAGCCGTCACTGAATCGAAGGAGGGTGTGTGAGTGGATCGAAGGTTTTTTCTATAACAAGTAAAAGAGGGAATCAAAGGATTACTATGTTGTAGTTGGGGAAGTGGATCGAAGGTTAGTTATCTGGTCACTTGGGGAGTGAATCGAAAGATTCACTTAATGTACAAGGGGGCTGAGTTTTTTTAGGAGTGTTAGGAATATTTTAAAAAAAAGTTTGATGGATGTGTGAGAGTTTTTTTGTGGAATTTCTCACAAGAGTTTTCTTGCAACTATCCAAGGGCCCTTAAGATGTATGATGGAGGACCATATTTATAGATGGCTTTGACTGATGTTTTAGGAGGGAAAACAAAAATTTTAAACAAAAAGGCATGATGTGCTTGTAGCTTTCAAAGGACAGTGTTTGTATGCCATTTTAGTGCAAGAAATAAGGCAGTGTTGCAGGACTGCTGTGCAGCAGTTTTGGAGTTTTATGGCCAGTGTATCAGGCCTGAACTTGGCAGGGCATGGGACTTGGTCAACAAGTACCTTTGGGCATCTCAACCTTTTGTTTTGACCCCCTAGCCCTAACTTTTGACCAAACTCCTAAACAACATTTCCTTTTTTCAGATCAAAGTGTCCTTCGAAGGGCTCATATGGGTATGCTTCGACCAGGCCTTTTGTAGGTTCCTTCGAATGGTCCCAATACATGCTCCTGGAATGGATAAACAAAACATGTCATTCGATTGGGACATCCAGGCATGTCTGGAAAGTCCTTCGAATGTGCCACCATGGTAGTTCTTTCGTATGAGACAATGGCATAGTGTAGAATTTGTATGTTGAAGCAAACCATTTCCAAGGGAGATACTGCCCACTCAATCTTTCCTGCAAGGAGTCATATGGCCAAACGAAAGGGTGTATGTAGGGGGTCCATAATTTATGACTTCATGCAAACATGCAAGAGATCTTTGCTCAAACGAAGGCTTGCATGAAGGGAACCACATGCCCAAATGAAAGGTGTAACCAACAACTTGTACTGAAGGATTCATATGCCCCAAATGAAGAATGCATGTAGAGGATAAAGGGAACAATCGAAGCTTGCAACAAAGGAGGGACACATGCCCCAAACGAAAGAGGCATGCAGGGGGAAAATGTGCAATCGAAGGAGACCAGAAAAGAGGCCTTTGCCTCCTGAATCGAAGGACATCAATCAAAAGGCTCTTTGCGTTGGAATCGAAGGAGGCTTAAGGAGGCTCTTGCCTTGTGCCTGTTGGCCTGGTGGGAGCCTCTTGCGTGCAAGAAGGAATCTGTGGCTCAATAGTAGGCTACATATAGCCAACCATAACTTTGTGAGTCAAAGCAAGCACGAAGGGGAATATTTGTCCAGTCAACACAGGCATGCAATCACCAAACATCTAATTGAAGCAGGCATATAGGCAGCCACTGTTTTGTGAACCATATGATGTTAGAACATAATTTGGTTCTACATCCCAGTAAGAGTTTTGATGATAACAAACACATGATATAAATAACAAATATGCTTGCTAATAAAAGTATCTTTACATGCAGGAAGTTCTGATGTGAAAAAGATGTTCTGATGTAACTAGAAGATTTTCCAGAACATCACTAGAAGTTATGATTATGCGAGCATAGAAGTTCAGAGTACCATGATAGATTCAAACACATCAAATCTGTGTGACACGCTTATATGAAGAAGTTCTGTTACAACTTCTGAATGCACCAGCACTGTGAAACATGATCTCTGATACTCTGATCTACAAAGTTCTGATACAAGCTATAAAGTACTCTCAACGGTAACATTTATCCTCTGAGTTGTGAAGTTCTGAAGCGTTACAATTCTATCAATGCAATATCAAAAGTAATGGCTACAAACAGACAAGGATCTCCTGGCTTAGAAAGTTCATTAACTCATATTATGGACATACCAAAAGTATCTTCTTATGTCACTGCTGCATGGCCTATATAAAGTAAACGCATGAATATTTCAAGTGATGATGAAACACTGCGCACAAAAAGAAGAAATCACGTAAAGCTACAGTAACACAACAACCATCTTTCATCCTAAAATATTCATATTTAAACTGTGTAAAACATCACTGTTAGTGATAATGTTTATTAGAAACACTATTGTATACATTTATTCAATTATTGTTTAGACATTTCCTTGAGAAAACCGGGTTGTGGTTTTTGACTCAAGAAGACTTTGACAGTTGTCAAAGTAGTTTTATAATCAAGATTGATTAGTTAATTAAGACCTCCTTGGAGAGAGGCGAAATCACCTTGGCGGGTGGACTGGAGTAGTTTGAATTCAAACGAACCAGGATAAAAATCAAAGTGTTCTTTCCATTGTATTTCGTGATTCCAATTCAACCCCCCTTCTTGTGTTTTTCCCTTCTTCATATGAGGCCAAAGATGCAATCGAAGGTTGCATGCAGGAAGCTCCTGCCTTATGAATCAAAGTCAGCATGCCAGAGGCCCATGCCCAGTTGAAGCATGCAAGCCAAGCTTGCATGGAAAGGGGCCAAAAGGCCAATCGAAAGAGATGAATCGAAAAAGACTTGTTTTTCTCTAATTTGTCAAAAATATTATTTTTATCTATTTCCCCTTTTTTAACAGCCTTCTCTTTAATTTGATGCTGAAAAATCCAGTTGTACTTGTGCAAGTTTGAATTTTGAGAATCCTTGTGAGAAATGCCTTGAGAATTGAGAGGGCAAATTTTGGGGTACAACAGGTGGAGAATGGAGTCCCTAAACCCCGTCAACAACAACGCATTCGTTTTCTCGTACGCAATAAAGTAAGTCAATAACTTATATCATTTATTATTATTCATATCTTCACAAAATATATGATAAAAACAAAATATTTTTCAATTCCTTTAGGTACTGCGTGAGGGGTATGGATTACGGAAAAAATCCAAGATTCAATGTCGGTCTATATCAAAATCTATTGGATCACCTTGGCCCTGATGATGTACGTCATACCTTTCAAATTTTCTACTTTTAAATTATTTATTTATTACGTTTTCATTAAGCTGATTTAATTTTATTCGCAGTTTGTCTGGAGACCATATTTGGGTTTGGCCCATGAACCAAACTCTGAGGATGCAGCAATCTGAGTGCAAAGACTGCAATCATACAGTTCAATGTTGCAGAGATGCACCATATCGACCGTGTCAAGATGTAGTTTGGAATGCATCAAGAGATACCCTACAATCCAACTTATTTGTCCCCATGGCATCTCAAAAGGGTCGACGTCCAATGGAGTCTTACCAACTGGAAATATTTTGCTCCAGAATGGTGTAAGATGTGGCAGAGGCGTCACTGACATGTCTTGCAATTCCCAGTTTTCCTCAACCATGGTAATATGCGACACACATATCAATATTTATCTTGGTACAGATGGGTTAGTAACCCAGAAATGCACGTGTCTCATCCAAGGTATTTAGTTGACCCACGAACACAATGAGCACAACCCTGATTTCCCCAACAACAAACCCAACACACATCAACCTCCCACCAACCTCCCCGACGAAATAGAATCACAAGCACCCGACCACAATCACCACCACAATATGATTACACCCACATGCCCCACAACCAACCACAATCACCACCTCAATACCAATACCCCCATATGCCCCACACCCAACCACAATTTCAATCACAACACCAATACACCCGCATGCCCCACACACAATTCCAGTCTTCTACATATCCCAATATGGTCCCCTTAACATCTAACCTTAGCCATGATCTGGGATTTTCCGAAGATTATGAACCAACCGACCCAACTTACCATAAACCACCACATCACCAAAGCACCCAACATTCCCAATACCAAACACCCCAGGATTCATTTCCTTTCTACTCCCCTTACTCAGACGACCAATGCTATAGACCAACCATGGAACCCCACCCACCACCAACACGAACAAACTTTGAAGGTATGGGTAACCGACTGTACCAAATCGGATCTTCCAGATATGGAGATCTGACTGATTTAATGGATATAGAACGCATTGACTTTGCTGGGCCATCGATCCTGCCATAACAGGAAACGCGACAAAACCCACCACGGGAAAGGCAAGGACGAGGATGCAGAACCGCAGGTCATTACCGGATTCCGAGGGACCACTGATTATTTTGATTTTTTTATGTAATCGTTTTATGTAATGGTATTGTGTAAATAAAAATTAGAAATTTCGTGATCCTATATCGTTTACGTAACGTCCCGCATTTAAAATGAAAAAACGCGAAAAATCGCCTCCCCATTGCACTAAGGCGCCATCTCACTTGGCTTAGGGCACAAATTTAACACCTAGGCTCCAAGTGAGATGGCGCCTCCCCTTTAAAATAAGGTGTAGGCGCCAATTGAGATGGCTACTCCTTTGTGGAGTTTTCTGAAACATGGTTATTTGCGATTTTTTTTTCAAAACCTGGTTATTGCAAAAAAAAAATCATCAAATGTCGTTGCCACGACTAACGAAGTCAAATTATGAAAAATGGAGTATCTAAATGAAAGCTATTCTTGGATCTCTAGACGCGTGAGAGGTGATCAACGATGAGTTTGAAGAACCAACAGATGTTGCAGGACATACGACAGCTCAAACTAAGGCGTTGAAAGAGACGCGACCGAAGGATAAAACAACACTATACATGTTGTTCAGGGCTGTTGACGAATTAGGCTTCGAAAAGATTGCCGGTTCGGCCATGTCGAAAGAAGCATGGGACACGTTAGAGAAAGTGTTCAAAGGAGAAGATCGAGTGAAGCAAGTTCGAATCTAAACTCTTAGTGGAGAATTGGAGAGGATGCAAATGAAGGAGACAAAAACTGTATCTGACTACATCACACGTGTACAAAAGGTAGTGAACCAACTCACTAGAAATGGCGACACAGTAACTGATGCACGAGTTGTTGAAAATATTTTGAGATCCTTAACAGATAAATTTGAGAATATTATGTATGCAATAGAAGAGTCAAAGGACCTTTCGACACTCTCAGTCGAAGAGCTCGCAGGTTCTCTCAAAGCACATGAACAACGTAAGATGAAAAAGAAGGAAGAAGCAGTCGAGGAAGCAAATAAAACCAAGGAGTCAATCAAAGACGAAAAGGTACTCTTTTCTCAAAACTTTCGAGGAAGAGGACGTGGCCGTGGTGGTCATGACAGTGGTCGGAGTGGTTGAGGCATCAACTTCAAGAGAGGACATTTGAATCAACAAAATTGGTGTGGCAGAGGACGCAGTCAAAGAGGTGGTCGGTCGAACCACTATAACTTCGAATGCTACAAGTGTGGGAAGTATGGTCATTACATGAAGGATTGAAATCCTTACAAATGCTATAAGTATGATAAAGTGGGACATCTTGTAAAATATTGTCGAATCGAAAAGAAGATAGAAGAAACAACCAATCTAGCCTTGGAAGCTGAACCGAATGAAGGTTTTATCCTGATGGCTCAAAATGAAATCAACACCAATAATGACCATGTTTGGTATCCTGACTCAAGAGAAAATAATTAAATGTGTGGTTACAAACACCTGTTTAAAGAAATGAAAAAAAATTGAAGATGGTAATGTGTCTTTCGGAGATTCATCGAAAGTTAAGGTCGAAGGAAAGGGCACAATCTGTTACTTACAGAAGGATGGATTGATTGGATCAATCCAAGATGTTTACTATGTACCAGATCTCAAGACCAACATCCTGAGTTTGGGACAACTTATAAAAAAAGGTTTTTCGATACTTATAAAAGATCGAATAGTGCATTTGAAGGAAAAAGTAGGACATCTGATCGCCCGTGTCGAAATGGAAAGAAATCAAATGTACAAAATGAATTTGGGGAACGTTCGAGAGAAATGTCTACAAGTCGACATGCAAGAAAAAGTGTCACTATGGCATATACGCTTTGGTCATCTACATCATGCTGGTTTGAAAAGGTTGGAAAAAAGAACATGGTGCACGGACTACCAGACATGGATTATGAAGGAAAGTTTTGTGAAGAATGAGTGCTCAGCAAACAAACAAGAACCTCATTTCAAAAGAAGGCATAATATTAAGCTAAACATATTCTCGAATTGATTCATACCGACATATGTGGGCCAATCACTCCAGAATCCTTCAGTGGATAAAGGTACTTCATTTCCTTTATCGATGATTTCTCACGAAAGACTTGGGTTTATTTCTTGAAAGAAAAGTCTGAAGCATTAGAGGTGTTCAAAAAGTTCAAAGTAATGGTGGAGAAGGCAACCGACAGACATATCAAACAGTTCGATCTGACAGAGGTGGTGAGTACACTTCGTTGACCTTTATGAAGTATTGTGAAGATCAGGGAATAAGGAGATTCCTAACTGCACCA
The DNA here is from genome assembly GCA_948472305.1 of Vicia faba. Taxonomy (NCBI): domain Eukaryota; kingdom Viridiplantae; phylum Streptophyta; class Magnoliopsida; order Fabales; family Fabaceae; genus Vicia; species Vicia faba. Next base: position 1,303,359,824 of record OX451739.1, read on the forward strand.
TATTCACCTCAGCAAAATGGTGTGGCTGAAAGAAAGAATCAAACTATTCTTGACATGATTCAATCAATGCTTAAGAGCAAGAACATGTCGAAAGAATTCTGGGCAGAAGCTGTACCATGTGCTGTTTATGTTCAGAATCGATGTCCATATTCAAAGTTAGAAGATCAAACACCACAAGAAGCATGAAGCGGACAAAAGCCAACAGTTTCTCATCTCAAAATATTTGGCAGTGTATCTTATGCACATGTACCAGATCAACGAAGAACGAAACTTGAAGGCAAAAGTCAAAAGTATATATTCATTGGATATGATGAGAAGACAAAAGGGTACAAGCTATTCAACCCCATAAGCAAGAAAGTGATCATGAGTAGAGATGTTCAAATAGATGAAGCGAGCATGTGGGATTGGAACAATTTGACAGAAGTTATCGACGCAGTGGAAGAATCATATGTCGTTGTACCAACAAGCATCTCAATAGAACATGAAGATACTGAAAATGAAGATGAACCTCTACAATCCAGAATGCGAAGTTTGTAAGATTTATATGATTCGACAAATGAGGTACACCTTGTGTGCCTTCTGGAAGATGCTGAAAACATCAGTTTCGAAAAAGCGTTACGAGACAAGAAGTGGAAAAGTGTCATGGACGAAGAGATTAGAGCAATAGACCACAAAAACACTTGGGAGCTAGTCGAATTGCCAAAAGGTAGTCGACCCATTGGTGTAAAGTGGATATTCAAGAAAAAGATGAACGCTCAAGGAGAAATAGAATGATACAAAGCGCAACTTGTTACGAAGGGATACAAACAGAAAGCATGGATTGACTACGACGAAGTGTTTGCACCTGTTGCAAGAATGGAGACAATTCGATTGCTCATTTCTCAAGCTGCTCAATTTAAATGGCCGATATTTCAAATGGATGTCAAGATAACATTTTTGAATGGTGTACTCGAAGAAGAAGTCTATGTCAAACAACCACTTGGATATATGAGGATTGGAGAAGAGAAGAAGCTGCTGAAATTAAAGAAAGCGCTATATGGGTTGAAGCAAGTACCACGGGCATGGAACACACGCATTGACACATATTTCAAGGAGAATGGGTTCCATCAATGTCCGTATGAACATGCCCTCTATGTGAAGAAAAATGGAAATAATTTACTACTTGTTGCTCTCTATGTCGATGACCTTATTTTTCTAGACAATGATGATCACATGATAGAAGAATTCAAGAGCACCATGACACGCGAATTCGAAATGACAGACTTAGGTATGCTGAGATTCTTTCTTGGTCTGAAGGTTTGACAAGAAGAAACTGGAATCTTTATTTCACAAGAAAAATATACAAAAGAAATATTGGAAAAATATAAGATGAAAAGCTGTAATCCAACTTCGACGCCAATGGAACCAAGTGCAAAATTGTCGAAATTTGATGGAGGAGAATGTGTCGAAGTAAGCAAATATCAAAGCTTGGTAGGTAGTCTTTGATATCTCACATGCATAAGGCCAGACATTTCATTAAGTGTCGGCATTGTAAGTCAATTCATGGAGGAGTCAGTACATTCACATTGGAAGACATTGAAACGAATCCTAAGGTACATCCAAGAAACAATATCATTTAGAATGTTCTATTCAAGAACAGAAGACTACAAGTTAGTTGGTTACTCTGACAGTGATTGGTGCGGAGAAATAGACGATCGAAAAAGCACTTCTGGATATGTGTTCTTCATGGGAAATACCTCATTTACTTGGCTTTCTAAAAAGCAACCAATAGTATCACTTTCAACATGTGAAGCTGAATATGTGGCAGCATCTTGGTGCGTTTGTCATGCAGTATGGCTTAAAAGATTGATGAGCAAAATGGAGCTAAAACAGGAAGGTGCAATTGTAAAACAAGTGGACAACAAATCAACAATCGAGTTAGAAAAGAATCCAGTAAGCCATGAGAGAAGCAAACACATTGACGTTCTCTTCCACTTCATTCGAGAACATGTGAAGGCAGGAAGTGTCGAATTGAGGCATGTAGCAAGCAAAGATCAAGCATCATATATTTTCACAAAACCATTATCGAAAGAAATTTTCGACAGAGGCAAGAAATTGATAGGCATGATGGATAGAAGAAACATTTAAGTTTACAGAGGAATTTTGTTGAATAGATTTTAATGTTATAAATAGTGGATTTTTATTAATAAGTTAGTGAGAAAGTTAAAAGTCTATTGTAATTGGAAGGCCAAGAGATAGTGAATTATAATAGTATTTATTAATATCATTTACTTTCCTAGAATAATATAAGTCTTTGAGTCTATATAAAAATCAAAATTGTATTCTATTTTACAACCAGTTATATAGAAATATTTACTTCCTTTCTAACACATTACTCTCTATCTTGTAGTATAAATCTTATCTTAATCTATTTTTCTTAATTTTGCTGTAACATTCACCCCACAATGTCCCACCTTTGATCAATCCTAGCCATGAGCCTTTGAAGTGAAATGTGCATAATGTATGCATAGTTTTCCTATGCTTTTTGGTATATTGACCTATTCATTATTTTAACATAACTTTTGATGTATGTAGTTTCAAGCATGGTTGCTTGTGAATAATAACATGTAGTAAATAGTAATATGCCGATACAAGTACACATTATAGGATGTGACTCATTAAACAAAACTCATTAGATCTATAGAATTTGTTCGGTTTAAACACATTAGCTTTTGTATTGTAATATAACATTGAAATACATTCGTTTTTGTATTGTAATATAATATTGAAATATATGATAACTTTTTTAATATATGATCACAAGTTCAATTTTAGGATATTGAGTACTTTTTCCCACCTTCATGGAGAACTTTGTCACCTTGAATGCAATTTACATTTTTTTATCTTGACTGTTCACATCTTGTTGTCACTACAGTGGATATTGTTCTGGTCTGAACTCAAGGTCCAATGAATGATGGTTCAAGCCTGATATGGAATTCTCCATGAGTGATACCAACAAGGGGCTTATGGACCATAGTAGCAAGGACCAAAATATGTTGACGCCACCATGTTGGCATCAGGCCGTTGATGTCATTCTTTTAGATTAACTATCCACAATATGTCTTAGAAAGATACTTAATCAAATCAATTAGGAAGGAACAAAATTGTTAGATTGTATTGTGAGTAATCTTCTAACATCTTTCTTTTCTTACACTTACTCAAACCAGAAGATTCTAGGTCCTTGAAACCCTAGAATCTTAATATAAAAAAAATCAAATCAACGTGTCACATCAAAGTATACAGTATTCTAATCCTAAATATCTTTCACTTTTGATTGAAATTGACTTGTGTGTCATAATATTTGTAGGTACTTCCGCTACCGGATCGAGACATTGGGACATTAATCACGTACTAGAGTTTCTCATCTGAATCAGGTTCATCACCCCCATTTATGAACCCCACCAGTCTTTTCAAAATCAATTGATGTCGTCTATGGGAATGATCTTCAATGTTTCCACCACACCATTAAGAATTAAAAAAAGGAGAATAAAAGAAAAGAATTACACATACGCAGGTGACTAGACCACACTGATCTCTAGTCAGGGAGATCGTCGGAATCTCTTAGGGGCTAAAGAATGGGCTCATCGTGTCTTTGATGCAACCGGGACTATCAATTCCATCACTTCCACCACCAAAAATTACAACATTTCCATCATCTCTTCTATAAATTAGAGGCTCAACCACCACCTTCACATATACCGATAAATAGTAGCAGACTAAACTCATCCACCATGCCGGATCCCATCGCCAACGACAAAATTAACATATTGTTGAGGGTTTAGTTTGTTTTTGTTCAAAGGAAGTCGAAGGCCCAAGAACACTAAAACAAAAGACGTTGGAGAATAAAAACAAACGATTTAGGCCATCAACCACAACCAATATCTATGAGTATTGTGGGGAGTTTAATATGAATGAATGATGAAACAGTCACATACTGCGATGATGATCTGGAAAAATCATGACGTCATTGTCGACCACACGGTCAACGAAGGCACATATCTCATTCTTTTTGATAAGTGTCAAACTTACGTAAAATACATAGGCACTTATTAACTTATTTTACAAGAAATCAATATAAAAATCCCCCATTTTATCTATAAAAAGTGATGGAACACCTGTTTGGACTTTCCTAACATGTATTAACCAAAAACAGGTAAAAATGAGTGGAAAACCACAACTCAGGCGCAAATACCAAGCCAGAGAAAAACCCTGCAAAACAAGGCTCACTAGAACACGACCATAGGCACGGTAGGGAGCTCAGGAGGCGATATGACACTTATAGGTTCAAGTATTTTATGGTGAAGAAAGGGTTTGTGTGCTAAGCGCAAATGTGGTGGGCTTAGAGAAGTAAGACAACTAAAGCCACCTATCAGAAATCTAGTATTGTTTAATCCAATAGAAAGTAGACTCGCTAGGCGCAAGGGCGATGCGCCTAGCAATGGCCTTAAATCTATGCCTATAAATAAAAGCTTCAGGTTAAATTCAAAAAGAGTTTTGGTGAAGTTAGGTAGTACAAAATTTGAGTAGGTTCACCTTGGTCCAGAATAGGAGAATAAGATAGGGAGTTTAAAGGCGGAAGCGCTACTCAAGTGAAAAGGCAGATAAACTTCCAAGCTCGGCTTCGCGGGATTACCAGTACATAAAAATATCTTTGTTGGGGGTTAGATGTAGTCATTATATTCATGTATTAAATAGTTCATTATGGTTGATGCGAGTCTAGTCAAGCTTTAATATTGATGAATCTTTAATCATAATTGATGTTTAGATTTGCCTCCTAAAGCTTGTTTTCATGATATGACTTGACATTCAAAAGATGCTTGTCATTAATAGATCCAAGATAATCATTTATTGGATGTTAAATCCTAAATATAGGGTTAGGTTCAACATACACACATATTGTAGTGGGATTGGTGTGGAGTCTTACTGCTTTTTAACTATTGGAATATGATGCTTTGTATTGGTCAATAGACCAAGATATCGATTATTAGGTAATGCACTATGTTGTACCCTAATTTTCCCCCCTAAGATTCCTCTATCATCTCATATCAACTCAATCATAACAAGATCGCACTAGGGTTTAGTTCTTCTCCCTATCCTTAGGTTTGCTCATGAGGAATCACCAAGCACCTTGATTTGTATGTTGTGGTCATGTATGTTTTGTATTTATTAACTTTTAACTAACAAATATAATGAATGTTTGCTCTAAATTATGATCTTATAGGTAAGGGCACAACACATTTCATCAAGTTGATCCATAGGTTCATGAGTTTATTTCCATTCCTTCTTCGAAAAAGCTTCATTGAGATTCAAGCTTCACTATTGAAGATGCTTTAAAGTAATGTCATGACAAGGTATACTATGATTCCTCATGCCTTAATTTGCCAAAGAAATTCAAAAGATGCAAGGGTTGATCGAAGAAGTTTGACCTAATTGGACAAGTTCTTAATTTCTTGATCACCAGTGCATAACTCTCTCAATTCTTAACATTTGGAAGTGGTTTTTGGTGATATGGTTTCTTATTATCATCCTCAATAACTTTTATTCACATGGAAAAATTAATTATGCAAAAAAGTTTGTCAAAATTGAAAAGGGTTTCTAAGTCATGTTGGTGCTTGAAGAGCTAGGGTTTTGAACTTCTAAGGGTTATATCTTGCTCATCTTTTGAGATTTTTGAGTAATTCCAAAGACATGCTTCTCTTTAAAGGGTTATCAACTAATCACTTCAAGAGTTTCAAGAAAATTTAGTGTGGAAGATGCCTAATGATGGAGAAAGATTACAAGTCTTCTAGATAGGCCATCAAATTCCCTTATGTGACTTCAAAAGATCATAACTTGGTCAATTTTTAGCTCCTTGTGATACGGTGGGAGAACTCTTGATGTTTTGTGTTTTATTGCAAATTTTGCGGATAGCAAGAGTCCCCACCGACTTTTCTTTTATCCAATAAAGGAAATGGTGAAAAGAACAAGAAAGACCTTTTGAGATATTTTCTTGAGTTAGAGGGATAGGTTATGAAAAGGGAATATGTTAGCACCCTTTTCATCCGTAGTTATCTACGGGCTCTTAATTGCTATCTCACTTTGAAATGCTTTATGTTTGTGTAAGTTTGAAGATATTTTGAAAATGTTTTGAAAGTGGTGATTTTGTAATGATTCTCGTATCGTTGAGAATGTATACAAAATGTTTGTTTTGGAAATATTTTGAAAACGCCTTAGTGCGGCAATTTTGCAATGATTCCCATATCGTTGAGAATGTATACAAAATGTTTATTTTGAAAATATTTGTTGAAAGGAGAGTATTTGAAAAGATGTTTGTTTTTGAAAGTGTGAGGTGTGAAAATGGTTTTAGTTTGTGAGCAAGCAATTACGAGCAATCTACCTACTCAAAAAGTCTATGTTCTTTTCCTCCTCCTTTAGATAGTGATATTTTACCATTGGTTGGTAGGGGGTCTTATCATTGGATGTGAGGGACGGACGTGGGTCATCGTACAGTCATAGAAGGCAACTTGTTGAATGTTTTAGCAATTGTCGTAAGGGACTAAGATCATTTATCAAAGGCAACATCGAAGGGTCATCGAGGGACTACAATATTTTAAACGAGGGTCCTTGCTAAATTATCTCACATCGAGGGACATGACTATTTTTATCCGAGGCATCAAGTGAGGTTCACCCTAGAGGTGCATGTGTGCAAAGTGTATTGATTTCAAGTATTTTATCTTTGAATTATGGTTTTTTGCTATGTTTGGTTTTAAGTCTTGTCATGCAAACCCTAATTACTAACAATAATAAGGAAAACGATAAATTTTGGAATTTTAAATGTCCTAAGCTATTACAATGCTTTGGGAATGGGGGGGGGGTACAAGTTTGTGAATGAGGGGAAGAAAGCAATAAAGCCCTAATTATCTATTACAAACTATTGAACATGAATAATAATAGAACGTATAAAATGTAAAGATGAATAAGAAAAAGAAATTGTTTTTAGGGTTTTTGGATGGAGAAAAAGGTTTTAGTAATTAACCTAATTAAGATAATTAAATTTAATTACAAGAGAAGTTAATTAATTTTAACAAAAAACCTAAAATATAAGTTAATTTGAAATTAATAAAAAAATAAACCTAAGTCTAATAATTTGTTTATGAAATAATTTAAATGTTAATATTAATTTGAAAACAATATTTTAAAGTGTGGAAAACAAACAAAATCTAATTCTAAATATTTAACAAAAATAAAAGAAGTGCTTAAATTAGAATATTTAATAATTTAATAATTTAATTATTTAAGAAAATATGATTTTGGTATTTTTTGGTTAAATAAAATGAAGGCAAAATACCCTTTTTAGTCTCTTAACTTTACCTCTGGATCCATTCTGGTCCCTTATCTCTAAAAAGTTCCAAAGTGGTCCTTTAATTGTTCAAAAAGGATAACAGTAGTCCTTTCCATCCAAAAGGCACAAAAGGACATTTCTTTTGTATGCATGGCAGCTGATGTTGAATCCTATTTTCATCTTCTTCGTTCTCCTCTTGTAGGCTGCGTTGCATTTTCATCTTCTTCGTTCATATTCTTCGCTCATCTTCTTCGTTCATCTTCTTCTCCCATTTCTTTCTCTTCTACCCCATACTCCCCCAAATTCTAGGGTTTAACAAATTTCTTCCCCTTCTGATTCGGTAATTGCTTGAGGAAAATGAAGTATTCTTCGTACGGTTCGAAGAGCTGTGGAGATGGTAATTTATGATGGAAACCCATATGTGGCTGTGGAGACACGGCTGTTCTTCGGAGGGCTTTAACTCACACGAGTTTTGGGAAGCAACTCTGGGGCTGTCATCATTATAAGGTAAGAAAGAAATTAAATGGCTTATTCATATTATTTTTTCTGATCTATCCAAATTTGGACTGACACAGGGTTCATCTGAAACTAGATGTGGATACTTTCAATGGTTCTATGATGATGTTGTAGATGAGAAAGAGCAGTTTATAAAGAAGCAAAATAATAGGTTGGAGAAGCTTCAAAATAACCTTTATGCAGCAAAAATGGAGACACTGCCTTTAAAGGAACAAAAGGATTGACTGAAATAAGAGATAAGGGGGCTACAAATTGAAATGAAGTAAATGATGAATTCTGGAAAAAAAATGGAAAAGAATGTTTTCTATGTTGTTAATTTTTGTTATTTGGGTGATGTTGTAAATTACAGTATCGTCTGTAATATCATTTGAAAAGAAGACGATGTTGTTAATTGATTAAGTTGTATGTTCTTTTTGTAGCATGTTGTTATGAATTTTGGAACTGATGTAAATTCCAGTATGCAACTGCATGAAACTAGTGTAAATTCTAGTATGAAACTGGTTTAATTTTGGAACTGTATTTTTGATGAATTTTGTAAAGAATACATAATTTTGAATACATAATTTTGAATGAAGTCAACAATAATACATAAGGTGGTGGATACCACTAATATTCATAAACTTCATGTTCAAAAAACCTAATATTACAGGTCCAAAAACACTACTATTACAGATCCAAAAACCATACTTTACATGTCCAAGAAACCTAATATCACATGTCCAAAACAATAGTAGACACTACAGGTCCAAAATAGCTTAACTAAAGTTAACATAAACTAACAGAACCATTACATAAAATACATTAATCTAAGGTTTCCATTTTGTTGCGGCTCTCTTAATAGGTGCCGTCCTTCTTGTTGTTGGACCTACAACAGTTTTGGATGCATTCAACCTAGTTGTTGGACCTACAACAGTTTTAGATGCATTCAACCTAGTTGTTGGACCAGGTGAGACAAAAGGTGCATTTGGCCTTCTAACTTGTAACTTTTTGGATTTGGGATTCACTTTCTTGGATGATTGAGAAGTAGGTGGCTGGGATGCGTGAGCTGGCTGGGATGCTTGAGCTGGCTGGGATGCTTGAGCTGGATGAGATGCTTGAGCTTGCTGGGATGCTTGAGCTTACTGGGATGCTTGAGCTGGATGAGATGCTTGAGTTGGATATGGATGAAATGCTTGAGCTTGCTGGGATGCTTGAGTTGGCTGAGATGCTTGAGTTGCCTGGGATGCTTGTGTTGGCTGAGGTGCTTGTGCTGGCTGAGTTGCTTGACTTGTAGATGGTACCTTGCAAGTTAGCTTGTTGTGTCCTGCTTTCTTACACCTGCTACACTTTATAATGAATCATGTCCTTCTTATCTTTTTATCATAACCATCTATCTCACCTTGCTCTAAATTCCTCCTTTTTTTGGCCTGCCAGACACTTTCCTAAATTTGGGGGTCAGAATATCAGGATACTCTGTTCTCATCCACAGGTTTGTACACTTGCATATATCTTGCTTTCCTGTAGTAATCAGGAATGTAGTCATCAATCTTGTGGTTCCTACTTTTGATTATTGCAAGTGAATGAACACAAGACATGCCTGTTAGCTCCCATCTTCTACATGAACAATACTTTTCCTTCAGGTTGACTGAATTTTTCAGCTGAGTTTTCCAGATGCCTCGCTTCAAATATATGCTCATCAGACATCCTAACATATAAATATACATTCCAAATATAAATACACTTCAAATATATACACTTTAAATAAATTTGTTTAAAGCAATTTACCTGATAAGCCACATGTTTGTGTAAGAACTTGTTTTTTCAACCTCCTTCATAATGTTAGGAAACACTTCAACATATGCCAATTTCTCAAACCTCATCCTATTTGTAGCCCATATTTCCATGATGTATATCCTAATTTCTTCTGCCATGGTTATCAAAGGCTTGGCCCTAGACTCAAGGATGACACTGTTAAATGTTTCTGACATATTATTGAGAACAACATCACACTTGTTATCAGTCTTGAAGTATGATCTGCTCCAAAACCTTGGGGGGGGGGGGGTGCTAATCATGTGTTTGTATGCTTCTCCATTGAGATCTTTCATTCCTTTCACCTCTCTTTCCCAAGCTTGGTAGTAAGTTGACTTGACAGCTTTCCATATTATTTCCTTTAGTTTTTTTCCTGGATACCTCTTCCTGAAGTTATTGTAGAGATGCCTAACACAGAACCGTTGTTCAACTCTAGGTAGCAGTTCTTCCATTGCAGGAAATAATACGTAATTCATCAAAAATGTAACATGATAATTTGTAACATGAAATACCTAACAATAAAAAAAATTAAAAATAGAGCCATACCTTTTGTTGATCAGAGATAAAAGTGTATGCGAGGCACTCTTCTCTTCCACCAAGATCATCAATAAGCAGCTCTAAGAACCATGTCCAGCTATCCGTGTTCTCACTCTCCACCACTACATATGCTATTGGTAGCATTTGTCCATTGAGATCTTTCATTCCTTTCACCTCTCTTTCCCAAGCTTGGTAGTAAGTTGACTTGACAGCTTTCCATATTATTTCCTTTAGTTTTTTTCCTGGATACCTCTTCCTGAAGTTATTGTAGAGATTCCTAACACAGAACCGTTGTTCAACTCTAGGTAGCAGTTCTTCCATTGCAGGAAATAATACGTAAGTCATCAAAAATGTAACATGAGAATTTGTAACATGAAATACCTAACAATAAAAAAAATTAAAAATAGAGCCATACCTTTTGTTGATCAGAGATAAAAGTGTATGTGAGGCACTTTTCTCTTCCACCAAGATCATCAATAAGCAGCTCTAAGAACCATGTCCAGCTATCCTTGTTCTCACTCTCCACCACTGCATATGCTATTGGTAGCATTTGTTCATTGGGATCTCTTCCTATGGCTGCAAGTATTTGACCCCCACAAAGGCCTTTCAAAAAACATCTATCTAGTCCAATGAAATGTCTGCTTAACTTAAAGCTTTTCTTATAAGCTGCCAAACATATGTATATCCTTTTGAAATGTAATTTCTGAACACCACCTTCTTGTGCAGGTTCGACATTCACTTTTACAGTTGACCCTGGGTTAGCTCTTAATAACTCATGTGTATAGTCATATATCCTTGCATAATCCCCTAGGAACGACCCATCGATCATGTCTCTGGCTGCAAACATAGCCCTTATAGCCTTGGTTTTGTTGACCCCCACATTCCACTTCTTCTGTACCTTCTCCTTAATGTCCTTAATTTTCATTCTAGGGTTGGTTTTAAGTGAATTATGCAACCTCTTGCTCAACCATTTGGTCTTCATTAACTTCACATTATATTTTATACTGCAACTATGACTGTCTACTACCTTTCTTAGTTGCCAAGAATCCCTAGTAGACAATTTAGCACAATAGGATTCCCATTCATATCCTTCCTTACACCTAACCCTAATCCTAGTCTTGTCATTTTTAATGAACTTTAAATTTCTGCCAGATTGGACTGCATAAGAGGTAATGGCTTCCTTGAAAGTTTCTGCTGTACTAAAGTAGGTTCCCACTTCCCATTTGTAATTGCCCATATCCTTTTAAAGCTTGAAAACTAGATACTTCTTTCTCCTAACTCTACTAATATCATCACTATCACAGTCAGTTCCTAGATCATCACTTTCATTATCACTTCCTTTGCTATCTTCTTTGTTTGCTTCACACTTTTCTTTACCTTTTTTGCTTTCCATGTGTTCATAGTTAATTAGGTTACCCTCTTCCTCTTCCAAATCAATGTCATACTCATCAGAGTCATCATTAAATACTACCTCTGTTGCACTATCATAGTTGAAGGTGCTATCATCAAAACTATCATCATCATCAGTCAGTCTAACAACATCATCAACCTCACCAACCCTATGTCCAATATCATCACTTTCAACCTCATCAACCACATCAACCATTGGCACATTATCATCAGTTCCTACTGCATGAACACCATCTTCCCTAATATCTTCTTCCCCAACACCATCCATGCTAACATCATCTTCCCTAAAATCACCTACTCTAACACCATCTTCCCTTACATCAGTTTCATTCAACATCTCTTCAAGCACAACTACTGCCTCATCAACTATCACATTAAGGGGTACCTCATCTAACACAACTTCTTCCTCATCAGCATAATCAGGCTTTGACAACGTGCGTTGAATAAAGACTTCAACACTAAGATGAACCTTATATAGATCAACAATCTCTAATGCCCCCTTGTCATCAACCAGCATATTCATTCCAGCAGTAGGATCCATGTAATATATATTCTCTACATCTGCATAATCTAGCTCTTTAATAGCACCTATCAATTCAAAATAGCTCCACTTATCAAAATCTACTCTCAAATCATCAATCTCACCTTCTTCGTAAACACTCATGTCCTCAGTAATAAATTGGCCACTGTGGTGTATTGTAATGTTGAGATATTCATCCATTTCAGACTAGGTCCTAAATGAACAGGAAGATATTTGATTTCAGAAACATTGATTTCAAAAAACCCTAACTACGAAAATCATAGTTTTGCAGAAAATTACCTACAATGAGCAGTGTTGTGGTCGATTTCACCTTCGTTTCAATTGTAATGTTGTGGTCAGATTGTGCCTTTGCTTCGCTCGCAACTTGTTCGCAGATTGGAGCTAACAACAATGGCTGCCCAAGGATTACCTTATAAGTGTTGGAGATGTAATCCGATCCTTTAACACATGCAATGCTATAAACATTTTAAAAAAAAAATACTTTAATCCTCCTGGACGAAAATGTATACACGTGCAATGCCACATATATGCCACATAAACTCTACAATTGACTTTGACTAACGGTCCAAACGGAAAGGATAAACGTGGTCCTTTTTGAACAATTAAAGGACCACTTTGGAACTTTTTAGAGATAAGGGACCATAATGGACCCAGAGGTAAAGTTAAGGGACTAAAAAGGGTATTTTCCCTAAAACGAATAAATAAAATATAGAAAAATATAAAGAATATAAAAAGTATTGGGTTGTGTGTTAAAAAGTGAAATGGGGGTTGAAAAGAAAATGGGGCGCTAGGCCCAAATATATTTTTTGGTTAAAGTCAGAAATAAAATAAAAAAAATAAAATGGGCTTGGTGTTATCTTAGTAAAAGGGGTGTATATGAAAGCAAAAACAAAAAGGAAAGAGGCCTAAGTTCTGGGAAGCTCAACACTATTTGTGATTCCATGTAGCTGACTCTTTGGAGATGCATCACGGGGTATGCATGTGATGCATTGGATCTGTTTGTCCAATGATCAGATGGTGTAGAGGAGAGGACACATGATGGACTCAATGAAGCTAGGCGTGCTGGATCTGCAAGAACTAACGTGAAAAACAAAAGAGTACCACTGGGGCTCGAACCCAGGTCCCTATACACTAATGCCTTACGCGCGCTTCCTCTGTCACTAGGGTGGCTGTTTCATCCGGTCATAATACATGTTGCAATAAAATTAAAATAAACTCATTTCTAACATTTGAAAATGGCTTCATCTTCAACCTTGCACGTGCAGAGATGAACATTACCATGGCCAAAATTGTAACTTCTTTATTTCTTAACCATTTTCAAAATTGTAAACATGAAAGTTGTTCCATTTTCACCATGAATTCAACCATATAAATAACTAAAGCTATAAATCAAAGATGAACATGAATTTTGTTTGGTACCAAATAAAACCTAATTTTTAAAGGAATTTCAACTTCAAAATATGCATCACTCAGGAAACATAAATGAAAACTAAAGGCATGACTAGCTTCAGGGCAATGACGTCTACATTTTTCATTCACAAAGTAACCATTAATGATGCATGTATAGAGAGTTTAAAGTTGAGAAAACTTACCTCAAAATTGGAAACCGTGTTTGGAGTTTGAGCACTCCTGGAGGTCTTGTGATGATCTGGGTAGCTTCACTGAACTCCTAGGAAGCTAATGTAACTCTTACTTAATGGTGAAAATGCCCGAATCTTCATGAAGAAGTCAAGTTGCAGGTGGTTATTTTTGAGTTTGGAAGATGATGAAAATGGAGTTACAATTATGAAACAAGGGTGGGGATAAGTTGTAAGTGAGGTATGGAAGTTTTGTGATTGATTAGAAGTGAAAACGCATAAGTAAATTTTGAATTTGAAGTTCAAGGTCAGAATATGCAACAATGGAGGTTTGAAATGCAAATTTTGAATTCAGGGAGTTTGTGAGTGTTTCAGGGATTGTCAAATCGTGTCTTGTATTGTAAATAAGCTCTCTATTTATCGAGGAAAGGTTTGAGGGAAGGAGAACATCAAATTCAAGAGATCACATGTTATGGCCAGGTTACTTAATTTTGAAGTAACATTGAGGAACATAGTTCCAATGCTTGTACTATGCCTTCTAAAGTGGTTGATCACTTTAAACATACTTCTTCTAATCTTGTAGGTTAAGTGTGTGCATAAGCAAACAATTGAGAGGCTCAAGGAGTTGACAATTGTGATAAAGCTTGCTTTTCAAGAATGGCAATGGTGGCTTTCTTCCAAAAATGGAAAATTTCTTTGGACAATGGATTAATCACTTAGATTATACTTCAGTCAATTGTGTAAACAACTAATTATGGAGTGATTTGCAAGTTATAAGCATGCAATGCAAGATATATGCAACATGACTTGAGATTTGATAAAGTGTTCTTCATGAAAATACCTTGTAATTCAAGAATAAATGCTCAACTTCTTTTCTTCGATTTTCCTAGCTCAAGAATGATCTCTTCAAGTTCTTGGAAATTTTGGAAAGCTTGAAACATTGTCTACAGTTCCCAGGTTGACCACTTTGGCTAAATCAACTTGGAACTTGGTGAAAAATTGCCAAGAAGTTGGGACAAAAAATCTGCCTAACTTGATGAAAATTTCACTAAGTGTTTTTGATAAAAAGTCATGACTTCATGGGCCTATATCTCATAATCTAATCATTTTTCAGACATCAGCCATAAGGGATAAAGTTGTAGAATTCATCAAGATCTACAACTTTCATGTTGAAAATTTTCCTTGAATCATCTTGGATCTTGGTGAAAAATTGTCATGAAGTAGTGAAATTATCAAGATTAAAAAAACACTTAGAATTTTTCTAAGTCTTTTAAATCTTGACTTTTTGTTGACTTTTTTAACTTTCTTGATTCTTGATGATCAAGTTTTATATTTTTGAATGTCTTGATGATTCTTGATCTTTGAATTTCAAATTTGTCCAAAAAGTCAAAGTTTGACTTTTAGTGTATCAGATGACTTTTCATCAGTTGATCAAATTTCAACCATCAATCCATTGTGTTGTACCCCAAAATTTGCCCTCCCATTTCATCACTATTTTCTCACCACAAGACCCTTGGAGCTCAAGATCAAGTTAGGGTTTACTTTGCTCAAGACTCCTCCTTGCACTGTTGACCCAAATTAGGGTTTGAGTTTGCACAAAGATGTTTTGACCTAAAATGCCCAAAGTGACTTTCTTGCCTCATGTTGGACTCACAAGTTTATCCATACCAAGTTTCAAGCCTTGATTCCAATCTTTGCCCAGTCAATTGGACAGTTGACCTAGAAATCAACTGTATTGGGAAAAAAGTCAACTGTGGTCAATTGACAGTCAAACCTCATGATTTTTGACCCACATCAACATTATGAACTCATATGGACCATTTGATCAAGTTTGGATCACAATTCCACAAGAAATTTGATCAGATCACCAAAAGGGCAAAATGGTCATTTTTAGGATTTTGACTGCACAGAGGCAATTTTTGACTGTTTGACCTAGCCAATGGCAAACCAAGCTCACATGTGGACTCAAGGACTCAATGACATGGTCTTGACACATTCAACAAGTTCAAAATATCCCAAATGCACAAGATTGACAAATGAATTTTCCAGTCAACTAAGCAAAATTTGACTGTATACTGAAAAGTCAAACTTTGACTTTTTGGTCAAAATCAAGTGTCAAGATTCATTTTTCATCAAGACATGTCAAATTATGAAAATTGTTCATCAAGAAATCAAAAATCACAAATTAGGGTTTGAAATGAAGAAATTTCATAACTTAGAAATTTTTCTAAGTTATGAAAATTCCTAATTTTTTCCTAACTTTGTCCCATATTTTCATCAAGATACATTTGGATTCAAACAAAACTCAAAACATGAAAGTTATAGTCCATTGCAAAATCTACAACTTTGATTCACAAAGTTTCCTCAAAAGAAGCTTGTAGCTCAAGTTATGAGTTTTGGAACAAGGGTGCAAAACATTCTTAACTTAGAAATATTTTGACCTATTTTAGGCAGGATATTTGCCTAACTTCATGGCCACTTTTCACATGCTTCCACTTGGAATTTCAAATTGCATTACGAATATGGATTGTAGTACACATTCCAAGCTTTCCAAAATGTCCAAGAACTTCTCAAACACCCTTGTGGTTAGGGAGAATCGAATTTATCAATATGGGCAAAAGTCACTTTGTTCATGAGCCATTTTCATGTTCATACACTATGCATTTTTGAAATCAGCTTGCACAAGCTAGTTACAGGCCTTTTATCTCATCCACACTCAATAATTTAATGCAAATCCTTTGTGTTCAAGCCTTATCTTGTGTGTTTAACCATTACATGCCAATTTAATCCATAATTAGAAAAAGTAACTTAGCCATTTTTGAAAAGGTGAACTTTATGTCAAACACAAATCTAAGAAGTACCAAAGCATATCTTCTAGGCACAAAGTCAGGAACCAATTCCACTGATCAAGAGTGATTTGTGCAGCATACTTGAGGGGCCTGTGGTAGCCTAGAAACCAAGTTGACAAACTTTGCTTAAGATAGAAGCAACTTTGCAAATAGAACATCAACACACATTTCTGTCAACACAAGCCCAAGCAAACATTGTGAACATTTTCAAAACATCATAACTGAGCTAAAACACGAGCCAACCACCTCCAATACCTCCTTAAGCACAGAAACACCATCTTGCTGCACAAAAACAGGGCATTCTGCACTTTGACTTGGCCAGCTCATTTCCATCGTGCATTTTCATCCAAACTACTTCATACACACTCCCTACCACCTATACAAACTATCCCAAGCATTGGACACGAACTGTAACATCCCTAACATCATTTTCCATTTTCACTTTTCTCTCTTGCAGGTTGACTTCTGTAGCTTGATATAGCAAGATTCAAAGCACACCAAGCATTGGAGAAGCATCCCTGAACTTCAAGCAAGCTGTACAAGTCCTCACATTGCACTGAAAGTACCTCCATTGTCATACACGAATCAAGCTGAACAAATAAGTTTTTGAACTTCTATCTCTCTATCCAGGCATAGTTAGGTTTAAGTTTGTGAAGAAAACATGTTCTAATCATAGCCCTGAAGCCATCCATATAGTTACTTTTCATTTATATTGTGTGTGCTAAGAGTATTTTGAATCTGAACATCTGAAAAAAACTAGGTCAGGAATTGGGGGAGAAGAAATTCTCTCTCATTTCCGAGAGTTAGATCAAGTTCTTGGTATGTATGGATTCGTGATTTGATGCTTGACATTTTTTGTGTTATAAGTTTTGCTTGAAAGTCCAAGAATCAGGATGTTTGAATCAGCTTGAGAAACACGCGTTTTTTGAACAAACTGGCTGGAGGTTGAAGAAGATAGACTTGGGCCGGGCCTGAGTTTGTTTTCCTTTTTGCACCACTTTTCCACACTTGCACCCCCTTGGCCCATTGTGTTTATTTTTATCATTTTTTGACTTTTTCTTTTTATTTCTGACTTATTATTTTTGCCAAAATATAAAAAATATTAAAAACAAATTTTCAACCATTTTTTCATTTTATTTGAATTTTATTTGTTTTATTTGAATTTATACATATAAATAACACATATCCTTTTATTTAAAATACTAAAAATAATACAAAACATTTTTATTTTCTGATCTTATTTTATTTTACCTTTTGAAAACATTTTATAAAAAATATAATTTTTTTTGTAAATAATAAATATTTTATTTTTGTACATATTTAATATATTTAGCAAATAATATAAATACTTATCTATATTTATTAGAATATTTAGGGAAAAAACATAAAAATAATACATTTTTATTTTTATTAATATTTAACCTCAAAAATAATTTTTTTACAATATACTTTCTTTTTATTTATTTTTTGTACATAATTAATAAACATTGTATATATTAAATAATAAATACCTTTTATTTGCAAAATTAGGGTTTTGCCCTAAAACACAAAATACCCAAAAAATTAATCCTTTTTATTTTTGTTCATTTGCCACATAAAAAATACTTTTACATACACATAAAAATCACTTTTTGCATCTTGCATATTTATTGTATTTTATTTAATTATTGTATATTAAATAATTTGTATAATTCAATTTGGATGTAATAGTTTAGATTTAAATTTCTTGCTAAAATATCCCCATTTGAACATTTGTACCCCCCATCCCATAATTATGTTGTAATAGTTTAGGACTTTAAATTTCACACTTTAAAGCTTTCTAAATATGCCATGATAGACTTAGGGTTTTGTATGCAAAAATCAACCAAACAAATAGCTTGACCTAATTCCAAGATAAAAGCATGAAAATGGACAACACCAATCACACTTGCACCCCTAGGGTTACTTCACTTGTTGCCTTCAATAATGAGCCATGTTGCATGTTAGGTGTCTTTGGCAAAACAAAAACAATTCAAATGATCATAGTCCCTCGATGACGCTTTCAAAAGTTGCCTAAACAAATGATCAAGTCCCTTAAAGGAAAAGTTGCCAAAGACACTTGGCACCATTGCAATCATGGTCTAAAACGATGAACCGCGCCCGTCCCGTTCACATCCTAACACAAGATTGTCCACCAAATACAATGGTGGAACAAAATTGTTAAAAGGGTTAAAGCATAGAAAGAATCTTTGAGAAATTTAGGGGTAGACAAAACTCTTAGTTACTTGATCAAATCTTGCAAACACACTTGCCTATTTTTCAAAACCACACATCACAAACACACTTTCAAAACAACTTTCAAAAACATTGAAAACTTTTCAAAATACATACACCTTTGTATACATCCCAACATGGATCATTACAAAGGTTGCCACCACATTGGCCTCTTTTCAAAACATTTTTCAAACACACACACAAAGCACCATTTCAAACAATTGAAAATCAAGGCAAGTTTGATCTAAGCAAGTAACTAAGAGCCCATGGATAACCATGGATAGAAAGGGTGCTAATACCTTCCCTTTCTATAATCTACTCCCCGAACCCAAGAAAACATCTCAAAGGTTTTTGCTGTGCTTTTTAACCTTTCCTTAGGATAAAATAAAAAGTCGGTGGCGACTCTTGCTCAACCGAAACATTTGCGAAAACAAACGCAAAACCTCAAGTCAGTTCTCCCACCGTATCACAGAACTGGCGACTCTGCTGGGGAGAATTTTAAAGTGGAGTAACCTTAGGGCTTAGATCACCCTCTTGCATGACTAATTGTTTGCTTTGATTGCTTTATATCTTGGCTCTCTTGTTTGGGCTTGAAATCCTACACCCGGATTTTGGGAAACATTCATAGATATCAATACGTTGTGGAAACTGTGCGGGGTATACCGACACGGTTGAAGCAATAGCTATATTAGTGCGACATATTTGTGAGTACCGGTAAGCCTTGAGTTCAATCAAGGAGAGTACGGGGCCGCTGAGTGATGTCACTAAGCACTAATGACCTAGAACCTTACTTGACCATCTTGGCCTTTCATTAGGGGTAGTGAGATGACCGACTTTGGTGCAGTCCGAAGTTGGTAGATACTCGATACTACACTCATTGAGGGTTGTTTTCTTGGAATATTTTGGTCGCTAGTTAAGTGGCTAAACCAAAACAATGAACATGGAAAACAATCCAATGATATTGAGCTCCTTAGAACCCGATTACTATTTATAGGACAGGTTTTTAAGCCAACTTCACTCAAGAGGGTACTTACCTATGAAACCCCATGCAAGCCTGAAACTAGGGTTTTGTGTGAATTGCTTGTACATATGTTTGTGCATACATCATGAACATCATAAAGCATCATATGCATTCACTAACCATTTCAAGGGTTTGGATCTTCATCTTTGTTCTTGTTTTGTAGGTAATGGAAATTCCTCGCAGGAAAACTATCCAAGTCAACCTTGTGAGAATCCCTCCTCAACTCAAGGAGCTCACATCCAGGATTCCGGAAAGCTCTCCCTTCAGTGAAAGACATGGTAGGCTGCTCAGCCTAGTCAACACCAACATTGAAGAGGACATGGTAAAAGTGTTGTTCCAGTTCTTTGACCCCCTTCACCACTGTTTCACTTTCCCCGACTACCAATTGGTGCCCACTTTGGAGGAATTTTCTCAACTTTTGAGAATTCCTATTCTTAATCAACTACCCTACAACGGTACGGAAAAAGAACCAAAGCCTGAAGATGTTGCTCAAGCACTACACTTGCAACCATCTGACATCAAGGGGCATTGAGAAACTAGAAGCGGTGTCAAAGGCTTCTTGGCAAAATTCTTGTTTGAGAAGGCACGAGAGTGTTGGAATTCATTGGACCTACATGCCTTTGAAGAAATTGTGGCACTCCTCATTTATGGGTTGGTCTTGTTCCCAAATCCTGACCAGCTTGTAGATGTCAACGCCATCAAAATCTTCTTATCCAGAAATCCAATACCAACATTGCTTGGGGACATTCTTCACTCATTTTACATACGAACAATGAGAAAGAGGGGTGTTCTCATGTGCTGTACTCCTCTCCTTGCAAGGTGGTTTATTTCGCACCTTCCACAATCTGTCTTGAAGAATGACCAAGGCTTAAGGTGGTCACAACGGTTGATGACCCTCACTCACTCTGATGTACATTGGTGTTCTCGATCCAGAGAAAATGTCATCATCGTCGATCGTTGTGGAGAGTTCCCTAATGTTCCATTACTTGGCATTAGAGGAGGCATTACTTACAACCCTTGTCTAGCTTTGAGACAATTTGGATATGCACGGAGGGATGGCCCTCACGACATGTTGATTCCTGACCTAGTTTTTGACTTTGACAATGATGCGCAAGGACTTCGCCAAAGATTCATCAGAGCTTGGAGGATGCCTAACAAGGTAGACAGCAAGACACTGGGACACAAGAACTCCATCCCTCTTGAGCATTATCTCAAGTGGGTACGAGCCCGAGCCCAGAGTCTAATGATGCCTTACCCTCATGATTAAAGAGCCCGTTACGGAAGGAGAGGTTCCCTACACCGTCCTATATCCTGACATGCCTACATCGTGGGAGGAGATGCAGAAGAGTTGGATCCAACTCAAGGAGGAACGAAACACTTTTGAAGCCAGCTTCTACGCCAGTGAGAAGAAGGTTTTGGAGCTTACCCGCCGACTCCATGAGGAAGAGACCCTTAACACCTACATTGCACCAAAGAGGATGCGCAAAGTCTTTTTACCTTGAGAATTTTTTTGTAATATTTGGCCCATGAGGCATTTATGTACTGACAAATTTCTTCTTATTAATATGACGTGCGTTCTTTTTGTTTGCAACAATTTTGAATTTGCTAAATCCTTGAATGCATTGCATACATAAGCATATCATTCATCATGCGCATAAGCAGGTCTCCACACCAGGTTTCCTTATCTTTCTGCTGTTTATTTCAGTAAGATGGATCTCGAACAGACGGTCAAGGACTTGCAGTCTCAAAACTCACAGTTTCAACAACTCCTGATGACCTTGGCAAAGGGTCAGGAGGATCTGAAAGCCCTGCTTGGTGTTGTACCCCAAAATTTGCCCTCCCATAATCTTCAAAGTTTTGCCAAGCATCACCTCAAATGGTTCAAAGTTTACTCAAGGGCTACACAGCCAAGCACCCTCCTAAGCCAGTCAAATTAGGGTTTTGGTTCTTGCAAGGAAGTTGAGGTTTTCAAAGGCTCAATCAAGTCCCACATGCCTATAAACATTGTCAAGCATCTACATGCCAAGTTTCAAGGCTCACAAGGTCAAGTTGCACAGTCAAAAACCCTAATTGCCTCACAATCAACTGTAGGGGCAAAATGGTTATTTGGCAGTCAAAAGTCAAAATTTTTGGTCAACATCTTATTTTGGAGACACAATCATCATTTGGTCAAATCTTGACCATGATTTCACAAGAATGGCTCAAAAATCATCAAGGTGTCAAAAGTTTCTATTTTTGGACAGCTGAAAAGTCAACTGTAACTTGACCAAGGCATAACTTTTTCATGGTTCATCAGAAAAATCCCATCCAATGCTCATCTTGAAGGGGAGGACATTTCCTACAACTCATCTTCACATTCCAAGTCCAAGAAATGCTCCCACAAAAAGTTATCAATTTCAACATTATAGGTCATTTTCAAAAGTCAACAAAAAGGTACTTTAAGTAAAAGACCATAACTTGAGATTGGTAAATCAAAATGACATGGAACCAAAGGCATTGGTTAGAGGACTTCAAGACATTTCCAAAATGTCAAAGAACATGTTCATATGATCAAAATTGAGCAAGATATGCATTGGAGAAGTTGGGAAATTTTTGTGAAATGGCCAAAGTCAACTATCCTTGAAACTTCAATTTTTGACAAAAGGGCCCACTTTTCCCACTTGATTCAGCTTTGCCATGCCTCCCACGTGTCCCATGATTTATCTCAAGATTAAACATTAATTTTTCTATTTTTATTTAATTTTATTGATTTAATTCATTTTAAATCCTTAAAATTCAAATAAAAATCAAAAAAATTAATTAAAGGATATCTTGTGGTTTGAATGGCCTTGATACATCATAATACACATGCCAAATTCGTGTAAAGTCCATTTCAAGCATAAAAATTCAAATTTGGACAAAAATGGCAAGTTTCTTTAATGGTGGTTATGGCAAAATCCAAAACTTCATTGCAAGGGTTAAAGGCTCACATTATTGCTTGGTTCTCATTGATAGACATATATGCAAATGCTCCAGACCAAGAACACGGCCTAGAACTCTCTAAAACGGCCAAACTGAATTCCAAAAACTTGGAGAAAATTGGCAAACTGAAATCCACTCTTCAGTGCAATTCAGACACTTTCTTTGATCCAAACACACTCCCAACACTCCCAGGAACGATTTGCAATCATCAACAAGCCAAAAACCTCAAACAATCGCTCATCACGCCCCCACGGTTTGTCAATTATTTTGAGAATCGAAATCCATATTCCATGCATTATTAACCCAATTTCTTGTTTGTTTTGTACTGTATGAATGCATAGGGAACTTTTGGCATGGTTTAATTGCAATGTAACATACAAAATCGTGACTTGCCATTAAAACACTTTAGGGTTCTTAAGGTTTAGAATTGGGGCTTTGCACATGCTGTAAAATTAAGCTCCCAAACATACATGGTTGAAATCAGCAGGATGAGACGAATCCAAAGCATACCTCGCGCCTTTTTTATTTGACCTGTGTGCCTAATCGCTATTTTTGGCGTTGGCATTTTGTGGGGGTTTAAAACCCCCGCTACTTGCTCTTTATTTTACAGGAAAAGGTTGAAGACGAACGGCGTGGCAACAAGGGATTGGTCAATTCAAATCACACGCGCCCTTTTTTATTTTCCAGCATATAACGCGTTCTTTTTATATAATGTTTAGTTCTCATTTTACTAACAAATGCGCAGGATTGGTGTAGTGGTTGGCAGTGTACTTGGTGATCTTTGGGACCTGGGTTCGATCCCCAGGTCCCCCAAAGGCTTATTGAATTTTTTTCAAACGTGATCTTATGCAGGCAACGTGAAGCAACGCACCATACATCTCACAGATCCAAGCGCCAAGTGGCCTCTATCATAGATCTGAAGGCCAGGAGATGGTCCTCACCATGCGCCCAGTCAACCAACAAGCACTGGATTCCAGAAAGTCAATACAGGCCTGAGCTTAGTGGGCCAAGAAACGGCCATTCACACCTCCATCTGGCCCAATACCCCCCATGGTTCTTGCATTTTTTCTTTTCTTTTCTTTTTTTATTTACTAATTATATTTATTAACTATTATTATTTAATTAACTCATAACTAATTTTTCGCAATAAAATTCAATAAAACCAAAAAAAATACTTTATTAATTTAAGTAATTATTTTGTAAATAAACATTAATAAATTGAAATAATTTAATTAGGTCAACTTTAATTTCTTTTTCTTTACAATCAATAAAAATAATTTAGAATTAGGTTAACTTTTAATTTTAATTCTTTTATTTTATTTTCATTAAAAAACATAAAAATACAAAAAAAAATCTTTTCTTTTAATAAATTAATCAATTAATAATTAGGCTTTATTTAATTAATTGCATTTAATTCAAAAAGACAAAAAAAATTTCAATTCTTTTCTTAAAAGGGTCAAAACCCTTAGAATGTTCCCGATTAATTTTTATTCGCGCGCATTTACTTTATTTTGATTATTATGTAATTGCTTCCAAGAATGTAATAGTAATTAGGTTTACCGCTTTATTTAATTTCTCGTACTTATTTATCAAAACGGGTCTTTGTATTTTTGGCGATGTATAGACCCGCGCCTTGTAATAGCGTAGAATTTATATTTCCGCAATTTACTTTCCGCACCCCCTAACTGTTAAATGCATGAAAGAATGTATGTAAATAAAATTAACCCGTAGCTCACAAATAACATGTACAAAAACATTAACTGAAAAACAACACACAAAGCATATGCCACTCCTAGGGTACGCTTCACTCGTTGCCTCGAAACGTGGTCATCAAGTATAGGACGTCTTAGAGGTTACCCTTTGTCTAAAGATCCAGTTGCCTCGGATAAAAGGATCTAGGACGTTAGGGTTACATCTAAGTTGTCCTACCATTGCTTCGGTGACCACACAGTCCCGATAATCGAATTGACCCGAACACCTCCAACGATGGTGCTACCTACCTCTCAATGGTGGGATAGCACTATCTAAAGGACTCTTACACAGCTTAATTCCTTAGGGTAGGTAGATGACTCATGGGTACTTGCTCTTTTCAAAAACAAACAAAATACTTTTCACACCTTACACTTTCAAAAAGTTTTCAAACAATACTTCATACACTCTTGAGGACTGATACAAGAGTTACCTAGAAGTTTTCAAACGAACTTTTTTCAAAACCCACACACACTTGAAAAGCAAACAATTTTGAAAACATAAGAGCAAGTACCTAAGAGCCCGTGGATAACCACGGATAGAAAGGGTGCTAACACCTTCCCTTTCTATAAATCTACCTCCCGAACCGAGAAACATCTCGAATAAGGAATTTTGCTGTGCTTTTGTCCTTTCCATGTTGGAGAACATAAAAGACGGTGGCGACTCTTGCTTACCGCGACATTTCGCGAAACCAGCTAAAAAACAGTCAGTTCTATTTCCACCGATCACACTTGGGAACAAAGAGCAAGTGAAGAAGAAGAAGAAAAGAATCGGGGTGGCTACCTTAGGAAGAAGGTTTGAGGGTGAAGCCAGAAGAGTTCTTGAATTTCCCCCTACATCTGAAGAGGGGACCAGTAAAGGGAATGCGGCTGCGGTACCTTCCGAGTCCGAAGCTGAAGAAGGAGAGGCTGAAGAAGACGAAGACTACTCTGAGCAAGAATACCCGCCCGCCGATGATAAGTACAAAGGCTTGGAAGACAGGTTGGCAGCTATGGAGCTGCAGAGAGTTCTCGGCTTAGATTTCGAAGATCTGGGATTAGTTGCTGGAATTGTGATCCCCCCGAAGTTCAAAGTGCCAGTTTTTGCAAGATATGACGGGCTGTCCTGCCCAAAAATGCATCTCAGATCATATGTAAGGAAGATCCAACCTTACACTGCAGACAAGAACCTGTGGATCCATTTCTTTCAGGATAGCCTTTCAGGGGCTCAACTCGAATGGTTCTATCAGCTGGATGGAGCCAGTATCTGAAACTGGGAAGACTTGGCTACGACATTTTATAAACAATATCAGTACAATTCTGACCTCGCTCCCACGCGTACCCAACTTCAGGGTATGTCACTGGGGACGAGAGAAGGATTTAAGGAATATGTGCAAAAGTGGAGAGATCTGGCTGGCAAGGTGCAGCCACCGCTGACTGACCGTGAACTTGTTGACATGTTCTTAGGGACCCTGTCTGGTCCGTTCTTCAACCACTTGATTGGTAATTCTTCTGCTGGGTTTACAGATTTGATCTTGACTGGTGAGAGAATAGAAGCTGGTATCAAGTCGGGGAAAATACAGAAAGGTGCCTCCGCGAGTACTGAAAAGAAGCCCTTCAAAAAGGAAGCCAGTGCCGTTTATGGTCCCAGAAGACAAATTAAACCAGAACGCCGCCAAGCCGTCAATGCATTGGTAATTTCAAAGCCTGCTGCTGCTCCTCAGCAATACAACCAACCAAGGGGTGAGAGACCCAAAAGACAGTACACTCGACTCAGTATGACCCTGTCTCATATTTTGCTGCAACTGCTGTCAACTGCTGTCAACCAATCTGGTAACTGTCAAAGAAGCTCTGACGGTAGTGAACACAGCTTCTCTAAAGTACAACCCCAACGCCCGTTGCGCTTATCACTCTGATAGCCCGGGGCATACTACAGACGATTGCTGGGCTCTGAGGAATAAGGTTCAAGACCTTATTGATGCTAAAGAAATACAGTTTGAGGCGCCCGAAAGGCCCAATGTTGTGACTGCTCCCATGCCCCAGCATGGAGTGAACGTTGTGGAAGAAGACCGGTATGTGGCCTCCGTGGAAGAGATTGTTTCTCCGTTGTTGACCGTCAAGAGGAACCTGTTGCTAGCCGGTTTATTTCCGGGATGTAGTAAAGGTTGCCTTCTGTGTGCTGTTTCACCTGTTGGTTGTCCCTTGCTGAAATCAGGTATCCAAAGCCTGATGGATAGCAAAGAAATCTTGTTCGAGAAGATTGCTATTCCTGCTACCCCTGCCGAAGAAGTTTCTATTGTCACTATTTTCAACAAACCTCCTAAGGCTCCTTCAAAGAAGCCTTTCAAAATCATGTCCACTCAGAAGATCGCTCCTATCATCATCACTGTTCCGGGTCCCCTCCCTTATACATCCGACAAAGCTGTCCCGTGGCACTATGGGGCAGATGTTTATGTGCTTGGAGTTAAGCAAGAGTTTGATACTAGTATCGGCGTCAGTAACATCACCGGGCCAGCCAAAATTACTCGCAGTGGTAGGCTGTTCTCACCAGATATTGCGCCACCAGCTATTCAGAAACCTCTTATCATCACACCTGCAAGTGTGCCTGCTTCCCTTCCAAATCAAGTTCCTGTTTCTACCCCTACTACCGAGTCATCTGACGCTCGAGGCAAGGGGATTGCTACTGATTTGCCTGCCCTGACGGAGGCACCGAAGACAACCGCTGTTGAGGCTTCCCAGCAAGAGATGGAAGAGATCCTCAAGATTATCAAGAAAAGTGATTTCAACGTAGTTGAGCAGCTGGGGCACACCCCCTATAAGATTTCTATGCTATCACTGTTGTTGTGTTCAGAGGCCCACGCCAAGGCCCTGATTTCCTTCCTGAAGACGGCCCATGTGCCACAAGAAACGTCTGCTGATCAATTTACTGATTGTGTGGCCAACTTGACTGCTGATAATGGTTTGGGTTTCTCTGACGCCGACCTGACCGCCAAAGGAAAGAACCATAACGACGCCCTGCATGTCTCCATTGAATGCAGGGGCACTACTCTCGCCCATGTGTTGGTAGACATTGGTTCCTCGTTGAACGTATTACCCAAGAAGGCCCTAGACAAATTGGATTGTGAGGGTCTGGAGCTCAAGCCCAGTAACATTGTTGTCCGAGCCTTTGACGGGTCCAAAAGGATGGTACATGGTGAAGTTGACATTCCAATCAGGGTTGGTTCTCAAGTTTTTGATTCTACTTTCTATGTGATGGATATCCGACCATCCTATTCCTATTTGCTGGGTCGTCCATGGATCCACAAGGCTGGAGCTGTGACCTCCACACTACATCAGAAGCTTAAGTACCCGGTTAGAGGAAAAATTGTGACAGTTCAGGGGGAGGAAGAATATATGGTCAGCCACCTCAACTCGTTCCGGTACATAGAAATGGATGGGGAATTCATTGAGACCCCCTTTCAGCACTTTGAAGAGGTGCCTCAGACACTGGCGTCAGCTGCAACTGTGATTGAAGACCCTCCTTTGAAGATGGCTTCCTTAAAGGATGCCCGAGCTGTGATTGAGAAGGGTGAGTGCGCAAACTGGGGCCGACTTCCTGATTTCACTCCAAAGACTGACAAGTTTGGTTTGGGTTTCACTGCAGAGGCTCAGAGGGCTGTTCGTAAGGCGAAGATTGGAAGACCTCCTGTGTTCATCACCAACCCGGGAGTGAATGCTATCGAAAATGACATGGAGGAATCTGAATTCGACAGCTGGATCTACCCAACAACCGACAGTGGCCCAAGCAACTGGACTGCCAAAGACTTCACACCTATTAATTTTGTCACTCAATAATGAACTCTTTTGTTTTCATTTTGTAACAAACAATATGTTGAAACTTTTATGGCTCGGTGTCCTACCCGGGGCACCGTGGCTTCATTTGTGAGGGCTTTTGTGTGTCATTTTCATATATCATCAATAAAAACATTGGACATTTGTTGCATTTCAAAATCTTGTGCTCCTTTTCTTTCTTTATCATATATTGCAAAACAGCTATATTTACACACACTCACTTATACAGGTTCCAATCCACTCTGGATCTCACTGGTAACGACTCTGCTACTGCCAGTTATGACTTCAAAAATCCGATCAACTTAGCCGAAGACGAAGGTGAAGATGATTGCGAAGTGCCTGGTGAACTTGCAAGACTGCTACTCCAGGAAGAGAGGGCCATTCAGCCACATGAAGAGCCAGTGGAAACAATAAATCTGGGTACTGAGACAGACATAAAGGAAGTCAAGATTGGTGCCAATCTAGAGCTCAGTGTGAAGCAACGGTTGATTCAGATGCTACATGACTATGTGGAAATCTTTGCCTGGTCTTACGAAGACATGCCTGGGTTGGACACTGACATTGTGGTTCATCACCTGCCTACCAAAGAAGACTGCCCTCCGGTAAAACAGAAAGTCCGCCGCATGCGCCCAGAAATGTCCGAGAAAATCAAAGCTGAGGTTATGAAACAATTTGATGCCGGGTTTCTAGCAGTGACTTCTTACCCTCAGTGGATTGCAAACGCGGTTCCAGTGCCGAAGAAAGATGGTAAGGTCCGAATGTGTGTTGATTACAGGGATTTGAACAGGGCGAGCCCTAAGGATGATTTGCCTCTGCCTCATATCGACGTTCTGGTTGACAACACTACTCAGCATAAAGTTTTCTCCTTCATGGACGGTTTCTCCGGTTATAATCAGATCAAGATGGCTCCTGAAGACATGGAGAAGACCACTTTTGTTACTCAGTGGGGCACCTTTTGCTACAAGGTCATGCCTTTTGGGTTGAAGAATGCTGGGGCAACCTACCAACGTGCCATGGTTGCTTTATTTCATGACATGATCCATCACGAGATTGAAGTATATGTCGATGATATGATTGCAAGGTCCCAAACTGAGGAGGAACACCTTGACCACCTACGGAAGCTGTTTGACCGTCTGAAGTTGTACAAGCTGAGGTTGAACCCAAACAAGTGCACCTTTGGGGTGAGATCTGGAAAATTGTTAGGCTTCATCGTAAGCGACAAAGGCATTCAAGTGGACCCTGCCAAAGTGAAAGCCATACAAGAGATGCCAACTCCCAAGACAGAGAAAGAAGTCAGAGGCTTTCTAGGACGGTTGAACTACATTGCCCGATTCATCTCGCATCTAACTGCTACCTGTGAACCAATCTTCAAGCTGCTGAAGAAAGATCAAGTAGTACGTTGGAATGATGAATGTCAGACCGCTTTCGAAAAGATCAGAGAGTATCTCCAAGAACCTCCCATTCTTATGCCACCGGTTGAAGGGAGACCTCTAATACTATACTTGACAGTACTGGACAACTCAATGGGGTGTGTGCTGGGACAACATGACGAGTCTGGCCGAAAAGAGCACGCTATTTATTACCTTAGCAAAAAGTTTACCGAATGTGAGACCCGATACTCACTGCTCGAGAAAACTTGCTGCGCTTTGGTATGGGCTGCTCGCCGGCTGAGACAGTATATGTTGACTCACACTACTCTGTTGATTTCAAAAATGGATCCAATCAAGTACATATTCGAAAAGCCTGCCTTGTCCGGAAGAATAGCAAGATGGCAAATGATCTTGACGGAATATGACATCCAGTACACGACTCAGAAAGCAATCAAGGGAAGTGTATTGGCAGACCATTTGGCACACCAGGCAGTGGACGATTACCAGTCGATGAACTTTGAATTTCCAGACGAGGATATCATGGTAGTGACTGATTGTGAAGTACCTGGACCGGATGAAGGACCTGAGGAAGGATCCCGATGGTCTATTCACTTTGACGGAGCCTCGAACGCTTTGGGTAATGGTATCGGCGCTGTGATCATATCCCCTAAAGGCACTCATACTCCACTCACCGCCCGACTATGTTTCAACTGCACCAACAACATGGCGGAGTATGAGGCATGCATCATGGGTCTTCAAGCTGCAATTAACTTAAGGATCAAGTTTCTGAGTGTCTTCGGAGATTCTGCTCTCGTGATCAATCAGGTCAAAGGCGAGTGGGATACGAAACACCCAAATCTTATTCCTTACAAGGAGTATGTATTGACATTGCTTCCCCACTTCGAAGAGATAACTTTTGAACATTTCCCAAGAGAGGAAAATCAGTTAGCGGACGCGTTGGCTACGATGTCTTCTATGTTCAAAGTCAAATGGGACAACGAGGCTCCCCGGATCACTATCTGGAAATTGGATGAACCTGCACATTGCTGCGATCTCGAATTCGAAGAAGTAACAGAAAAACCCTGGTATCATGAGGTGAAGAGGTACTTGGAAGCTCGAGAATACCCCGAAGGCGCATCTGTTAATGACAAGAAGTTCCTGAGAAGGTTTGCAGCAAAGTTCTTCCTCAGCAACGACATTCTCTACAAGCGAAACCATGATTCGACCCTACTGCGTTGTGTGGATAAGACTGAGGCAGAAAGGATCATGGCAGAACTACATGAAGGTACCTTCGGAACACATTCAAGTGGACATACCATGGCAAAGAAAATCCTTCGGGCAGGATATTTCTGGTCCACAATGGAAGCCGACTGTTATCAGCATTCTCGAACTTGTCATAAATGCCAGATTTACGCTGATAAGATGCACATTCCTCCGGTTCCTCTGAACATATTGACAACACCTTGGCCTTTTGCAATGTGGGGCATTGATAAGATCAGCGAAATCCGACCTACTGCAACTAACAGGCACCGCTTCATCTTGGTAACGATTGACTACTTCACAAAGTGGGTTGAAGCAGCTTCCTACGCTACCGTAACCAAGAACGTCGTGGCACGTTTCATTCGGCACAACCTGATCTGTCGATACGGTGTACCTGAGAGGATCATTACGGATAATGGTACCAATCTTAACAACAAGATGATCACTGAGCTCTGCGAGCAATTCAAGATACAGCACCACAACTCTTCTCCCTACCGGCCGAAGATGAATGGGGCCGTCGAAGCAGCGAATAAGAATATCAAGAAGATTGTGCAGAAGATGACAGTGGCCTACAAAGATTGGCATGAAATGTTACCGTTTTCTCTTCATGGGTACCGTACCTCAGCACGGACGTCAACAGGGGCAACTCCCTTTTCCTTGGTCTATGGCATGGAGGCAGTCTTACCTATTGAAGTCCAGATACCCTCTCTCCAGATAATGAAGGACGCAGGTTTGAGCGAAGATGACTGGATCCAGACTCGGCTTGATCAATTAAACCTAATTGACGAAAAGAGGCTCACTGTTATTTGTCATGGTCAGACGTACCAAAAACGGATGATCAAGGCATTTAACAAGAAAGTCAGACGACAAGAGTATCAAGTCGGAGACCTGGTAATCAAGCGCATCATTCTTCCTCAAAGTGATCCCAGGGGCAAATGGACCCCCACGTACGAAGGGCCATTTGTGGTTAAGCATATCTTCTCAGGAGGAGCCATGATTCTAACCACTATGGATGGTGACGACCTTCCTCACCCCGCCAATGCAGACATAGTAAAAAGATACTACACATGATTAAGGACCCGCTAGGTTGACACACCTAGGCAAAAATAAGGGCTTCCCGGCGAACCAAAAGGGTTCGAGCAAAAATAAGGGATGAAATAAAAAAAATCTGTACACCCGGCAAGTCGAAAACCTGAAAAGGCGGCTTGGGCAAAAATGGGTATCCCGGTGGACTGAAAACCCGAAAGGGAGGTCCAGGAAAAAGTTAGGGATAAAGCGTAATACTATGTCTCATTGGATCACCACGCATCCGGAATTCGACATCAACTATCAGGCTCAGATGACTCCAATCAATCAGCTTCATCTTCAACTAAGAGGCAGAGTGATGAGACGCTTGAAGACATAAAGGCGATAGCAGAGTCGAAACCCAGTGGGATTATTTTTCACATAACTGTTTTGTTTCCTTTTCAAAATTGTATAAACTCTATGTTGCTCAGCGGCGTTCTCTTACTAGGACGTCAGCCTCTTGTACATAAAACGCCTATTTACAGGCAAATTTCAAAATCAATACAAGTTCAATTTTTCAGACAAATTGCCAATTGTTTTTCCTTTTTCTATTTTTGTTTTACAAAGAACGTCCAATGTTCATTTTTGATATATGCATTTGACATTAATTGCTAATCATGAATATTTGTATACGAAACAAAGGACTAATTACAGGTGACATCAGAAACAGGGGCAATTTAGAGTTGTCTAGGCGATCTGGTTGCTCTGTCCACCAAGGTACCAAGGTAGGTTTGGCTGAAGAATGTAACCAAGTTACCTCAACTCCGCACAGAGTAAGACAAGATTAAGCAATACTCTCCCCAGGAAGAGTTAGTCTCCAATCACCCCTGAAAAGGCACAATATTCCCCTAGCAAGTCTGCAATACTCTCCCCAAGCAGAGTTAGTCTACTGTCAGCCTTAAGGAAGTTGGGTATCCCCAGAAGATCTCACATTCCTCAACGGAGTATAGACATTCCTCAGCAAGCATCCCCGGCAGTCTTAATATAAGATTGTTCCTCGGTGGAATACAGACACCCCAATGGAACCCTTTCCCAGTACAATCCAAAGTTTCCCCAGGAAAGTGGAATCCATATCCCCAGCAGGTCTTGAAGCTTATCCCCAGTAGATTCTGGAAGCTTATCGCCTGCAGAGTACATACGTCTCTCCTCGACTTTATTCAAAGGTTATTTCCCCACCAGAGTATAACTGGGTTATCCTCAGCTAATTACCACGAAAAGATCGTCCTCAGCGAAGTTCTTTCTATCCCCAGCGGAGTTCATCAAATTCCCCAACATAACTTATCAGTGGAATCCCCAGCGGAGCTCTCATCAAAACCTCTGCGAAGTATCTCTTCCCACAGAGTAATTCCCCGCAGAGTAATCTCTCCAACAAGTTTATTCCCCAACGGAGTCATCTTCTCCTACCGGTTTATTCTTGCAACCGTTATCCCCAGCGGAAACGAAGAACTATATTCTTCAAAACATCAGCCCAGGATTTGATTCCCCGGCATTCGTCAAGGATTTATTTTCCTAGACGAAAATACATTCATAAACATCACATTATCATACACCATGACGCATGACTATACGCATCATATCACACAATCTCATTTATTTTTTAGAACATCATGACATCATGCATTTCATACATCATGGCATTGCATACAACTAATGTTTTGACTTTTCAGGAAAAGTTCAATCCAAAGATAATTACTATCAACTATCGCAATTCCAGATTCGATTCCTGTATCTAGCCAAGGCATATCTGTGAGCGATTGATTGTAGATTCGATACCTGTATCTAGCCAGGGCATATCTGCATGAAGAGTTTGAAGATCAACCCCTGTAACAGGCCAGGAAATTATCTTTCATTCTCAGGTCATAGGTTTACACCTGTATCCATCCAGGAAAGCTATCTCTACCAACCTTTTGCAATTTCCAGATTCGACACCTGTATCCAGCCAGGGCATATCTGTAGACGACAAATTTCCAGATTCGATTCCTGTATCCAGCCAGGGCATATCTGTAGACGACAATTTCCAGATTCGATTCCTGTATCCAGCCAGGGCATATCTGTGAGTATTTGATTGTGGATTCGACACCTGT
Source organism: Vicia faba (assembly GCA_948472305.1). NCBI lineage: Eukaryota > Viridiplantae > Streptophyta > Magnoliopsida > Fabales > Fabaceae > Vicia > Vicia faba. The sequence goes on from OX451739.1 coordinate 1,303,393,974, forward strand.
ATCCAGCCAGGGCACATCTGCATGAAGAGTTTAGAGATTCGATACCTGTATCAAGCCAGGGCACGTCTGTAAGCAACCTTTTGAAGTTCCAGATTCGATTCCTGTATCTAGCCAGGGCACATCTGTGAGCAACTAATTGTAGATTCGATACCTGTACCTAGCCAGGGCATATCTGCATGAAGAGTTTGAAGATCAACACCTGTAACAGGCCAGGAAACCATCTTTCTTTCTCAAGTACGCAAGTTCTCGCTAAGGAATCTCTTACGCGATCAACACTTCCATATGACATCTATAAGCCCATCCTCCTATCCACCATCTCTCCAAATGGCATCTATAAGCCCATTCCCGCCATCACATTGCTGATACTCCAGCATGCGAGTGCAAATTTCAGGGCACTCTAGTGTCCAATCTCCTTTTACCCTCGAGTCGCGAAAGGCAAACTTGCCAATCTAACTCTTCAGGTTCAAGAAGATTGAACAGGGGCAACTGTTGTACCCCAAAATTTGCCCTCCCATTTCATCACTATTTTCTCACCACAAGACCCTTGGAGCTCAAGATCAAGTTAGGGTTTACTTTGCTCAAGACTCCTCCTTGCACTGTTGACCCAAATTAGGGTTTGAGTTTGCACAAAGATGTTTTGACCTAAAATGCCCAAAGTGACTTTCATGCCTCATGTTGGACTCACAAGTTTATCCATACCAAGTTTCAAGCCTTGATTCCAATCTTTGCCCAGTCAATTGGACAGTTGACCTAGAAATCAGCTGTATTGGGAAAAAAGTCAACTGTGGTCAATTGACAGTCAAACCTCATGATTTTTGACCCACATCAACATTATGAACTCATATGTACCATTTGATCAAGTTTGGATCACAATTCCACAAGAAATTTGATCAGACCACCAAAAGGGCAAAATGGTCATTTTTAGGGTTTTGACTGCACAAAGGCAATTTTTGACTGTTTGACATATCCAATGGCAAACCAAGCTCACATTTGGACTCAAGGACTCAATGACATGGTCTTGACACATTCAACAAGTTCAAAAGATCCCAAATGCACAAGATTGACAGATGAATTTTCCAGTCAACTGAGCAAAATTTGACTGTATACTGAAAAGTCAAACTTTGACTTTTTGGTCAAAATCGAGTGTCAAGATTCATTTTTCATCAAGACATGTCAAATTATGAAACTTGTTCATCAAGAAATCAAAAATCACAAATTAGGGTTTGAAATGAAGAAATTTCATAACTTAGAAATTTTTCTAAGTTATGAAAATTCCTAATTTTTTCCTAACTTTGTCCCATCTTTTCATCAAGATACATTTGGATTCAAACAAAACTCAAAACATGAAAGTTATAGTCCATTGCAAAATCTAAAACTTTGATTCACAAAGTTTCCTCAAAAGAAATTTGTAGCTCAAGTTATGATTTTTGGAACAAGGGTGCAAAACATTCTTAACTTAGAAATATTTTGACCTATTTTAGGCAGGATTTTTGCCTAACTTCATGGCCACTTTTCACATGATTCCACTTGGAATTTCAAATTGCATTACAAATATGGATTGTAGTACACATTCCAAGCTTTCCAAAATGTCTAATAACTTCTCAAACACCCTTGTGGTTAGGGAGAATCGAATTTGTCAATATGGACAAAAGTCACTTTGTTCATGAGCCATTTTCATGTTCATACACTATGCATTTTTGAAATCAGCTTGCACAAGCTAGTTACATGCCTTTTATCTCATCCACACTCAATAATTTAATGCAAATCCTTTGTGTTCAAGCCTTATCTTGTGTGTTTAACCATTACATGCCAATTTAATCCATAATTAGAAAAAGTAACTTAGCCATTTTTGAAAAGGTGAACTTTATGTCAAACACAAATCTAAGAAGTACCAAAGCATATCTTCTAGGCACAAAGTCAGGAACCAATTCCACTGATTAAGAGTGATTTGTGCAGCATACTTGAGGGGCCTGTGGTAGCCTAGAAACCAAGTTGACAAACTTTGCTTAAGATAGAAGCAACTTTGCAAATAGAACATCAACACACATTTCTGTCAACACAAGCCTACGCAAACATTGTGAACATTTTCAAAACATCATAACTGAGCTAAAACACGAGCCAACCACCTCCAATACCTCCTTAAGCACAGAAACACCATCTTGTTGCACAAAAACAGGGCATTCTGCACTTTGACTTGGCCAGCTCATTTCCATCGTGCATTTTCATCCAAACTATTTCATACACACTCCCTACCACCTATACAAACTATCCCAAGCATTGGACACGAACTGTAACATCCCTAACATCATTTTCCATTTTCACTTTTCTCTCTTGCAGGTTGACTTCTGTAGCTTGATATAGCAAGATTCAAATCACACCAAGCATTGGAGAAGCATCTCTGAACTTCAAGCAAGCTGTACAAGTCCTCACATTGCACTGAAAGTACCTCCATTGTCATACACGAATCAAGCTGAACAGGTAAGTTTTTGAACTTCTATCTCTCTATCCAGGCATAGTTAGGTTTAAGTTTGTGAAGAAAACATGTTCTAATCATAGCCCTGAAGCCATCCATATAGTTACTTTTCATTTATATTGTGTGTGCTAAGAGTATTTTGAATCTGAACATATGAAAAAAAACTAGGTCAGAAATTGGGGGAGAAGAAATTCTCTCTCATTTCTGAGAGTTAGATCAAGTTCTTGGTATGTATGGATTCGTGATTTGATGCTTGACATTTTTTGTGTTATAAGTTTTGCTTGAAAGTCCAAGAATCAGGATGTTTGAATCAGCTTGAGAAACGCGCGTTTTTTGAACAAACTGGCTGGAGGTTGAAGAAGATAGACTTGGGCTGGGCCTGAGTTTGTTTTCCTTTTTGCACCACTTTTCCACACTTGCACCCCCTTGGCCCATTGTGTTTATTTTTATCATTTTTTGACTTTTTCTTTTTATTTCTGACTTATTATTTTTTTCCAAAATATAAAAAATATTAAAAACAATTTTTCAACCATTTTTGCATTTTATTTGAATTTTATTTGTTTTATTTGAATTTATACATATAAATAACATATATCCTTTTATTATAAATACTAAAAATAATACAAAACATTTTTATTTTCTGATCTTATTTTATTTTACCTTTTGAAAACATTTTATAAAAAATATACTTTTTTTTGTAAATAATAAATATTTTATTTTTGTACATATTTAATATATTTAGTAAATAATATAAATACTTATCTATATTTATTAGAATATTTAGGGAAAAAACATAAAAGTAATACATTTTTATTTTTATTAATATTTAACCTCAAAAATACTTTTTTTACAATATACTTTCTTTTTATTTATTTTTTGTACATAATTAATAAACATTGTATATATTAAATAATAAATATCTTTTATTTGCAAAATTAGGGTTTTGCCCTAAAACACAAAATACCCAAAAAATTAATCCTTTTTATTTTTGTTCATTTGTCACATAAAAAATACTTTTACATACACATAAAAATCACTTTTTGCATCTTGCATATTTATTGTATTTTATTAATTATTGTATATTAAATAATTTGTATAATTCAATTTGGATGTAATAGTTTAGATTTAAATTTCTTGCTAAAATATCCCCATTTGAAAATTTGTACCCCCCATCCCATAATTATGTTGTAATAGTTTAGGACTTTAAATTTCGCACTTTAAAGCTTTCTAAATATGCCATGATAGACTTAGGGTTTTGTATGCAAAAATCAACCAAACAAATAGCTTGACCTAATTCCAAGATAAAAGCATGAAAATGGACAACACCAATCACACTTGCACCCCTAAGGTTACTTCACTTGTTGCCTTCAATAATGGGCCATGTTGCCTGTTAGGTGTCTTTGGCAAAACAAAAACAATTCAAATGATCATAGTCCCTCGATGACGCTTTCAAAAGTTGCCTAAACAAATGATCAAGTCCCTTAAAGGAAAAGTTGCCAAAGACACTTGGCACCATTGCAATCATGGTCTAAACCGATGACCCGCGCCCGTCCCGTTCACATCCTAACACAAGATTGTCCACCAAATACAATGGTGGAACAAAATTGTTAAAAGGGTTAAAGCATAGAAAGAATCTTTGAGAAATTTAGGGGTAGACAAAACTCTTAGTTACTTGATCAAATCTTGCAAACACACTTGCCTATTTTTCAAAACCACACATCACAAACACACTTTCAAAACAACTTTCAAAAACATTGAAAACTTTTCAAAAGACATACACCTTTGTATACATCCCAACATGGATCATTACAAAGGTTGCCACCACATTGGCCTCTTTTCAAAACATTTTTCAAACACACACACAAAGCACCATTTCAAACAATTGAAAATCAAGGCAAGTTTGATCTAAGCAAGTAACTAAGAGCCCATGGATAACCATGGATAGAAAGGGTGCTAATACCTTCCCTTTCTATAATCTACTCCCCGAACCCAAGAAAACATCTCAAAGGTTTTTACTGTGCTTTTTAACCTTTCCTTAGGATAAAATAAAAAGTCGGTGGCGACTCTTGCTCAACCGAAACATTTGCGAAAACAAACGCAAAACCTCAAGTCAGTTCTCCCACCGTATCACACATTGATATTGAGAAAATGATTTGAACCATGAAATTAGGTCAAGATATTGTGTTTGAGTCTTTGAGATCATGCTTCAAGCCATTAGGTCATGTACAAGGTCAAAAGTCACTGATCAGTCATTCTCAATCAAAATCCTAATTTTGACAATTTTGCCCCTTTGATGATTTGAGTGCTTTTCTTGAGGAATTATGATCAACCCTTGATGAATTGATGAATATGACTTCAAAATGTTTATGTTGGCCAAAAATCATGAATTTTGACTGTATGTTGACCACAATTGACTTTTTACCCAATACATCTGATTTTCAATCATCTGAGCAATTGATTGAGCAAATTTGTGAAGAAAGACTTGAAACTTGGAATGAGTATTCTGGGAGACATATAAAGAACTATGAAATTAACTTGAGGCATTAAAAGTCCAATTATCCTTGAGAAATACAAAGCCCTAATTTGTGGTCTTAGTTCTTAGGAGGTGAGCTTGTCTGATCAACTCTTTGAGAATCCTTGAGCATTTGAGATCTTTTATGAGAAATGACTTGAGAAAAGAGAGGGAAAATTTTGGGGTAAAACACTCCTTGATCCCATTATTATTCCACAACGATCATAAAAAGTGAACTTCAACTCTTCTTTTATGTGCAAAGCTTAAAAATGAGTGGAAGATGCCCTAAGAACTCAAAAGATTATAGGTCACCCCATGAATTTTCACCAATTTTACAAGGCCATTACTTTTTTTTTCAATAATTGGTATTTTTAAGTGGTTCAGGTTTCACAATTCTCTTTGGGAAGTCTACTTCAAGCTAGCATCAATGGTCAAAGCTCAATTTAGGAGGAAGACCTTGTTTAAACTCAAAACATTATAGGCAACTTTTGAAGAAAAACTTAGAATTTTTCTAAGTACAAAAAGTCAACATCTTTTTCTCAACTTTGACTCATCACAAATTTTAGCTCAAGCATCCAGTTGATCTCACTCTTTGCACATTTTAAATTTTGCGACCTTATCTTTAAAATGCTTCAAGAATCATGCCCTAAGACTCCTTGAGCTGTGAACACCATGGATTCAAAGATGGTACCTTGAAACTGAAGTTTTCTCCAAAGTCAGAATTTGAAATTCATAATATGGTTTCTAATCACCAATTTAGCACGTGTTTTTGATTTAAACATGTTTAATAAAGTTCTCAAAGTTGAATTAAGGATCAAAACACATGAATTGATTGAGTTTTGGTGCACATGGGGTCACACTTTTTTCACTTTAGAGCTTGATCCAATTTCCCTCTAAACATCAAATTTCCTCTGGATTCTTTGCACCATTCGCTTCCCTATAAATAGAGGACCTCACTCCTCTCATTTTCTCAAGCTTGAACAACCAAAATCACTCTGTCAAACTCCCTCCATAACTCACTTATTTGAGATTTTAAATTCCTCTTTTCTCTACTTTTCAATCCGATTTCTTCATTAATCCTTCATCCTTGAAATTACCTGAAGCTAACAGAAGAAGAATCAAGACTTGAGGTTCCCTAAATCGTGCTAGCCAAGTCCATTTACATAGCAAGTTCATCTGACTTTGTTCAGGTAGTTTAAAGCACCAAATTCTCTAACTCAAATTACTGGAATGGTCTATGATGTTCATTGATGCTTGCTCTTAACTCAATTTTGGTGAAACAATGCATTTGATGCTTCATGAATTTTGATTGTATGTTGATCACAATTGACTTTTTACCCAATACAGTTGATTTTCAGTCATTTGAGCAATTGACTGAGAAAATTTGTGAAGCAAGACTTAAAACTTGGCATGATTATTCTTGGAGACCTATAATGAACTATGAAAGTCTCTTGAGGCATTAAAAGTCCAATTATCCTTGAGAAAACCAAAACCCTAATTTGTGGTCTCAGTGCTTAGAAGGTGAGCTTGTTTGATCAACTCTTTGATAATCCTTGAGCATTTGAAATATTTTGTGAGAAATGTCTTGAGAAAAGAGAGGGAAAATTTTGGGGTACAACAGCTGCCCCTATTCAATCTTCTTAGACCTGAAGAGTTAAATTGGCTTTGTCTACCATTCGTGACTTGAAGGTGGAGGATGATTGAACACTTAAGTGCCCAAAAATTTGCACTCGCTTGTGCATGAAGTAAAACTGTTTGTTGATTATATCGGGAATGGGCTTATAGATGCCATTTGGAGAGGTAATGAATAACTATCGGAGATGGGCTTAGAGATGCCATCTAAAGTAACTGTTGATAGAGAAATTAGACTAAGTCTACGCTCGACTTTAATCCGAGCCAAAAAAAGTCTACTGGAAGAAGTATCAGAATAAATATTTAGTCGATTTAATCTGAGCCAGGAAAGGTCTACTGAGAGAAGTATCAGAATAAATCTTTGGTCGATTTAATCTAATCCATCAGATGTCTTTAAATCTTTATCTGGGAGAAGTATCAGAATAAATCTTTGGTCGATTTAATCTGAGCCAGAAAACGTCTACTGAGAGAAGAATCACAATAAATCTTTGGTCGATTTAATCTGAGCCAACAGAGGTCTTTGAATCTTTAACTGGGAGAAGTATCAGAATAAATCTTTGGTTAATTTAATCTTAGCCAGGAAAGGTCTACTGACAGAAGTATCAGAATAAATCTTTGGACAATTTAATTTAAGCCAGCAGATGTCTTTAAATATTTAACTGGGAGAAGTATCAGAATAAATCTTTGGTTGATTTAATCTGATCCAGAAAAGGTCTACTGAGATAAGTATCAGAATAAATCTTTGTTCGGCTTAATCTGAGCTAGTAAATGTCTTTAAGTCTTTAACTGGGAGAAGTATCAGAATAAATCTTTGGTCAATTTAATTTGAGCAAGCAGGGGTCTTTGAATCTTTAACTGGTAGAAGTATCAGAATAAATCTTTGGTCGATTTAATTTGAGCCAGAAAAGGTCTACTGAGAAAAGTATCAGAATAAATATTTGGTCAATTTAATTTGAGCCAACAGAGGTCTTTTAATCTTTATCTGGGAGAAGTATCAGAATAAACCTTTGGTCGATTTAATCTGATCTAGAAAAGGTCTACTGAGAGAAGTATCATAATAAATCTTTGGTCGATTTAATCTGAGCCAGCAAATGTCTTTAAGTCTTTTACTGGGAGAAGTATCAGAATAAATCTCTGGTCAATTTAATCTGAGCCAGAAAAGGTTTACTGAGAGAAGTATCAGAATAAATCTTTGGTCAATTTAATCTGAGCCAACAGATGTCTTTAAATCTTTAACTGAGAGAAGTATCAGAATAAATCTTTGGTCGATTTAATCTGAGCTAGCAGATGTTTGAAGGGAGTGTTCATCATGTAGATATTTGCTCTATCTTGTTTGAGGATTTGTTGATGATATTGGTATGTCGATTGATTCTTCCTGAAAAGGTAAAGAGTTAGATGTATGCAATGTCATGATGTATGAAATACTTTGCGTAATGATGTTCTCAAAATAAATGAGACTGTGTTCTTTATGCATATGCTATGACGTATGAATGTGTAATGTTGTTGATTTATATTTGTAAGCCCGTGCAATATCTTTGTCTGGGAAAATAAATCCCTGACTATTGCTGGGAATTCCTGTTTACTTTTTGAGGAAACTCTGAAGGGGATGTATTGATTTCCCCTTGAGGAGTAAAGTTTAGGAACTTTGGTCGTCCGTTGCTCTACTGGGGAGTTTATTTCTTATATACCCTGACTGGGGATAAAAGAGATGTTTAAACTTCCGATTTTTTTAGGGAGAATAAAGTTAACTGACATCTGGTCCGATTCCAAGTTTTGCAGCAAGTCTTTGGGGATAGTGGCAATTTTACTAGGGAGAAGAATTTTGTCAGTGATTTGTAGTAGTATGAGGAATAGGCTCGAGCTGGGGAATTTGTAGGTAGTTGAGGAAATAAACCCTGTTGTCAGAGTAGTACTCTGCCGAGGAAACAAATTCTCTTGGGGGAATTGAATTTTTCTAGAAAGAAGAACTCCGTAAGGTTTCTTTTTCAGTTTTAGAGGACCAAACTTAGCTGGAGAAGAGTATTTCCATTAATTATACTGATTGGAAACTCCGTAGGTCGGTGAAATGGATGGAAAAGAGATTATACTCCTTTGTTCGTTGGAGCAATCTGCCAGGGAGATTACAGGAATGTACCCTTATTCGTGAGGACTACTTTGTGGGGGTAATCTCATGCTCTGTGGGGATTGACGAACAACTTGAATGTCATCCCAACTCCTGGAAACTTGAGTAAATGTTTATTCTTGTTCTTATGAATATATTTGTTAACAGTTAATCTTGTTCATATGCATATGTTCATTCAATTTTAGTCATTGGACATTTTTGCAAACAAGACAAAAAAAACCAAAAGTTTGGACTTTAAGATATATTTGTATTGATAATTTTCCTATAAACAAGCGATTTTGTACAAAGAGACGGAAATCCTAGTAAGAGGAAGTCGCCATGAAATGAAAAGAGTACAAAGTGAAAAAAAAAGTATAGCTATGTGAAAATGATCTCATTGGGTTCTAAACTCTGCTATTGCCCCCATGTCTTTGAACATCTTGTCCCTTGCCATCGGAAAAAGTTGATTGAACCTTTTGAACTTTCGACTTTGGTGATAAAGCTTGCATGTAAGTGATCCAACGGGGCATAGTCGTACGCTTTAATCCCTAATTTTTGCCTGGACCTCCCTTTCGGGTTTCCACTCCACCAGGATACCCTTTTTTGCCCAAGCTGCCTTTTCAGGTTTTCGACTTGCCGGGTGTATAATCTTTTGTATATATCCCTAATTTTTACCCAAACCCTTTTGGTTCACCTAGATGCCCTTATTTTTTCCTAGGTGTGTCAACCTAGCGGGTCATTCTTATGCGTAGTGTTTTTTGACTATATCCGCGTTTACAGGGTGAGGGAAATCTTCACCGTCCATAGTGGTTAGCATCATAGCACCGCCCGAGAATACTTTCTTAACAACAAATGGCCCTTCATAGGTGGGAGTTCATTTTCCCCTGGGATCTCCTTGTGGTAGAATGATGTGCTTTATTACCAAGTCACCAGCCTGGTATACCCGATGCTTGATCTTCTTGTTGAACGCCTTGATCATACATTTTTGGTACATCTGACCATGACAGACAGCCACAAGCCTTTTCTCATCCATCAGATTCAACTGATCCAACCTAGTTTGAATCCACTCGTCTTCGTCCAAATCTGCATCTTTCATGATTCTTAGAGATGGAATTTGGACTTCGACAGGCAGGACAACTTCCATACTGTAGACTAGAGAGAATGAGGTTACCCCAGTTGATGTTCGCGCCGAAATACAATAGACATGAAGAGAAAATGGTAACATCTCATACCAGTCTTTGTAGGTCACCACCATCTTTTGCACAATCTTCTTTATATTTTTGTTGGCAGCTTCCACTATGCCATTCATCTTAGGTCTGTATGGGGAAAAGTTATGATGCTTGATCTTGAACTGCATGCAGAGTTCAATGATCATAGCATTGTTAAGATTGGTACAGTTGTCAGTGATGATCCTCTCAGGGATTCCATACCGACATATGAGGTTATTCTTGATGAATCGGGCTACGTTATTATTGGTAACTGAGGCAAATGAAGTTGCTTCAACCCACTTGGTAAAGTAGTCAATGGCGACAAGAATGAAACAATGTCCATTAGAGGCAGTATGCTTGATTTCTCTGATCATATCAATACCCCACATTGCAAATGGCCAAGGAGAAGTCACGACATTCAAAGGAACTGGAGGCACGTGAACATTATCAGCATAAATTTGGCACTTATGGCAAGTCCTCGAGTTAAGGTGACAATCGGTTTCCATGGTCGACCAATAGTAGTCAGCTCTCAGAATCTTCTTGGCCATAGTATTTCCACTAGAGTGAGTACCAAAGATGCCTTTGTACATGTCCTCCATAATTTTCTCTGCTTCCTTCTTGCCCATACAACGAAGCAGGATTGAATCATGGTTGCGCCTGTATAGAATCCCATTGCTCAGGAAGAACTTGGCAGAGATCCTCCATAGGAATTTCTTGTTGTTGATTGACGCCCCTTCAGGATACTCTTGAACTTTGAGATATCTTTTCACTTCATGAAACCAAGGCTTCTCTTCTACACCATCAATGTCAATCTCATAGCAGTGCACTGGTTCGTCAAATATTTTGACAGTAATTCTGGGAGCTTCGTTATCCCATTTAACCTTGAACATAGATGAAATGGTAGCTAAGGTATCTGCCAACTAATTTTCTTCCCTCGAGATATGTTCAAAGGTAATTTCTTCAAAGTACGGGATCAAGGTTAGCATAAGTTATTTGTAAGGGATAAGATTTGGATGTTTTGTATCCCACTCTCCTTTAACTTAACCGATGACCAAGGCTGAATACCCATATACGCTTAGGAATTTTATTCTTAATTCAATAGCAGCCTTAAGACCCAAGATGCACGCTTCATACTCAGCCATTATATTGGTACAGTCAAAGTAAAGCCTGGCAGTGAAAGGTGTATGGAAACCTTCATGGGAAATGATCACAACACCAATTCTGTTACCAAGTGCGTTGGAAGCTCTACCAAAAACCATAGTCCATCAGGATCCTTGCCCAGGTCCTTCATATAGTCCAGGTTTTTCATAATTTTCTATTAGCATCATATTCTCATCCGGGAATTCGAAGTTCATAGATTGGTAGTCATCCACAGCTTGATGCGCCAAATGATCTTCCAACACACTTCCTTTGATTGATTTTTGAGTAGTGTACTGGATATCGTATTCAGTTAAGATCATTTTCATCGGGATATTCTTCTAGAGAGAGCTGGCTTCACGAAGATGTACTTGATGGGATCCATATTAGAGATCAATAGAGTAGTATGAGTCAACATATATTGTCTTAGTCGGCGAGCAGCCCATGCCAAAGCACAACAAGTTTTCTCGAGCAGTGAACATCTTGTTTCATAGTCGGTAAAATTTTTGCTAAGGTAGTATATTGCATGCTCTTTTCGACCAGACTCTTCATGTTGCCCCAACATACACCTCATTGAATTCTCTAACACGGTTAAGTACATGATCAAAGGTATTCCTTCCACTAGTGGCATCAGAATTGGAGGTTCTTAAAGATACTCTTTGATGTTGTCAAAAGCTATTTGACAATCGTCATTCCATTTTACTACTTGATCTTTCTTCAACAACTTGAAGAGTGGATCATAAGTAGTAGTCAGGTGATAAATGAATCGGGCAATGTAGTTGAGTCGTCCTAAGAAACCTGTGACCTCCTTCTTACTACGGGGAACTGACATTTCTTGGATTTCTTAACTTTTGCAGGATCAACCTCAATTCTTTTCCACTGATGACGAAACCTACGAGTTTTCCAGATCTTACCCCAAAGATGCATTTTCTCGGGTTCAGCCTCAACTTGTATTTCTTCAGCCTGTCAAACAGTTTTTGCAAATGAACAAGGTGCTCTTCCTCAGTTTGTGATCTCTCCATCATGTCATCCATATAGACCTCTATCTCATGATGAATCATGTCATAAAATAAAGCCACCATGGCCCGTTGATAAGTTGCACCTGCATTATTCAGCCCAAAAGGCATGACCTTATAACAGAAGGTGCCCCACTGTGTAAAAAGTGGTTTCCTCCATGTCTTCGGGCGCCATTTTGATTTGGTTATAACCCGAGAAACCATCCATGAGGGAGAATACCTTGTGTTGAGTAGTGTTGTCAACCAAGACATCAATATGTGATAGTGGGAAGTCGTCTTTGGGGCTTGCCCTATTTAAATCCATGTAGTCTACATACATACAGACTTTACCATCTTTCTTTTGAACTAGAACAACATTTGCAACCCATTGGGGATACGACGTCACTGCCAAGAAACTTGCATTGAACTGTTTCATTACCCCGGCCTTGATTTTCTCTAACATATCAGGGCACATTCGGTGAACCTTTTGTTTGATCAGAGAACAACTTTCTTTCATTAGCAGACGATGAACCACAATATTAGTATCGAGCCCTGGCATGTATTCTTATGACCAAGAAAATACCTTAACATATTCATGCAACATCTGAACCAATCTGCTCTTGACATTGTCTTCCAGGTTAACGCCAATCTTAACTTGTTTCTTATCTGCCTCAGTACCCAAGTTTATCACTTCGACTGGTTCTTTGTGCGGTTGGATAACATTTTCCTCTTGTATCAGGAGTCTGGCAAGTTCTCCAGGTATCTCACAATCTTCTTCACCTTCGTCTTCGGCTTGATAGATTGGATTTTCGAAGTCATAAACGACAATAGCATAATTGTTGTCAATGAGATCCAGAGTGGATGTGGATTTGAAAATATGTGTGTGTGCATGTAAGGTCACATGTCTACTTTGAAAATGAAGTAAAGTAAAAGAAAGACAAGGAGCGCAAAATTTGAATGCAAAATCGTCCAATGTTTTCATTAAATGAGCATATGATATATGAAATGACAACCCTTAACAAATGGACCATTGTGCCCCGTGCAAGGCACATGGTTTAAAGTCATTGTTTTAAAATAAATTATACAGACAAACTTATTAAAGCAATAAAAATAGGAAATAACAATTACTCCTGGCTGAAGGCGATTGAGATGAAGTCTTTAGCCATCTAGTTGTTGAGTCCACCATCAGTAGTTGGGAATATCGAGTTATCCAAGTCACCATCACTGTTAGTGTCTTCTAGAGAATTGACTTCATTATTGCTAATATGGAGAGGTGGTCCTCTAGTGCGAACACGAAGGACCTCTTTATGAGCCTTTAAAGTGAAACCCAACCCAAATTTGTCGGATTTGTAGGGGATGTCAGGAAGTTATTCCCAGATAGTGCAACTTACTGCTTCTATAACAGCCCTTGCATCCTTTAAGGTTACCATTCTTGGTGGGTTCTTACCAACAAATGGTTTATTTACAGTAGTAGAGGTTGAGACCATAGGGATCTTCCCACTTTTGATTCCACTTTCAACTTGTTCTCCAGTCAAAATCAGCTCAATAAATCCTAACGAAGAACTCCCAATCAACAAATTAAAGAATGGACCAGTCAAGGTGCCCATGAACATGTCCACTAATTATCTGTTAGTCAAAGGGGGTTGCACCCTTCCATCCAGGTCCCTCCATTTTTGAGCGTACTCCTTAAAGCCTTCATTTGAACCCATAGTCATATTTTGTAATTGCACGCAAGTTGGTGCAAGGTCAGTATTGTATTGGTGTAGTCCATAGAAGGCAACAGCCAAATCCTCCCATGTGTGGATATTAGTCCATTCAAGTTGATAGAACCATTCCAACAGTGTTCCAGATAAGATCTCTTGGAAGAAATGAACCCATAACTTCATATCGGTGGTGTGTGGTTGAATCTTGCAGACATATGACCTCAAATGGAGTTTTGGACAAGAGACTCCATCATATTTGGCAAAGACCGGAACCTTGAATTTATGGGGAACGACCACCCCAGAGACCAAACCTAAGTCTCCAAAGTCCAAACCAGGCACTATTTGGATCTCTATAGCCTTAAGTCGGTCTTCTAATTGTTTTTATTTGTCATCCACTGGTGGGTACTTCTCATTGGAGTAATCTTCATCCTCAGAAATCTGGTTATTTCCACCCCCAGTGTAGCGGTAGAAATGTTGAGACTAAGCCATTGGAGTGACTTAACTCACACAAATCAAAATAAAAATCGCCACCGTGCTTTATTGTTTCCAAAGGAAGGGGAAAAGAGCGAATAACCCAAAAAAAGAGGGGGAGAGAATCTAAGTTCGGGGGTTGGTTATGAAAAGGGAAGGTATTAGCATCCTAAACATCTATGGTACTCTGCAGGAACCTCTTTGTAAATTCTGTGTATTTTGGCTATAAATGTTGTATACAAAAATAGATTGTAGGGATGAGAAAAGAAGTATTTTTTTTTACAATTTTTGCCCCCGCCGTGGTTGCGAATCTTTAGTTCCTATGTACCACCTTCCGTGCAATAGGGGATCAGGGTACTCGTAGTTCACCTTTTAAAAATAAAAAAAAAATACAAGTGTGTTGGTTAATTTTAAGAGATAAGACATCATCGTCTTATCTGAGTGGAAGAACATACTTACTACCCACGATTATGAGAAAGGAGAATTTGCATCATATCAAAGTGGAGGATATGGATTGGATTTTAAAATCAACAAAGCCTCACTCAACACCCAAGTGGAAAATATCTCACTTCACTATATATCGTAGAAGTATAGTAGCTCGCATCACTACAAGGATTGACAAGATCTAATATTTTGAGAAAAGTTTTAAGGTAAAAAGCCAAAGTGGAAAAATGGTTTGAATGAGATTGATTGACTTTTAGTCTTCTCACAAAAATTTCAAAGTATTGTTAAATTGTTTAAAGTTTGATTAAGAAAATATTTTGAAAATGCATGGACCTAAGTCCAAGTTTCTTATGAAAGCGGTTCAAGTTTAGAAACAAGAAGAGTTTTCAAAAGAATGGAGAATATTTTTGGAATTAAAGAAGATGGGAGGAGATGAAGGGACTATCCTAAAGCATAAGGTAAAATCTAGGGAAAAGAACCGTCTAACCAACAAGAAGCCAACACTTGACATAATGAGTGAATGTATAATTCCCATCCTTTGGATTGAAATCATACAAGCAAAGATAATAAACCTCTTAAGAAAACCAAGCTTCAATTGCATTAAGTCTTCACAAAAATTGGGCAGAGTAACAACTGTATACAAATGAATTCCCAATCACAGACAAAGCATATAATCACAATAACCTACACACAAAGCAAACAAACAACCCAATTGTGATCGGTGGATCTGGAACTGACTGTTTAACGCTGGTTCGCGAAATGTCGCGGAAGCAAGAGTCGCCACCGTCTTTTATTTTCTCCAATATGGAAAGGACAAAAGCACAGAAAAATTCCTTATTGAGATTAGCTCTCGGTTCGGGAGGTAGATTTATGGAAAGGGAAGGTGTTAGCACCCTTTCTATCCATGGTTATCCACGGGCTCTTAGATACTTGCTCATTTGTGTTTTCAAAATGTTTGTTTGCTTTTCAAGTGTGAGTGGGTTTGAAAAAGTTTCGTTTAAAATTTCAGTTCGACTCTTGTATCAGTCCTCAAGAGTGTTTGAAAAATTGTTTTGAAAGCTTTTTTGAAAAGTGTCGGTGTGAAAAGAGTTTTTTGATTTGTTTTGAATTAGAGCAAGTATCTACGAGTCATCTACCTATCCTAAGGAATTAGGCTGTGTAAATGTCCTTAAGGTAGTGCCATCCCACCATTGAGAGGTAGGTAGCACCACCGTTGGAGGTGTTCGGGTCAATTCGAGGGTTAGGGACAGTGTGGTCACCGAGCAATAGTAAGACACCTTAGAAGCTACCCTTATGCCATTGATCTTTTTATTCCGAGGCAACTATTCCGAGGCAACTTGTTTCGAGGCAACCGTTTCGAGGCAACTAGATCAATGGAACATAAGGACTCACTAAGACGTCCTATACTCGACGACCACGTTTCGAGGGGCAAGGCAACAGTGAGGCGTACCCTAGGAGTGGTGTGTGAATTATGTGTTATTTTCAGTTATGGTTTATCTTGTCATGCATTGGGTGAGCTACGCTTTGATTTTATTTTTGGCCATTCATTCTTTCATGTGATTAACAGTTTAAAGGTGCGGAAATTAAAATGCGGAAAATAAAATTCCTACGCTATTACAAGGCGCGGGTCTATACATCGCCAAATTAACAAAGACCCGATTTATAATAAAAGTGCGGAAAGTAAATGTCCTAATTACTATTACAAAGCTTTGGGGCAAATACGTTATATTTAAAAGGGAAATAAGAAATAAACGTGCGAAAAGAAATTAGAATCGAGTGCGAGGGCGTTGGACCCTTTAAAGAAATTAAATTAAGATTAAGAGGCAATTAATTATTTAATGAGAAAAGAAGTTATTTTTTGGTTTTTTGGTATTTAATGAAAATAAAGAAAATTAATTAAAATTAAAAGTTAAATAAAACCCTAATTCTAAATTGTTTTTAATTATTAAAGAAAAATGTTTAAGTTTTAACCTAATTTACCCTAATTAATTAATTGCATATTTATTTACAAGATAATTAATAATTAATAATGATAAGAATAAAAAAGGTTATTTATTAAGAAAAAAAGTAAAATGCTAAAAACCCTAATTTTTATGTATTTTAGTTATTTAAGAAAAAAACATTAAAGTTAAACCTAAAATTAAACTAATTTGATTATTAAGATTTATTTACAAAAACTATTGATGAATTAAAAATTAAATAAACATATTTATTTTTGACTTTTCTGATTTTTTTTGTGTTATAAAAATTATTTTTATGAATGAACTAAATAATTAAAATAAATAGAAAAACGAATTGAAAAGAAAAATAAAATTAGAAGGAAGAATAGAATGCAAACAACAAGGGGTTTCTGGCCCAATTATGGAGGTGTTGTTGAAGCAATTAGGCCCACTGAAATCTGGCCACATTGACTTTCTATGCTTGCGTGCATGTGGTTGACTGAGTGTGCATGATAGTCTCCACATCTTGGCCTTTGGATTAATCCTTATGCATTGGTGGCAAGCACAAATATGGAGTTGCATGGTAGCCTTTTGGAAGCGTACTGCACAAAATCACGTTAAAGGAAAAAATATTGAATAAAGTGGGGGACCTGGGAATCGAACCCAGGTCCCAGTGCCTGCATGACAACGCACAAACCAATTGGACTAGCGCGTTTGTTTGTTAGCTTAATGGAACATGATTAATATGAGAGAGAAACAAGTATTATGCTGGACAATAAAAAAAACGCACCAATTATTCAAACCTTCCAATCATATTCCAACACGCTAACATCTTCTTCATCGTTTTACCTATAACATAAGCAGATAGCGGGGGTTTTAAACCCCCACTAAACATGAACGGGAAAAATAGCGAATAGAATTTGAGCAAGCATAAAAAAGGCGCGATGGGTGATTTGGCTTCGTTGGAATGTCACGAGTTCATTGGTCCCAGTTTCATGGCCTGATTTTTCCATATATGCAAAACCCCAATTTGAGGTTTCTGAAACCCTAACCCACGTTCATGGCAATTTTTGATACAGGCGATATTAATTCAATCAAAGCATGCCATAAGCTTCAGAACACTCATGTTAGTCCAAATCAATGATTAAAAATTACAAATAATGCATGGATAATGAAACACGATTATGCAAATTTTCAACAAAAGTAGGACTTTGTTATACCAATTCCTTGAGTGTGGAGGCGTGGTTTTGCAGTCTTGAATTATGCTCTAGCTAGGTTTTCAGTTTTGAGATTTTTAGGAAAAAAGTGCAAAGTTGTTCTTGATCTTGGGCGTAGCTTTCTTGTTTTTATGCACTAGGTTATGTTTGCATATGTATGTAGCATGATTAGGTCAAGCAAAACAAGCCCATGCTCCATGTATTCAATGCTTTTGAATTTGTGATTTTCCATGATCTTTTTCAATCCTTTTTGCCATGAAAACTTGCCTATTTGGAAGATTTGGTCCCTTTGATGTGGTACACGAAATATTTAGGCCTTAATGAGAGAATATGCTGCACAAAAAGATTTGGAAAACATGATTTGCTATTTTTGTCATATTTAATTTTAATTAAGTGAATTAATAATAATAATAATAATTCAAATAATTAATCAAAAATGGTAAAAATAACTCCCTTGGATGTCAATGGGTCGTGCATAGCCTTTGGGTAATGTTTCATGGAAGAAATTGTGGCCCATTAGCAATTTTGAGGCATTTGAAGCAAAGTTGACTTTTCAAAATTCCCAAAAATTTCCCAACTTCCACAAGGCATATCTTGCTCAATTTTTAAGCTTTGATCATGTTCTTGGACATTTTGGAAAGGTCTTGAAGTCCTCTAACCAATGTCTTTGGTACCATGTCATTTTGATTTACCAATCTCAAGTTATGGTCTTTGACTTAAAGTGTCTTTTTGTTGACTTTTGAAAATGACCTATAATGTTGAGATTGATAACTTTTTGTGAGAGCACTTCTTGGACTTGAAGTGTGAAGAGGAGTTGTAGGAAATGTCATTATCTTCAAAATGAGCCTTGGATGGAATTTTTCTGATAAACCATGTGGAAGTTATGCCCTGGTCAATTTGCAGTTGACTTTTTCAACTGTCCAAAAATAGAAACTTTTAAATCTTGAGACTTTTTGAGCCATGCCTTGAGAATCATGATCAAGAATTGATCAAATGATGTTTGTGGCTTCAAAATAAGATGTTGACCAAAATTTTTGACTTTTGACTGTCAAATAACCATTTTACCCCTACAGTTGACTGTGAAGCAATTAGGGTTTTTGACTGTGCAATTTTGTGCTGTGAGTCTTGAAACTTGACATGTAGGTTCTTAACAATGTTTATAGGCATGTGGGACTTGTTTGGGCCCTTGGAAACTTCAATTTCTTTGCCAGAACCAAAACCCTAATTTTTGACTGTTAGGAGGCCATTGGACTGTGCAACCTTTGGGGAGATTTTAAAGCATGCTCTTAGCAAATCTTGAAGAAAATGGGAGGGCAAATTTTGGGGTACAACAGTTGCCCCTGTTAAATCTTCTTAAACCTGAGGATGCAGATTGGCTGTCGTGCCTTTCGTAATCCGAAGGTGGAAGATGATTGAACACTAGAGTGCCCAGAAATTTGCGCTCACATAGTAGTGTGATGGTGGGAATGGGCTTACAGATGCCACTTGGAGATTGGTGGATAGGAAGATGGGCTTATAGATGCCATGTTGAGAGGTGATGGATAGGTGGATGGGCTTATAGATGCCATCTGGGTGTCGATCGCGTAAGAGTTTCCTTAGCGAGAACTTGCGTACCTGAAAAAGAAAGATAATTACCTGGCCTGTTACAGGAGTTGATCTTCAAACTTTTTATGTAGATGCGCTCTGGCTGGATACAGGAATCGGATCTTTAAACTCTTCAGACGTGCCCTGGCGAGATACAGGAATCGAGTCTGGAGCTTCAAAAGGTGATGAATGAATCAGGGATGGTTACTACCTCAATGGGACGATGAGAGAACCTTGGACGATTACTACCTCAACGGGATGATGAGAGAACCTTGGGCGATTACTACCTCAACAGTAACGATGAGAGAACCTTGGGAGATTACTACCTCAACAGTAACGATGAGAGAGCCTTGGGCGATTACTACCTCAACAGTAACGATGAGAGAACCTTGGGCGATTACTACCTCAACAGTAACGATGAGAGAACCTTGGGCGATTACTACCTCAACAGTAACGATGAGAGAACCTTGGGCGATTACTACCTCAACAGTAACGATGAGAGAACCTTGGGAAATTACTACCTCAACAGTAACGATGAGAGAACCTTGGGCGATTACTACCTCAACAGTAACGGTGAGAGAATCTTGGATGTCTTCTACTGAGTCTTCATCAGGAAAATCTTTAGGAATCGATTTAACTGGACCAGAGAAGGCCTTTGACTGGATCGACATCAGAAAAATCTTTAGGAATCGATTTAACTGAACCAAGCAAGGTCTTGGAATCTTCAACTGGAATAAGAATCAGGGAGATCTTAGCATCGATCTGACTGAACCAGAGAAGGCCTTTAACTGGATCGGCATCAGAGAAATCTTTAGGAGTCGATTTAACTGAACCAGGCAAGGTCTTGAAATAACTTCAACTGGATAAGAATCAGAAAAATCTTAGGGTCGATTTAACTGAACCAGAGGAGGTCTTGAAATAACTTTGACTGGATAAGAATCAGAAATATCTTAGGGTCAATTTAACTGAACCAGACGAAAGTCTTGGAACATCTTCAACTGGAATAAGAATCAGGGAGATCTTAGGGTCGATCTGACTGAACCAGAGAAGGTCTTGGATTAACTTCGACTGGATAAGAATCAGAAAGATCTTAGAATCGATTTAACTGAACCAGACAAGGTCTTGGACATAGCTGAGAACTTGACTGGATCTTTCCTGAAAGGTAAATGTCAGTCATATGCAATGCATGATATGGATCAAGCAATGATGTTCTCAACATAAATGAGATTGTGTGACGCGTTTATGCATGTATCATGATGTATGTGATATTTATGAATGTATGTTTTCGTCTTTAGGAAAATAAATCCTTGACGGCTGCCGGGAAGTTAAATCCTGGGCTGATGGTTGAAGAGAGCTCTTCGTTTCCGCTGGGGATGAAGATTGCAAGAATGAACCAGTAGGAGAAGATAACTCCGTTGGGGGATAAACTTGACGAATAGATTACTCTGCGGGGAGAAAATTATTCTAGCGATCTTTCTGGGGAACAATACTCTGTGGGAAGAGAGGTACGTTGTTGAGATGCTGATGGTAACTTCGCTGGGGATACCATTGTTGTGTTGGAAGTTTTAGTAGACTTCGCTGGGGATAAGAAGACTTCGCCGAGAACGATTTTTCTGTGGCTATTGGCTGAGGATAACCCAGTTATATCCTGGTAGGGAAATAACCTTTGAATAAAGCCAGGGGACACGTTCGTGCTCTGTGGGGGAGAAGCTTCCAGAATCTACTGGGGATAAGCTTCCTGCTGGGGAGATGGATTCAAACTTTCCTGGGGAAATCTTGAACTATGCTGGGCTCTCCTGGGGAAATTTTGAGATGTACTGGAAGTGACTCCACTGAATGTCTGGTGTACCGTCGGGGAACAATCTTAGATCAAGATTGCCGGGGATGCTTGTTAAGAACGTCGGTATAATTTGCTGAGGAATGTTGAGATTTGCTGGGGATACCCAACTTCCTTAAGGCTGATAATATAGCTTTGCTTGGGGAGAGTGCATTGATTTGCTGACTCTCTCTCTGGGGAATTGAGGTATATTGGTTATGTCCTTCGGTCGAACTTACCTTGGTACCTTGGTGAACAGAACAATTAGATCGCTTAGACCACTCATTATTGCTCCTGTTTCTAATGTTACCTGTAATTAATCCTTTGTTTCGTATGCAAATATTTATGAGTTAGCAATTATTGTCAAATGCATATATCACAAATTGAACCTTGGACGTTCTTCACAAAACAAAACAGAAAAAGGAAAAACAATTGGCAATTGATCTGAAAAGTGAATTTATATTGATTTTTGAATTTGCCTGTAAATAGGCGTTTATGTACAAGAGGCTGACGTCCTAGTAAGAGAACGCCACCGAATAAAAGAGTTTATACAATTTGTACAAAGGGAAAACAAAACAGCTGTGTGAAAAGAATAATCCCACTGGGTTCCAACTCTGCTATCACCTTTATATCTTCGAGCGTCTCATCACTTGATGACCTAGCTGAAGATGAAACTGATTGATCGATGCCGTCTGAACTTGGTGTTGATACCGGATTCTGGATGCAAGGTAATCCAATGAGACATAGTATTACACTTTAATCCCTAACTTTTGCCTGGACCGCCCTTTCGGGTTTTTGGTCCATCGGGATACCCATTTTTGCCCAAGCCGCCTTTTCAGGTTTTCGACTTGCCGGGTGTACAGATTTTTTTCATTTCATCCCTTCATTTTTCCCGAACCCTTTTGGTTCGCCGGGAAGCCCTAATTTTTGCCTAGGTATGTCAACCTAGCGGGTCTTTATTATGCGTAGTATCTTTTTACTATGTCTGCATTGGCGGGGTGAGGAAGGTCGTCACCATCCATGGTGGTTAGGATCATGGCTCCTCCTGAGAACACATGTTTAACCACAAATGGCCCTTCGTACGTAGGGGTCCATTTGCCCCTTGGATCACTCTGAGGAAGGATGATGCGCTTGATTACCAGATCCCCAACTTGATACTCTTGCGGTCTGAATTTCTTGTTAAATGCCCTGATCATCCATTTTTGGTATGTCTGACCATGACAAATAGCAGTGAGTCTCTTTTCGTCGATTAAGTTTAGCTGGTCAAGTCGTGTCTGGATCCAATCATCTTCGCTCAGATCTGCATCCTTCATTATCCGGAGAGAGGGTATCTGCACTTCAATCGGTAAGACTGCCTCCATGCCGTAGACCAAGGAGAAAGGAGTTGCCCCGGTTGACGTCCTTGCTGAGGCACGGTATCCATGAAGAGCAAACGGTAAAATCTCGTGCCAATCTTTATAGGTCACTGTCATCTTCTGCACAATTTTCTTGATATTCTTATTCGCTGCCTCTACAGCCCCATTCATCTTCGGTCTGTAAGGAGAAGAGTAGTGGTGCTGTATCTTAAATTGCTCGCAGAGCTCAGTGATCATCTTGTTGTTAAGATTGGTACCGTTGTCTGTAGTGATCCTTTCAGGGACGCCGTATCGACAGATCAGGTTATGCCGAATGAACCGTGCCACAACATTCTTGGTTACAGTGGCGTAAGAAGCTGCTTCAACCCACTTTGTGAAGTAATCAATCGCTACCAGGATGAAGCGATGCCCGTTGGATGCCGTAGGTTTAATCTCACCGATCATATCTATGCCCCACATTGCAAAAGGCCAAGGTGCAGTCAGGACGTTCAGAGGGACTGGAGGAACATGCACCTTGTTTGCATATATCTGGCATTTATGGCATGTCCGAGAGTGTTGGTAACAGTCGGCTTCCATGGTGGACCAGAAATACCCTGCCCGAAGGATTTTCTTTGCCATGGTGTGTCCACTGGAATGTGTTCCGAAGGTACCTTCATGTAGCTCCGCCATGATCTTTTCTGCCTCAGTCTTATCCACACAACGCAGTAAGGTCGAATCACGGTTTCGCTTGTACAGAATGCCATTGCTGAGGAAGAACTTCGCTGCGAACCTTCTCAGAAACTTCTTATCGTTGACAGATGCACCTTCAGGATACTCCTGAGCTTCCAAATACCTCTTCACCTTATGGTACCAAGGTTTTTCAGTCACTAACTCAGCCTCAAGATCACAACAGTATGCCGGTTCGTCCAGTTTCCAGATGATGACCCGGGGAGCCTCATTATCCCATTTGACTTTGAACATGGAAGACATCGTAGCTAACGCGCCCGCCAGCTGATTCTCCTCTCTCGGAAAGTGTTCAAAAGTTATCTCTGTGAAATGGGGAATCAATGTCAACACACATTCTTTATAAGGAATAAGGTTCGGATGTTTCGTATCCCACTCGCCTTTGATCTGATTGATCACGAGAGCGGAATCTCCGAAGACACTCAGAAACTTGATCCTTAAGTCGATCGCAGCTTGAAGACCCATGATGCATGCCTCATACTCCGCCATGTTGTTGGTGCAGTTGAAACATAGCCGGGCAGTGAGTGGAGAATGAGTGCCTTGAGGGGATATGATCACAGCACCGATACCGTTACCCAAAGCGTTGGAGGCTCCGTCAAAGTGCATAGACCATCGGGATCCTTCCTCAGGTCCTTCATCCGGTCCAGGTACTTCACAATCAGTCACTATCATGATGCTCTTGTCCGGAAACTCGAAGTTCATTGACTGATAGTCATCCACTGCCTAATGTGCCAAGTGGTCTGCCAATACACTTCCTTTGATAGCTTTCTGAGTCGTGTACTGGATGTCGTATTCTGTCAAGATCATTTGCCATCTTGCTATTCTCCCAGACAGAGCAGGCTTTTCAAATATGTACTTTATTGGATCCATCTTTGAGATCAACAAGGTAGTGTGAGTCAGCATATACTGTCTCAGCCGGCGAGCAGCCCATACCAAAGCGCAGCAAGTTTTCTCGAGCAGTGAGTATCGGGTCTCACAGTCGGTAAACTTTTTGCTAAGGTAATAAATGTCATGCTCTTTTCGGCCAGACTCGTCATGCTGCCCCAGCACACACCCCATTGAGTTATCGAGTACTGTCAGGTATAGTATCAGAGGTCTCCCTTCAACCGGTGGCATAAGAATGGGTGGTTCTTGGAGATACTCTTTGATTCTGTCAAAGGCGGCCTGACATTCATCATTCCAACGTACTACCTGATATTTCTTCAGCAGCTTGAAGATTGGCTCATAGGTAGCAGTTAGATGCGAGATGAACCGGGCAATATAATTCAGGCGTCCTAAAAAGCCTCTGACCTCTTTCTCTGTCTTGGGAACTGGCATCTCTTGAATGGCTTTAACCTTGGCAGGGTCCACTTGAATACCCTTGTCGCTTACGACGAAGCCTAGCAACTTTCCAGATCTTACCCCGAAGGTGCACTTGTTCGGGTTCAACCTCAGCTTGTATAACTTCAGACGGTCAAACAGCTTCTGTAGATGGTCAAGGTGTTCTTCCTCAGTTTGGGACCTTGCAATCATGTCGTCGACATACACTTCAATCTCATGATGGATCATGTCATGAAATAAAGCAACCATGGCACGTTGGTAGGTTGCCCCAACATTTTTCAACCCGAATGGCATGACCTTGTAGCAGAAGGTGCCCCACTGAGTAACAAAGGTAGTCTTTTCCATGTCTTCAGGAGCCATCTTAATCTGATTATAACCTGAAAAGCCATCCATGAAAGAGAACACCTTGTGCTGAGCAGTATTATCAACCAGAACATCAATGTGAGATAGGGGGAAGTCATCTTTGGGGCTGGCCCTGTTCAGATCCCTGTAATCAACACACATTCTGACCTTACCATCCTTCTTCGGTACTGGCACCACGTTGGCAACCCACTGAGGGTAAGAAGTCACTGCAAGAAACCCGGCATCGAATTGCTTCATAACCTCGGCTTTGATCTTCTCAGACATCTCTGGACGCATACGGCGGACCTTTTGCTTAACCGGAGGGCAGTCTTCCTTGGTAGGCAAATGATGGACCACAATGTCAGTATCCAACCCAGGCATGTCTTCATAGGACCAGGCAAAGATCTCCACATAATCATGCAACATCTGAGTCAACCATTACTTTACGCTGAGCTCCAGATTGGCACCAATCTTAACTTCCTTTCTATCTGTCTCAGTACCCAGATTTATCGTTTCCACTGGCTCTTCGTGTGGTTGAATTGCCCTCTCTTCCTGGAGTAACAGTCTTGCAAGCTCGCCAGGCACTTCGCAATCATCTTCACCTTCGTCTTCGGCTAAGTTGATCGGATTTTCGAAGTCATAACTGGCAGTAGCAGAGTCGTTACCAGTGAGATCCAGAGTGGATTGAAACCTGTGTAGGTGAGTGTGTGTAAATACAACTGTTTTGCAATATATAAAGAAAGAAAGAAAGGGAGCACAAGATTTGAAATGCGAAAAAACGTCCAAGATTTTTATTCATGATATATGGAAATGACAGTTATAAGCCCTCACAAATGAAGCCAACGGTGCCCCGGGTAAGACACCGGGCCATAAAGTTTCAATTCATTATTTATTACAAAATAACAAAAACAAAGGAATTCATTACTACGTAACAAAAGTAACTGGTGTATGATCTTTCGCGGTCCAATTGTTCAATCCACCGTCAGTCGTCGGGTAGATCCAGCTATCGAACTCCGATTCTTCCACTTCGTCTTCATCCCCAATAGCATTTACTCCTGGATTGGTGATGATCACGGGAGGTCTTCTGGTCCTTGCCTTGCGCACAGCCCTCTGAGCCTCTGCAGTAAAACCCAGTCCAAACTTGTCAGTTTTAGGAGTGAAATCAGGGAGCCTGCCCCAGTTAGCACATTCACCTTTCTCGATTACAGCCCGGGCGTCCTTCAAGGAAGCCATCTTCAAGGGAAAGTCCTCTTCAACCACTGTTTCTGCTGCTGCCAATGTTGGAGGTACCTCTTCAAAATGCTGAAAGGGGGTTTCAATAAACTCCCCGCCCATCTCAATATACCAGAAGGAATTCAAATGGCTCACCATATACTCTTCCTCTCCCTGCACAGTGACAATCTTCCCTCTGACAGGGTACTTGAGCTTTTGGTGTAGGGTGGAGGTTACTGCCCCAGCTTTGTGAATCCAATGTCGACCCAGTAAACAGGAATAATATGGACGAATATCCATCACATAGAAAGTTGAGTCAAAGACTTGGGAACCAACACGGATAGGAATGTCTACTTCTCCATGAACCATCCTCTTCGATCCGTCAAAGGCTCGAACAATGATGTTGCTAGGTTTCAACTCCAGGCCCTCACAATCCAACCGGTCTAAGGCCTTTTTGGGCAACACATTCAGGGAAGAACCGGTGTCCACCAACACATGAGCAAGAGTAGTGCCCCTGCATTCTATAGAGACATGCAGGGCATCATTGTGGTTCTTTCCCTTAGCAGTAAGGTCAGCATCCGAGAAACCCAAGCCATTGTCAGCTGTTAAATTGGCTACGCAATCAGTAAACTGGTCTGCAGAGGTCTCTTGTGGCACATGGGCCGTCTTTAGAAATGAAATCAGGGCCTTAGCATGGGCCTCTGAGCACAGTAGTAATGAGAGCATAGAGATCTTGGAGGGTGTATGCCCCAACTGTTCAACGACATTGAAGTCGCTCTTCTTGATTATCTTAAGAATTTCCTCCATCTCTTGCTGGGAGGCTTCAACATTCACAAATTTTGGTGCCTCCATTCGGGCAGGCTCATCTTCAATCCCTTTGCCCCGAGCATTAGATGACTCGGCATCAGGGGAAGCAACTTAATCAGAAGTAGAAACAGGCGCTCTTGCAGGCGTTATTATGAGAGGTCTTCGAATAGCTGGTGGCGCAATGTCAGGCGAGAAGAGCCTGCCACTGCGGGTTACTTTGGCTGGACCAGTGATATTGCTGATGCTGGTACCAGTGTTGAATTCTTGCTTTATACCATGTACATATACATCTGCCCCATAGTGCCATGGGACAACCTTATCAGATTCATAGGGGAGGGGCCCCGGAACAGTAATAACAATGGGTGCGACAGTCATGATTTTAACTGGCTTCCTCGGGGGAGCCTTGATTGGATTGTTGAAAATTGTAACGACGGATACTTCTTCCACAGGAACAAAAGGAACATCAGTCTTCTTGAACAAAATTTCCTTGCTATCCATCAGGCTTTGGATGCCTAACTTCAGCAACGGGCAACCAGAAAGGGAAACAACACACACAAGGCAACCTTCGCTACAACCCGGAAATAAACCGGCCAGCAGTAGGTTCCTCTTAACAGTCAACAGAGGAGTAGCTACATCATTCACAGAAACGGCATACACATCTTCATCAACAACATTTACCCCATGCTGGGGCATAGGAGTAGTCACCACATTTGGCCTCTCAGGCGCCTCAAATTGTATCTCCTTCGCATCAATAAGGTCCTGCACCTTGTTCCTCAGGGCCCATCAATCATCAGTAGAATGCCCCGGGCTATCGGAGTGATAAGCACAGCGGGCATTTGGATTATATTTGGGAGATGCAGTATTCACAACCTTTGGAGCTTCTCTGACGGCCACCAAGTTGGTTGATAGCAGCTGCGGCAAGATTTGTGACAAGGTCATACTCAGCCGGGTAAACTCTCTTCTGGGTCTTTCAGCCCTTTGTTGAATTAGTTTGCCGTGGAGCGGCAGCAGGTTTAGCAATCACCACCGCGTTGACAGATTGGCGGCGTTCTGGTTTATCTTGCCTTCTAGGCCCATACACAGCACTGGCCTCCTTCTTAAAGGGTTTCTTCTCAGAACTTGAAGACGCACCTTTCTGAATCTTTCCTGACTTCATACCAGCCTCTATCCTTTCCCCTGTCAGAATGAGGTCGGTAAACCCTGCAGACGAATTACCGATAAGATGATTGAAGAACGGCCCGGAGAGGGTCCCCAAGAACATATCTACCAATTCACGGTCTGTTAACGGAGGTTGCACCCTGCCAGCCAGGTCCCTCCACTTCTGCGCATACTCTTTAAAACCTTCGCCTGATCCTAGCGACATACCCTGGAGTTGGGTACGTGTAGGAGCAAGGTCGGCATTATATTGATACTGCTTATAAAAAGCAGTAGCCAACTCCTCCCAGTTACGAACCTTGGTTCCATCCAGCTGATAGAACCATTCGAGATGAGTCTCTGAAAGACTCTCCTGGAAGAAGTGGATCCACAAGTTCTTATCCACTGTGTACGGTTGAATCTTCCGCACATAGGATTTGAGGTGTAGCTTAGGGCAAGACGCCCCGTCATACTTGGTGAAAGATGGTGCTTTAAACTTGTGAGGGATGATCACACCAGTAGATAAACCCAAGTCTCCGAAATCCAAACCAGGCACTTGTTGAATCTCCATGGCGTTCAGACGGTCTTCCAACTGCTTGTATCTGTCTTCTGCTGGAGGATAATGTTCCTCATTAAAGTCAGTCTCGTTTTCAGAGACCACCGGACTTGGAGCCCTTCCCCCCTGGGGACTGTCTTTGCCTACAGAAGAACCAGCTTCCTCATTCTGCAAAGTATTACCAAACCTCCGGCCCGAGTTGAATATAACAGTTCTCTTCTTCTTCTTCTCCTTCTTCAGGAGCAAAGCCTTCAGCTCTTCTTGGCCTTGAGCCAAACCCATGATCAGCTCCTGAAATTGTGCGTTCTGTGCCTGAAGGGCCTTGATGGACATCTCGGTAGATGATTCAGGGTTCATTATGCTGAAATAAACAGCGAAGAACAGTAAGCAACCTGAAAAGAAGAGTACCTGTGATGCACATGATGAATGATATGTGTTTATGCAATGCATTCAAGGGTTCGAAAATTCAAATTTGTTGTAGACAAAAAGGAACACACGTTATCATTAAGGAAATAATTGTTTGGTACATCAAAGCCTCATGAGCAAAACATCACAAAAGCAAATCAATCCCAGAAGACACTACGCATCCTCTTTGGAGCTATGTAAGTGTTGAGATTCCTCTCCTCATGCAGTAGGCGGGTGAGCTCCAAGACCTTCTTTTCACTAGCATGTAGACTGGTCTCGAGAGAATTCCGTTCTTCCTTAAGCTGGATCCAGCTCTTCTGCATCTCTTCCCAGGACGTGGGCATGTCAGGATGTTGAATGGTATAGGACACCTCTCCTTCCAATACTGGCTCTTTGATCACAGGAAAAACATGAGGATATGGCATTACTAACTTCTGGGAGCGGGCTCATACCCACTTGAGATAAGGCTCCAACGGGATGGAATTCCTTTGCCCCAGGGTCTTGCTGTCTATCCTACTTGGCATCCTCCAAGCTCTGATAAATCTCTGGCGAAGTCCTTGTGCATCGTTGTCGAAGTCAAAAACTATGTCAGGAATTAACATGTCATGAGGGCCATCTCTCCGAGCGTAACCAAACTGTCTCCAAGCCAGGCACGGGCTGTAAGTAATACCTCCTCTGATTCCAAGTAAAGGAACATTAGGGTACTCCCCGCAACGATCAATGATAGTGACATCCTCTCTGGACCGAGAGCACCAATGTATATCTGCATGTGTAAGAGTCATCAATCGTTGTGACCATCTCAAACCCTGCTCATTCTTCAAAACTGATTGTGGAAGGTGCGAAATAAACCACCTTCCCAGGAGAGGAGTGCAGCACATAAGAACACCTCTTTTTCTCATGGTTCGAGTGTAACATGAGTGAAGGATGTCCCCCAGCAACGTAGGTATAGGATTCCTGGAAATGAAGATCTGGACAGCACTGATATCTATAAGCTGATCTGGATTAGGGAACAACACCAAACCATAGACAAGGAGGGCCACAACTTCTTCAAAAGCTTGTAGGTCAAGGGAGTTCCAACATTCTTGGGCCTTCTCAAACAGAAACCTGGCTAAGAACCCTTTGATACCACTTCTAACTTCCCAATGTCCTTTGAGGTCAGATGGTTGTAGGTGTAAGGCTTTAGCAATCTCTTCAAGCTTGGGTTCCTTTTCCGTACCGTTGTAGGGTAGTTGATCAAGGTTAGGGATCTTCAGAAGCCGAGAGAACTCTTCCAATGTAGGTACCAGTTGGTAATCCAGGAAAGTGAAACAGTGATGCAGAGGGTCAAAGAACTGGAACAGGACCTTTATCATATCTTCCTTAATGTTGGTGTTGACCAAGCTGATGAGTCTTCCATGTCTCTCACTGAATGAAGAGCTTTCGGGAATCCTGGATATAAGCTCCTTAAGCTAAGGAGGGATCCTTACAAGGCTGATCTGAATTGTCTTTCTGCAAACAATTTCCATGTCCTACAAAACAAGAACAAAGATGAAGATTTGAACCCCTGAAATGGTTAGTCAATGCATATGATGCTGTATGATGTTATGATGCTATGATTAAACACACCACAAATATTTACAAAGGCAAACATGATAAGGCACACAAGTCACACAAGACAAGCCCTTAGAGTTTAGGCCTGCATGGGGTCTGGGTATTACCCTCTTGAAGTTGGTGGGCTCAACCTGTCTTATCAGAAGTAACCGGGTTCTAAGGGTCCCAATATCACTGGATTGCTTTCATTGTTCATCGTTTCGATTTAGCCACTGAACTGGCGACCGAAATATTCCAGGAAAGCAACCCTCAATTGAGTGTAGTATCGAGTATCAACCAACCTCGGACTGCACCAAAGTCAGTTATCTCACTACCCTAAAGAGGCCAAGATTGTTCAATTAAGGTTCCTAAGGTCAGTTGATGCTTCACGACACCATGCGGAGGCCCCGTACTCTCCTTGACTGAACTCAAGGGTTACCGGTACACACCAAAGTGCCACATCAACGTAGCAGACTGCTTCAACCATGTCGGTATACCCCGCACAGTTCCCTCACAGCCTTGTTGCTACTTTCTAAGAAGGTATCCCTAGATCCGGGTTAGGATCTATAGAACTCCCAAGACAGTCCCACAATTTAAAGCAAACAAGTCAAAGCAATTGAAAACACAAGTGATCTTAGTCCTAAGGTACACCTCACTTTAAAAGTCCCCAGCAGAGTCGCCAGTTCTGTGATCAGTGGATCTGGAACTGACTGTTTAACGCTGGTTCGCGAAATGTCGCGGAAGCAAGAGTCGCCACCGTCTTTTATTTTCTCCAATATGGAAAGGACAAAAGCACAGAAAAATTCCTTATTGAGATTAGCTCTCGGTTCGGGAGGTAGATTTATGGAAAGGGAAGGTGTTAGCACCCTTTCTATCCATGGTTATCCATGGGCTCTTAGATACTTGCTCATTTGTGTTTTCAAAATGTTTGTTTGCTTTTCAAGTGTGAGTGGGTTTGAAAAAGTTTCGTTTAAAATTTCAGTTCGACTCTTGTATCAGTCCTCAAGAGTGTTTGAAAAATTGTTTTGAAAGCTTTTTTGAAAAGTGTCGGTGTGAAAAGAGTTTTTTGATTTGTTTTTAATTAGAGCAAGTATCTACGAGTCATCTACCTACCCTAAGGAATTAGGCTGTGTAAATGTCCTTAAGGTAGTGCCATCCCACCATTGAGAGGTAGGTAGCACCACCGTTGGAGGTGTTCGGGTCAATTCGAGGGTTAGGGACAGTGTGGTCACCGAGCAACAGTAAGACACCTTAGAAGCTACCCTTATGCCATTGATCTTTTTATTCCGAGGCAACTATTCCGAGGCAACTTGTTTCGAGGCAACCGTTTCGAGGCAACTAGATGAATGGAACATAAGGACTCACTAAGACGTCCTATACTCGACGACCACGTTTCGAGGGGCAAGGCAACAGTGAGGCGTACCCTAGGAGTGGTGTGTGAATTATGTGTTATTTTCAGTTATGGTTTATCTTGTCATGCATTGGGTGAGCTACGCTTTGATTTTATTTTTGGCCATTCATTCTTTCATGTGATTAACAGTTTAAAGGTGCGGAAATTAAAATGCGGAAAATAAAAGTCCTACGCTATTACAAGGCGCGGGTCTATACATCGCCAAATTAACAAAGACCCGATTTAAAATAAAAGTGCCGAAAGTAAATGTCCTAATTACTATTACAAAGCTTTGGGGCAAATACATTATATTTAAAAAGGAAATAAGAAATAAACGTGCGAAAAGAAATTAGAATCGAGTGCGAGGGCGTTGGACCCTTTAAAGAAATTAAATTAAGATTAAGAGGCAATTAATTATTTAATGAGAAAAGAAGTTATTTTTTGGTTTTTTGGTATTTAATGAAAATAAAGAAAATTAATTAAAATTAAAAGTTAAATAAAACCCTAATTCTAAATTGTTTTTAATTATTAAAGAAAAATGTTTAAGTTTTAACCTAATTTACCCTAATTAATTAATTGCATATTTATTTACAAGATAATTAATAATTAATAATGATAAGAATAAAAAAGGTTATTTATTAAGAAAAAAAGTAAAATGCTAAAAACCCTAATTTTTATGTATTTTAGTTATTTAAGAAAAAAAACATTAAAGTTAAACCTAAAATTAAACTAATTTGATTATTAAGATTTATTTACAAAAACTATTGATGAATTAAAAATTAAATAAACATATTTATTTTTTACTTTTCTGGTTTTTTTTGTGTTATAAAAATTATTTTTATGAATTAACTAAATAATTAAAATAAATAGAAAAAAGAATTGAAAAGAAAAATAAAATTAGAAGGAAGAATAGAATGCAAACAGCAAGGGGTTTCTGGCCCAATTATGGCGGTGTTGTTGAAGCAATTAGGCCCACTGAAATCTGGCCACATTGACTTTCTATGCTTGCGTGCATGTGGTTGACTGAGTGTGCATGATAGTCTCCACATCTTGGCCTTTGGATTGATCCTTATGCATTGGTGGCAAGCACAGATATGGAGTTGCATGGTAGCCTTTTGGAAGCGTACTGCACAGAATCACGTTAAAGGAAAAAATATTGAATAAAGTGGGGGACCTGGGAATCGAACCCAGGTCCCAGTGCCTGCATGACAACGCACAAACCAGTTGGACTAGCGCGTTTGTTTGTTAGCTTAATGGAACATGATTAATATGAGAGAGAAACAAGTATTATGCTGGACAATAAAAAAAACGCTCCAATTATTCAAACCTTCCAATCATATTCCAACACGCTAACATCTTCTTCATCGTTTTACCTGTAACATAAGCAGATAGCGGGGGTTTTAAACCCCCACTAAACATGAACGGGAAAAATAGCGAATAGAATTTGAGCAAGCATAAAAAAGGCGCGATGGGTGATTTGGCTTCGTTGGAATGTCACGAGTTCATTGGTCCCAGTTTCATGGCCTGATTTTTCCATATATGCAAAACCCCAATTTGAGGTTTCTGAAACCCTAACCCACGTTCATGGCAATTTTTGATACATGCGATATTAATTCAATCAAAGCATGCCATAAGCTTCAGAACACTCATGTTAGTCCAAATCAATGATTAAAAATTACAAATAATGCATGGATAATGAAACACGATTATGAAAATTTTCAACAAAAGTAGGACTTTGTTATACCAATTCCTTGAGTGTGGAGGCGTGGTTTTGATTGGAAAAGCTTCCTGGTAGTGTCAGGAGTGTAGTGGAATGGTTTTGCAGTCTTGAATTATGCTCTAGCTAGGTTTTCAGTTTTGAGATTTTTAGGAAAAAAGTGCAAAGTTGTTCTTGATCTTGGGCGCAACTTTCTTGTTTTTATGCACTAGGTTATGTTTTCATATGTATGTAGCATGATTAGGTCAAGCAAAACAAGCCCATGATCCATGTATTCAATGCTTTTGAATTTGTGATTTTCCATGATCTTTTTCAATCCTTTTTGCCATGAAAACTTGCCTATTTGGAAGATTTGGTCCCTTTGATGTGGTACACGAAATATTTAGGCCTTAATGAGAGAATATGCTGCACAAAAAGATTTGGAAAACATGATTTGCTATTTTTGTCATATTTAATTTTAATTAAGTGAATTAATAATAATAATAATTCAAATAATTAATCAAAAATGGTAAAATAACTCCCTTGGATGTCAATGGGTCGTGTATAGCCTTTGGGTAATGTTTCATGGAAGAAGTTGTGTCCCATTAGCAATTTTGAGGCATTTGAAGCAAAGTTGACTTTTCAAAATTCCCAAAAATTTCCCAACTTCCACAAGGCATATCTTGCTCAATTTTTAAGCTTTGATCATGTTCTTTGACATTTTGGAAAGGTCTTGAAGTCCTCTAACCAATGTCTTTGGTCCCATGTCATTTTGATTTACCAATATCAAGTTATGGTCTTTGACTTAAAGTGTCTTTTTGTTGACTTTTGAAAATGACCTATAATGTTGAGATTGATAACTTTTTGTGAGAGCACTTCTTGGACTTGAAGTGTGAAGAGGAGTTGTAGGAAATGTCATTCTCTTCAAAATGAGCCTTGGATGGAATTTTTCTGATAAACCATGTGGAAGTTATGCCCTGGTCAATTTGCAGTTGACTTTTTCAACTGTCCAAAAATAGAAACTTTTGCATCTTGAGACTTTTTGAGCCATGCCTTGAGAATCATGATCAAGAATTGATCAAATGATGTTTGTGGCTTCAAAATAAGATGTTGACCAAAAATTTTGACTTTTGACTGTCAAATGACCATTTTACCCCTACAGTTGACTATGAAGCAATTAGGGTTTTTGACTGTGCAATTTTGTGCTGTGAGTCTTGAAACTTGACATGCAGGTGCTTGACAATGTTTATAGGCATGTGGGACTTGTTTGGGCCCTTGGAAACTTCAATTTCTTTGCCAGAACCAAAACCCTAATTTTTGACTGTTAGGAGGCCATTGGACTGTGCAACCTTTGGGGAGATTTTAAAGCATGCTCTTAGCAAATCTTGAAGAAAATGGGAGGGCAAATTTTGGGGTACAACACCAATGTCTTGGGATAAACCCCAAGAACTCCAGACAAAATAACAGTTGAGCTCACAAGGTCTCAAGGTAGGTCAAAGTCTCTAATCCTAAGTCCAAGAAGTCCATTACTCTATAAATGCAAAGGATCCAAGTAGTCCAAGTAGCATTAAAGCTTTTTATGGTTCAAGTTGATTATTAAGTATCTTCAAAAAGAAATGAAAAGCTTAGTGACCAAAAATAAAAAATGACATAAAAGTAAATGCTCAAATGAGCAAAGATGAAAATAACATGAAATGTAAATGATAAAATAAATGTGCTTAAAGTAAAAGCACAAAATAAAGTCAATTGTTAGAAATTGGAGGTTAGTCAAATGACCATCTTGAAACTTGCATTTAAAACTCATTAGAAGATTGATAAAATTAAATCCTCTCAACAACAAGTTTCATTTGTTTTTGTCAAGTATATCATTCATTTAAAATTTTCAAGGCAACCATAAATGATCAACGATGTTTAAGTGATTCACTTTGACCAAAGTTTATGAAGATTCATTAGAGGATTAATAAGACCAAAGCCTCCTAACAATGAATCTCAAGGTTATTGGATCAAAGGATTCAAATTAACATACTTGGGCTTACAAACATGGGTTTTGGCCACGAATGGTCATTTCTCAAATCGAGACAAAATTTAGCGTTATGTTAAACAATCGTAAGTGGACTTATATAGAAGTCGCACCTATTTTGAGGTCGGTCAATAGTAATTTATGTGTCATATATTTACAGAGATAATATGTATATCATTCTCTAACAACATGTAACACAATAAGAAGAGTAAGAGATGAAGAGGGAAGGGATAACAATTAAACTACATTTGAACCAAAAATTTAATCAAGCCATCATTAAAATCATCCATCCATTTAGGTGGAGTTAAACTCAATATCCAAAATCCAATTTTGTTAATGAAGCTCATGATCAAAATATCATAAGTCAAGATCAGCCAAAATATATACAAAATAAAATTGTATTTAAAAATAAAGATTTTTTTTAAAATGGTTTTAAATGAAAATAAAGGGGGGAAATAGCTACTATATTCAAAACATTCAAGAAAAATTAATTGAGACCATAGAAAAATCATAAATGAGCTCAAATATTTTTTAATAATTTTTTAAAGTCAGAAACTATTTTTAAACTAATTAAAACTACTCGAATAAGTAGAAAAATGATAAAAAATAGTAGAATTCAGAATAAAATTCTAAAAAACAATTCAGAAAATCAGAAACAATGAAAATGATACTGAAGAATTTTTTCAGAATTTAAAAATGCCAAAAAGTATTTTTAAGCAATTAAAAACAAGTCAAAACAAAGAAAAATCATAAAAACAATATCAAATATGAAAATAAAATTATAAAAAAATAAAAATCAAAAAGAGAATATTTGAAAATATTTTTGTGAATTTTTTTCATAATTTTTGAGTCAGAAATGAATTTTCTATGATTTTTTAAAGTTTAAAACAATTAAAATATAAAAATCAGAAATAAAAATAAAGTCAAAAATATATGGACCAATGGATAAAAGTCAAAACGCATTAGTAAGCTAATCCAATGGATCAGACGTGTTGTGTATATCATGGTCTTTAATCAATAAATCATTGAATCAATTATTTAAATCAGATTAAAAAAAAACAAATGGCACGTTATCATTGGCTGAGAGATGCCACATTTATCATCTTCAACCTCCATCCACAGGGATTTGCAGGTCTCTGAAATGGTAAAATCAGAGCTCGAGACCGGTACCATTCACTTCATCTCTTCAAGACGATTCCAATGGTACCCTCACGAAAAATTTATATATGGTGTAGCTCAGTCGTTTTGGAAGAAAAAATTTGAAAAGCGATTTGAAAATTCATGGCCAAAATGCACTTCCAGTTATAAACAAACGTTGCAACTAGAATAAGGATTATGAGAGATTTATTATAGTATCAAAGTTTGAGAGAATTGCTGAAGGAATCTACCTATTGAAGTTCAAATTCAGAGCTCTGAAACTTGACTTTGCTAGCACGATTTAGGAAGTCCTAAAGCTTGATTCTTCTTCTGTTAGCTTCAGTGAGGTTCAAGGATGCTGAATTGACAAATAAAATGGATTGAGGAACGCTTTAAAAGGAAATTCGAAGTTGCAGAAAAGTGGGTTCAAGAGGAATTTTGACAGGGTAATTCTGGCGCTCTAAGCTTGAGAAAATGAATGGGGTATGACCCTCTATTTATAGGGAAGCTAATGGAATGCTCAAGCGTGTGAATGATGAAGTTTGGAGGAAAATCGTGTGAAGTTGCAAACATGAAAAGTGTGACTTCTATTTTGCTCAAAACTCAAACAAAACTTGCGTTTCAATGTGCTAAACACTTCTGGAAGTTCATTAAACATGATTAGAAGTAAAAACACGCAAAATTTGTGTTTAGAAGCCAAATCAAGGATTTCAAATTCTGACTTTGGAGAAAACTTCAGTTTCAAGGTACCATATTCAAATCAATGGTGTGCACGATTTAGGAAACCTTGAGACTTGATTCTTGATGTATTAGAAAAATGAGATCACCAACTTTACAATGTGCAAAGAATGGAATCAAATGGATGCTTGAGCTGAAAGTTGTGATGAGTCAAAGTTGAGAAAAAGAGGTTGACTTTTGTACTTAGAAAATTTCTAAGTTTTTTTCTTCAAAAGTGACCTATAATGTCTTGCATCCAAACATGGCCTTCCATTTGAAATTTTCTCTTGACCAAAAAATATGACATGAATTAGACCTCTTGAATTGCATTTTGAAACTTGAACCATTTAAAATCTCAAAAAAAATGAAAAAGTTATGAGTTGGTGAAGTTGGTGAAAATTCATGAGATGACCTATAATCTTTTGCATCCTTAGGACATCTTCCATCCATTTTCAAGCTTTGCACATAAAAGAAGAGTTGAAGTTCATATCCTTAGGATTATTATGGAAAACTAATGGACTCAAGGAGATAAAAATTGACCAAGTTATGATATTTTGAAGTCACATAAGGGAATTTGATGGCCTATCCAGAGGACTTGTAATCTTTCTTCATCATTAGGTATCTTCCACACAAAATTTTCTTGAAACTTTTGAAGTGATTTTTTGATAACCCTTTGAAGATAAGCAAATTTTTGGAATCACTCAAAAATACCAAAAGATAAACAAGATATAGCCCTTTGAAGTTCAAAACCCTAGCTCATAGAGCAACAAAATGCCTTGGAAACTCTTTTCAATTTTGACAAACCTTCTTGCACAAATACTTTTGTCATGTGAGTAGAAGTTGTTGAGGATGATAATGAGAAACCATAGAAACCATAACCACTTCTAAATATTGATAATTGAGGGAGATATGCACTTGTAATCAAGAAATCAAAGACTTATCCAATTAGGTCAAACTTCTTCAATCAACCCTTACATATTTGAACTATCTTTGGAAACTTGAGGTATGATGAATCATAATAGACCTTGTCATGATATTACTTCAAAGCACCTTCAATGATGA
The DNA here is from genome assembly GCA_948472305.1 of Vicia faba. Taxonomy (NCBI): domain Eukaryota; kingdom Viridiplantae; phylum Streptophyta; class Magnoliopsida; order Fabales; family Fabaceae; genus Vicia; species Vicia faba. The sequence goes on from OX451739.1 coordinate 1,303,432,652, forward strand.
AGCTTGAATCTCAATGAAGCTTTGTTGAAGAAGGCATGGAAATAAACTCATTAACCTGTAGATCAACTTGATGGAATGTGTTGTGCTTTCACCTATAATATCAACAATTAGGGAAAACATTAATTATATTTATTAGTTAAAAATTAATCAACACAAAACATAGATGACCACAAAATACAAGTCAAGGTGCTTGGTGATCCCTCATGGACAAAGCTAAATATAAGGAGAAGAACCAAACCCTAATGTGATCTTGTTGTGAATGAGTTGATAAGATATGATAGAGGAATCTTAGGGGAAAACTTGGGGTACAACAACTGCCCTTATTTAAGTGTCTTTTATCAGGAGATGTGAAGGTTAAAATCCTCATGTCAACGCGATTGAAGATACTTAAATACAAAACAAGCCCTATTTTTTGCCCTAAGATGCCATGCAATGCTTATGATTATGAATGAAAATGAACAAATTCAAAGAGAGACACAAGATACCACTAGGGATGTAGCAAATAAAAATAAGAATCCAAAGAAAAACTCGACCAGGAAAATAAATCACTGGTGAACAAGAGACCCGACTCTATTTGGGTAAATCCAAAAGAGGAGATAAGATGTCATCAACTCAAAGATTAAGGAGAGAAGGTAAATGATAACAGTGATCGACAAATGACTGCGAACTATCCACTCATTGAGGAGATAGCAAAAAAAGTAACATCGACCTACCGGGAAAATGAGTGGTAAGATAATACCAGTAAACACCAATATTAGAGGTGGTAACAAATGATTAGCATCAATACTTACGACTGGGAACAAAAGAACTTATTCAGAATAATACGAATCTCAATGACGAACTATCTCCCATAATGACGAGACTACCATCCATCGGAAAAAGATCTCAACAATGAACTATCTCCCATAACGAGTAGACTACCATTCATTGGAGTAACAAATCTCCACAACGAACTACCTTCCATAATGACAAGGCTACCATTCATTGGAGTAACAAATATCATCAACGAAATACCTTCCATAATGACAAGGCTACCATTTATTGGAGTAACAAATCTCAACAATGAACTACCTTCCATAATGACAAGGCTACCATTCATTGGAGTAACAAATCTTAACAATAAACTACCTTCCATAATGACAAGGCTACCATTCATTGGAGTAATAAATCTCATCAATGAACTACCTTCTATAATGAAAAGGCTACCATTCATTGGAGTAACAAATCTCATCAACGAACTACCTTCAATAATGACAAGGCTACCACTCATTAGAGTAACAAATCTCATCAACGAACTACCTTCTTCCATAATGACAAGGCTACCATTCATTGGAATAACAAATCTCAACAATGAACTACCTTCCATAATGACAAGGCTACCATTCATTTGAGTAACAAATCTCAATAACAAACTACCTTCCATAATGACAAGGCTACCATTCATTAGAGTAACAAACCTCCAAAATGAACTACCTTCCATAATGACAAGGATACCATTCATTGGAGTAACAAATATAATCAACGAACTACCTTCCATAATGACAAGGATACCATTAATTGGAGTAACAAATATCATCAACAAACTACCTTCCATAATGACAAGGCTACCACTCATTGGAGTAACAAATCTGAATCTTCTCTCGGAAATGACAGAGTTATTGTAGAAGTATAGGTTGCTCAAATAAAGAGACCTGCCACTTGTTGTTACGAGAAAGAATTGCAATAATGATTTCCTGGGGAAAGGAATAGGACTTCCTGGGGAAATGCCAGTATATTCCTGCTGAGGTGTTGAAATCTTCACATGCAAAATAAATGCACATTCTCAAACTAGGGCTCAAAGCTTGCCGAAATCAAAATAATAATATTGCTTGGGACCATAGATTTAAACCAGAAATAAACCGAAATGAATCAATCAGCCAAAAGGACATCTTATGAGAAATAAACTCAAGAGGGAACCACTTTCTATCCAGACAAAGAGCTGTACAGGAAGGCTAAAGCAAAAATATTCCATGAGGGATAACTCAGTGGAGAAATTGAAAGAATATACACTTTCTGCTTAAGGTTGACATTCTATTGTAGAGAATATAACATAACTCTGCAAATAGGGTAATATGCCAACAAAATAGTGGGGATAACCAGACAAAACCAACTTGGGTAAAGTCAATACTTGGCTAAATCACATCCAAGATGAAAATTTCATAAGAAAGTAAGCACCAACTGAGGAAACAAATTCCCATTTCACGACTTAACTTCACTAGGAAGGAACATAATCCAAAAATAATTACATTGTAACAATAAATCAGTGCAGATACAAAGATATAACATCCTCCTCCAGGCTTCACCAGGGAATATGACACATACTTCAATGGGGAAAACAAATGTTTCAAGGTCTGTACTTCTACTAGGAATTGCAATATTAATTTCAATAGGGTAGATGAAAATCACATCGTCGAGATATCAACTAGGGATCTCGCACTGACTTCATCGGGGAGGGAAACACCACATCATCGAGGGGAAACCAAGATACATTCTTCAATATTTAGAGTGAGTATTGCACCAACTTCTCTGGGGAGAAATTATGAAACCTTATGGGGATAACAATTTTCAGAGAGACACGTTATCTCATCCTTTCTTGGGGATTTAAGAAGTCAAACCTTATAGCAAGAAATCAAACTTATGGGGATTTTAAATCAAACCTAGCACTTGGTGGGAGAAAACCCAAAAAGTTGACAACTGCTTCAATACTTCTTAGAAAAGACATTGCCCTCGTCTGGTTATTTGGGAAACAAACAACAACAATAATGCTAACACTGCAAAGGGCGAGGTTTTGCAAATGATTTCATCTTAGCACACAAATGGGAAAAGACTTTCGTAATGTGAGTGAAGACCTTACTAGGGAATCTGGGGTAGAGACTTCATGCCATGCAAACCCGAAATCAAAATGAAACAAGACCTGACTGGGGAAAACATGATCTCAAACCCAATACCGCACCATACATCAATTGGTATCATCTTCAATTATCCGATCAGCACAAGAAGATCATACTCATACTAGCAAAAGTGACCTGGGCGAGCCTTCCCGGGGAATTTATACTTCCAAAATTTTAGAGTTCGTCCATCCTTGGAGTCACCATTTTTGTTCTCCTTGAGTCACAAAATCTAAAGCAAGAAGTAATTTGTAAATTCTTTAAAAAAACAATTTTGTTATTCTGTTTGCTTTGAAAATTATTATCAATAATAAATGGAGTCTTTGTAAACAGAATAAAATAAGAATTGCAAAGAATTGGACAAAAGCTCAAACTTTATTAATACAATGGTAGTCTGCAAACAACGAGACACCATAGATTATTACAAAGTTTGGAAAATGGTAATATATATTGGAAAAGATACATTGAAATACAATGACCACTATTCTCCCTAACAACTTTGAATTCCTAAGCTGTGACTTCTGTTGAAGTATGGTGAGAGTTTAAGAAGATTGTTACTTCAATGATCAAGTCTTGTCTGACGCAATTACTTGCCAAGAAACACCTAACTTTGAATTAGGTTTCCCTTGCGAGTTTTCAACCTAACGGGAGAATTTGTTTTGTTTATGTATCTTACTTTTGCCTAGGCCTCCCTTTCAGGTTTTCAGCCTACCGAGACGCTCCTTTTTTGCCTAAGCCGCCCTTTCTGGTTTTCGACTTAGCGAGTTATTCTTTTATTTCTTTAGGCGAAGTATTTCTTGACTTCATCATCATTCAAGGGATGTGGGAACTCCTCGCCATCCATAGTTTCAAGAATCAATGCATCGCTAAAGGAGGATTTCTTGACAACACAACCTTCAAAAATGGGAGTCCACTTGCCCCTAGAATCAACGTTAAAACACATGATCTTCCTGAGCACGAGGTCACCTTCTCTGAATTCACAAGGTTTGACCTTCTTATAAAAATCTTTCTTCATTCTTTTTTGGTATAACTGACCATGACACAAGGCCGTCATTCTCTTCTCTTCAATCAAATTCAACTGGTCAAACCTGTTCTGGACCCATTCAGCCTCTGACAACTTGGTTTCCATTATCACGCATAAAGAGGGAATCTCAACCTCAACGGGGAGCACTTCTTCCATGCCATACACAAGAGAGAACGTGGTTTCCCCTATTGAAGTGCGGACAAATGTTCGATACCCATGTAAAGCAAAAGGGAGCATCTCATGCCAAACTTTATAAGTAACAACCATTTTCTGGATGATCTTCTTGATCTTCTTATTAGAAGCTTCAACAGCCCCATTTATCTTTGGCCTGTAGGGAGATGAATTGTGGTGGACAATCTTGAATTCTTCACAAAGTTCCGCCATCATCTTGTTATTCAAATTTGAGCAGTTGTCGGTGATAATCCTTCTTGGCACACCATACAGACATATGAGATTGTTCTTGATAAAGCGCACTACCACCTATTTAGTGACATTAGCATATGAAGCTTCTTCCACCCATTTGGTGAAGTATTCAATTGCTACCAAAATGAAAAAATGTCCATTCGACGCCTTAGGTTCAATCATTCAAATCATGTCAATACCCCACATAGAGAAAGGCCATGGGAAAGAAATAACATTGAGAAGCGTCGGAGGCACATGAATTTTGTCGGCGTAGATCTGAAATTTGTGGAACTTCTTTGCAAATTTATAACAGTTAAATTCCATTGTCAGCCAATAATAACTTGCCCTAAGCATCTTCTTTGCCATCGAATGTCCATTGGCATGGGTACCAAAGGAACCTTCATGGATCTCATGCATCAACATGTCTGCTTCGTGTCTATCCACGCATCTGAGCAAGACCATGTCATAATTTCTTTTGTATATCACATTTTCATTGAGGAAAAAGCTACATGCCAACCTTTTCAATGTCTTTCTATCTTTATTTGACGCACCGACCGGGTATTCTTGAGTCTGGAGAAAATGCTTGATATCATAATACCAATGTTTCTTATCTGACATTTCCTCTGCTGCAAACATATGAGCCGGTCTATCCAAACTTCACACTGTGATACGAGGCACATCGTTCCAAGTATTCACTTGATACATAGAAGCCAGAGTTACCAAAGCATCTGCCATTTGATTTTCATCTCTAGGAATATGATGGAATTCAAATTTATTAAAGAATGGTAATAATCTTCTAGCATAGTCTTTATAAGGGATCAAGCTAGAGTGATGAGTATCCCATTCTCCTTTAATCTGGTTTACTACCAAATCTGAATCGCCACACACATCTAGAACTTTGATTCTGAGATCAATGGCCTCCTCAAGACCCATTATACAAGCCTCATACTCTGCCATATTATTGGTACAATCAAATGTCAGCCTTGCCGTAAAAGGAATGTGTGATCCATGAGGAGTGATAATCACAACACCAATTCCTTTCCCATAAGTATTCACATCTCCATTAAATACCATACCCCACCGAGATTCAGGACCAGGATCTTTCCCAGGAGAAGGTTCATCACAATCTTTTGTTTTCAAAAACATTACACCCTCATCAGAGAAATCATATTTAACGGACTGATAATCATCAATCGGTTGTTGAACAAGATAATCCGCCAACATAATGCTTTTTATAGCCTTCTGAGTATGGTATTCAAGATCATATTTAGATAACAACATCTGTCAACAAACAATTTTTCTAGTAAGAGTAGGCTTTTCAAATATATACTTAACTGGATCCATTTTGGAAATCAACCAAGTAGTATGATTCAAAATATATTGCCGCAACCGCTTTGCCGCCCAGGCCAGAGCATAACATGTCTTTTCCAGCATAGAATACCGCGACTCACAATCAGTAAACTTCTTGCTGAGATGATAAATGGCATATTCCTTCTTCCCTATTTCATCTTGTTGTCCCAAAATACAGCCCATAGAATTATATAACACTGTTAGATACATGATCAATGGTCTTCTTTCAATGGGAGGGAGTAAGATATGAGGTTCAAGCAGATACTCTTTAATACTTTCGAATGAGCTTTGGAAATCATTTGTCCACGCACAACCCTGATCTTTCTTTAACAACTTAAAGATCGGTTCACACGTTGCAGTCATATGGGAAATGAATCTGGAAATGTAATTCAATCGCCCAAGGAAGCCTCTAACTTACTTTACAGTCCTTGGTGCAGGCATTTCCTGAATTGCTTTGACTTTATCTGGGTCAACTTCAATTCCTTTTTGGCTGATAATGAAACCTAACAATTTCCCTGATCGTACATCGAAGGTGCATTTATTTAGATTCAAGCAGAGACGATACTTCCTCAAACGCTAAAACAATTTCAACAAATCTTTTATATGACCTTCTTTAGTCTGGGATTTAGCAATCATATCATTACCATACACCTCAATTTACTTGTGCATTAGATCATGAAATAGGGTTGTCATAGCCCTATGGTACGTTGCACCAGCGTTCTTCAACCCGAAGGGCATCACTCTGTAACAGAATATTCCCCAGGGTGTGATAAACGTTGTTTTTTTCCATGTACTCAGGAGCCATTCTGATTTGATTATATCCGGAAAATCCCTCCATGAACGAGAATACTTTGAATTTTTTTTGTACCATCAACCAACATATCAATATGTGGCAATGAAAAATCATCTTTTGGACTAGTTTTATTTAAATCTCTATAGTAAACACACATGCAAACTTTTCCGTATTTCTTTAGTACTGGGACAATATTGGAAATCCATTGAGGGTACACTGATGTCACAAGAAAACCAACATTAATCTTCTTTAAAACTTCTTCCTTAATTTTCATTGCCATATCGGGGTGAGTTCTTTGCAATTTTTGCTTGACTGGCGGGAACTCTGGCTTTAGCGGAAAATGATGCTCCATAATATCAGTATCTAAACCAGGCATATCTTGCTATGACCAAACAAAGATGTCTAAGTACTCCTTCAACAATTCAATCAACCATCTCTTTACATCAGGATGCATCAATGCTCCAATGTTGACTTCCTTTAGATCTTCCTCTGAACCCAAATTGATTGACTCTAATGGCTCTTTATACAGCTGAATGGAATTTTCCTCGTGCTCGAGCAACCGTGAAACCTCTTCTGGAATTTCATCATATTCTTCTTCTTCTTCGGCCACATACACAGGATATTTAAAGTTGGGAGAGGGTGTAGGGTCATTGTATTCAACAAGTTTTTTAATTAATCTGCACATATGATTTATGATTGCTTTTAGAAACTGACACATATATCAAGTAGTTATGCAGATTTATTTACAATTATTATTTATTCCAAAAGGTTTTTTTTTTCTGGTTACCATTTTTCCTAGAAAAAAGCAGAAAATAAAACACAATTTGGGAATCAAAGACAACTTTTATTAATTATTTTAATGATCAAAGCAAACAAATAATCCCATACAAAATCATCTTTCACCTTGGGCAGAGTGAAAGATTAACAAAACAAATTACTTTGAGACATGGATGCAAGTGAGAACATCAATAGTGACCCAATTCTGGACTCTGACTCCATGTGTCACATAGTTCGGCATTTCCTGCTCTTCTTCATCCTCCATAATAGCATTTATCCTAGACACATTCGGATGAAGATAACCTCTGCTATGAAAGATATCCTGATACTTGCCTAAAGCAGTCTTTGGCTTCATGTTCTCACCTTTATCGTTCTTCGCAGAAAATCCCAAACCAGCCATATTCTTGTTCACCAGCGGGTCAACAATCTTCCCCCATACTTTACTAGGGCCATTATGCACAACCTACTAAGCATCTTTGAATGAAGTTATTGAATTTTCAATTCCTCATATATTATCAATGGATAAAGCTTGGAACTGAGTTCCAACAACAATTTCATTTGCTTCCACAACACTGAAAGAGGATAAATAAGATATCAGTTGTAATACGGTGGGAGAACTAACTTGGATTGTTTTGCGTTTTATCGCAATTGTTGCGGATAGCAAGAGTTGCCACCGACTTTTCTTTTATCCAATAAGGAAAGGGTGAAAAGAACAGGAAATACCTTTGAGATATTTTCTTGAGTTCGGGGGGTAGATTATGAAAAGGGAAGGTGTTAGCACCTTTTTCATCCATAGTTATCTACGGGCTTTTAGTTGCTTGCTAGATCACTTTTGAAATTGCATTGTTTGAAATGTGTTTGTGGTGGGTTTTGAAAGTATTTTTGAAAAGCGCCTTCGTTTAGACAAACTTTGTAATTATTCTTGTCTATATAAGAATGCATACAAAGTGTTGGACTTTTGAAAATATTTCATGTTTTGAAAGTGTTTGATGTGTTTGAAAAGATGTTTATTTTGGAAGATGGATTATGAGCAAGCAACTAAGAACGTTCTACCTACTCAAAAGTCTTTTGTTCATTTCTCTCTTCCTTTGACATTGCTATCTTACTATTGATTGGTAAGAAGCCCTATCTTTGGATGTGAAGGGACGAGAGTGGTTTGCCGTATAGTCATTGAAAGCAACTTATGAGACGCTTTAGCAATTTTCGTAGGGACTAATATCGTTTTATCGAAGGCAACATCGAAGGGTCATCAAGGGACTGCGATATTTTTTTATCGAGGGTCTTTACTAAAGCGTCTATATTCGAGGGACATGACTATTTTCCGAGGCAACGAGCGAGTTTACCCTAGAGGTGCTTGTGTGAAAGTGTGTTTGATTGCATACATTTTTGTCTTTGAGATTAGGGTTTTCTAAGCATTGATTTTATCTTGCCATACACAACCTAATTACTAACAATGAAAAACGATAAATTTGCGGAAATTAAAATCCTACACTATTACATCATTAGGGGGATGAGGAGTACAATTTATGAATAGGGATGAAATAAGAGCTTAAATATTACAACCATATTGAATAACCATGAAGTAAATATATAGAAAGTATAAAAACAGTGTAAAAGAGAGGAAAATTGAATGTTTAACCATTATGTGTCGACACATGCATCTATGCATCGACATATAATTTTTCCTTGCCCCTGTAAAACTAAATCAACTCAGTATGAGTCGATGCATAATGGTATGTGTCGACTTATTCCTTGTTTGTGTCGACACATACGCATTTTGTATCGACTCATGTGCCTTTTTTCTTTCTGTTTTGTGCCTGTTATAGCAGTATGCATCGACTCATGAGGTTTTGTGTTGACTCATAACTTGTCCTGCCACTAAAATGAGTCAACTCATATGGGTATGTGTCGAATCATACTGCAATTTTTTTCACTCTATCATTGTTTTGCTGCATACAAGGGTTAATTCTCAACACATGGTTAGTGAAAATGAAAGATAAGCATATGGTTAGCTTAAAGGCAATGATATCTACATTTTATCTTCACAAATGAACAACTAATGATGCTTGTATGAAGAGTTAAAAGTCAAGAATACTTACCTTGCAGCTGGATTTTTGTGCTTTGAGTTTGAGTTAATGTCTTGACTGTTCTTGAGCTTGGAAAAAAACAGAGATGTTGCAGAAGTTGTTCTTGAGCCTGAACAACATCTATAGGATGTATGTAAGGTATTTAGATGGTTTGTTTGGATAGAACTTGGAATAGTGTGAGGGATTCAAGGATTTGGATTTCAAAGCTCAAGAGTGGAAGCTTTGTGGAAAGTTATGGGTTTTTTGAGAGTATGGGATTTTGAGGGTTTATCAACACAACAAAACTTCTGACCTTTCTCTCTATTTTTTATGACCTCTTTCTCTTTTAACTGGCCTCTCTATTTATAGAGAAGGTTTGAGACTTGAAACAACTCAGATTTTGAATCACATGTTATAGCTATCTTGCTTGTTTTTTAAGCAAGCATGAAGAACATGTTTCCAATGCTTGTACCAATCTATCTAAAGTGGTTGATCACTTTAAACATGTTTTTTTTACTTGTAGAAGTTGAGTGTGATTAGAACAACAAGTTAGAGGCTCAAGTAATTGACTTTGTGATTAAAGTGAACTTTTCAAGAATGGATATGTTGTTTTCTTCCAAAAATGGAATGATCACTTGGACAAAGGCTCAAACACTTGGATCATAGTTTAACCAGCTGTGTAAGCATTCAATTAAGTAGTGATATACAAGTTTGAGGCATGTAAAGTGAAGATTATGCAGCATAGCTAATATTTTGGTTCCTTGTTCATCACAAATCTGCCTTGTAAATCAAGAATGAATGCCCAACTTCAGGTTCTTGAATCTCCTAGCTAAAGTATGATAAATTAATGATCTTGAGTATGTTAGAAAGCTTGAAACATCCTCTACAACTTTCATGTTTTCCATTTTTATTAAATTAAACTGGAACTTGATGAAAATTGGCCAAGAAGTTGGGATAAAAACCTGACCAAAACTGCTGAAAATTTCTCTAAGTGTTTAATAAAAAATGCCATGACTTCAAGAATTTATAACTTAAAATCCAAGAATTTATAGAAAACGTCCTACCCTAAAATATTTTAGATCTCATTGAGATGTAAAACTTTCATGTTGGAAGTTTTGCTTGAATCATCTTGCATATTGGTGAAAGCATGGCATGAAGTAATGAGATTATCATGTATAAAAAACACTTAGAAAAATTTCTAAGCCTTGAAACGTTTGACTTTTCACATTGAATTTTGACTTTCTTGATTTCTTGATGGTCAAGCTTGATATTCTTGATTTTCTTGATGAATTTTGATCTTTGAAACTCAAATTTGGTAAAAAAAAGTCAAAGTTTGACTTTTCAGTGTACAATTGACTTTTTCATCAGTTGACCAAATTTCAACTATCAATCAATTAATTTTGAGAAGTGTTTTGAACCATGACATTAGGTCAATATGATCCATTTTAATCCTTGATATAATGTCTCAAACCAATAAGTCATGTATTTGGTCACAAGTAAAAAATTGAGCCTTCTCAGTCAAAACCCTAATTTTGACCATTTTGCCCTTTTGGTGATCTGATCAAATTTCTTAAGGAAGTATGATCCAAACTTGACCAATTGACATATATGAGTTCAAAATGATCCATGGAAGTCTTTTGAGGCATTAAAAGTCCAATTGTCCTTATGAAAACTCAAACCCTAATTTGAGGCATCGGTGTTGAGGAGATGGCTTGATCTAATCAATCCTTGTGCAAGCTGGAGCTATTTGAAGATCTTGTGAGAAATGTCTTAAGAAAAGAGAGGGAAAATTTTTGGGTACAACAACTTCCTGTTATACCCCAAAATTTTCCCTCTCACTTATCAAGAATTTGCTCAGAAGATCTCCTTGGGCTCAAGACTGCACTAAGGTTTGATCAGCTCAAGATACCTCCTTAAGCACTGATGACAAAAATTAGGGTTTGAGTTTGCACAAGGATTTTTGAACTTCCAATGTCCGATATGACTTTCATGGATCATTATGGACCCCCAATATTGCTCATGTCAAGTTTCAAGCCTTGGATTGCATTTTTGCTCAGTCAATTGAGTAGTTGACCTAAAAATCAACTGTATTGGGGAAAAAGTCAACCATGGCCAATTTATAGTCAAACTTCATAATTTTTGATCCACTTCAACATTTTAGACTCATATTTATAATATGATTAAGTTTGTACCATAACTCCTCAAGAAATTTGATCAAATCTCTAAAAAGGGCCAAATGGTCAAAATTAGGGTTTTGATTGGGAAATGGCAATTTCTGATTTTTGACCTAGCGAATGGTCAATTTATTTAAGGCATGATCTCAAGAGTCAAATTGAATCATTTGGACCTAATGACATGGTTCAAAACATTGCAAGTCCATTGGATTGATAGATGAATTTTGCAGTCAACTGATCAAAAGTCAAATGTATACTGAAAAGTCAAACATTGACTTTTTGGTCAATTTCAAGTGCCAAAGATCAAAATTCATCAAAACATGTCAAAATATGAAACTTATTCATCAAGAAATAAAAAAAGTCAAGGTTTCATTTTGAAAATTTAAAATTTCTAAACTTAGAAACTTTTCTAAGTGTTGGAAATTTCTTATTTTTTCATAACTTTGAGCAAACTTTTCACCATGATGCAAGATGATTCAAGAGAAACTTCCAACATGAAAGTTGTAGATCTACATGAAATATACAACTTTTCTTCACACAACTTCTTCCAAAATTGCTTGTATCTCAAGTTATAATTTTATGAACATGTGGTCATGAAACTAAACAACTAGTGAAATTTTGCCCTGATTTGGTCAGGATTTTGACCCAACTTCATGGCACTTTTTCATATAGTTATAAGAGGAATCTTCAAAAGCAATTCAAAGATGGGTTTTAGGTCACATTGCAATATTTCCAAAATGTCCAAGAACTCCTTGAGATCATTCTTGAGTAGGGAGAATCGAAGAGATGAAGTTAGGGTTTTATCACTTTAACTACAAGTCATTTTAGTGATGAACAAGATTCAAATTCAAAGTTGTGCTGCATTAACTATACTTTGCAGGCCTAAAACTTGTTATGCACTCCATAATTAATGGTTTACACAGCTTTTAGAGGCCTCACTTCAAGCATTCAATGCATGGACATGCTTTATATCCATTTTTGGAAGAAAGGTCACATTGCCATTTTGATAAAGTGACTTTTTGTACAAAACTTGTTCTTGAGCCTTGCACTTGTTCTCTTCTGATCAAATAAGTTCTATAACTCATGAGAAATGTTTCAAACACTTACAATCACCCATCCCATGCTTGTACCTCTTCTTGAAACTTGTTTCCCTCTTTTCTTCAAAATCAAGTAACCTAGCCAAAAGCTAGGAACTTGTAATTCTGATTGTCCAAAGCTCTCAAAAACTTTTGTTTATACATACACAAACCTTAGACCACAAACACACGAATGCTCAAGCCTTAAAAACGCCTAGAACTCATAATCACACTTCACACTTTCATTGTCACAAAAACTGACCAAAAACTTGAAACTCATTATCTACTCGTGCGTTTCTTGGCCTTTTGGTTTCTAAAGTTTCTAAACATCATATAGAGTTGATCCCACACATTGTTATAGAACTGTAACACCATTAATACCATCCTCCATTTTCAAAAACAGAGCTCTGCACATTGACTTCTCCAGACCATTTCAGCCATCCATTGCTCAAGCTAATCATTGCATTAGCTTACTGGGACCTCAAGGAAGCTAACCCGATCATCACCATCACTTGAAACAACCTCAAACTCAAAACACGATTTCTAGTTTTGAGGTAAGTTTTCTAACTTTGGAACTCTTTATACAGGCATCATCAATGATTTATTTGTGAGCAAAACATGTAGATATCATTCCTCTGAAGTTAACCATGTCCATAGTTTCCATTAATTTTGCTTGAGCTTAGAGAATTTTGAAACTGAAATTTCTGAGATTTTTAGGGTTCAAAATAGGACCATTAAAATTCATGTTTATCTTTGAGCTATAGTTTTAATGCTTTACATTTCTGAAACCGTGGGGAAATTTTCTACAAGTTTCATGTTTACAGTTTTCATTTTTGTTGAGATTCGAATGAGTTACAAAAGCTCTGGCTGGAGGTTGAAGATGAAGTCATTAGGGCGTGTTTTTCCTTGTATATTTATTGATTTTCCTATGTTAACGGATGTATAGCCACCCCAGTGGTAGAAGCACACGCCTGTAACCTTTGGGACCTGGGTTCGAGCCCCAGTGGTACCCTTTTACATTTTTTTTACATGTTTTGAATTCCTGACTTTTTTGCAAGCGCCTGGGCCTTATTGGGCTTATGTTTTTTTATTTTTATTTTTGCTTACTAATCCCTTTGCAGGCTGCTTACACCCCTGACCCAATTTATTTTATTTTCTTATTTTTATTTTATTTGTTTTCTTAATTATTTTTTACTAATATTAAAAATCATAAAAAATACAAAAAAAATTAAATTTTTCATTTTAACTTAGTTTATTTGATCTTTTCTCACAATTTTTTTTATTAACTATACTTTATTTATTTATACTAATTTATCTTGTAAATTTAATTAATACTATGTTTTTATTTATTTTCTTTTCACACCATTTAAAATATATTATTTTAATATTAAAGGCCAAAAATATTTTATAATGCTATAAATATTTTTAAGACAAAAATACCAAAAAAATAGTTTTCTTAAACTTATTTTATTTTGATCAATTAATAGAATTAGTGTTTTATTTAAAATATTTTCTTAATAAATTTAAGTTTAATTAATTATTTTCTTTAATTAATTAAGTTAAGACAATTTCCCTTTTTCTCATGAAAATCAAACAAAGATCCATTTTCTTTACATTTTGCATTTTTGTACATTTATTCATTTTGTACTTTGTATTTATCTATTTCCTTGTACATTGATACCAATTCAATATGGTTGTAATTGACTAACTAGGTTTACATTCTTGCAATCCCCATTAAATTTGTACACCCGTCCCACAAATGTTGTAATAGCGTAGTAACTTTAAATTCCGCAATTTATCGCTTTACATATAACATGCTAGTAATTAAGGTTTGTATGGAAAGACTAAAACCAATACTTAGAAAACCCTAATTCAAGACAAAATCAAGCATGAAAATAATACACTTGCACACAAGCACCCCTAGGGTTATTACACTTGGTTTCCTTATACAAAATAGCCATATTACGCATGTAAGGTATCTTAGCAAAAACAAGCAAATACAAGATCATAGTCCCTCGATGACGCTATCTAAATTGCCTTTCAAATGATCTTATCCCCTTAAATAAAATGCTAAGATACCTTGCAACATTGCTAATCATGGTTATACGATGACCCACGCCCGTCCCATTTACATCTAAAGATAGATTTACTTACCAAATCAATGGTAAGATAACAATGTCAAAAGAAAGGAAAATGAACAAGAAATACTTTTGAGTAGGTAGAATGCTCCTAATTACTTTCTCAATTTCAAACAAACATCCTTGCTATTTTCAAAACAAACACTTGCACTTTCAAACATCTTACAAACTTGAAGACATTTTCAAAAGATCAAACATCTTTGTATACATTCTTACAAACAAGAATCATCACAAAGATTGCCTAAACAAAGGTCTCTTTACAAAATACTTTCAAAAAACCACACCAAGTATAATTTCAAAAAAA
This sequence comes from Vicia faba, assembly GCA_948472305.1. Classification (NCBI taxonomy): domain Eukaryota; kingdom Viridiplantae; phylum Streptophyta; class Magnoliopsida; order Fabales; family Fabaceae; genus Vicia; species Vicia faba. The sequence continues at coordinate 1,303,447,683 of OX451739.1, forward strand.
AGCAAGTGATCTAGCAAGTAACTAAGAGCACATGGAAAACCATGGATGAAAAGGGTGCTAATACCTCCCCTTTTCATAATCTACCCCCGAACTCAAGAAATAATCTCAAAGGTCTTTCCTGTGCTTTTTAACCTTTCCTTTTGGATAAATGAAAAGTCGATGGCGACTCTTGCTAACCGCAACATTTTCAATCAAACCCAAAACCTTCAAGTCAGTTCTCCCACCGTATCACAGAACTGGTGACTCTGCTGAGGAAAATTCTAAAAGTGGGGTTACCTTAGGGTTAGATCACATTTACTTGTTTCCATTGTTTGACTTGTTTGCTTTACATTATGGTTCTTTGTTTGGGTTTGAATCCTCTATCCGGATTTGGGTTACTTTATAGGTAAGTAGCAATACATTGTGGAAACTGTGTGGGGGTATACCAACATGGTCTAAGAAATAACTATGTTAGTGTGACATATTTATGGGCACCGGTAGCCCTTGAGTTAATCAAGGAGAATACGGGGCCACTGAGTGGTGTCATAAAGCACTAATGAACTTTTAGAACCTTTACTTGACCAACTTGGCCTTTAGGACGTAGTGAGATGAACGACTTTGGTGGAGTCTAAAGTTGGTAGATACTCGATACTATACTCATTGAGGTTTGGTTTCTTGGGATATTTCGGTCGCCATTAAAGAGGCTCGTGCTGAAATAATGACCAAGGAAACAGACCAGTGATATTGAGCTCCTTAGAACCCAGTTACTATTACTAGGACAGGTTGAGCCAACTAAACTTCAAGAGGATACTTACCTATGAGACTCCATGTAAGCCTAAACCTAAGGACTTGTTTTCTTTGTTTATATATACATACTTGTACATAACATCATGAACATCATAACATCATACACATTCATTAACCATTTCAAGGATCTTGGGATTTATCATTGTTCTGTTTTGTAGGATATGGATTCTCTTCGCAGGAAAACTATTCAAGTCAACCTTGTAAGGATCCCTCCACAACTTAAGGAACTAGCTTCAAGGATTCCTGAAAACTCTCCATTCACCGAGAGACATGGTCGCCTACTCAACTTGGTCACCTCCAACATAGATGAGGACATGATGAAGGTGCTCTTTCAGTTCTTTGACCCCTTACATCATTGCTTCACATTTCCCAACTATCAACTTATGCCTACTTTGGAAGAATTCTCCCGACTCTTGAGAATTCCCATTCTCAATCAACTACCTTTCAACGGTACAGAAAGAGACCCAAAGCCAGAAGAGATTTCTCAAGCGCTACACTTGCACTCATCTAATGTCACTACTCATTGGGAAATAAGGAGTGGTGTCAAAGGTTTCCTAGCAAATTTTTTGTTCGAGAAAGGCCATAATTGTTGGAACTCCTTGGATTTGCAAGCCTTTGAGGAAATTGTGGCTCTCCTCATCTATGGGATGGTTTTGTTTCCAAATCCTGACCAACTCATAGATGTGAACATCATCAAAATCTTCATGTCCCGCAACCCAGTGCCTACTTTGCTAGGAGACATCCTACACTCTTTTCACACTCACACTATAAGGAAAATAGGTGTCCTTATGTGTTGCACTCCTCTCTTGGAAAGATGGTTTATTTCGCATCTTCCCCAATCTGTATTAAGGAACAAGCAAGGTTCAAGGTGGTCACAAAGGTTAATGGCGCTCAAACATTCAGACCGTTATGGAGAGTTCCCTAATGTCCCCTTACTTGGCATTAGTGGATGTATCACCTACAACCCCTGTTTAGCTTTAAGACAGTTTGGTTATGCCCGAAGGGATGTCCCGCATGAGATGCTGATTCAAGGTTTGGTATTTGACTACGACAACGACGATCAAGGTCTTCGCCAAAGATTTATCCAAGCTTGGAGGATGTTGAACAAGGTAGATAGCAAGACTTTGGGGCATAAAAATTCCATCCCTCTTGAGCCTTACCTCAAATGGGTACGAACTCGTTCTCAGAGTCTTATGATGCCTTATCCCTCCATTCTCCCGGTAATCATTGAGCCTGTCATGGAAGGAGATGTTCCATATTCTATCCTACATCCTGACATGCCCACCACTCTTGAATACCTACAAAGGGATTGGATACAACTCAAGGGGGGAGCGAGATACTTTCGAAGCCCAATTCTACGCAAGCGAGAAGAAGGTTTTGGAACTCATTAGGCTTCTTCATGAGGAGCATACTCTGAATGCCTACATTGCACCAAAGAGCATGCGTACTACCTTTTTATCTTAGAGTTCTTGTATTATTTTACCCAAGAAGGCATTGATGTACTCGAGCTTTATTCTATTAATATAACGTGTGTTTCCTTTTTGTCTAAAACAAATTTGAATCTTAAAATCCTTGAAATCATTGCATATGCATTTACCATTCATCATAACATAAGCAGGTTTCTTGCAACAAGTCTCCTCATCTCTCTACTGTTTATTTCAGTAAGATGGATCTCGAGCAAACGGTGAAGGACCTTGTGATACGGTGGGAGAACTTGAAGATGTGAAAAACACAAGAAGGGGGGTTGAATTGTAAAACTTTAAATCAAATGCAGACAACACTATATTTTTATCCTGGTTCGTTTGATCTCAAACTACTCCAGTCCACCCGTCAAGGTGATTTCGCCTCTCTCCAATGAGGTCTTAATCCACTATATTCAACTGAATACAACAACTACTTTAACAACTGTTAAAGCCTTCTTGAGTCTAACCACAAACCGATTTATCTCAAGGAAATTCTCTTACAGATAATTTGAACAAAAGTGCGTGTTAATGTTTTCTAACAAAACTATATATCACAACTGTGATATTACACAATATTAAGCTTAGAATGAAACTGGGTTGCTAATGCTTTTGAGTAGGCGTGGTTGAAAGCTTTAGCAAATTGTATGAGTGAGTTCGTTTTACGTAGGCGTGTATATGCGTGAAGATTATTAGCCTTTTCTTTTCTCACACAATCTTGTTTAAATAGCCAAGGAAGAGATACGTTGGTTGTCTATAAATCCATTTCAATGCTGATAATGTTCTTTCCTTTTTGAGAAGATCTTGTCTTGGAATAAAGCCGTTGGTAATTAATCTGTCTTGAATGCATAGTAACACTTCAGACTGTTCTTCTAATGATAATCAGAGTGTTCTTTCCTTTATGCTGACGCTTCTGAGTGCTGATGACTTGGTTATGATCTTGATCAGAGTCAGTGTATTTTATGCGCAGATTCTGGTCATCAGGCTTCAGCGTATGATCTGGTAACTTCAGTGTGTAGCACATGTTTGATCTTCTGATGCTGACATATCTTCTGATGCTGATGTTGATATTGATCTTCTAATGCTGATTCCATCAGAGTTTCTGTAAATACAAAACATAATTTTAAGTAGCATATATGTCTTATATATAAATCTTACAATTTATTTATTCTTGTATTTTGTTATCATCAAAACTCTAATTGAGGGTTGTAGAATCAAACTATGTTCTAACAATCTCCCCCTTTTTGATGATGACAAAAACCAGATTTTTTCAATTAAAAATAAAGAATAAAAGGTATCAGATATTAAAGATAAAAAGTAAAAGGTATCAGAGATAAACAAATAAAGAATAAAAGGTATCAGAGATAAGAATATAAGGAATAAAAGGTATTAGATCAGCGAAGAGAAAAACTCCCCCTGAGTTGATTACTTCCCTTTAATTCCATGAGACCTTGAGCATCAGAAATTTACTTTATCAGAGTTCATCAGATTCTTGTACCTGTAAGCTTTTCAGAAGAAAGAAATTCAAATATATCAGAATGTTAGAATGTTTGAGACTTATGTCTCAGTAATCCGTTATTGAAAAATATCATTCTTTCTCCCCCTTTTTGTCAGTAATCAAAAAGCATAAATAATTAGAGATAAAATGATCAGAGCTAAAAAAGCGTTTATATTAAAAACAGAAGCAGTGATAAGTTCAAAACACGTAAAATATTACAGACAAACATGTAAAGAAAACAAGGAAAACACAAGAAAATTATAAGAGGGAGGTGGAAGACGTGTGAACAGAGCTTCCAACATGCTCTTGATTTAATTGCTGGTTTCCTGTTGCTGAGATACCATGTTTGTTATAGCATCAATTTTGATGTCCTGCTTATCCATTCTTTCATTCATCAGCATATCAGATCTTTTCAAGTCCTTCAGAGTATGCCTGTCAAGAGAGGAAGCTTGAGGATCTTCAGATACAGGATGCTTCTCAGAGCTTTCTTCAAAATCTTCTTCTTGACCCAAGTCTTCAGCTGGAATCATCTGTTCTTCTGCAGGTTGAACTTTGGATGCTGGACGCTGTTCAAACTAAGGAGCAATGTCCAGATTGAGAACTTCTTCCTTAAGCAGCTTGCTCAGAACTGGACCTTCAATTTCTTTCAGCAGATTGCTGAAGTTCTGTTGAGCCTGTCCGTAGCTCTGGTCTTGCAACTTAAAGGTTTCAGAGCATACCCATCTTCTGAATTTTGTCCAGAGGAGGTCTGATACAGCAGGATCAACCAGTTCCAGAATTGCTTGTTTCAGAGAAGTGATCCACTTTTGTATATCTGTTTCAAAGTTCAATATGCTGGAACCAACATCTGGATGTTTTGGTTTAGGGATAGCAGTTTTATGGTTGATTGCAACAAGGCGTTCAAAGACTGTTAGATCAATGACAGTCTTGTTGTGGTCATCTTAATTTTTCTTAGGTGAGGGAGTGGGAGAGTCAGGAATTACGATTGGACTTGATGGGGAATTTGGTGGAGTTATTTCTGGTGAAGAGGGAAGTTGTGGAATATTCACAGTGGTACCATAGGGCAATTGAATGGCCAGAGGTTGTGGTTCAGGGGATTCAGAGGGTTGAGCCTCAGAGGTTTGAGTCTCAGGTTGTGGAGATTGTTTATGTTGAGGAGAGGGTGGATTAATATCTGGTTGAGGAGATGAAGGTTGTGGGATTTCTGGTTCTGGAGAGAGTGGAATTTCTGGTATTGGTGAGAGGGGAATTTCTGTGTTTGGATTTGGATTTTCTGTTTCGGGAGCAGAAGTGTGTTGGTCTATATCAGAAAGAACTTTTTCAAGTTCTTGTTCTGGTATGGTTTCAGTATTTGGATTTTGTGGTTGGGGGCGAGATCTTCTGAGGGTTAATGATTCAGAAGGGTCAAAGTCAAGGTCAAAATCATCGAAGTTTGAGGTGTTGGGTTTTCAGATGGAGTTGGAATTGGAATTAGAATAGATGTTGATACAGCAGTTGAGTCTAAAATAGTGACAGAAGAAGGATTACCTCTCTTCTTGGGAGTCTGTTGAGATGATCCTTCTGCAGCATCTTTTCTTTTCTTTGTCTTCTTCAGAACAACCTCCAGAGCCTTCTGCTGAAGATCTTGAATATTCAGATTTGGTGCGGTACCATCAGCTTTACAAGCATCCAGATATCTCAGAATGATTTCTGGCTTAGAGTCAATTTCTGAGAACAGAGGGAAGTTGTCCAGAGGGAATCTTCTGCTGGAGATTTCAGCAAAAGGAGTGACATTGGGCTCCTTCTTAATGTTCTCTATTAACTTCATTTTCTTCAGATTTTTGGCATTCAGCTGCTTGCCAACAGTAGGTTCCAGAGTGCTAATTTCTTGAGCCTCTGTAAGATGATCAATCAACCTATTCTCTGTAAGAATATCTGATATCAGTCTTCCCAAGGGTATCCAATCCCTTTTTGTACGTTCCTCTTCCCTTGTTTCTTTGACACTTGTTCTGAGATGGTTGAACAGAAGATGAGCTAGATTTATCTTGACCTTCTGAGAGATAAAATAGATCAGAAACTGCTGATCAATATTAATGTAATCAGGAGAGCTGGTAGGCTTCATGTGGTTGAAACAGCCCAGAATGATCTTGGCCCAAATTCTGTGTTTGTCTTTCAAGTCCCTTATCTTGCTGGAGGGAAGCCCCAACGTGAAAATTTCCCTTGCAATTAGGGCAATATCTGCACACCTTTCTTCCATATCAATGCAACGAATACCACCACCATTGTACCCTATGAGTCTTGCAATCAGGTCTTCAATGATAACAATCTTCTTTCCCATGATGTAAGACGTAACTTGATGATTTGAAGAAGAAGCGTGAATCCAAAATTCCTTTACCAGAATAGGAAATGTTGGACCCACCAGCCTGTCAAAATACTTTTCCCAACCTTGAGCTTTAACCTCTTCAGATAAATCAAACCCGTTCTCTTTGAGACTGTTGAAATCCACTATTAATTCTGACAGAACTTCAAGATTCTTGATTGGAGTTAGAAGCGTTCTGAAGGGTACTTCATATTGTTCAGATGAAACAGTTTTCTGGGAACCTGAAGAAGGAATGCTAGAAGAAGCCATGTTCACACGAGGTTTTTGTGAAAAAGATTGAAAGGGTTTCTTGAGAAAGAAGAACACTGAAATCAGAAATATTGAGAGAAAACGAAAGTGAAAGTAAAAAGTGTGACTAGTGTGAAGTGAGTTTAAATAGATTTCTAAAAAGGTTTTGAAAACATAAACGTTAAGAGAGAGAAATTAATAATGATTATTAGCATTTAATGACAGCTGATTTTAGGGGATTCAGAAAGATATTTGGAACAGTTACCCATGACATGTGTCTCAATGCATCCAATCAGCGCTTTGCCTTTTTCAGAAACGTGAACGCGTGTTCTTCCTCAGAAAACAACTGATGACTGAATGACACTTGTTTGCTTGAGTGAACAGCACATTTCCATCCTAGAAATGAAGCGCTCAGATCTTCATGGATAGATTCTGATACAATATGAACTTCTAAAGTTCTGAAGGAAGATTGATCAGTAGTTCACAGAAAATAAAAACAATTCTGAAGGTTAATATATAGAACCAAAACAATTTTATTCTGGGCAGAGCTTCATGCTGAGATGTTTCAGAATGAAGTTGAACCTATCTTCAGGAAGTGGTTTTGTGAAAATATCAGCCCATTGATGGTCTGTGTTAATAAATTTTAAATTTTAAATCCCTTTCTGAATATAGTGCCTAATAAAATGATGTTTTATTTCTATATGCTTAGCCCTAGAATGTAAAATTGGATTTTTACTTAAGCAAATAGCAGAAGTATTGTCACAGAAGATAGGAATGTTACTCTCAAATATCTGGAAGTCCTCAAGTTGACTTTTCATCCAGAGAATTTGTGTGCTGCATCCAGTTGCTGCTATGTATTCAACTTCTGCTGTTGATAGAGCAATTGTGGATTGTCTTTTGCTGGACCATGAGATCAGATTTTCTCCCAGAAACTGGCAGCTTCCAGAAGTGCTTTTACGTTCAACTCTGTCTCCAGCAAAATCAGCGTCACAGTATCCTACTAAGCTGTAATCACTTGATTTTCTATAAAACAAACCCAGATTAGTAGTACCTTTCAGATACTTGAAAATTCACTTAACTGCTGTTAAGTGAGATTCTCTAGGATCTGATTGGAATCTTGCACAAATGCATACACTGAATAAAATATCAGGTCTTGAAGCTGTCAGATAAAGAAGAGAACCAATCATACCTCTGTAGACCTTCTGTTCTACCTTTTTACTTACCTCTTCTCTTTCCAGAATGCACGTGGGATGCATTGGAATCTTTGATGGCTTACATTCTGAAAGATGAAATTTCTTCAGAAGTTCTCTGACATATTTGCTCTGATGAGTGTAAGTTCCTTCTGGGGTTTGATTAATCTGAATGCCCAGAAATAATTTTAGTTCCCCCATTAGGCTCATCTCAAATTCTGCCTGCATACACTTAGCAAACTTTCTTCCCAGAGAAGGTTTAGTAGATCCAAATATGATATCATCAACATAAATCTGACATACTAAAATGTCATTCTTAACTGTCTTACAGAATAAGGTTGTGTCCACTTTCCCTCTGGTGAATTCCTTTTCTAACAGGAAGTTACTCAGTCTTTCATACCAAGCTCTGGGAGCTTGTTTCAGACCATACAGTGACTTCTTTAGTTTGAAAACATATTCTGGATTTTTGGAACTTTCAAAACCAGGGGGTTGGTTCACATATACCTCTTCTTCTATATAGCCATTTAAGAATGCACTCTTAACATCCATCTGATACAGAGTGATGCCTTTATTAACAACAAAAGAAATTAAGAGTCTGATAGATTCTAACCTGGCACCTGAAGCAAAGGTTTATGTATAGTCTATCCCCTCTTGCTGACTATAACCTTGTGCTACCAATCGTGCCTTGTTTCTGATGACTTCACCTTGTTCATTCAGTTTGTTTCTGAACACCCATTTTGTTCCAATGACGTTGAATCCTTTTGGCTTAGGAACTAGATCCCATACGTCATTTCTTGTGAATTGACTCATCTCCTCTTGCATTTCTAGAATCCAGTCATTGTCCTGAATGTAACACGTTGTGTTTATTGCCTCTTCCTAGAAGTTCTTAGCAACGTTAGTCTCGTTGATCATGGTTCTGGCCATTTCTTGCAATGTTCTGTTCTTTCGTTCTACAACTCCATTTTGCTGAGGAGTTATAGGACAAGAGAAATCATGCAGAATGCCTTTGTCATTAAAAAATGATTCAAAATCGTTGTTTTCAAATTCTCCACCATGATCACTTCTGACTTAGACGATTCTAAGATCCTTTTCATTCTGAACTTGGTTGCAGAAGGTGACAAACACAGAGTGTGACTCGTCCTTGTGTCTTAAGAACTTTACCCATGTCCATCTGCTATAGTCATCTACGATTACTAACCCATACTTCTTGCCACTGACTGAAGCAGTTTTAACTGGTCTAAATAAGTCAATGTGCAGAAGTTCTAATGGCTTAGAGGTGGAAACAACGTTTTTAGATTTGAAAGCTGGTTTTGCAAACTTGCCTTTCTGACATGCTTCACACAGAGCATCTGAATTGAACTTCAGGTTAGGAAGTCCTCTGACCAAATTGAGTTTGTTAATCTGAGATATTCTTCTCATACTAACATGTCCCAATCTTCTGTGCCAGGTCCATTGCTCGTTGTTAACAGATAGCAGACACTTTACATTCTGACTTTTCAGTTCAGAAAGTTTGATTTTATTAGTGTTGTTTCTCCTATTTCCATTAAATAGGATAGTCCCATCTTTCTGACTAACAACTTTGCATGAATTTTGATTAAATATTATATCATAACCGTTATCACTTAATTGACTTATGGATAACAGGTTATGCATTAATCCATCTACTAATAAAACATTACTTATAGAGGGAAGATTTCCATTACCTACTGTTCCAGAGCCAATGATCTTTCCTCTCTGATTGCCTCCAAAGCCTACATGGCCTCCAGGCTTAAGTTCCAGGCTTTGGAACATATGCCTTCTTCCCGTCATGTGTCATGAGCAGCCAGAGTCCAGGCACCATGATTGGTGTTTCTGCTTTGCTGCTAAAGATATCTGCCACATGTATTATTTTATCCTTAGGTACCCATATTTTCTTGGGTCCTGATTTGTTAGTTTTACCAAAACCCTGGTTGAATTTTGGTTTGACAGAATAATTACTACTAGTATATTTGATGTCATGTGTGTGCCCATATACAAAGTGTGAATCAAGTGAAGTGCGTTTTATAACTAAATCCATGGCATTCTTTGGTGTAGGTACCTTACCTTGGTATCCTATTCCTTTTCTGCCATTTCTGCTAACTCCATAGATCATTGAAGCCATTCTGCTTCTATCTATGCTTTTAGCTAGAAACTTCTGAAAGCTGTGATCATACTCCTTGATGATCTCATCAGCACTGCTAGGAGTTTCAGGGATTGTTTCCTTCTGAGAGTTTTGCAATAGATTTTCTAATTTTGAAATTTTATCTTTTAACTCAGAATTCTCCAATTTGAGACTCTCAGTCTTATCAGAGTCAGAAGCAAGATTCCTTTTCAGGTTTCTGAATTTGACTCTGATCTGCTGATATCTTTCCAGAATTTCATTAAGGCTTTCAGCTAATTCAGCCTTAGTAAAGTTTATAGCAAAGTCAGGGAATACCTCTTCTGTATGTGATTCAGAGTCTGATTCAGAAGCTTCACTGTCTTCTGTTATGTTTGCCATTTGAGCTATGTTTGCTCTTTCATCATCTGATTCTGAGTCAGCTTCAGATGTGTCAGAATCATCCCATGTAGCCATGAGACTTTTCTTCTTTTCCTTGCCAAACTTCTTTTTGGGCTTTTCCTTTTGAAGCTTTGGGCAATCACTTTTGTAGTGACCTTGCTCATTACATTCATAGCAAATGATGTCTTTGTTGTTTGGCTTTCTGCTTCCTGAAAAGCCTTCAGATCTTCTGTGTCCAGAGGAGGACTCTGACCTTCTGTATCTGGAGAAAGATTCATTCTGATTCTCTGATCTTCTGGGATTCCTGAACTTCCTTTGCCTCTGCTTCCATAATTGGTTCACCTTTCTGGAGAGGAGAGAAAGTTCATCTTCTTCTGATGAGGACCCATCAGAGGTTTCTTCTACAGCCTGCAAAACATTGGAGTCAAATTTTCTGTTAGATTTTAAATCTAATGGCTTACCTTTCTTTTGAGGTTCATCTGCTTCTAGCTCTATCTAATGACTTCTGAGGGAGCTGACAAGTTCCTCCAGAGAAATTTTGTTGAGATCCTTAGCTAGCTTCAGCGCTGTGACCATTGGCCTCCACTGTTTTGGCAAGCTTCTGATGATCTTCTTAACATGATCAGCAGTGGAATACCCTTTGTCAAGAACTTTGAGACCAGCAACCAGAATTTGGAATCTTGAGAACATCGTTTCTATTGATTCACTTTCTTCCATCTTGAATGCCTCGTACTTCTGAATGAGCGCAAGAGCATTAGTTTCTTTGACTTGAATGTTTCCTTCATGCGTCATTCTCAGAGAGTCAAACATATTCTTTGCAGTGTCTCTGTTTGATATCTTTTCATATTCAGAATAAGAGATGGCGTTGAGAAGAATTGTTCTGGCCTTGTGATGATTTCTGAAATCACGATTTTGTTGATCAGACATTGCTTTCCTGTCAATCTTCTGACCACTTCCATCCACTGGGTGCGTGTATCCATCAGTCACCATTTCCCACAGATCAACATCATGGGCCAGAAAGAAGCTTTTAATTCTGTCTTTCCAGTAGTCAAAGTTCTCTCCATCAAAGACTGGAGGTTTGCCACTGAATCTGTCTCTTTCTTCATTGTTGTCATTGCTGATGTTTTGACGTGGTCCTGCCATTGTGTTTTTCTGACGCTGGATCTTGTACTAACACGGTTAAGTGTTATAAGCTCAGAACCAGGCGCTCTGATACCAATTGAAGATGTGAAAAACACAAGAAGGGGGGTTGAATTGTAAAACTTTAAATCAAATGCAGACAACACTGTATTTTTATCCTGGTTCGTTTGATCTCAAACTACTCCAGTCCACCCGTCAAGGTGATTTCGCCTCTCTCCAACGAGGTCTTAATCCACTATATTCAACTGAATACAACAACTACTTTAACAACTGTTAAAGCCTTCTTGAGTCTAACCACATACCGGTTTATCTCAAGGAAATTCTCTCATAGATAATTTGAACAAAAGTGTGTGTTAATGTTTTCTAACAAAACTATATATCACAACTGTGATATTACACAATATTAAGCTTAGAATGAAACTGGGTTGCTAATTCTTTTGAGTAGGCGTGGTTGAAAGCTTTAGCAAATTGTATGAGTGAGTTTGTTTTACGTAGGCGTGTATATGCGTGAAGATTATTAGCCTTTTCTTTTCTCACACAGTCTTGTTTAAATAGCCAAGGAAGAGATACGTTGGTTGTCCATAAAGCCATTTCAATGTTGATAATGTTCTTTCCTTTTTGAGAAGATCTTGTCTTGGAATAAAGCCGTTGGTAATTAATCTGTCTTGAATGCATAGTAACGCTTCAGACTGTGCTGCTAATGATAATCAGAGTGTTCTTTCCTTTATGCTGACGCTTCTGAGTGTTGATGACTTGGTTAGGATCTTGATCAGAGTCAGAGTATTTTATGTGCAGATTCTGGTCATCAGGCTTCAGCGTATGATCTGGTAACTTCAGTGTGTAGCACATGTTTGATCTTCTGATGCTGACATATCTTCTGATGCTGATGTTGATATTGATCTTCTGATGCTGATTCCATCAGAGTTTCTGTAAATACAAAACATAATTTTAAGTAGCATATATGTCTTATATATAAATCTTACAATTTATTTATTCTTGTATTTTGTTATCATCAAAACTCTAATTGAGGGTTGTAGAATCAAACTATGTTCTAACAGAACTGACTTGATTGTTTTGCATTTGATTGTAAATGTTACGGTTAGCAAGAGTCGCCACCGACTTTTCTTTTATCCAAAAGGAAAGGTGAAAAAGCACAGGAAAGACCTTTGAGAGTATTTCTTGAGTTCGAGAGGTAGATTATGAAAAGGTAAGGTATTATCGCCATTTTCATCCATGGTTTTCCATGGGCTCTTAGTTACTTGCTAGATCACTTGCTTTTGTTTGAAATTATGCTTTGTGTGGTTTTGAAAGTATTTTGTAAAAGAGGCCATTGTTTAGGCAATATTTGTAATGATTCTCGTTCGTAAGAATGTAAACAAAGATGTTTGATATTTTTTGAAAATGTTTTCAATGTTTGTAAGATGTTTGGAAATGTGTGTGTTTGTTATAAAAATAACAAAGATTTTTGTTTTGAAATGGAGCAAGTAACTAGAAGCAATCTACCTACTAAAATGTCTTTCTTGTTCATTTTCTTTTCCTTTGACATTGTTGTCTTACCATTGATTTGGTAAGCAACTCTATCTTTGGATGTAAACGGGACGGGCGTAGGTCATCGCATAGCCATGATTAGCAATGTTGCAAAGTATCTTAACATTTTTTGAGGGACTAAGATCATTTTTGTAAGGCAACTTTGAATAGCGTCATCAAGGGACTATGATCTTGTATTTTTTTGCTAAGACACTTTACATGCGTAATATGGCTGTTGTACCCCAAAATTTGCCCTCTCATTTTACCAAGATTTTCCCCACAAGACTCTTTGGACTCCAGACCAGATCAGGGTTTGCTCTGCTCAAGACCTCTCCTTGCACCGATGACCTGAAATTAGGGTTTGAGTTTGCACAAGGATTTTGGGACTTTTAATGCTCAATGTGACTTTCATACTTCATGTTGGACTCCTAAGATTGTTCATACCAAGTTTCAAGCTTTGAATCAAATTTTTGCCCAGTCAATTGGACAGTTGACCTAGAAATCAGCTGTATTGGGAAAAAAGTCAATTGTGGCCAATTTACAGTCAAACCTCATGATTTTTGATCCACATCAACATTATAGGCTCATATGAACCATTTGATCAAGTTTGGACCACAACTCCTCAAGAAATTTGATCAGATCATCAAAAGGGAAAAATGGTCATTTTTAGGGTTTTGACTGCAGAAGGGCAATTTCTGATTTTTAACCTAGCCAATGGCAAATTGGGTTTAAACATGGTTTCAAGGACTCAATGGAATCATCTTAACCTAATCACAAGGTTCAAAAGATCTCAAATGCATTGGAGTGACAAATGAATTTTCCAGTCAATTGATCAAAAATCAACTGTACACTGAAAAGTCAAACTTTGACTTTTTGGTCAAAATCAAGTGCCAAGGGTCATTTTTCATCAAGATATGTCAAAACATGAAACTTTTTCACCAAGAAACCTAATTTTGAAAATTAGGGTTTAAAATGGAAAATTTTCATAACTTAGAAATTTTCTAAGTTATGAAAATTTCTTATTTTTCCCCAACTTTTCCCAACTTTTTCACCATGATACAATTGGATTCAAAGAAAAATTCCAACATGAATGTTGTATTACTCCATAAAACCTACAACTTTGATTCACAAAGTTTTCCCAAAAGATGCTTGGATCTCAAGTTATGATTTTGTGAATAAGGGTCCATGAAACTTTTAACTTAGTGAAATTTTGCCCTAGTTTAGGCAGGATTTTGATCTATCTTCATGGCAACTTTTCACCTAGTTCAAATTGGAATCTCAAAATTAATTTCAAATATGTATTGTAAAGCATGTTACAAGCTTTCCAAAATGTCCAAGAACTCTCCAAGATCATTTATGGTTAGGTAGAATCGAAAGTTTGAAAATGGCAAATTATCACTTTTGTCCAAGGCACTTTGCACCATGTTACAACTTGCAATTCTGTCCAAAGCATGCTTGTACTTGGTTTACAGGTTCTAATCCTTTCTACACACATAAATTAAATGCAAATACATTGGTTAGAGGTTTTGTTCTGATCTATGAAGCATTATACAAAGGTTTAATCCAAAAATGGCATAAAGGTAACATTGCCACTTTGATAAAGCATGCTTTATGTCAAATTGTTTATATTGAGCCATGGACCAAGCCTTTTGCTGCAAACAAAGTTCACTAATATCAGGAAAGGTGTACCAACTATCAGCAGGCATCAAGCTAACTTGTACAGCCTTGGCATTGTCAATTCCAACTTTTTCTTCAAAAGCAAGTAACTTGCAAAAGTCCACACAACTTTGTAATCTGATAAGAGCAAGCTTTGTGAACATTTCAAACAAGTTTAACACATTGTCTAAGGCCAGAAACACGAGCTCATAACATCTCAAACACCCAAATACACAAAACACTCCATTTCTGCCCAAAACAGGGCAAGCCCTGCAGAACTCAAGCCATCTTCACATTGCCTCGTGCGTTTTGTCCCAAACCACTTCAAACACTTTCTAAATAATACACCTAAACTATCCAAGCACCTGTCCAGCCACTGTAACTCCATTTTCACACGTCACCATTTTCAAATTCTGAGTTTGCAGGTTGAGTTCTATAGGGAGATTCAAACCATTTCAAAGCAAGCTAAGCATTGGGAAAGGTCAAGGGAACATCAAGCAAGCTCAAAAGACCTTCAGGCCTCACTAAAAGTTGCTACATTGCCATACTCGAGCTTGACTGAAACAGGTGATTTTCAAACTTCTATCTCCTTGTTTAGGAATCATTAGGCTTAGGTTTGTGAAACAAAAATGTAGCCTTTAATGTCCTTGAACTGTACATATGCATAGAATTCATTTATGTTAGCTGAGCTAGGAGAATTTGGATGTTGAAGTTGCTGAATTTTTTAGGTCAGAAATTGGGGGTGATAAAATTCTCCCTGGTTTCTTAGAGTTAGATCCAGTTTTTTATATGGTTAGAATCGTGTGATGATAAGCTATAACTTTCATGTTGCAAGTTTTTGTTTTTAAGCACGTATGCAGGAGATACAGATTTGAAGAACAAGGCGCGCGTTTTTGTTCCAAGGACAGGGACGAAGTGAGTTGGGCTGGGCCTGGCTTGCTTCTACTTTTGACACCCCCATTCTAATTTTTGCACCCCTTTGGCCCATTTCTTTATTTTTGCATATTTTTCATTTCTTTTTTATTTTATTTTCTGACTTTATTATTTTTTCTTGAATATTAAAAATCACCAAAAATATTTTCTTAAATTTTCACATTTTATTTTATTATTTTTATTATTGTTTTGGCATAAGAATAGTTTATTAAATAATATATACTTTTATTTTATTAAATAAATTTATAAATAATACAAAAATATTATATTTTTTTCATTTTTGTTATTTATACACTTAAAAATAATATTGTCATTCATATTTTATTTTTTAATATTTTTTGCATATATTTTTATTTATTTTCTTGTACATAAATGAATAAATAAATAACATAATATATTTTCTTTTAAAACCAAAAATTAGGATTTTCACCCTTTTCAAAAATAATCACTTTTATTTTCTTAGCTTTTTAGGCCATAAATAAACTTATTTTTACATACATAAAAATAATACAAAAAAACATTTTTGCATATTTATATTTAATTGCATATTTAAATATTATTCATTTATTTATTTGAAATTAAATTCAATATGGTTGTAATAGTTTTAGGGTTTTTATTTTGTGCAAATATCCCCCTATTCAATCTTGTATCCCCCCATAATAATGTTGTAATAGTCTTAGATTTACTTTTATGCATTTTATCGCTTTCAAATGTCATGATAGTAAAACTAGGGTTTGTATGCAAAAGACCAAAATCAAACAAATAACATGACTTAAATACAAGACAAAAATGCATGAAAAATGACAACACAATGCACACAAGCACTCCTAGGGTTTCATCCACTTGTTGCCTTAAAAACATGGCCATGATATACATGCTAGGTATCTTGGCAAAATCAAACAAAAACAAAAGATCATAGTCCCTCGATGACGCTATCTTGGTTGCCTATACAAAAATGATCTAGTCCCTCAAAAACTTGCTAAGATACTTGGCAATATTGTTATCATGGTCATAGGATGACCCACGCCTGTCCCGTTTAACATCCAAAGACAAGGTTGTTTACCAAATACAATGGTAAAACAACAATGTCAAAGGGTTAAAAATGTGTAGGAAAGATCTTTGAGTAGGGTAGACAAACTCCTAGTTACTTGATCAATTTGAAAACATCCTTGCTAATTTCAAAAACACACACACACACACACAATTTCAAAACAATTTCTCAAAAAAAAACTTTCAAATATTGAAACATTTTTCAAAAGACAAACACCTTTGTATATATTCAAACAAGAATCGTTACAAAGGTTGCCTAAACAAAGGCCTCTTTTCAAAATACTTTCAAAACCACACACAAAAGCACCATTTCAAACAATTGAAAAAGCAAAGCAAGTGATCTAAACAATTAACTAAGAGCCCATGGATAACCATGGATGAAAAGGGTGCTAGCACCTTCCCTTTTCATAATCTACCCCCCGAACCCAAGAAAACATCTCAAAGGTCTTTCCTGTGCTTTTTGACCTTTCCTTTGGATAAAATAAAAAGTCGGTGACGACTCTTGCTAAACCGAAACATTTGCGAACACAAACGCAAAACATCAAGTCAGTTCTCCCACTGTATCACAATGGCCATTTTGTATAAGGCAACCAAATTGGATAACCCTAGGGGTGTTTTGTGTGCAAGTGTGTCATTTTCATGCTTGATTTTGTCTTGGATTAGGGTCTTCTATTTGATTGGTTTTATCTTGCCATACAAACGCTAATTACTAGCATGTTATATAAAAGCGATAAATTGCAAAATTTAAATGTCCTACGCTATTACAACACTTGTGGGAGGGGGGTATACAATTTATGAATGGGGATTGCAATAATATAAACCTAATTAGTCTATTACAACCAAATTGAATATGTACAAATATTGGAATAAATAATATACAAAAATGAATTTAAATATGCAAAGGTATGTAAATGCAAAGAATATTTTTGTTTGGTTTTTTATGTGAAAAAGGTTTTACCCTAAACCTAATAAATAAATCAAGATTAATCTTAAATCCATTAAGAAAAGAAATTATTTTTTAGAAAAAGATTTTGAATAAACCCTAATTCTATTTGATTAAAAGAAAATAAATTTCTTTAATAAAAAGTAAGTATTTTTGTATTTTTTGTCTTGAAAATAATATATGGCCCTATGAGATATTTTGGTCTCTTTTTTCTAGTAAAATAAATATTTGATGAGTATAAAGAAAAATAAATATTAAACTAGTCCTAATTTAATTTACAAAGTTAATTAAGAAAAGTGGATAATATATTTAACTAAATAAAAATATTTTACATGAGAAAAATAAAATAAAATGAGCCAAGATAAAATTGATCATTTTCATATTTTTGTGATTTTTAATATTAAGAAAAATATATTTAATAAAATAAAAATGGAAAAAAATGAATAATAAAAATATATTGGGCCAGGGGTGTCATAAGCAATCAGGAGGTGAGTGTTAGAAAAAAAACACAAAGCCCAAAGTTCAGAGGCCCACGCTGCAAAGGGACAAAAAATGGCAAAATGTGAGAAAAATGTCAAAAGGCAGGCGCCAAGGCTCGAACCCATGACCTATGGAATTTTTGTGCACTGCCTTACCACTGGGGTGGCTGTACATCCGTTTATAGAAACACAAAGGTAAATATATATTAGAAAACGCCCCCTGAAGGCAACTTCATCTTCAACCTTGAGCCATGGCCGGACCACCTGTATCTCTCTCATTTCTCCATGAAAATGGAAAGTCCAAACATGAAAACTATGATGTTTCTTCCCACGAGTTCAACCATATAATTTATATAAACTAAAAATCAAATATCAAAGCTAATTTTACTTGCCCTAATTTGAAACCTAATTTTTACAGAAATTTCAAATCCAAAATTCTCAATGCACAGTTAATATAAATGAAATCTATGAATATGGTTAGCTTTAGTAAAAGGATATCTACATTTTTCTTTCACAAATCAGGACCAAAGGATACTTGTATGAAGAGATAGAAGTTTGAGTTTTTACCTCTTTCAGTTGAGACTGTGAATGGAGTTTGGGCGAGTTTTGAGAAGGCCCGAGGATCTGTTTAGCTTGCCTGGACCTCCCTGAGTGTATTCCAATCCTTACCTTGTCTTAAAAGTCTCTGAATCTCCCTACTCAAGTCAACCTGCAAGCTTGATATTTGAAAATGGTGGATGGAGGAGGAGGATTTGCAGTGAGGGAACAGGGGTCTGGATCACTTAGATATGAAGTATATTAAGTGTTTAGGTGGTTAAAACTCAAAACACACGAGTGGTTTTGGAGATGGCTGTGTAAAATACAAAACTGTCAAGCTATGGCAGATTTTCAATGGCAAAGTGTTTGGGAGTATTTCTGAGTCTTAGCATGAGTGTGTTAGGTTGCAATACACTTGTGTATAAGTATGGAAAAGGTTAGACTTTAAGCTTTCTCAAGATTTCTGAGTTATCGCCTTTTGGCTCTATTACTTGCTTTTGAAGAAAAGTGAGGAGACAAGTCCCTAAGTGTTGTACAAGCATGGTCTGGTTTGGTAGAGGCTTCACGCAAGTTGCTTTTGGTTGTGGCTTTGCTTGTGTGCAGAGAAAACAAGTGCAAGCCTCAAGGAGTGGAAAATGGTAAAAGTAGTGCTTTATCAAAATGGAAATGGCACCTTTGTGCCAAAAATGGAATTTTTCTTGTAAAATGCATTTAATGCTTGGCTTAAAGCTTCCAACATCTGTGAAAAAATTTAATTATGGAGTAAAAGTCAAGTTAGGAGCCTGAAACGTAAGATTTGTCCAGCATGCTTGAGGATTTGAATTTTTGTTCTTCATTAAATGGCTTGAAATCAAAGTGATAAATCACCAACTTCATCTCTTCGATTCTCCCTACTAAAGAATGATCTCAATGAGTTCTTTGACATTTTGGAAATCTTGCAATGTTATCTACATCCCATATTTGAATTGCTTTGGAAGATTCCCCTTGGAACTATGTGAGAAATTGGCATGAAGTTAGGTCAAAAATCTGCCTAACTAGGGCAAGATTTCACTTAAGTTATTTTAGTTCATGAGCATGTATTCACAAAATTATATCTTGAGATCCAAGCAGTTTTAGGAGAAATGGTGTGAAGAAAATTTGTATATTTCATAGAGATATACAACTTTCATGTTGGAAGTTTCCTTTGAATCATCTTGCATCATGGTGAAAATTTGGCTCAAAGTTGAGAAAAAAAAAAGAAATTTTTCTATACTTAGAAAATTTTCTAAGTTAAAATTTTCAACTTTTCAAAACAAAAACTTAAACCCTTGATTTCTTGATGAAAAAGTTTCTCATTTTGACATTATTTGATGAATTATGATCTTTGGCATTTGATTTTGACCAAAAAGTCAAAGTTTGACTTTTCAGTATACAATTGACTTTTGATCAGTTGACTGAAAAATTCATCTGTCAATCCAATGGATTTGCAATGTTTTGAACCATGTCATTAGGTAAATATGATGAAATTGAAATCTTGAAATCATGCTTTAAACCAATTGACCATTTGCTAGGTCAAAAATCAGAAATTGCCCTTTCTCAGTCAAAACCCTAATTTTGACCATTTTGCCCTATTGATGATTTGATCAAATTTCTTGAGGAATTGTGGTCCAAACTTGATAAAATGATACATATGAGTCTAAGATGTTGATGTGGATAAAAAATTATGAACTTTGACTGTAAATTGGCCATGGTTGACTTTTTTCCTAATACAGCTGATTTTTAGGTCAACTATTCAATTGACTGATCAAAAGTGTGATCTAAGGCTTGAATCTTGACATGAATAATCTTGGGGGTCCATAATTGTCCTTGTAAGTCATATGAAGCATTGATAGTCCTAAAATCCTTGTTCAAAATCAAACCCTAATTTTGGTCATCAGTGCTTGAGGAGGTGTCTTGAGCTGGTCAAACCCTAATGTAGTCTTGAGTCCAAGAGATCTTGTGAGGAAATCCTTGATAAGTGAGAAGGAAAATTTTGGGGTACAACAGCTGCCCCTGTTCAATCTTCTTAAATCTGAAGAGTTAGACTGGCGAGTTTTGCCATTCGTGACTCAAAGGTGGAAGATGATTGGACACTAGAGTGCCCAGATATTTGCACTCAGCGATGTGATGATAGAAGGAATGGGCTTATAGATGCCATTTGGAGAGGTGATAGAAAGCTGTTGGAGATGGGCTTGTAGATGCCATCCAAGAGTGATTGTTGAATTGTAATTTGTAAGCTGAAAGAACGAATATCAGAATTGCATCCGTGTTTGGAGCGTGTCTGAACTGTATCTGAGAGTTGATTTTGAATGAGTATCAGAATGGTGTCCGTGTCTGAAGCATATTTGAACTGTATCTGAAGGTTGAATCTGAACGAGTATCAGGATGGCATTCGTGTCTGGAGCGTCTCTGAACTATATCTGAAGTTTGAATCTGAATGAGTATCAGGATGGCATCCGTGTCATGAAGCGTATCCAAACTATATCAAGAGGTTGAATCTGAATGAGTATCAGGATGGCGTCTGTGTCTGGAGCGTATCTGAACTGTATCAAGAGGTTGAATCTGAATGAGTATCAGAATGGCATCCGTGTATGGAGCGTATCTGAACTGTATCTGAAGGTTGGATCTGAATGAGTATCAGAATGGCATCCGTGTCTGGAGCGTATCTGAACTGTATCAAAAGATTTTGAATATTTGTTATTGGTAGCTATTAACCTAATCCTGAAACGGGTAAAATGTTAGCTAGAACATAATGTTTATGTTGTATGAAATGCATAGAATAATGCATTCGTGTTATCAATGTTTATGATATATGGATGCAATGCATGCGTATATGAGCTAGTTTGCTGCACTACCGTTGGACTGGGGAAAAGAAATCCCTGACTGTTGCTGAGGATATGTGAGTCTTCATGTCTCGAAGTCGAAGTATCGATGAATTTCTGCCGAGAGAAATAAACTCTGTTGTAAGGGAAGTACCATGTACTGCTTGTAAAATCTTATTGGGGAATCCTGAGAAATTTGACGACTTCTAATGGGGATCAATAATTTGAAACTTTGTTCTGCTGGGGATTTAAATGACGCACTGTAGGGGTTTACTTATGGAATGGCTTAGAGATATTTTCCTATCCTTTCAACCTATCAGTAATTTCCTCTTTTCATTTCGTTTATTTGTAAACAGTAATTATGTTCAAATGCATATGCTCAACAATGAATCATTGGACGTTTTTGTAAACAAAAAAAGTGTAAAGAAAAGACAAATAGTTTTTTCACTTTCAAAGGAATATTTTGTATTGACTTTGAATAAGTATTTTTTATATAAGGAGACAAACATTCTAGTAAGAGAATGCTGTTGTAAAAAATGAAAATTTTGATACAAAGAAAAGATAGCTATGTGTATAAAAATCCCATGGGGTTTCCATTCTGCTATAGCCTTCGTATCTCCGAGTGTCTTATCTATTTGTTTCCTTGTCCGAAGCTGATTGAATCGATTAGAGCCGTTGAATTTGTTAGTTGAAGCTAAAGGTCGTTCGTAAAGTGATCCAACAGAACATAGTCATACACTTTAGTTCCCTAACTTTTGCCTGGACCGCCCTTTTGGGTTTTCAGTCCATCGGGAAACCCTTTTTTGCCCAAGTCGCCCTTTCGGGTTTTCAACTTACCGGGTGTACAAATGTGTCTTTATCTTATCCCTAATTTTTTCCCGAACCCTTTTGGTTCGCCGGGATGCCCTTGTTTTGCCTAGGTATGTCAACCTAGCGGGTCTCTTATGCGTAGTATCTTTTGACTATGTCCGTGTTTGCAGGGTGTGGTAGGTCATCACCATCCATGGTGGTCAAGATCATTGCCCCACCAGAGAAGATGTTTTTGATTACAAATGGTCCTTCATAGGAAGGAGTCCATTTTCCCCTGGGATCACTTTGTGGCAAAATGATACGTTTGATCACTAGATCCCCAACTTTATACACTTGGCATCTGACCTTCTTGCTGAAAGCCTTGATCATCAATTTTTGATACATTTGACCATGGCAAACAGCAGTAAGTCTCTTTTCATCAATCAAATTCAGTTGATCAAGTCGAGTCTGGATCCAATCGTCTTTGTTCAACCCTGCATCCTTCATAATCCTCAGAGAGGGGATCTGAACCTCAATAGGCAAGACAACCTCCAAGCCGTAAACCAAAGAATAGGGTGTTGCCCCGGTTGATGTGCGAGCTGTGGTACAATATCCGTGGAGAGCGAATGGTAACATCTCATGCCAGTCTTTGTATGTGACCGTCATTTTCTGTATGATCTTTTTAATATTTTTATTTGCAGCTTCGACATCACCATTCATCTTTGGCCGATAGGGAGAAGAATTGTGATGCTGAATCTTGAATTGCTCGCACAATATGGTGATCATAGTGTTGTTGAGATTTGTACCGTTGTCAGTGATGATCCTTTCGGAGATACCGTACCGGCAAATGAGATTTTGCTTGATAAAACGAGCAACAACATTTTTGGTAACGGAGACGAAGGAAGCTGCTTCAACCCACTTTGTAAAATAGTCAATGTCCACTAGGATGAAGCGGTGTCCATTGGAGGTTGTCGGCTTGATTTCCCCAATCATATCAATTCCCCATATAGC
Organism: Vicia faba; assembly: GCA_948472305.1. Lineage (NCBI taxonomy): Eukaryota > Viridiplantae > Streptophyta > Magnoliopsida > Fabales > Fabaceae > Vicia > Vicia faba. The sequence continues at coordinate 1,303,470,627 of OX451739.1, forward strand.
AAAGGGCCAAGGAGCTGTCAAGACATTCAGAGGAACCAGAGGTACATGTACTTTGTCAACATAAATTTGACACTTATGGCAGGTTCGAGAGTGCTGATAGCAATCTGCTTCCATGGTAGACCAGTAATAGCCTGCTCGTAGGATTTTCTTTGCCATCGTATGCCCACTGGAATGGGTGCCAAAAGTGCCTTCATGTAATTCAGCCATGATCCTTTCAGCTTCAACCTTATCTACGCACCGAAATAACACAGAGTCGTGATTGAATTTGTATAGGATGCAATTACTAAGGAAGAACTTAGCAGAAAATATCCTTAAGAACTTCTTATCATTGATTGAAGCTCCTTATGGATATTCTTGAGCCTCGAGATACCTCTTGACCTCGTGAAACCAAGGCTGGTCCACTACCTCTTCAGTATTAATCTCGTGACAGTGTGATGGTTCAACCATTCGTTCGATGGTGATCTGGGGAGCCTCATTATACCAATTAAGTTTAAACATAGATGGCATTGTGGCTAGAGCGTCTGCTATTTGATTTTCTTCTCGCGGGAAATGCTCGAAGGTAATCTTCTCAAAATATGGTAGCAATGTCAAAACATGTTCTTTGTAAGGAATAAGGTTAGGGTGTTTGGTGTCCCATTCCCATTTGATCTAACTGATGACCAAAGTTGAATCTCCAAACACATCTAAGGATTTGATTCCCAAGTCTATGACAGCTATGAGACCAAAGATGCATGCTTCGTATTCCGCTATGTTGTTTGTACAATTGAAGCAAAGTCTGGCAGTAAAGGGAGTATGACACCCTTCCGGAGATATGAGTACAATACCGGTACCATTGCCAAGTGCGTTGGATGCTCCATCAAAGAACAGGGTCCATCGGGATCCTTGTTCAAGTATGTCATATGGCCTGAATTCTTCACAGTTGTCTAATGTCATGATGTCTTCATCCGGAAATTTGAACTTCATGGACTGGTAGTCTTCTACAGCTTGGTGAGCGAGGTGATCAGCTAGTACACTCCCCTTTATAGATTTCTGGGTAGTATATTGTATGTCATATTCTGTTAGGATCATCTTCCATCTCGCTATTCTTCTAGAAAGAGAAGGCTTCTCGAAGATGTATTTTATCGGATCCATTTTAGATATCAACCAGGTAGTATGAGTCAGCATATACTGTCTTAGCCGGCGAGCAGCCCATGCCAGAGCGCAACAAGTTTTCTCGAGCAGTGAATATCTGGTTTCACAGTCGGTAAACTTTTTGCTCAGGTAGTAAATAGCGTGCTCTTTTCGGCCAGACTCGTCATGTTGCCCTAATACACACCCCGTTGAGTTTTCTAAAACAGTCAGATACATGATCAACGGTCTTCCCTCAACTGGTGGCATCAACACAGGAGGCTCTTGCAAGTATTATTTGATTTTGTCAAAAGCAACTTGGCATTCATCATTCCATTTGACTACTTGATCTTTCTTCAACAGTTTGAAGATTGGTTCACAAGTAGCTGTCAGGTGAGAGATGAATCTGGCAATATAGTTAAAACGCCCCAAGAATCCCCTGACTTCATTCTCAGTATGAGGAGCGGGCATCTCTTGTATTGCTTTAACTTTGGCAGGATCAACCTCGATACCCTTGTTGCTAACGATAAATCCTAGGAGTTTACCAGACCGTACCCCAAATGTGCATTTGTTTGGATTCAACCTCAGCTTGTACTTCTTCAGTCTTTCAAAAAGTTTTTGTAAGTGATCAAGATGCTCTTCTTTTGTTTGAGATCTGGCTATCATATCGTCCACGTAGACTTCTATTTCATGATGTATCATGTCGTGAAATAAAGCTACCATGGCATGTTGATAGGTTGCCCCAGCATTCTTCAGTCCGAATGGCATCACCTTGTAACAGAATGTGCCCCACTGTGTGACAAATGTTGTTTTCTCCATATCCTCAGGCGCTATTTTGATTTGGTTGTAACCTGAGAATCCGTTCATGAAGGAAAATACTTTGTGTTGTGTCGTATTGTCAACTAGGATATCAATGTGGGGGACTGGGAAACCATCCTTAGGGCTTGCCCTATTCAAATATCGGTAGTCCATACACATTCACACTTTGCCGTCCTTTTTGGGTACGGGAACATCATTGGCAACCCATTGGGGGTAAGAGGTGAAAACCAAGAATCCAATGTTGAATTGCTTCATGACCTCTGCTTTAATCTTTTCTGACATATCAGGCCTCATGCGGCGAAGCTTTTGTTTTATTGGCGGATAATCCTCTCTTGTAGGCAGACGATGTACCACAATATCTTCATCAAGTCCTGGCATGTCTTCATATGACCAGGCAAAGACTTCGACATAATCATGTAACAACTAAATCAAACGCTTCTTGATACTGGGTTCCAGATTGGCACCCACCTTGACCTCTTTTTATCTTCTTCAGTACCTAGGTTGATCGTATCCACGGGTTCCTCGTGATGCTGAATGGTTCTCTCTTCTTATTGTAGCTGTCTGGAAAGTTCCCCTGGTACTTCACAATATTCCTCACCTTCGTCTCTGTCTTGGTAGATTAGATTTTCAGAGTCACAAAAAGCCATAGCAGAGTCGTTACCCATGGGATCCCGAGTGGATGTAGACCTGCATTGTGAGTGTGAGTGTGTGTAAGGGTATAACTATCTTTGAAAGAAATGAAAATGTAAAAAAAAAACAATGAGCACAAAGTTTGTATGCAAAAACGTCCATGATTCATTTATGTCATATGGAAATGAGATAATAACCCTTACAAATGGACCATTGTGCCTCGGATAAGACACAAGGTTTTAAGAGTACGGATTGTTTTTAATATTACAGATCCAACAAAATGTAAAGACAAATTACTGAGGGATGAAAGTGATCGGGACGAAGTCTCTAGCCTCCCAATTGCTGAGCCCTCCATTGACAGTCGGGAAGATCCAATCCTCCAGGTTGTAACCATCTTCACCATCTTCCACTGCGTTGACTTCTCAGTTGCTGATCTTCAAGGGTTGCCCTCCAGCACGGGCACGACGTACAGCCTTTTGAGCACTTGAAGTAAAACCTAGGCCAAACTTGTTAGACTTACACGGGATATCTGGGAGTTGTCCCCAGATAGTGAATCCTCCTTCTTCTACCACTACTTTAGCATCTTTCAACAACGACATCCGGAGTGGAGGCCTTGTAATCTTGGGAACAACCTTGGTCACTGCCATCTCTTGTGGGACCTCTTCAAAGTGTTGAAATGGAGTTTCAATGAATTCTCCGTCCAATTCCACATATCTGAAGGAATTGAGATGGCTGATCATGTATTCTTCCTCTCCATGGACGGTGATAATCTTCCCTTGAACCGAATACTTCAACATCTGGTGCAATGTAGAGGTAACATCGCCAGCATTATGGATACATGGTCGGCCTAGCAGGCAGGAGTATGAAGGGCGGATGTCCATCACGTAAAAAGTTGAATTGAAGGTTTGGGTTCCAACCTTTATGGGAATGTCTACCTCCCCATGTACCATCCTCTTCGAACCGTCAAAAGCCCTTACCACTATGTTTCTTGGCTTCAAAGTCAACCCCTCACAGTCAAGTCTATCAAGAGCTTTCTTGGGTAATACATTCAAAGATGAGCCAGTGTCCACCAAAACATGTTCCAGAGTGGTGCCCCTACATTCCATTGAGACATGCAACGCCTCATTATGCTTTCTTCCCCTCGGCGTCAGATCAGCATCTGAAAAACCTAAACCATTGTCCACAGTTAGGCTGGCCACACAGTCTTGAAATTGATCAGCAGATGTCTCTTGAGGTACATGGGCGGTTTTTAGGAACTTCACTAGGGCTTTTGCATGTGCTTCGGAACATAGTAGTAACGCCAGTATGGAGATTTTAGAGGGAGTTTTCCCCAGTTGTTCAACTACATCGTAGTCGCTTTTCCTTATAATTTTTAGGATCTCCTCCATTTCTTTCTTGGAGGTCTCAGGGATAGCCAATGACTGAGCCTTAGTCCGGACAAGCTCAACCATAACACCTTTTCCTCGAGCCTCGGTTAACTTGGCAACAGGAGTGTCAGTAAGAATGATTACAGGGGTTATAACGGCTTTGTCAATTGGAGTACTTGCAGAGATGATTAAGGGTGTAAGAGTAACCTTTGGAGCAGCCACAAGGATAATCACAGGTCTAGAAACTGCTTTTGGGGGAGAAATTTCTGGAGAAAAAGTCCTACCACTTCGGGTAATTTTGCTAGTTTCGACAATATTACTGATGTCCGAGTCTTCTTCCTCGGAATTTATCTCTTCGGCAGCCGGCCAGTCTTGCTTAATACCATGGTAATAGACATCCCCTCCATAATTCCATGGTATGGTTTTGTCTGATGTATATGGGACTGGCCCAGGCATTGCGATTATTAAGGGAGCTGCTTTCAGAACTGATGTAATTCTAACGGGTCTTTTGGTGGAGACCCTGGAAGAATTGGCGGAAATGGTAATGATAGAAACATCTTCAAAGAGGATAAGTGGAACTGGAGTTTTTTCAAACAAAATCTCTTTGTTATCTATCAGGCACTGAATGCATACTTTCAACAATGGATAACCCGTTGGTGAGGACAAGCAGAGATGGCAAACTTCATTACAGCCCGAGAACACACCGGCTTTCAACAAGTTCATTTTAACAGTCATAAGTGGGGTAATGAGCTCGTCAACTGAGGTAACAAACAAATCTTCTTCAATGGCATTGGTATTATGGCTATGTTTGGGCATAGGAGCAAAAATCACATTCGGCTTCTCAGGCGCATCAAACTCAATTTCTTTTGCTTCAATGAGGTCTTGTATTTTGTTCTTCAAGGCCCAACAATTATTAGTATTGTGACCAGGACTTTCAGAGTGATATACACAACGGGAATTGGGATGATAATGAGGAGATGTTGTGTTGGGGTTTTTTGGAGCTTCTTTCAAGGTTACCAAATTGGATCTTAGAAGATGCGGTAATACTTGAGACAAAGTTATGTTGATTCTGGTAAACTGCCTGACTGGCCTCTCTACCCTTGGTTGATTAATTCTTTGCTGATCAGACGTAGGCTTTGGGATCATAACAGCCCCCACCATTGGTCGGTGTTCATCCCTTTCTTGGTTTCTTTGCGGATATACGGCATCCACCTTCTTCTTTCTGATAAAGGGCTTCCTTACAGCTGTTGAAGAAGATGTGTCTTTCTGAATCTTTCCATTCTTTATACCGGCTTCTATCCTATCTCCAGTCAATATTAGTTTAGTGAAGCCCGTAGATGAACTTCTGATTAAATGATTGGAGAAAGGACCAGATAATGTGCCTAAGAACATGTCTACCAATTCTCTCTCAGACAGAGGGGGTTGAACTCTTCCATCCAAATCTCTCCATTTTTGTGCATAGTCCTTGATACCTTCATTGGACACCATGGCCATACTCTGGAGTTGAGTACGGGTAGGCGCCAAATCAGCATTATACTGGTATTGCTTGTAGAAAGCTGCAGCAAGATCTTCCTAATTGTGAACATTAGCCCTTTCTAGTTGGTAGAACCAGTCAAGTTGAGTCCCAAACAAACTGTCTTGGCAGAAATGCACCCATAAGTCTTTATCAGCGGTATGGGGTTGAATTTTCCTCACATATGATTGAAGATGCATTTTAGGCTATGAAACTCCATCATATTTGGCAAATATAGGCACTTTGAATTTCTGGGGAATCACAATCCCCGACACTAGTCCCAACTCCTCAAAGTCCAAACTTGGCACCTTTTGGATTTCCATTGTGTTCAACCGCTCTTCAAGATGTTTATACTTATCATCAATTGGAGGGTACTGTTCCCCATAGTAGTCCTCTTCTTCTTCTTCTTCCTCTTCTGATTCTGACAGGACAACTGTTTCCTTGCCTTTTCTCTCTCATTTACCGGATGTTGTTGCAAAGTCCAAAGTCCTTCTTGTCTGCCCATGAAATCTTCTTCCCATGTTTAAGACTCTGGTTACCTTCTTTGTTTTCTTCTTCCTCTCTTCAGCCAACATAGTCTTCAACTCTTCTTGCCCCTTGGCTAGGGTCATGAGCAATTGTTGAAACTGCGTATTCTGAGCTTGGAGATCTTTAACCGTTTGCTCGAGATCCATCTTACTGAAATAAACAGTAGAGAGATGAGGAGACTTGTTGCAAAAGACTTGTTTATGTTATGATGAATGATATGCGCATATGCAATGTTTTCAAGGATTTCAAAGATTCAAATTTGTTTTAGACAAAAAGGAAACACAAGTTATATTAATAAGATAAAGTTTGAGTACATCAATGCCCCTTGGGCAAAATAATACAAAACTCTAAGATGGAAAAGTAGTGCGCATCCTCTTTGGTTCAATGTAGGCATTCAGAGTCTGCTCCTTATGAAGTAGCCTAGGGAGCTCCAAAACCTTCTTCTCGCTTTCGTACAATTGGGCTTCAAAATTATCTCGCTCTCCTTTGAGTTGTATCCAATCCCTTTGGAGGTTTTCAAAAGATGTGGGCATGTCAGGATGTAGGATAGTGTATGGAACATCTCCTTCCTTAACAGGCTCAATGATTACCTGGAGAATGGAGGGGTAAGGCATCATAAGACTCTGAGCGCGAGTTCTTACCCATTTGAGGTAAGGCTCAAGGGGGATGGAATTCTTGTGCCCCAAAGTCTTGCTATCCACCTTGTTTAGCATCCTCCAAGCTCGGATAAATCTCTGGCGAAGACCTTGATTGTCGTTGTCGTAGTCGAATACCAAACCTTGAATCAGCATCTCGTGCGGGCCATCCCTTCGGGCGTAACCAAACTGTCTTAAGGCTAAGCAAGGGTTATAGGTGATTCCTCCCCTAATGCCAAGTAAAGGGACGTTAGGAAATTCTCCACAACGGTCAACAATGATAACATTCTCTTTGGATCGGGAGCACCAATGAATGTCTGAATACTTGAGCGTCATCAACTTTTGTGACCACCTTGAACCCTGTTCATTCTTTAATACAAATTGGGGAAGATGAGAAATAAACCATCTTGCCAAGAGAGGAGTGCAAGACATAAGGAAACCTCTTTTCCTCATTGTGAGAGTGTGAAAAGACTGTAGGATATCCCCTAGCAATATAGGCACCGGGTTGCATGATATGAAGATTTTGACGGCGTTGACATCTATGAGTTGGTCAGGATTTGGAAACAAAACCATCCAATAGATGAGGAGAGCCACAATTTCCTCAAAGGCTTGCAAGTCTAAGGAATTACAACAGCTCTGGGCTTTCTCAAACTGGAACTTTTCTAGGAAACCTTTGACACCACTCCTTGTTTCCCAATGAGTTGTGACATCAGATGAGTGAAAGTGTAGAGCTTGAGCAATCTCTTCTGGCTTTGGATCTCTTTCCGTACCGTTGAAAGGTAGTTGATTGAGAATGAGAATCCTCAAGAGTTGGGAGAATTCTTCCAAAGTAGGCACAAGTTGATAGTCGGGAAATGTGAAGCAGTGGTGCAAAGGATCAAAGAACTGAAAGAGCACCTTCATCATGTCCTCATCTGTGTTGGAGGTGACTAAGTTGAGTAGACGACCATGTCTCTCGATGAATGGAGAATTTTCAGGAATCCTTGAAGTTATCTCCTTAAGCTGTGGAGGGATTCTCACAAGGTTGACTTGAATATTTTTCCTGCGAAGTGAATCCATATCCTACAAAACAAGAATAAAGATGAATCCCAAAATCCTTGAAATGGTTAGTGGATGTATATGATGTTCATGATGTCCATGATGTTATGTACAAGTATGCATATACAAGCAAAGAAAACAAGTCCTTAGTTTAGGCTTGCATGGAGTTTTATAGGTAAGTACCCTCTTGAAATTTAGTTGGCTTAAACCTGTCCTAGCAATAGTAACCGGGTTCTAAGGAGCTCAATATCACTGGATTATTTCCTTGGTCATTGTTTCAGCTCAAGCCTCTTTAATGGTGACTGAAATATCCCAAGAAACCAAACCTCAATGAGTGTAGTATCGAGTATCTACCAACTTCTGACTGCACCAAAGTCGGTCATCTCACTACATCCTAAAGGCCAAGTTGGTCATGTAACGGTTCTAGAAGTTCATTAGTGCTTCATGACATTACTCAGCGGCCCCGTATTCTCTTTAATTAACTCAAAGGCTACCTGTACCCACAAATATGTCTCACTAATGTAGCTATTGCTTAGACCATGTCGGTATACCCCACACAGTTTCCACAATGCATTGCTACTTACCTATAATGTATCCCAAATCCGGATAGAGGATTCAAACCCAAACAAAGAACCATAATGTAATGCATACAAGTCAAACAATGTAAGCAAGTAAATGTGATATAATCCCTAAGGTAACCCCCCTTTTAGAATATTCCCCAGCAGAGTCGCCAATTCTATGATACAGTGGGAAAACTGACTTGATTGTTTTGCATTTGATCGCAAATGTTGCGGTTAGCAAGAGTCGCCATCGACTTTTCTTTTATCCAAAAGGAAAGGTGAAAAAGCACAAGAAAGACCTTTGAGAGTATTTCTTGAGTTCGGGGGGTAGATTATGAAAAGGGAAGGTATTAGCACCCTTTTCATCCATGGTTTTCCATGGGCTCTTAGTTACTTGCTAGATCACTTGCTTTTGTTTGAAATTTTGCTTTGTGTAGTTTTGAAAGTATTTTGTAAAAGAGGCCATTGTTTAGGAAATCTTTGTAATGATTCTCATTCGTAAGAATGTATACAAAGATGTTTGATCTTTTTTGAAAATGTTTTCAATGTTTGTAAGATTTTTGGAAATGTGTGTGTTTGTTTTGAAAATAGCAAAGTTTTTTGTTTTTAAATGGAGCAAGTAACTAGAAGAAATCTACCTACTCAAATGTCTTTCTTGTTCATTTTCTTTTCCTTTGACATTGTTGTCTTACCATTGATTTGGTAAGCACCTCTATCTTTGGATGTAAACGGGACGGGTGTGGGTCATCGTATAGCCATGATTAGCAATGTTGCAAAGTATCTTAGAATTTTTTGAGGGACTAAGATCATTTTTGTAAGGCAACTTTAAATAGCGTCATCGAGGGACTATGATCTTGTATTTGTTTGTTTTTTTGCTAAGACACTTTACATGCGTAATATGGCCATTTTGTATAAGGCAACCAAATGGGATAAACCTAGGGGTGTTTTGTGTGCAAGTGTGTCATTTTCATGCTTGATTTTGTCTTGGATTAGGGTTTTTCTATTTGATTGGTTTTATCTTGCCATACAAACCCTAATTACTAGCATGTTATATAAAAACGATAAATTACAAACTTTTAATGTCCTACGCTATTACAACACTTGTGGGAGGGGGGTATACAATTTATGAATGTGGATTGCAATAATATAAACCTAATTAGTCTATTACAACCAAATTGAATATGTATAAATATTGGAATAAATAGTATACAAAAATGAATTTAAATATGCAAAGGTATCTAAATGCAAAGAAGATTTTTGTTTGGTTTTTTATGTGAAAAAGCTTTTATCCTAAACCTAATAAATAAATCAAGATTAATCTTAAATCCATTAATAAAAAGTAAGTATTTTTGTATTTTTTGTCTTGAAAATAATATATGGCCCTATGAGATATTTTGGTCTCTTTTTTATAGTAAAATAAATATTTGATGAGTATAAAGAGAAATAAATATTAAACTAGTCCTAATTTAATTGACAAATTTAATTAAGAAAAGTGGATAATACATTTAACTAAATAAAATATTTTACATGAGAAAAATAAAATAAAATGAGCCAAGATACAAATCTATCATTTTCATATTTTTGTGATTTTTAATATTAAGAAAAATATATTTAATAAAATAAAAATGGAAATAAAATGAATAATAAAAATATATTGGGCCAGGGGTGTCATAAGAAATCAGGAGGTGAGTGTTATAAAAAATACACAAAGCCCAAAGTTCAGAGGCCCACGCTGCAAAGGGACAAAAAATGGCAAAATGTGAGAAAAATTGCAAAAGGTAGGAGCCAAGGCTCGAACCCATGACATGTGGCATTTTTGCGTGCTACCTTACCACTGGGGTGGCTGTACATCCGTTTATAGAAACACAAAGGTAAATATATATTAGAAAACGCCCCCTGAAGGCAACTTCATCTTCAACCTTGAGCCATGGTCAGACCACCTGTATCTCTCTCATTTCTCCATGAAAATGGAAAGTCCAAACATGAAAATTATGGTGTTTCTTCCCACGAGTTCAATCATATAATTTATGTAAACTAACAATCAAAGATCAAAGCTAATTTTACTTGCCCTAATTTGAAACCTAATTTTTATAGAAATTTCAAATCCAAAATTCTCAATGCACAGTTAATATAAATAAAATCTATGAATATGGTTAGCTTTAGTGCAAGGATATATACATTTTTCTTTCACAAATCAGGACCAAAGGATGCTTGTATGAAGAGATAGAAGTTTGAGTTTTTACCTCTTTCAGTTGAGATCATGAATGGAGTTTGGGCAAGTTTTGAGAAGGCCCGAGGATCTGTTTAGCTTGCTTGGACCTCCCTGAGTGTATTCCAATCCTTACCTTGTCTTGAAAGTCTCTGAATCTCCCTACTCAAGTCAACCTGCAAGCTTGATATTTGAAAATGGTGGATGGAGGAGGAGGAGTTACAGTGAGGAAACAGGGGTCTGGATCACTTAGATATGAAGTATATTAAGTTTTTAGGTGGTTAAAACTCAAAACGCACGAGTGGTTTTGGAGATGGCTGTGTAAAATACAAAACTGTCAGGCTATGGCATATTTTTAATGACAAAGTGTTTGGGAGTATTTCTGAGTCTTAGCATGAGTGTGTTAGGTTGCAATACACTTGTGTATAAGTATGGAAAAGGTTTGACTTCAAGCTTTCTCAAGATTTCTGAGTTATAGCCTTTTGGCTCTATTACTTGATTTTGAAGAAAAGTGAGGAGACAAGTCCCTAAGTGTTGTACAATCATGGTCTAGTTAGGTATAAGCTTCAGACAAGTTGCTTTTGGTTGTGGCTTTACTTGCATGCAGAGAAAACAAGTGCAAGGCTTAAGGAGTGGAAAATTGCAAAAATAGTGCTTTATCAAAATGGAAATGGCACCTTTGTGCCAAAAATGGAATTGTTCTTGTACAATGAATTTAATTCTTGGATTAAAGCTTCCAACATCTGTGAAAATATTTAATTATGGAGTGAAATTCAATTTATGAGCCTGGAAAGTAAGATTTGTCCAGCATGCTTGAGGATTTGAATTTTTGTTCTTCATGAAATGGCTTGAAATCAAAGTGATAAATCACCAACTTCATCTCTTCTATTCTCCCTACTCAAGAATGATCACAAGGAGTTCTTAGACATTTTGGAAAGCTTGCAATGTTATCTACAACCCATATTTGAATTTCTTTTGAATATTCCCCTTGGAACTGTGTGAAAAATTGACATGAAGTTAGGTCCAAAATCTGCCTAACTAGGGAAAGATTTCACTTAAGTTATTTTAGTTCATGAGCATGTATTCACAAAATTATATCTTAAGATCCAAGCATTTTTAGGAGAAATGGTGTGAAGTAAAGTTGTATATTTCATGGAGATCTACAACTTTCATGTTGGAAGTTTCCTTTGAATCATCTTGCATCACGGTGAAAATTTGGCTCAAAGTTGAGAAAAAATAAGAAATTTTCTATAAGAAAATTTTCTAAGTTAAAATTTTCAACTTTTCAAAACAAAAACTTAAACCCTTGATTTCTTGATAAACAAGTTTCTCATTTTGACATGCTTTGATGAATTATGATCTTTGGCATTTGATTTTGACCAAAAAGTCAAAGTTTGACTTTTCAGTATACAGTTGACTTTTGATCAGTTGACTGAAAAATTCATCTTTCAATCCAATGGATTTGCAATGTTTTGAACCATGTCATTAGGTCGAGATGATTCAATTGAACTCTTGAAATCATGATTTAAACCAATTTTGCTAGGTCAAAAATCAGAAATTGCCCTTTCTTAGTCAAAACCCTAATTTTGACCATTTTGCCCTATTGATGATTTGATCAAATTTCTTGAGGAATTATGGTCCAAACTTGATCAAATGATACTTATGAGTCTAATATGTTGATGTGGATAAAACATTATGAAGTTTGACTGTAAATTGGCCATGGTTGACTTTTTTTTCCTAATACAGCTGATTTTTAGGTCAACTGTTCAATTGACTGATCAAAAGTGTGAACCAAGGCTTGAAACTTGACATGAATAATCTTGGGGGTCCATAATTGTCCTTGTAAGTCATATGAAGCATTGATAGTCCAAAAATTCTTGTTCAAACTCAAACCCTAATTTTGGTCATCAGTGCATGAGGAGGTGTCTTGAGCTGGTCTAACCCTAATGCAGTCTTGAGTCCAAGAGATCTTGTGAGGAAATCCTTAATAAGTGAGAGGGAAAATTTCGGGGTACAACAGGCCTCCAAGCTCAGAATGCACAGTTTCAATAGTTGTTCTTAACTCTGGCCAAAGGACAAGAAGAGTTGAACACCTTGCTGGTTGAGGAGAAGAAAAAGAAGACAAAGAAGATAATCGGAGTTCTAAACATGGGAAGAAGAATAAAAGGTCAAACAAGAAGGGATTTAGACTTTGCAACGACATCCGGTGATAAAGACAATCAAGATGGGAAGGGTAAGGAAACAGTTGTTCAGTCTGATTCAGAAGAGGAAGAGGAAGAAGAAGACTATTGTGAAGAACAATACCCTCTAGCCGACGACAAGTATAAGCATCTAGAAGAACAGTTGAGTGCAATGGAAATCAAAATAGTGCATGTCTTGGACTTTGAGGAGTTAGGGTTAGTATCGGGGATTGTCATTCCTCCAAAATTCAAAGCACCTGTGTTCGCCAAATATGACAGAGTCTCATGCCCCAAAATGCATCTCTGGTCCTATGTGAGGAAGATCCATCCCCATACTGCTGACAAAGATTTATGGGTACAATTCTTCCAATACAGTCTATCTGGAACTCAGCTTGATTGGTTTTATCAGCTAGAAAGAGCCAATGTTCATAACTGGGAAGATCTGGCTACTGCCTTTTACAAACAATACCAATACAATGCTGATCTTGCGCCTACCCGTACTCAACTCTAGAGTATGGTCATGGTTTCAAGTGAAGGCTTCAAGGACTATGCGCAAAAATGGAGGGACTTGGCCGGAAGGGTTCAACCTCCCCTATCTGAAAGAGAGTTGGTAGACATGTTTTTGGGCACCTTGTCTGGTCCCTTCTTCAATCACTTAATTAGGAGTTCATCGCCAGGTTTTACTGAATTGATATTGACCAGAGAAAGGGTAGAAGCCGAGATAAAGAATGGAAAGATTCAAGAAGATGCATCATCTTCTGCTGTAAGGAAACCATTCATCGGAAAGAAAGAAGTGGTTGTTGTATATCCTCAGAGAAATCAAGATAGAAGTGAACGCCGTCCTATGGTGGGGGCTGTTATGATTCCTAAACCTGCGCTTGATCAGCAAAGAAACAACCAACCAAGAATGGAAAGACCAGTCAGACAATTCACCCAAATTAATATGACACTATCTCAAGTAATTCCACATTTGTTAAGATCCAATCTAGTGACCTTAAAAGAAGCTCCAAAGAACCCTAACACAACCTCTCCTCACTATCATCCTAATTCCATCTATGCATACCACTCTAAGAGTCCCAACCATGACACTAACAACTGTTGGGCTCTAAAGAACAAAGTACCTCCTTGAAGCCAAAGAGATTGAATTTGATGCGCCAGAAAAGCCCAATGTCATTTTTGCCCCTATGCCCAAGCATGGCCATAATACCAACGCCATTGAAGAAGATATGTTTGTTACTTAAGTTGATGAACTTATGACCCCACTCCTGGTTATCAAGAAGAACTTATTGAATGCCAGTGTTTTCCCAGGCTGTGATGAAATATGTCATTTCTGTTTGTCCTCACCAACCAGCTATCCTTTGTTGAGAGCAGATGTTCACTCCCTAAAAGACAACAAGGAAATTTTGTTCGAAAAGACTTTTGTTCCACCTATTCCTTATAATGATGTTTCCATCGTTACCATTTTCGCCAATTCTTCCAGGGTCTCCACCAAAAGACCCGTTAGAATTACATCAGTTCCAAAAGTAGCTCCTTTGATAATTACAATGCCTGGACCAATCCCGTATTCGTCAAACAAAACCGTGCCATGGAATTATGGAGGGAATGTCTACTACCACGGTATCAAGCAAGATTGGCCAGCTGCCGATGATTCAAGTTCTGAGAAAGTTGACTCCGATATCAGTAATATTGCAGGGACTAGCAAGATTACCCAAAGCAGAAGGATATTCTCTCCAGAAATTGCTCCCCCAAAAGCAGTTTCTGGACCAGTAATCATTCTTGTTGTTGTTGCTCCTCCAAATACTTTTCCCAGTCCTACAATAATCTCTGTAATACTCCTACTGACAAAGCTGTTACAATCCCTGCTGTCACCCCTACTGATATTCTTGCTGTTGAGTCAACTGAGACACGAGGTAAAAGTATTCTGATTGATCCTGTCGGGACGAAGGCATAATCATTGGATATCCCTGAGACCTACCGAAAAGAGATGGAGGAAATTCTAAAGATCATAAAAAGAAGCTACTATAATGTAGTCGAGAAACTGAGGCAAACTCCATCAAAAATTTCCATGATGGCTCTATTACTAGGTTCCGAGGCTCATGCAAAAGCCTTGGTGAAATTCCTGAAAACTACTCATGTACCCCAAGAAACATCTACCGATCAGTTCCAAGGCTGTGTAGCCAGCTTGACTGCAGATAATGGTCTAGGTTTTTTGGATGCTGATTTAACGCCAAGAGGAAGGAAGCATAATGAGGCATTGCATGTCTCAGTGGAATGCAGGGGCACAACCTTGGCTCATGTTTTGGTGGACACCGAGTCGTCTCTAAATGTGTTTCCTAAAAAGGCTCTTGATAGGCTTGACTGTGAGGGATTGACATTGAAGCCAAGCAACATAGTAGTGAGGGCCTTTGATGGCTCAAAAAGGATGGTGCATGGGGAAGTGGATATCCCCATAAAAGTTGGAACCCAAACATTTGATTCAACTTTTTATGTAATGAAAATTCGCCCTTCATATTCCTGCTTGCTAGGCCGACCATGGTTTCACAATGTCGGCGCTGTTACTTCTACATTGCACCAAATGATGAAGTATCCGATTCAAGGGAAGATTATCACTGTTCATGGAAAAGAAGAGTATATGATCAACCATCTCAATTCCTTTAGATATATGGAATTAGATGGTGAATTTATTGAAACTCCATTCCAACATTTTGAAGAAGTCCCGCAAGATGTGGCAGTGACCAAGGATGTGTCTCAAGTTCCCAAGATTACAAGGCCTCCACCCAAGATGTCATCTTTGAAGGATGCCAAGGCAGTGATAGAAGAAAGTGGGTGGACTATTTGGGGACAACTCCCAAATATCCCATACAAATCTGACAAGTTTGGCCTGTGTTTAACTTCAGGTGCCCAGAAGGCTGTACGCCACGCTCGTGCTGGAGGACCACCCTTGAAGATCATCAACCACCAAGTCAGCACCGTGGAGGATGATGAAGACAACTACAACCTGGAGGATTAGATCTTCCCAACTGTTAGTGGAGGGCTCAGCAACTGGGAGGCCAGAGATTTTGTCCCGATCACTTTTATCCCACAATAATTTGTCTTTACATTCCGTTGGATCTGTAATATTAAAACAATTTAGACTCTTAAAACCTTGTGTCTTACCCGAGGCACAATGGTCCATTTGTAAGGGTTATTATCTCATTTCCATATGACATCAATGAATCATGGACGTTTTTGCATACAAACTTTGTGCTCATTGTTTTTTTTTTTACATTTTCATTTCTTTCAAAGATAGTTATACCCTTACACACACTCACACTCACAATGCAGGTCTACATCCACTCGGGATCCCATGGGTAACGGCTCTGCTATGGCTTTTTGTGACTCTGAAAATCTAATCTACCAAGCCGAAGACGAAGGTGAGGAAGATTTTGAAGTACTAGGGGAACTTGCCAGATTACTACAACAAGAAAAGAGAACCATTTAGCCCCACGAGGAACCAGTGGATACAATCAACCTAGGTACCGAAGAAGACAAGAGAGAGGTCAAGATGGGTACCAATCTGAAACCCAGTGTCAAGGAGCGTCTGATTCAGTTGCTACACAAGTATGTTGAGGTCTTTTCCTGGTCGTATGAAGACATGCCAGGACTTGATGCAGATATTGTGGTACATCGTCTACCTACAAAAGAGGGCTGCCCACCAGTAAAACAAAAGGTCCGTCGAATGCGACCAAATTTGTCATAGAAGATTAAAGATGAAGTCATGAAGCAATTCAACGCAGGATTCTTGGCCGTCACCTCTTATCCGTAATGGGTTGCCAATGTTGTTCCCGATCCCAAAAAAGACGGCAAGGTATGAATGTGCGTGGACTACAGAGATTTGAATAGGGAAAGCCCTAAGGATGATTTCCCACTTCCCCATATTGACATCCTAGTTGACAATACGGCACAACACAAAGTGTTTTCCTTCATGGACAGTTTCTCAGGTTATAACTAAATCAAAATGGAGCCTGAGGACATGGAGAAGACAACCTTTGTCACACAATGGGGGACATTCTGCTACAAGGTTATTCCATTCGGACTGAAGAATGCTGAGGCAACCTATCAGCGTGCCATGGTAGCTCTATTTCAAGACATGATACATCACGAAATAGAGGTCTATATGGACAACATGATAGCTAGATCTCAAACAGAAGAAGAGCATCGTGATCATTTACAAAAACTGTTTGAGAGACTAAAGAAATACAAGCTGAGGTTGAACCCAAATAAGTGCACATTTGGGGTAAGATCTGGTAAACTCCTAGGCTTTTTCATCAGCAATAAAGGTATTGAAGTAGATCCTGCCAAGGTGAAAGCGATACAAGAGATGCCTGCTCCTCGTACTGAAAAGGAAGTCAGAGGATTCTTGGGCCGTTTAAACTACATTGTCAGATTCATTTCTCACCTGACAGCTACTTGTGAACCAATCTTCAAATTACTAAAGAAATATCAAGTAGTCAAATGGAATGATGAATGCCAAACCGCTTTCGACAAGATCAAAGAGTATATGCAAGAGCCTCCTGTTTTGATGCCACCAGTCGAGGGAAGACCATTGATCATGTATCTAACCGTTTTGGAAAATTCAATGGGGTGTGTGCTGGGGCAGCATGACGAGTCTGGCCGAAAAGAGCATGCTATTTATTACATGAGCAAAAAGTTTACCGACTGTAAAACAAGATATTCACTGCTCGAGAAAACTTGATGCACTCTGGCATGGGCTACTCGCCGGCTAAGACACTATATGCTTAACCATACTACCTTGTTGATATCTAAAATGGATCCAATAAAATACATCTTCTAGAAACCTGCCATCTCTGGGAGAATAGCGAGATGGAAGATGATCCTAAAAGAATATGACATTCAGTATACTACCCAAAAAGTAATAAAGGGCATTGTACTAGCTGATCACCTTGCTCACTGTTAGCTCCTAAATTCGACACCTACAACAAGTTGGCCTTATGGGCCAAAAATAGATTGAACAAGTCTAAGTTGGAAAAGCTTCGACAAAGTAGAAAAGTACTTAGAGAAATTCTAAGTTAAAATGAGTCTTCGACCAGAAGGTTCTCAATCCCTTCGACTGAAGGGACTCCAAGGTCTTCGACCAGAAGGAAGCTTCATATCTTCCCCGAAAGATTTTTAAATCTGGAGAAAGGCGGGAAAAGCAGTTCGCTTGGCAGTTCAGGAAAACAACGTGGCGTGCAAAGAGGGGTCAAAGCACATGCAGAAGACACTTGTCTTCATCCTGGAGCAAGGCAACTCCTCAACGGTTATCTAGTTTTAGTATAAATATAAGAAGTTTATGTAGATTTCCGTGTGTTTAACTGATTGTACAAATTATTCAATACTATTCAAGTACCCGCTACGTGAGAAAGAATACTGAAAAATGTACGTTTGAATCACCATATCTTACAATCAAAGTCTTTTATTTCTCTCTTTACATTTCTTGCCTCTTTATCTTATTTGCATTTTATCTGCACTTTTACAAAAATTCCTGCACCTAACCTCTCCTCAACCCCTTCTTTCCATTTACTTTATGCACTCAAACTCATCCCTTTCCCAGTCGAACTTGAGTTCTTCACCCACATTAACGTTTATGTCCAAACAACATCAAAAATTAACATATGTCTTAGGATCAAACTGATCCATCATACGAGTAACCAAAAAGTTATCCTTTTTGGAAGATCAGCAGTTGTTCACCAGAAAACACGGCGAACAAATTGGAACACCTGGTGGGACCTTGCTAATTATTGTTGCTTTATTTATTTTGTCTTGATATAAATGCTTTGCATGATTTTCTTTCTTTTACAGAGCTTTGCATGCTATTAAGAAGTGGTAAAGTAACCACCAACGAGTGTACAACTAGAAAAAGAAATAGTGAAAGTAATATGGCTAATCAGCCAAATAATGGAGAAATACCTCCACCAATTACTATGGGAACAACGGTAATACCAACTGTTAGTGAAATTGTCTCATCAACTATTGGTTCGATACCAACATTAACAGCAACCCAAACGGGACCAATACTTTCGTATGCAGGTCCCAGAGGTCCAACAGGAACACCCCCACCAGGGGTGAATCCAGGATTTCGACCACACGCTCCCCCAGGATTTTTGACAGCCTGGATGGGTTGAGACCAGCCTTATGGCATGCCAACTACTGAAATGGCTAGCCTTATGAATGTTGCGTCCACATTTTCAGAATCGTTGGTAAGTGCATCTTTGCCATTATAGGGGTCTGGAACTGGCATGGGTAGGAACTAACTTTTAGGAGGGACATCCCTTGCAATGCCAAGCCTCACAAACGCTTCCACAACGATTTTGAGGCATCAAATGGATGAAAGCAACCATGACATGGTACAAATGATGACCCAAACTCTAAGTACAATATTGAACCCTCTAATACAAAATACTACTTAGTCAAACCAACAAATGACAGCGCAAATGGCATGCATGACTGGATTTTTTGGGGTTCCCTAACCTATTTGACAACCCCAGAGAGCTCCTATGAGAGAGGTTCAAGGTGTAGTATTAGAAGAAGATGTAACCATTAACCAAAATCCACAATTCGACAGGAAGAACCACAGGGTAGAAATAGAACAACCTATGGTCGAAATACCCAGACCTCCCCCGCAGATCCTTAGAGATGGGGATCAAGGTGTAATGATGGTAAATAGGAACCAAAATGATGACGAACTGATACAACAAGTTCAACACCATAATTAAGGCACAGAGAATAATCTGACAGCCATGATCAAAAGAATCATGATACAAAATAGAGTGAACGTTGGCTTTCATAGGCCAAATTTTACTTCCCCACTGTCAGAATATATCTTGCAAACGAATTTACCCCCTAGGTGGAAAGTTCTGAAGTTCACTAAGTTTTCAGGGGATACGACAAAATCAACTGTCGAACATATAGAGAGATATTTGATAGAAGCTGGGGAAATATCAAATAATGAGAGCCTTAGGATTAAATACTTCCCAAGTTCTCTAACAAAAAACGCTTTTACTTGGTTTACCACCCTCCCAGCCAATTCGATCCATAATTGGAATCAATTGGAGAGATTGTTCCATGAATAATTTTACATGGGACAAACCAAAATAAGTCTAAAAGAACTGGCAAGCGTGAAAAGAAGATTCACCGAGCCAATAGACGAATATCTAAATAGGTTTCGACTGCTCAAAGCCAGATACTTTACACAAGTTCCTGAGCATGAATTGGTCGAAATGGCAGCAGGGGGCCTAGACTATTCTATTAGGAAGAAACTAGATACCTAATATCTGAGGAACATGGCCCAATTGGCCGATAGAGTTCGACAGGTAGAACGTCTTAAAATTGAAAAAGCTAAAGCAACTAAGACTCATCGGCGAGAAAAGGTAGCCTATGTTGAAATGGATGATGATGATCTAGAAACATCTAATAATCCTATAGCCGTCGAAGAGAGCGAAATTGATTTAGCAGAGTTAAAACATGGGCCTCCATAATCTTGTAGAGTGTTAATACCCTCAGATGGGAAGAATCTTACTGAGTCTGAAAAGAACAGTGATAGATTCCCAAAGAAAACGTATAGTTTCGACGTCACAAAATGTGATGAGATATTCGACTTATTAGTAAAATATGGCCAAATGATAGTGCCCCAAGGGGCGAAAATGCCTCCTTTAGAACAAAGAAAGAAAATAGGTTTTTGTAAATATCATAATTTTTTGGGCCATAAAACTTCACAGTGTTTTCTTTTCAGGGATCTCTTTCAAGGAGCGATCAAAGAAGGCATGCTCAAATTTGCTGACAAACCCAAATGAAAATTGATGCAGACCCACTGAGAGCTGATGCTCACTATGCTGAACCAGCAAGCATCAATATGGTCGAAACTTCGGAAGACTTCATCAATATGCCGGTCTTTGGCAGTTTTACTGGGAACATCTCCAGAAAGACTGCAGAAGCGGTTAGAAAGGCCACTGAAGGCCTAAACCAAAAGGCTACTGAAGGCCTAAACAAAGGAGTTACTGAAGACTCCAACAAAATAACTACTGTAAGTTCTTATATGGTTGCCGTCAAGGGTTCGACAGAAGACCTTGAAGCCAAAATGCAAAAAATGAATCTCGCTGCCAAGAGCAACGTGCAAGTCAACATGGTCGAAGTATCTGAGGCCAAGGCTTCAGAGGAATCCATGAGACAATAGGAAGTGAATAAAACTGCATTTCCAAAAGAAAATGAGAATTTGGCTGACTTTCTACAACGATGCCAGAAGAAAAAGTCGGAAGTTATGTTATGTCCAAGATGCAGCTCCATCTTCGAAAAAAAGGATGCCGAACACATACAAGGTATAAGGGTAATGAAATAAAAAGGGCAACCAATGCCCAACCTTACATGGTTTCTGAAGTTAGATACGATCCCATAAGAGGACCAATCAACTAGAGGCCATCAACTTCAAGTCTCCGACAAATGTCCCCGTGGACACTTGGCTAAATACAGCACCCAGGAAAAGGCCAAATGAAGAAAACACGCCGAACAAATTGGCTCTTGTATCTAGCAACTATAAGGGAAAAAACCCTATGTCTCGCTCCCAGTGGAGAAGATTTCAGAGACGGCGAAAAGCCGAAAGGGAGGCCACAAAGGAGCCTCAACCAGAGTCAAGCACCAACATGCCACAAAGAATGGATAAAAGCAAACAACGAAAACCTTTATAAAGGAATCCAATTTCCAGAAGGTTGGAGTGGTCAGATTGAGGTGAATCCGATGACAAAGGTGACTCTGACTATGATTCCACTTTAGACATTATGGTAAATGTAGTATCAATTCTACCCAGAGAATACGACCGCCAAGTTAAAGTCGAAGAGACCGACTGGGAAGTCGAACAAGAGATGGCTAAACATAGGCCAATGTGCTATTATATGATGAACAATGGTTGCATAGAGGAGCAAAATGCATTCTTTGAGCCACCTACTGAGGCGATGAAAAATCACCTAAAACCTTTGTTCATAAGAGAAAAGATAGGGGAAATAACAATCAACAAAATTCTAGTTGGCTGTGGAGCCACAATAAATATATTCCCCCATTTTATGCTAAGGAAAATGGGAAAAGGGGATGGAGATATCAAACCCCACAACATGGTTCTGTCAAACTATGAGGGAGGTATTGAAACTACCATGAGGGTGATATAATTGGACCTCAAGGTGGGAACAATACTTCGACCAACTATGATCATGGTCATTTCAGGGAAGCCCAACTACAATCTTCTCTTGGGTAGAGAGTGGATACATGGCATAGGTGCAGCTCCATCTTCGATGCATCAACGGGTCACGATTTGGCGCCTTGATGGCATTATAAAGAATATAGAAGCCGACCAAAGCTATTACGTGGGTGAAGTTAATAACGTTGGAAAAAATAGCTTCGACATAAACTTGGCTCATATAGGACCATGCAATCCTCCAGAGTTCGATTTGGCGCCAGCACCAAATGCCTTTTGCTCCTTCTACCTACATTCCGACCATGATTTCTAGTGGAATAGAGAAGACTTATCGAACATCAACTATGGAGGAGTTGATGACATACGGCCAACAGGATGGGGAAGTGAATTTGGTGATGATGACTGAATCACAAGCTTTACAAAAGATTTCAACATATGTAGCCGAAAATAGAATGATAGCGGCCTTAGAGACTGAAGTCAAATACATGGCCATTAAGGCCAATGAGCAAGTATTTCTAATAGAGGGTCCTGGGAAAGACTTCGATCCAGATCCACCTGAAGCAAAGGAGGAAGAAATAAAAAACCAGAGGCTAGATGCTATCTATGATGATGAGCCTCTGGGTTTTGAAAAGGATCCGTTAGCAAACAATGTGCAAATGCTAGCGCAAGATCCTTTAAAAGAGATAGATCTGGGCGAAGGATTGGCAAAAAGGCCAACATATATTAGCACGAAGATAGATCAGAGCTCAAGGTCGGAATAATCCAATTGTTAAAGGAATTCAAAGATTGCTTCGCATAGGATTATGATGAAATGCCTGGTCTCGATGGGAAAGTGGTAGAACTTCAACTACCAATAAGACCTGGGAAAAAGCCTGTCAAGCAAACTCCAAGGCGTTTTGCACCTGAGGTCTTGTCGAAGATCAAGACGGAAGTCAAAAGAATGATGAGATGTAAGTTCATCCGAATAACCAGGTATGTCTAATGGATTGCAAATATAGTACTTATTATAAAGAAAAATGGTACCTTAAGGGCGTGCATCAATTTTAGAGATTTAAATGCTGCAACACCCAAAGATGAATATCCAATGCCTGTGGCGGAAATGCTTGTCGATTCTGCCGCTGGCTTCAAATGCATGAGCATGTTTGATGGATACTCAGGGTATAATCAAATTTTCATTGCTGAAGAGGATGTGTCAAAAATAGCCTTTCAATGCCCTGGAGCTTTAGGCACTTACGAATGGGTAGTAATGCCTTTCGGTATAAAAAACACAGGGGAAACATATCAAAGAGCAATGAACTCAATCTTCCATGATTTTATCGACACTTTTATGCAGATTTACATTGATGATATTGTTGTTAAATCTGTTTCAAGGAAGAATCATATAGACCATCTTCGACAATCCTTCGAAAGGATGAGACGCTATGGTCTGAAGATGAATCCTCTAAAATGTGCTTTCAGCGTAAAAGTAGGGGATTTTTTAGGCTTTGTGGTCCTTAAGAAGGGAATTGAAGTAAACCAGAACAAGACCAAAGCCATTTTGGAAGCGAAAGCACCAACGAACAAGAAGGAGTTCTAATCTCCACATGGCAAGATAAATTTCCTGAGGAGATTTATTTCCAACTTAAGTGGGAGAACGCAAGCCTTCTCACCACTACATCGACTCAACAAATGAGGCTTTGAGTGGGGGCAAGAGCAACAAGGTGCTTTTGACAAGATCAAAGAATACCCCGCCAAACCACCCATTATGATACCTCCTTGTAGAAATAGAAGTATGAGATTGTACATAATTGCATCCAATAAAACTTTAGGAAGTATGTTAGCTCAAGAGGATGAAAATGGTGTCGAAAGACCCATTTATTACCTCAGTAGAGTTTTAAACGATGCCAAAACTAGATATAGCGAAGTTGAAAAACTCTGTTTATGTCTTTACTTCTCCTGTACAAAACTTAAGCAATATATTAAACTGGTTGATGTTTCTGTTTCGTCTCATTTTGATGTTATCAAATATATGTTGTCGAAACCTATCTTGCACAGTCGGATTGGCAAATGGGCACTTGCGTTAACTGAGTATTCATTAACTTTTATGCCTCTTAAGGCTAAAAAAGGTCAAGTGGTAGAGAATTTTATTGTTAAGCACTCAATAAATGAGGAATCAATCAACTACTTAGAGATCGAGCCTTGGAATTTATACTTCAAAGATTCTAGTCATAAAGATGGAACTGGGGTAGGTGTTCTAATTATTTCTCCAAACAAAATTCCAACAACATTCAAGTACAAGATTGAAGGTTCTTGTTCGAACAACGACGCTGAATACGAGGCTCTAATCGTAGGCCTTGAAATATTATTGGAATTGGGGGCAACTCGATTCAAAATAATGGGAGACTCAGAGTTAGTTATAAAACAAGTTACAAAAGAATATAAATGCATAAGAGAAAATCTTATCATGTATTTTGTAATAGTAAATCGTTTGTTGAAAAACTTTGAAAAGATCAACATCTGACATATACCAAGAGTGGAAAATCAAGTGGCTAATCACTTAGCACAAATTGCATCCGAGTACAAAATTTTGAAAGAGAAATTACAACAGGTAATCGAAGTTAGAGGAAGAGTGACATTGACCAAGTTGTCTCAAACGGATTTGAAAACAACAAAGTTGGGGTACGCTGATAACGAATATTTTGAAATTTCGTTCATAGATAATCTAACAGAATAAGATTGGAGAAAGCCTATAGTAGATTATTTGCAAAGTCCCGTAGCTTCCACAGAACAAAAGATAAAGTACAGGACGTTGAGTTATACCCTAATGGGAAATGAATTATTTAAAAAGACGCCTGAAGGGGTGCTACTAAAATTCCTAAATGAAACAGAGGCATACATAGCCCTTTCAACTACACATGCTGGGGCATGTGGAGCACACCAAGTAGGCCATAAAATTAAATGGTTATTGTTTCGACAAGGACTATATTAGCCCACTATGTTTAAAGATTGTATTGAGTTTGCAAAAGGATGTCAGGAATGTCAAGTACATACAAGTATCCAACACATGCCTGCAAGCGAACTTCACTCAATTGTGAAACCTTGGCCTTTTAGGGGATGGGCTTTGGATCTTATTGGAGAGATTCAATCAACGTCATCTAAAAGCCATATGTACATATTGGTTGGCATTGGTTATTTTACTAAGTGGATTGAAGCAATTTCTTTAGTCAATGTAGACCAGGAAAATGTCATTGAATTCATTCAAAAGCACATTATATACAGTTTTGGAATCCCTGAGACAATAACAACTGATCAAGGGTCATCCTTTATTGGTTGAAAAATGCAAGAGTTCGCTGTAGAAACGGGGTTCAAATTATTGACATCTACGCCTTACTATGCACAAGCCAATGGTCAAGTCGAAGTGGCAACCAAGGTAATAATCAGCTTAATAAAGAAGCATGTGGGAAAGAAGCCAAAAAATTGGCACAAGACTTTAGATCAAATTTTATGGGCCTGTCGAACGTCTCCTAAGGAAGCTACCGGAATAACACCATTTCGACTAACTTACGGCCATGATGCAATACTGCCAGCAGAAATCTGTTTACAGTCAACAAGAATTCAGAAACATCAAGACACCTCTTCCGAAGTTTATTGGAATATGATGTTAGACGAATTAATTGATTTGGACGAAGAAAGATTGAGGGCTTTGGATCTCTTAAAGTCACAAAAGAGGAGAGTGGAAAGATCTTACAATAAAAGAGTCAAACCCAAGGTATTCATGCTTGAAGACCTGGTATGGAAAGTAATCCTCCCAATGGATCGAAAGGACAGAAATATGGGAAAATGGTCTCCTAAATGGGAAAGACCTTTTAAGATCATCCAAATGTTATCTGGTGGCGCATATGAGGCCGCAGAGTTAAATGAAGACCAAAGGCTCTTGAGAGTAAATGGTAAATACTTAAAAAAGTATATACCTACACTTCAAGAGGTTAGAGTAACCAATACTTGATCTTAATCGAGTCAAAAAGCCAAAATGGAAAATATATTATAAAGCCAAAATGGCTGAAAGTCATTACAAAATATATAAGCATACAACAAAAAGTATAGACCTCCACTTCAAGAGGTTAGAGTAACCAATACTTGATCTTAATCGAGTCAAAAAGCCAAAATGGAAAATATATTATAAAGCCAAAATGGCTGAAAGTCATTACAAAATATATAAGCATACAACAAAAAGTCGAAATCAAAATGGGAGGTTGGCCTTGATTTTGAGGTATTTTATTTTTTGTAGCTCCAAGCATCTTTCGTACATGGATTTAGAATGATGAAGAGTCTCGATCTTGGCATCCAATGCTTGGGCTCGTTCGGCATATGCTAATCCCTCGTTGAGTTCCTCTTGACTCTCTGAATCAGTGCTGACAGTGAGAAGTTCTTCCTTTCGTTTATCGTTGGCAGCAATCTTGGCTTCTAGCTCTCTGATCTGAGCCTTCATAAGCTGTATTTTGATAAAGTAAGGGGGTTGGTTATGAAAAGGGAAGGTATTATCACCCTAAACATCTACGGTACACGCAGGAACCTCTTTGTAAAATCTATATATTTTGGCTATATAAAAAAATGTTGTATATAAAAAGTGGATGGTGGAGGTGAGGAAAGAAATATATTTATTTTTATAATTTTTGCACCAGCCGCGGTTGCGAACCTTTAGTTCCTACCTACCACCTTTTCGTGCAATAGGTGATCAGAGTACACGTAGTTCCTCTTTCAAAAATTTAAAACACAAATGTGTTGGCTAATTTTATGAGATAAAACATCATCGTCATTGTCTGTGTGGAAAACATGCCTACTACCCACAATCATGAGAAAGGAGAATTTGCATCATCTCAAAGTCGAGGATATGGCTTAGATTTTAAAATCAACAATGCCTCACTCAACACCCAAGTGGAAAATATCTCTCTTCACTACATATTATAGAAGTATAGTTGTTTACATCACTACAAGGATTGACGAGAGTTCAATCTTCTTTTTTTGAGAAAAATTTAAGGATAAAAGCCAAAGTGGAAAACTGGTTTTAAATGAGATTGATTCACTTTTAGTCTTCTCAAAAAAATGTCAAGGTATCATTAAGTTGATTGGAGCTTATTTATAAAAAAATGTTTTGAAAATGCATGGACATAAGTCCATGTTTATCATGAAAGTGGTCCAAGTTCAAAAACAAGAAGAGTTTTCAAAAGGGGGAAGAAGATTTTTGAAACTAAAGAAAATGGGAGGAGAAGAAGGGACTACCCTATAGCATAAGGTAAAAGTTAGGGATAAGAACCATCTAACCAATAAGAAGCCAATACTTGACATTATGAGCCAAGGTAGAATTCCCATTCCTTGGATTGGAACCAACCAGGCAAAAAATACTAGACCTCTTGAGAGAACCAAACTTCAAGTGTATTAAGTCTTCACAAAAATTGGGCAGAGTAACGGCTGCATACGGGTGAATTCCAGATTACAAACAAGGGGTGTAATCACAAAAACCTGCACACAAAAACAAACAAGAAACCCAATGCCTTGAGTTAAACCTCAAGAACTTCAGACAGAATAATCAGATAAGATCACAAGGTCTCCAAAATAGGCCATGGTTTCTAATCCTAAGTCCAAGAAAAGTCCCATGCTCCATAATGCCAAGGATAATAACCAAATAGTCCAAATACCATTAAAGATTTTTTAGGGTTTATGTTGATTATTAAGTATCTTTAAGAAAGAAAAAAGAAAGCTCAAATGGGCAAAGTAAAAATGGCAAGAAAGTAAATTCTCAAATAAGCAAAGATGAAAATGGCATGAAATGTAAATGCTAAAAGTAAATGGTACATAAAGCATAAAAAATAATAAAAACATAAAGTAAGACAAGTCAATAATTAGTGGTTAGTTGGATGACCATATTAAAGCTTGCATTTGGAACTCATTAGAGGATTGGTAGAACCAAAGCCTCTACACAACAAGTTGCATTTGCTTTTTGTCAAGTATATCATCCATTTGGAATTCTCACAAGTTCCATTTAATGATCAACAATGTTTAAGTGATCCAAGTTGACCAAAGGTGTTGTTGATCCATTAGAGGATTGGTAGAACCAAATCCTCCACACAATGAATCTCAAGATTATTGGATCAAAGAGATCAAATTAACATACTTGGGATTGCAATCATAAGTTTGGGCCACGAATGATCACTTATTCGAATCAGGACAAAATTTAGCGCTATGTTAAGCAATCGTAATTGGACTTATGTAAAAGTCGCACCTATTTTGAGGCCGATCAATAGCAATTTATGCACCATTTGTTTTGAGACATGATATAGAGATCATGCTCCAACAATATCTAGTGCAATAAAAAATATACAAACCACATTTGAATTAAATTTTAATCAAACTGTTATTAAAATCATTCATCCATTTTTGTGTAGTTAAACTCAACACCATGGATCCAATGATGTTAATAAAGTTCATGATCCAAAATCTAACCCAAGATCAGCCAAAAAATAGTCACAAAATAATATCACATTTTAATATACACAAAAACGTTTAAAAAATAATGTTTAAAAATAGAAAATAAAGAGAAAAATATCAACTATGTTCAAATTAATCAAGAAATGAAAAGTGAGACCATAGAAAAATCAGAAAAAGGCTCAAATAACTTTACAAATTTTTTGGTAATTTTTTAAAGTCAGAAACTATTTTTAAAATTAAAATAAATGGGTAAAATAAACAAGAAATGATAAAAAAAATAGTGAAGTCAGAAACAAAAATAAAATAAGGTCACCAATATTTTCACAATATCATTCGATCATTCCATAATTTCTTCAGAATTAAAAAATGTATAAAAGTATTTTTAACATTTTAAACAAATCAAATAAAGTGTAAAATTTATAAAAAATACCAAAACATAAAATTTAATTGTGAAAAAATAAAAATCAAAAAGATAATAATCAAAAATATTTTTCATAATTTTTTCATATTATTTGGACTAAAAATGAATTTTCTATGATTTTTTGAAATTTAAAACAATTAAAATATAAAAAAAAAAAGTAAAATATGTGGACCATTGGATGAGAGTCAAAACGCGTTAGTAATCAAATCCAAGGGAGCTGGCGTCCTGTGCATATCATGGTCATTAGTGAATAATGTACAAAATCATTAATTAAATCAGAATTCGAAAAAAAACAGATGGCGCGCCTTTATTGGTTGGAAAATGACACGTTGGTCATCTTCAACCTCTAGCCATCACGAATTGCAGGTCTCTCAAACTGTAAAATCAGAAGCTCAGACCTATGCCATTCGCTCCGTCTCTTCAAGACGAACACAACCACACCCTCGCGCCAAATTTATATAAACTGTAGCTCAAGCAATTTGGAAGGAAAGTTTTGAAAAGGGATTTCAAATTTCATGGTCAAAATGTGTTTCTAGTAAAAGATGAGTGTTGCGACTAGAACCAAGGCAATGAGAGCAACACAATAATATCAGAGTTTTGAAGAATTGATGGAGGAATCTACCTATTGAAGTTGAGTTGCAGAGCTCTGAAACTGGACTTATATGGAACAGTATAGGGAACGATTCTTGAATGTAATTATGTGGTTAGCTTCAGGGAAGATCAACGAAGGTGAATTGATGGAAAAATTGGATTGAAAAGGGCTCGAGAATGGATTTTGAAGTTGGTGAATTCCGAGTTATGAAACAAGTTTGGCAGGGTGATTCTGGCTATTCAAGCTTGGGAAAATGAATGGGATAGTACATGTATTTATAGGAGAAGCAAATGGGATCAAAAGGAAGAGTGAATGGTGCGTTTTGGAGGGAATTCGTGCAAACCTTATGCACAAGTGAAGTGTGATCCAAACTTCACTAAAACTCATCCAATTCTTGCATTTTGGATGCACTAATCCACTTGGGAAAGTTGGCTAATCATGCTTAGACCCAAAACGCGTGTTAATTTGAGGTTTAGAGGTTGTAACATGAAATTCAAATTCTGACTTGCAAGGAAACTTCAATTCCAAGTTACCACTTTTGAAACAATGGCATTCTCAGCTCAAGGGGTCTTAAGGCATGATTCTTGATGCATTAGAAAGATGAGGTTACAAGCTTTGCAATGGAAAAAGAATGGAGTTAAATGGATGCTTGAGCTGAAAGTTGCATTGAGTCAAAGTTGAAGAAAAAGGGTTGACTTTCCATACTTAGAAATATTTCAAATTCATCTTTGAAAATGACCTATAATGTCCTGCATCCAAACATGGCTTTCCACTTAGAATTTGATCTTGGCTAAAAAAGATGGAATGAAGTAGATATCTGGAATTACATTTTGAAACTTTAACCATTTAAAATCTCCAAAAATTGAGAAAGTTATGACTTGTTGAAGTTGGCAAAATTTCATGAAATGACCTATAATATTTTGCATCTTTAAGGCAACTTCCATCCATTTTCTTACTTTGCACATAAAAGAAGACATAAATTTCACATCTTCAAGATAATTATGGAAAAATAATGGACTCAAGGTGATAAAAATTGACCAAGTTATGGCCATTTGAAGTCACACATGGGAAATTGGGGATTCATCTGGAGGACTTGTAATCTTTCTTCCTCATCAAGTATCTTCCTCATGGAAACTACTTGTAACTTTTGAAGTGATTTGTTGATAACCCTTTGAAGAGAAGGATGTCTTTGTAATCACTCAAAAATACCAAAAGGTGAGCAAGATATACCCCTTTGAATTTCAAAACCCCAGCTCTTAGATCAAGAAAATGCTTTGAGGAACTTGGACAAGCTTGAACAAACTTCTTGTACCAACATTCTTGATTTGTGAATAGAAGTTGTTTAGGATGATAATTAGAACTCTTAGCCACCAAAACCACTTCCACATCTTGAGAATTGAGAGAAATATGCTCTTGTGACCAATAGGAACAAGGCCTTGCCATGCCAATTCTTCAAAACCAATCCAATAGTGAGATTTTGAACTTCTCAAGCTTTATTGACTAGGGCATGGAAATAAACTCATGAACCCATGGGGTAACTTGTTAGATCTCATTGCCTTTACCTATATGGATAACTAGCAAAACAAACCAACATTCCATTTTATTAGTTGAAAGAAGAAATCAAGACAATAACAATCTTCATGATCACAAAAGAACATAAGTCAAGGTGCTTGGTGATTCCTCAAAAAGGTAAAAGATAAATATAGGGAGGGGGACCAAGAATCCCAGTGTGATCTTGTTGTGAATGAATAAACATGGTATGATGAAGGGATCTTAGGGGGGAAATTGGGGTACAATAGATGCCCTTATTTAGTTTTCTTCTATCCAGAGATACGAAGGTTAAAAATATTCGTGTCGACGCGATCGAAGATACTTAAATATAAAACAAACCCTATTTTTGGCCCTAAGATGCCATGAAAATGCTTATGATCATGACTGCATATGAACAAGACCAAAGAGACGCAAAACACCACCGGTGATGTAACAATAATAAAGAAAAGGGAGTGACCCAACCAGGAAAATAAATCACTGGTGGATCAAAAGACATGAATCAAATAGGATGGTAGAATGGTCAAAGGATACACCAACTTCTACCGAAGGCAAGGCTACCGACGTATATTGAAGGCAGAGAGAAAGATAACAAACATTGGCGTTCACTGCTGATGTCCTTCCAACTTTCACTGAAGGTAGAAGGAGAATATGTATCATAGCACCACTGTTCACTAACGATAAACTAACAACGTTCACTGAAAGTAGCAAAAAGATAAGAAACACCTACGTTCATTACCGATGGTCTACCGAATTTCACTAAAGGTAGAAAGAGAATATATATCATAGCATCGCCGTTCACTGACGATGAACTACCAATGTTCACTGAAGGTAGCAAAAAGATAACAAACACCGATGTTCACTGCCGATGGTCTACCAACTTTCACTGAAGGTAGAAAGAGAATATATCATAGCACCTCCGTTCACTGACGATAAACTACCAACGTTCACTGAGGGTAGAAAAAATATGACAAAAACAGACATTCACTACCGATGGTCTACCAACTTTCACTGAAGGTAGAAAGAGAATATATATCATAGCATCACCGTTCACTGACGATGAACTACCACCATTCACTAAGGGTAGCAAAAAGATAACAAACACTGACATTCACTGCCGATGGTCTACCAACTTTCACTGAATGTAGAAAGAGAATATATCATAGCACCACCGTTCACTGACGGTGAACTACCAACATTCACTGAGGGTAGCAAAAAGATAACAAATAACAACGTTCACTGCAGATGGTCTACCAACTTTCATTGAAGGTAGAAAGAGAATATATATAATATCATCTCCGTTCACTGACGATGAACTACCAACATTCACTGAGGGTAGAAAAAAGATAACAAACATCGACGTTCACTTCCGATGGCCTACCAACTTTCACTGAAGGTAGAAAGAGAATATAACATAGCATCGCCTTTCACTGACGATGAACTACCAACTTTCACTGAGGGTAGCAAAAATATGACAAAAACAGACATTCACTACCGATGGTCTACCAACTTTTACTGAAGGTAGAAAGAGAATATATATCATAGCATCGCCGTTCACTGACGATGAACTACCAACATTCACTGAGGGTAACAAAAAGATAACAAACACCGATGTTCACTACCGATGGTTGATGTGTCTGCGATCGACTTAATGTCTGACGTATCTTAACTGCAAGCGCACAGCCTATCACGGTAGTAATAAAAGATTGTCGAATCCACAGGGACTTTGTAATCACTCTAGTGTTGTAAAACAGGTTAGTTTAGCTAAGGCGGAAATTGTCACGTTTGGTTTTGGGAAGGTTAAGGAAGGTAAACTAATTGATTTTAAAGTAATTATAAAATGAAATGGTCGGTATGCAATAGAGTCGACCTAAAGGATCTAATCGGACCTAGGCATATAAGGATGGTTAACTTGGTTTATCTGTAGAATTAATCAGTTTAAAAACCCTCAACTCACACTTTCATGGTCTTATCTCGGATTATACGTCTAAATCCCTATACCTGCTTTCGCTAGCCTATAAGTGTTTAGAAGTATTTTTTTGGAAACTTAATTAATTCTAATTTGGTTTAAAGCGCTTTCACTGTATTTAAATCAAATGCCTAACTTTAGCTATCCGGTTAAAAACCTCACACTTTCGTGGTCTCGATCTACCCTATTTACTCTTCTTACTTTCGTAACAAAGGTTTTATTTTTAAGCATAAAAAGTTATAACCAGAGTTAAGTTGATTAAAGTTTTAGCCTAAGTTTGATCAGATGCCTAATGTCTCTTACTATCCCATACCGACGCTGAAGGTTTAGCTAGCCATGGAAATTATAATGAATGTACGGGAAATAAAAACAAACAAATATAGATTGGACATTATAAATAATAAATTAAACTTGCATTAATTAATTAAAAAGTATGTAATACAATTGCAAAATAGAAACCTGAAAATAAAGCTGATACTTCAATCCCTCTTCCACAAATCGGAAACTCGGACTTGGTATCGGTAATATGACAAATTCTGAGGCTTGAATAATAAATCCTAAACTATAATAATAATTTCCTGATGTTGGAAATTATTATTTGGGCAATGAAATTAAAAGAACGGAAATAAACGAATGCAGAAAAATAACAACTGAAGGAATAATGGTTTTGATTTCGACAGAGCTTCCGCACAAGTAAACTGTAAAATGCTCTCTGTACCTCTAACGTTGAATGTTGAGGTATTTATAGAGGAATGAATTTGGCAGTTGGCTTGAAGACTTGTCACGAAGCTTTCCTTAAAAATCTCCATAAATGTAGGAACGTGGGTAGTTGGCTGGAGAGAAATCAGGAGTTTGAAAACTCCTTCTGTTTTGCTTTGCCATGATCTGCACTTTCAAATAACTGGTATGCGCATTACGGTCATCACTGAGGCGTTACGAGCAGGTTTGGTGTTTCTCCGTGTTACGGTCGTGGCAGATGTGTTACGGTCGTAACACGCTTCATGATGGCTTACGGTCGTGGCAGATGTGTTACGACCGTCACAGCTACAAAATATGTAATTCTTGACAAATTTATCTTTTTCTTCTATTATTTTGATGCTTTCTTGCATTGTTTCATGTTTTCTTCTGTTTTGAGCTGAGTTATGAATACCTGCAAAAAGTAATGACAAACTCAAAATATTCGGGAGTTAATCGGGTCAAAATGATACAGAACGGGTAAATTTCATGGAAAATAAACGATACAATTTCGTGTTATCAAATTCCCCCATACTTAAACCTTTGCTTGTCCTCAAGCAAAATAATCAATTAAAAATATCGGACAAGTTTTTATAAACGCACATAACTAGTATTCCTTTCATTTTCAAATAATTACAAGAAATCCTAAGTTAGTTCGGCCGAGAAAATCGAATGAAACAACAACGATACGTAAATGACACAAGCAACAAGCTAGTCGACGACTATCCATTTTAAACGAAACGTCCAATTATATCGTTATAATTCAACTCAAGGTTTCTCGTTCATATTTCACCCGGTTTCGTTCTTGCGCAATCACATTAAGCCCATTATCCTTGCACGCACGTAGTGGAATAGCTGGTTAGTGGTTCTGATCAAAACACGACAGTTTCTGGCACAATTATGTGGCAACCTCTTTTATCCAATTGCAAGATGCGGGGGATCAAACCGTAGTCTTCCCTACCGAGTTCAGTACCAGATGCTTCTGAACCACCTAGACAATGGATTCTCATGTTACTTAGTAGAAGCTTTTGCATCCATTGGATTAAACGATCGGGTGAGGATCGCCCAATTTAATTGGTGCAATACCTATTTCCTCACAGCATGTAACATTATTTTTAAATCAATTTGCAAGATCATCCACTTATGTTCATCGACTTTCCACGTGGTTTGTGTTAAGACTGATGCCGACTGCTAATATAAACTACTAGGGGATAATTTAAGACTTAAAACTCAAAGTATCGGTATAACGAAAATGGAGACGATTCGCGTAAGCAGGGAGTCGAAGGTGTCATAATCGTATAGTTCTCGTTGGATCGCTCTCGGCCTTCTAACTAAGATTTCAGTTAAAGTAGGTAACTAACGGTTATGCGAATATAAAAGGCGAAAAATTTTGGTATGGCTAAATAAAACGGGGAGAAAATGAAATAACGAAATATAACTGAAATAGAAATGAAATTACTCGTTCTGAAATTAAGAATGCAGTGCTCCTCCCACACTATATCAAACATTGTCTCAATGTTATGATATAATGGCGAGGTGAAATGAAAAATACATCGGAAAAACAAGGAAAACAACAAGAAAAGGAAAAACTACTGGCGACCACGGCGGCTTCGGGTTCGTGACCTTCTGGAAGGAGTAGCTTCAGAGTCAGTGCTCGGGGGTCCAAGAGATGTAACATCCATCCTTAAAGCATTAAGCTCGCTTAGCACTTCATCAAGCCTTTCATTCGTCGAGCGTTGACCACTCAAGATTTGGGCATTTTGCGCGAGTAAGGCGTCGAAACGCTCCTGATGCTTTCTTTCAAGAGCTACAGCCATCTGATTTTGCTGATGGAGGGCTCTGAGGACGTCCTCCATAGTAAAAGGAGGTGGTGCAGAAGAGGACGACTCAGGAATGTCAGGCACGGGAACAACTCGATCCAGTTCTTCCTGCATCTCATCAGCGGGGCCGACATGAGGTTCTTCTTGAGCAGCAGCAGGGCCTTCAGGGTCTTCAAGGTTAAATAGCCAGTTGGCTCGGTTCTGAGGGTCGATTCGGTCCCTGCAAGGCAAAACAATGTTAGTGTAAACTCGGTTCTGTATCACTGGATGGAATTTTCCGTCGTCCCGCTCGTGGATGAGGTGGGCTGATTTGCAATGATCCAAAGTAAGCAGGACCGGTGGTCGGGATGGCAGATGAGCAAGGGTGTCACCATGGTTTAGTGCTAAAGCAAGAGAAGTGATAAGCCCTCCGAAATAGAAAGGTTTGCCGCCTCTGGTGCAGATGGAGTGAATATGGGCCAGGAGGAAAGGTGTGGCATTAATTTTCTGACCCGAGAATGCACAATGCATGAAAAATAGCTCCTTGGAGTTAAGCTTGTGGTTACTATCCCTTGCAAAGATGGTGTTGGATAAGATGCGGTGGAAGTAGCGAATGGCAGGGTTGTGGATTTGGGTAGCATTGAGGTGATCGTATGAGTTAGCCCGATTATTGGTCAAGCTATGCCAAAGGTTGAAGGATTCCTCATGAAAGGTGTCAGGCACACGTAGGTGAGCGCCTTCATCAATACAGAAGTCTAGTAGGCGACCGAATGCATTCTGAGAGAAATCGTATTCGGTGCTGAAAATGCGGAACCTTACCACACCGGTAAGTTGATTTCTTGGGCCATTTGGAGTGACGTAGCAAAATGAACTGAGGAACTCAAGGGTGAGATTCTCGTACGTTGGTTGGGGCTGGCTACATAGGGTCCAAAGGTTGACATTCTGTAGGAGGTGTTGGACACTTTCAAGTAACCCGAGGTCTCGGAGGCAGTAAATGTCGACGAACCTCGTGGGATGGATGCCTCGGCGTTGGAACTTCAGGAACCGCGTGCGCTGAGTTTCACCTGCGTCGCCATCGCGTAGGGTAATGCCAGGAATGGGTTGGAGATTGTTCGCCATTTGCATGCAAGAGTGTTTGAGTGAGAATGGTTGTGGTTGGTGAATGAGAGAATGAGAAGATGATACGGGTAATGGATGTATATATAGTGGAAGGAGATAGTGGGAAGTTTGAAAATTGATAGGGATTAGTGGTGGGTTGAATGGGGTTAATGGGTAGTTAATGGAGGAAGTGGGATGGTTGGGGAGTTATGGAAGAAGAAGAGAGAAAGGTTGAGGGAAGAAGAAAAGGGAACGTTCTGCTAACAGGGTTACTGATGTAGCCCGTGTTACGGTCGTAACACCAAGCTGACGAGCGTAACGCTCTGAAAGGTGCGTGACGGTCGTGGGGGATGGATTACGATCGTGGCAGCTACAAATTTTGCAAATTTTTACAGAACAGAACACAATTACACAGAGTATATATTTTTATAGCAGGCAGAACATCTCAGGCATTCCAACATAAACACAACATTAATTTATTCAACATATAATCCAATATATATAATTCACAATAGAGTAGAAAACCATAAAACATTGTAAGCAGCATAATGATTGTAAGTTTAAAATTGAAAACAAACAATTGCATTAATTCAAATTGAGTAACTTGTTCTTTTTGACAGAAAATAAATGACTTGTAAATTGAAATGCAATAATTTAACAAAAAATTGAAACTACCTAGAAACAAAGCAGAATGGAAAAAATCTAAAAACTAAGAATTGAAAAACTGAAAACTGAAAAACTAAGAAACTAAAAACTGCTTCATCCAATCTTTTCTTTTAATATCTCTAAAGCTTGGGTGATGTTATAGAATTGCTCCACCGTGATGTCAGTTAAACCAATAAGATCCAAACGCATAGTCTTCAACTCATTCTTTATTCCATCAATGTCAGTTTTATAAGCATCCAAAGTGGTCAGAATGGTGTTTAATTGTGTAGTATGTTCTCCTTGGTTTATATCAGGGGCTACTTGTGCTTCGGCCATATTTGTAAAGTCATGGTAACCAGGAGGAGTTTCAGGATCTGTTTCGTTTTCGGACATGAAATTATTAGCAACAAAATATGATTGTGGTGTTTCTGGTGTCGAAGGATGGTCGGGTGGATTCAATTCGTACAACCAATTTTCACGGTTATGGACACTTACTCGGGCATGGTTCGGAAGGGTAAAAAGAGTAACAACTTTGTTTCTGATCAGGTAATCATAAGGTGCAGGGCCTAAATTTCCTATTATCATGTTGTTGAAACAGAAATCAATATTCATAGGCCTAATTGATCCAAATGGTGCACAGTTATTAAGTTGGTAACGAGGTCCAAGAGCATGTGCAATCATTGTAACTAATCCTCCCACATTGACAGGAACATTAGGGTCCTCACTAATGCGGGTAAAGGTCTTCATCAGGAGTGGGACAGCATTGACAGGGCGTCCTAGATTCATACAATAAAGTAGAGATAATTCATCCTTGGATACAGCATTTTGATTTTGTTCTTTTCCAAACAGAGTGTGGGCAAGAATCCTATGGAAATAATGGATGGCTGGGTTATGTATCTCATTGTTATCCATACTTTCTGGGTCAGGGTGATAGTTTCCGGTTAAAGTACCCCAGAAGTAATCCAGCTCAAAATCCAATAAATCGGCCTCAGGGGTAGTAAAAGCTAAGGGTCCGCTGGGGAATCCTAATAAAGCAGCTAAGTCCCTATGGTTATAGGTGAACTCAATACCAAAAAGTCTGAAGGTAATGATTCCTTTTCGGGCTCCGACACCGTGTTCAGGGATGTAAACTAGAGAACTCAAGAACTCAAGGGTAAGCTCTCGGTAAGTGATAAACCTATTTTTCAGGTGGGCTTTCTCCCATCCCAACTGGTTAAACATGTAGTAAACACTGTCAGTAATGCCTAAAGAGTCCATAGTGGGTTCATCATGATACAGGGTTAAACTGATGTCTCGCTGAGACAAAGCCTCAAATCTTCTTTGTTGGTTTCTACCTCTAAAGGTGGTTTCCATAAAGTTCTGTGGAGGAGCCATAGCAACAACAAAGCGGGGAAACAGAGTAGAGGAGAAAGTAAAGAGAAAAAGACTATTCAGAAATCCTGTGGCAAGTAAAATTGTTTTGAAATCAGCAGCAGTTTTATAGAAATTAAAACAAAAGAAAGAAAAATAAAATTTAAATAGGAAAAATGCAAAAACGAAAAGTATAATAAATAAATAAAAACAAACAAATAACAATTAACAAATAAGTGGGTTGCCTCCCACTAAGCGCTGTGTTTAACGTCATAAGCCTGACGAAATACCTAGTGAAAGATTAGTCGGGAGAAATAGGTGGCAGTTCTATGAGTGTAAGCTTATTCGTATAATCTCTATTATCTATACGATGATATTGTTTTAACCGCTGCCCATTTACAATAAACGGGGCGCTATTTCTATCCTTAATTTCTACCGCTCCGCTAGGAAAAACTCTTGTAATTTCGAAAGGACCGGACCATCTAGATTTAAGTTTTCCAGGGAAGAGTCTAAGTCTAGAATTAAATAAAAGTACAACATCTCCCACACTATATTCTTTCCGAGATAAACGCTGATCGTGCCATTTTTTAGTTCGTTCTTTGTATATTTTAGCGTTTTCGTAAGCGTCTAGTCTTAATTCTTCCAGTTCATGTAAATCGAGGATTCGTTTCTCGCCAGCAGCAGTGTAATTAATATTGAGTGTATTTATCGCCCAATAAGCTTTATGCTCTAATTCTACCGGGAGATGACATGATTTTCCGTAAACAAGTTTGAAAGGTGTAGTTCCGATAGGAGTCTTGTAAGCCGTCCTATAAGCCCATAAAGCTTCGTTAAGCTTGGATGACCAATCTTTTCGAGATATCGCGACAGTTTTTTCTAATATTTGTTTAATCTCTCTGTTCGAAACTTCGACTTGTCCGCTAGTTTGCGGATGATAAGGTGTTGCTACGCGGTGTTTCACTCCATATTTAGATAGTAATTTATCAAATATCTTCGAAATAAAATGAGATCCACCGTCACTGATAACAAGTCGGGGAAAACCAAAACGCGGGAAAATTATATTCTTGAAAAGCTTTATCACTACTCGTGTGTCATTTGTAGGAGAAGCTATTGCCTCGATCCATTTTGAAACGTAATCGACAGCGACGAGTATAAACTTGTTTCCAAAGGAAGATGGGAAAGGTCCCATAAAATCTATTCCCCAAACATCAAAGACTTCGCCTTCAAGTATTTCTTTCTGAGGCATTTCATCGCGTCTTGAGATATTACCGGTGCGTTGGCATCGATCACAGTTTTTAACAGCGACATGGACATCCTTCCATAGGTTAGGCCAGAAAAGGACGGCTTGGAGAATTTTGGCACACGTTTTAGAGGTGCTAGTATGTCTGCCATAAGGAGATGAATGACAATGGGAAATGACGTCTTCTATTTCTTCGTCGGGTATACACCGGCGGAAAATTCCATTAGGTCCTCGTTTAAATAAAAGTGGTTCGTCCCAATAGTAACTCTTGAGATCATGGAAGAATTTCTTTTTCTGTTGGTAAGTTAAGTCAGGTGGAAGCGCTCCGGCAGCTAAATAATTAACGATGTCAGCATACCAAGGCAATCCTATGGTCATGTCGATGGCTTCCACGACTTCTTTAGTTTTTGGTTTATTTAAATCCAATTGAGCTAGGCCGCTTATCATATGTGCTATCAGATGTTCATACGGAAAATCGTCGTTAATTGGCACTTGTTCGGGTTTTATACCTTCTAAACGGGATAAATGATCCGCTACGACGTTTTCGGTTCCTTTCTTATCTTTAATTTACAAGTCGAATTCTTGTAAAAGTAAGATCCATCGGAGGAGTCTGGGTTTTGCATCTTTCTTGGCAAGTAAATATCTGATAGCAGCGTGGCCCGTGTAAATGATGATTTTTGCTCCTACAAGGTAAGAACGGAATTTGTCAAGCGCGAAGACCACGGCTAAGAGTTCTTTTTCAGTGGTGGCGTAGTTCATCTGAGTTGAGTCTAGCGTTCTGCTGGCGTAGTAAATTGCGTGAAGTTTCTTATCTTTCCTTTGTCCAAGAATTGCGCCTACAGCGTAATCACTTGCATCGCACATGATTTCAAAAGGTACCCTCCAATCGGGCGGTTGCATGATTGGTGCAGAAATAAGCGCGGCTTTAAGGGTTTCAAAAGCTTTAAGACAATCGTCATCGAATATGAACTCAGCATCCTTCATTAATAGACCGGTAAGTGGTTTTGTAATTTTTGAGAAATCTTTAATAAAGCGTCGGTAAAAATCGGCGTGTCCTAGAAAACTTCGTATCTCTCAAACGGTCTTTGGTGGTTGAAGTTCTTTAATCACTTCTATCTTAGCTTTATCAACTTCAATTCCTTTATTAGAAATAACATGTCCAAGTACGATTCCTTCTCTGACCATGAAATGGCATTTTTCCCAGTTGAGCACAAGGTTTACTTTTACACATCGTTCTAAAACACTTTCTAAATTAGATAGACATCCTTCAAAGCTTTGTCCACACACAGAGAAGTCGTCCATAAACACTTCCATGATGTTGTCAATGAAATCTGCGAAGATGGCCATCATACATCGTTGGAAAGTTGCGGGAGCATTACATAATCCAAATGGCATTCGTCTGTACGCAAACGTTCCATAGGGACACGTGAATGTAGTCTTCTCTTGATCATCAGGGTGAATCGGAATTTGGAAAAATCCGGAATAACCGTCTAAATATCAGAAATAGGAGTGTTTGGCTAATCGTTCTAACATTTGATCAATAAAGGGTAAAGGAAAATGGTCTTTCCGAGTAGCTTTGTTCAGTTTTCGATAATCAATGCACACTCTGTGTCCACTAACTACTCTTTGTGTTATCGATTCGCCTTGTGCGTTTTTCACGACAGTGACACCTCCTTTCTTAGGTACGACATGCACTGGGCTAACCCATTTACTGTCGGAGATCGGGTATATAATTCCAGCTTCCATTAGCTTTTTGATTTCATCTCTGACTACAGTGCTTAGAATCGGATTGATTCTTCTTTGAGGTTCTCGAGAGGTTTTGCAATCCTCTTCTAATAGAATACGGTGCATACAAATTGAAGAACAAATTCCTTTTAAGTCTGATATGTTGTAACCTAACTCAGTAGGGTATTTCCTTAGAACGTCTAAAAGTTTCTGAGTTTCGAGCGTTCCTAAACTGGAATTCACTATTACAGGTCGAGTTTGTTCAGTATCAAGGAATTCGTATCGTAGATTTTTAGGTAGAACTTTCAATTCTAGTTTTGGTTTCTTGGAACATGGCATATTATCGGGTGTAAGTGCTAGACTTTCGCTTAGACGGTCATCTTTATATGGTTCTCGCCAATTGTCGTCTTCGAATATCAGAGGGGTTTCAATTTTCATTATTTCGGAATATGTGGTTTGTTCAACTTCCATCTCTCTCACGCACTCGTCTATAATATCGAGTAAATAACATGTGTCATTCATGGCGGGTGCTTGTAGAAATTGAGTGAGGATGAATTCCACTTTTTCCTCTCCGACTTCGAATGTTAATCTTCCCTTCTTGACATCAATTATAGCTCCAGTTGTGGCTAGGAATGGTCTTCCTAATATGATAGGGGTAACTGAGTCCTCGGTTATGTCCATGATGATGAAATCGGTAGGGATATAGAATTGACCTATTCTAACTGGAACGTTTTCCAGTATACCTACAGGGTATTTAACCGATCGGTCGGCTAATTGGACAGACATTTTCGTGGGTCTGAGTTCTCCCATCTCTAGATTTTTGCAGATAGATAAGGGCATGACACTAATGCTTGCTCCTAAGTCACGTAGAGCTTTGTCCATGACAAATTTTCCAATATTACAAGGTATAGAGAAACTACCTGGGTCTTTTAGCTTAGGAGGCATATTGTTTTGAATGATCGCGCTACACTCGGCAGTGAGTGTAACTATTTCGTTATCCTCTATCTTCTTCTTGTTGGATAGGATTTCCTTAAGAAATTTAGCGTACGAGGGCATCTGAGTGATGGCTTCTGTAAAAGGTATTGTTATATTGAGTTGTTTCAGAAGTTCAACGAATTTCTTGAACTGGCCCATCGTTTTGGAATTTGTAAGTCTCTGAGGATACGGGATTGGTGGTTTATAAGGTGGTGGAGGTACATAAGGCTTCTCTTGCTCCACTGCCTCTTGTGTTTCGCTTTCCTTTTCTTTTTCTTTAGGTTCATTGGCTTGTTCAGGAGGCTCGCTCTGCTTTTGGTGCATGGCTGGATTTTCTAGTCTCGGGTCAACAGGTCCGTCGAGTTCTTTTCCACTTCTCAGTATCACAGCATTAGCATGTCCTTTCGGGTTGGGCTGTGGTTGACCAGGAAAAATTCCAGCCGGTTCCGCAGTAGGTGCTTGTTGTTGAGCTACCTGTGAAATTTGCGTCTCAAGCATCTTGTTATGGGTGGCTAAAGCATCAACCTTGCTAGCTAATTGTTTTATCTGCTCATTAGTGTGTAAATTTTGATTCATAACGTCTTTATTAGTCTGAGCTTGGGAAGCAACGAAGTGTTCAATCATGATTTCTAGGTTAGATTTCCTAGGAGCATTAGGTCCATTACCAGGATGATTTGGGATAGCTTTTGGATAACCGGGTGGTGTGGCAGGAGCTTGTACAGGCACGTATAACGCGTTGTTACTTTTGTATGAAATGTTTGGATGATTTTTCCAGCCTGGGTTATAGGTATTGCTATAAGGGTTCCCTTGTACATAGTTTGCTTGTTCAGCTGGAACTCCTGTTAGAAGTGGGCATTCTGGAGCAAGATGTGATTGAAGACCACATAGATCGCAAGTTTGGACAACTGCAGCCACGGTAGCTGCAGGAGCAGTGGTAAGGTTTTCTAGCTTTTGGGTAAGAGCTTCCACTTTAGCATTGACTTGGTCCAGGATATTCACTTCAGACATTCCACCTTTGGTTTGGGATTTCTCCACATTAGCTCTTTCGCTTCCCCATTGATAGTGGTTCTGGGCCATACTTTCGATAAGTTGATTTGCTTCGGCATATGGTTTATCCATCAGTGCGCCACCAGCAGCGGCGTCTATAGTCATTCTTGTGTTATACAACAGACCGTTATAAAACGTATGAATGATTAGCCATTCTTCTAAACCATGATGAGGACAGAGTCTAATCATATCCTTGTAACGTTCCCATGCTTCGAAAAGTGATTCGTTATCTTTTTGTCTAAAACCGTTGATGTTAGCTCTAAGCATAGCAGTTTTTCTTGGTGGGAAATATCTAGCCAAGAAGACTTTTTTCAATTCATCCCATGTGGTGATTGAATTTGAAGGAAGGGATTGGAGCCAGGCTCGGGCTCTGTCTCTTAAAGAAAAAGGAAA
The DNA here is from genome assembly GCA_948472305.1 of Vicia faba. Classification (NCBI taxonomy): domain Eukaryota; kingdom Viridiplantae; phylum Streptophyta; class Magnoliopsida; order Fabales; family Fabaceae; genus Vicia; species Vicia faba. The sequence goes on from OX451739.1 coordinate 1,303,514,435, forward strand.
TAGGTGCAATTGTATCGCCTAGGGGTTTACACCATTCACTTTTACAGTGTCTGCGTACTGCACAAACACTGACAGATGTAGGTTAGGGTCGTCAGTAGGAGATCCAGAAAATTGGTTCTGCTGAACGGCGGATAGAAGCGAAGGTTTCAGCTCGAAATCATTTCGAGCGATAGCAGGGGCGGCAATGCTGTTGTGAGGCTCCGCTTGCGAAGGAACTGCGTAGTCCTTAAGAGTGCGAGGCGAATTTGGTACGTCAGCCATTGTCGATTCTTCGGTAGATTCTGATAACGGGATATCAGGAATTTTAGTCGGAGGAAGATTATTGAGAGATCGGTATTCTTGAATTCGGCGTCTTAATCTTAAGTAATGCTCGATATCATTAATTTGTAAATGCAAAGGCTCGTTTTGAGAACGAGTGTTTGGCATACAACAGAGGGAAATATAAAAAGTTGCCTTAGTCTAGACAGCGTTGTTTTCAGATTACACTAGTGACTAAACTAAAGTCCCCGGCAACGGCGCCAAAAACTTGATGTGTCTGCGATCGACTTAATGTCTGATGGTATCTTAACTGCAAGCGCATAGCCTATCGCGGTAGTAATAAAAGATTGTCGAATCCACAGGGACTTTGTAATCACTCTAGTGTTGTAAAACAGGTTAGTTTAGCTAAGGCGGAAATTGTCACGTTTGGTTTTGGGAAGGTTAAGGAAGGTAAACTAATTGATTTTAAGGTAATTATAACATGAAATGGTCGGTATGCAATAGAGTCGACCTAAAGTATCTAATCGGACCTAGGCATATAAGGATGGTCAACTTGGTTTATCTGTAGAATTAATCAGTTTAAAAACCCTCAACTCACACTTTCATGGTCTTATCTCGGATTATACGTCTAAAGCCCTATACCTACTTTCGCTAGCCTATAAGTGTTTAGAAGTATTTTTTTGGAAACTTAATTAATTCTAATTTGGTTTAAAGCGCTTTCACTGTATTTAAATCAAATGCCTAACTTTAGCTATCCGGTTAAAAACCTCACACTTTCGTGGTCTCGATCTAACCTATTTACTCTTCTTACTTTCGTAACAAAGGTTTTATTTTTAAGCATAAAAAGTTATAACCAGAGTTAAGTTGATTAAAGTTTTAGCCTAAGTTTGATCAGATGCTTAATGTCTCTTACTATCCCATACCGACGCTGAAGGTTTAGCTAGCCATGGAAATTATAATGAACGTACGGGAAATAAAAACAAACAAATATAAATTGGACATTATAAATAATAAATTAAACTTGCATTAATTAATTAAAAGGTATGTAATACAATTGCAAAATAGAAACCTGAAAATAAAGCTGATACTTCAATCCCTCTTCCACAAATCGGAAACTCGGACTTGGTATCGGTAATATGACAAATTCTGAGGCTTGAATAATAAATCCTAAACTATAATAATAATTTCCTGATGTTGGAAATTATTATTTGGGCAATGAAATTAAAAGAACGGAAATAAACGAATGCAGAAAAATAACAACTGAAGGAATAATGGTTTTGATTTCGGCAGAGCTTCCGCACAAGTAAACTGTAAAATGCTCTCTGTACCTCTAACGTTGAATGTTGAGGTATTTATAGAGGAATGAATTTGGCAGTTGGCTTGAAGACTTGTCACGAAGCTTTCCTTAAAAATCTCCATAAATGTAGGAACGTGGGTAGTTGGCTGGAGAGAAATCAGGAGTTTGAAAACTCCTTCTGTTTTGCTTTGCCATGATCTGCACTTTCAAATAACTGGTATGCGCATTACGGTCGTCACTGAGGCGTTACGAGCAGGTTTGGTGTTTCTCCGTCTTACGGTCGTGGCATATGTGTTACGGTCGTAACACGCTTCATGATGGCTTACGGTCGTGGCAGATGTGTTACGACCGTCACAGCTACAAAATCTGTAATTCTTGACAGATTTATCTTTTTCTTCTATTCTTTTGATGCTTTCTTGCATTGTTTCATGTTTTCTTCTGTTTTGAGCTGAGTTATGAATACCTGCAAAAAGTAATGACAAACTCGAAATATTCGGGAGTTAATCGGGTCAAAATGATACAGAACGGGTAAATTTCATGGAAAATAAACGATACAATTTCGTGTTATCAAATTCCCCCATACTTAAACCTTTGCTTGTCCTCAAGCAAAATAATCAATTAAAAATATCGGACAAGTTTTTATAAACGCACATAACTAGTATACCTTTCGTTTTCAAATAATTACAAGAAATCCTAAGTTAGTTCGGCCGAGAAAATCGAATGAAACAACAACGATACGTAAATGACACAAGAAACAAGCTAGTCGACGACTATCCATTTTAAACGAAACGTCCAATTATACCGTTATAATTCAACTCAAGGTTTCTCGTTCATATTTCACCCGGTTTCGTTCTTGCGCAATCACATTAAGCCCATTATCCTTGCACGCACGTAGTGGAATAGCCGGTTAGTGGTTCTGATCAAAACACGACGGTTTCTGGCACAATTATGTGGCAACCTCTTTTATCCAATTGCAAGATGCGGGGGATCAAACCGTAGTTTGCCCTACCGAGTTCAGTACAAGATGCTTCTGAACCACCTAGACAATGGATTCTCATGTTACTTAGTAGAAGCTTTTGCATCTGTTGGATTAAACGATCGGGTGAGGATCGCCCAATTTAATTGGTGCAATACCTATTTCCTTAAAGCATGTAACATTCTTTTTAAATCAATTTGCAAGATCATCCACTTATGTTCATCGACTTTCCACGTGGTTTGTGTTAAGACTGGTGCCGACTGCTAATATAATCTACTAGGGGCTAATTTAAGACTTAAAACTCAAAGTATCGGTATAACGAAAATGGAGACGATTCGCGTAAGCAGGGAGTCGAAGGTGTCATAATCGTATAGTTCTCGTTGGATCGCTCTCGGCCTTCTAACTAAGATTTCAGTTAAAGTAGGTAACTAACGGTTATGCGAATATAAAAGGCGAAAAATTTTGGTATGGCTAAATAAAACGGGGAGAAAATGAAATAACGAAATATAACTGAAATAGAAATGAAATTACTCGTTCTGAAATTAAGAATGCAGTGCTCCTCCCACACTATATCAAACATTGTCTCAATGTTATGATATAATGGCGAGGTTAAATGAAAAATACATCAGAAAAACAAGGAAAACAACAAGAAAAGGAAAAACTACTGGCGACCACGGCGGCTTCGGGTTCGTGACCTTCTGAAAGGAGTAGCTTCAGAGTCAGTGATCGGGGGTCCAAGAGATGTAACATCCATCCTTAAAGCATTAAGCTCGCTTAGCACTTCATCAAGCCTTTCATTCGTCGAGCGTTGACCACTCAAGATTTGGGCATTTTGCGCGAGTAAGGCGTCGAAATGCTCCTGATGCTTTCTTTCAAGAGCTACAACCATCTGATTTTGCTGATGGAGGGCTCTAAGGACGTCCTCCATAGTAAACGGAGGTGGTGCAGAAGAGGACGACTCAGGAATGTCAGGCACGGGAACAGCTCGATCCAGTTCTTCCTGCATCTCATCAGCGGGGCCGACATGAGGTTCTTCTTGAGCAGCAGCAGGGCCTTCAGGGTCTTCAAGGTTAAATAGCCAGTTGGCTCGGTTCTGAGGGTCGATTCGGTCCCTGCAAGGCAAAACAATGTTAGTGTAAACTCGGTTCTGTATCACTGGATGGAATTTTCCGTCGTCCCGCTCGTGGATGAGGTGGGCTGATTTGCAATGATCCAAAGTAAGCAGGACCGGTGGTCGGGATGGCAGATGAGCAAGGGTGTCACCATGGTTTAGTGCTAAAGCAAGAGAAGTGACAAGCCCTCCGAAATAGAAAGGTTTTCCACCTCTGGTGCAGATGGAGTGAATATGGGCCAGGAGGAAAGGTGTGGCATTAATTTTCTGACCCGAGAATGCACAATGCATGAAAAATAGCTCCTTGGAGTTAAGCTTGTGGTTACTATCCCTTGCAAAGATGGTGTTGGATAAGATGCGGTGGAAGTAGCGAATGGCGGGGTTGTGGATTTGGGTAGCATTGAGGTGATCGTATGAGTTAGCCCGATTATTGGTCAAGCTATGCCAAAGGTTGAAGGATTCCTCATGAAAGGTGTCAGGCACACGTAGGTGAGCGCCTTCATCAGTACAGAAGTCTAGTAGGCGACCGAATGCATTCTAAGAGAAATCGTATTCGGTGCTGAAAATGCGGAACCTTGCCACACCGGTAAGTTGATTTCTTGGGCCATTTGGAGTGACGTAGCAAAATGAACTGAGGAACTCAAGGGTGAGATTCTCGTACGTTGGTTGGGGCTGGCTACATAAGGTCCAAAGGTTGACATTTTGTAGGAGGTGTTGGACACTTTCAAGTAACCCGAGGTCTCGGAGGCAGTCAATGTCGACGAACCTCGTGGGATGGATGCCTCGGCGTTGGAACTTCAGGAACCGCGTGCGCTGAGTTTCACCTGTGTCGCCATCGCGTAGGGTAATGCCAGGAATGGGTTGGAGATTGTTCGCCATTTGCATGCAAGAGTGTTTGAGTGAGAATGGTTGTGGTTGGTGAATGACAGAATGAGAAGATGATACGGGTAATGGATGTATATATAGTGGAAGGAGATAGTGGGAAGTTTGAAAATTGATAGGGATTAGTGGTGGGTTGAATGGGGTTAATGGGTAGTTAATGGAGGAAGTGGGATGGTTGGGGAGTTATGGAAGAAGAAGAGAGAAAGGTTGAGGGAAGAAGAAAAGGGAACGTTCTGCTAACAGGGTTACTGATGTAGCCCGTGTTACGGTCGTAACACCAAGCTGACGAGCGTAACGCTCTGAAAGGCGCGTGACGGTCGTGGGGGATGGTTTACGATCGTGGCAGCTACAAATTTTGCAAATTTTTACAGAACATAACACAATTACACAGAGTATATATTTTTATAGCAGGCAGAACATCTCAGGCATTCCAACATAAACACAACATTAATTTATTCAACATATAATCCAATATATATAATTCGCAATAGAGTAGAAAACCATAAAACATTGTAAGCAGCATAATGATTGTAAGTTTAAAATTGAAAACAAACAATTGCATTAATTTAAATTGAGTAACTTATTCTTTTTGACAGAAAATAAATGACTTGTAAATTGAAATGCAGTAATTTAACAAAAAATTGAAACTACCTAGAAACAAAGCACAATGGAAAAAAATCTAAAAACTAAGAATTGAAAAACTGAAAACTGAAAAACTAAGAAACTAAAATCTGCTTTATCCAATCTTTTCTTTTAATATCTCTAAAGCTTGGGTGATGTTATAGAATTGCTCCACCGTGATGTCAGTTAAACCAATAAGATCCAAACGCATAGTCTTCAACTCATTCTTTATTCCATCAATGTCAGTTTTATAAGCATCCAAAGTGGTCAGAATGGTGTTTAATTGTGTAGTATGTTCTCCTTGGTTTATATCAGGGGCTACTTGTGCTTCGGCCATATTTGTAAAGTCATGGTAACCAGGAGGAGTTTCAGGATCTGTTTCGTTTTCGGACATGAAATTATTAGCAACAAAATATGATTGTGGTGTTTCTGGTGTCGAAGGATGGTCGGGTGGATTCAATTCGTACAACCAATTTTCACGGTTATGGACACTTACTCGGGCATGGTTCGGAAGGGTAAAAAGAGTAACAACTTCGTTTCTGATCAGGTAATCATAAGGTGCAGGGCCTAAATTTCCTATTATCATGTTATTGAAACAGAAATCAATATTCATAGGCCTAATTGATCCAAATGGTGCACAATTATTAAGTTGGTAACGAGGTCCAAGAGCATGTGCAATCATTGTAACTAATCCTCCCACACTGACAGGAACATTAGGGTCCTCACTAATGCGGGTAAAGGTCTTCATCAGGAGTGGGACAGCATTGACAGGGCGTCCTAGATTCATACAATAAAGCAGAGATAATTCATCCTTGGATACATCATTTTGATTTTGTTCTTTTCCAAATAGAGTATGGGCAAGAATCCTATGGAAATAACGGATGGTTGGGTTATGTATCTCATTGTTATCCGTACTTTCTGGGTCAGGGTGATAGTTTCCGGTTAAAGTACCCCAGAAGTAATCCAGCTCAAAATCCAATAAATCGGCCTCAGGGATAGTAAAAGCTAAGGGTCCGCTGGGGAATCCTAATAAAGCAGCTAAGTCCCTATGGTTATAGGTGAACTCAATACCAAAAAGTCTGAAGGTAATGATTCCTTTTCGGGCTCCGACACCGTGTTCAGGGATGTAAACTAGAGAACTCAAGAACTCAAGGGTAAGCTCTCGGTAAGTGATAAACCTATTTTTCAGGTGGGCTTTCTCCCATCCCAACTGGTTAAACATGCAGTAAACACTGTCAGTAATGCCTAAAGAGTCCATAGTGGGTTCATCATGATACAGGGTTACACTGATGTCTCGCTGAGACAAAGCCTCAAATCTTCTTCGTTGGTTTCTACCTCTAAAGGTGGTTTCCATAAAGTTCTGTGGAGGAGCCATAGCAAAAACAAAGCGGGGAAACAGAGTAGAGGAGAAAGTAAAGAGAAAAAGACTATTCAGAAATCCTGTGGCAAGTAAAATTGTTTTGAAATCAGCAGCAGTTTTATAGAAATTAAAACAAAAGAAAGAAAAATAAAATTTAAATAGGAAAAATGCAAAACCGAAAAGTATAATAAATAAATAAAAACAAACAAATAACAATTAACAAATAAGTGGGTTGCCTCCCACTAAGCGCTGTGTTTAACGTCATAAGCCTGAAGAAATACCTAGTGAAAGATTAGTCGGGAGAAATAGGTGGCAGTTCACTGACGATGAACTACCAACATTCACTGAGGGTAGCAAAAAGATAACAAACACCGACGTTCACTGCCGATGTCCTACCAACTTTCACTGAAGGTAGAAAGAGAATATCATATCACCGCTGTTCACTGGCGATGAACTACCAAAGTTCACTGAGGGTAGAAAAAAGATAACAAGTTTCCCCAAGATTTTTGCATTTCACCTAGGACGGGTCTCAACTTCTTCTTTAGCCAAGGAACTCCGCCTGGAAAGGATAATATATAAGCTGTCTCAAATAAAGAGACTTCCACTTGCAAAGATTTCGCGACGAACTGTTTCTGTGATATTGAAAGTCTTGCCATCCGTTGGCGTGATCTGACGACAAACTGCGAACTATTCACTCATAGATGAGATAGCAAAAAGTTACGTCGACTTTTACGGGGAAGTACACGTTGCTCAAATAAAGAGACTTGCTACTTGCTGTTATGGAGGATTGCAAAAAGAAGCGACTTTCTGGGGATAGAAATACGACTTCCTGGGGAAATAGGTATGACTTCCTGGGGATATGCCATGATATTTCTGCTGAGGATATAAAGTCTTCTTGTGAAAAATAAATGCACGAACCAAAACTCAAAGCTTTAGGAAATCCAAAGTAAATAATATTGTCGTGGAACCTCAAATTCAAACCATAAATAAACTGGACTGAAACAGTCAACCCGAATACATCCTTTGAGAAATAAAATCAAGAGGGAAAACTAAATCCATCCAAACAAGGAGCTGTATCGGAAAGCTAAAGAAAAAATCTTCCACGAGGGATAACTCAATAGGGAAGTTAAAAGAATATACACTTTCTGCTTAAGACCAACACTCTATTAAAGAGAGGACAACGTCACTCTGCAAAACAGGGTAATATTTCAACAAAAATATTAACAAATGTCGATGAACAATGATATGCCAATTTTAGCTATGCATGATATATGTATGAATGTATGAGTGTTATCGTGCATATGCTGACGAAACAGATACACAACATTGGGAACAACCAGGCAAAACCGCCTCGGGCACTAACAACACTCGGCTAAACTTCATCGAAGATGATCATTCCAAGAAAAGTAAATGCCAGCTGAGAAAACAAAACCCACTGCCTGCTTTAACCCTACTGGGGAGAAACATAATCCGGAGGTAGACAAATCAAAGTGATAAAATAGTACAGATACATGAATAGAACATCCTTCTTCAGGCTTCACGAGGGAGACAAGTGTTTTTCAAAAGTAACATTCCTACTGGAGATTGCAAGACCAGTCTCAAGTAAAGCAGACTGACACCAAAACATCAAAACATTCACTAGGGAATTCAGGCCTACTTCACTAGCGAGGTTAACACCACATTCACAATACGTCCTTCACTTAGAGACCCCAGGGACCTGCGTTCTTCAAGAGCGGGTATGATACCAACTTCTCTGGAAAAAGAACTTCTATTAGGCCACACAAAAACTTCAATGGAGAAAATGCGAATTGAAACTTCACCTCACGAAAAATCAGAAAAGAGGAGAAACAAGTCCAAACTTGACCGAGGGTACCAGAATCATAGACCCAACACGGCGAAAACATCCCGAGTAAACCTTCCCGAGGGGAACAAAAACTACTCAATACAACTGGAGTTTGTCCATTCCTGGGATCACCATTTTTTTTGTCATTGTTTCATCACAAATCTCCAAGTAAGAGCAGATTGTAAAATCCTTTTTGAAAAATCAATTTTGTTATTTAATATTTTTTTTTTGCTTTGAAAGTTATTATCAATAATAAATGGAGTCTTTGCAAGCTAAATAAAATAAAGAATACGAAGAATTGGGTGAAAGCTCAAATTTCATTAATAGAATGGTAGTCTGCGAATGGTGAGACTCCATAGATGATTACAAAATTTGGAAAATGGTAATATATATATATATATATATATATATATATATATATATATATATATATATATATATATATATATATATATATATATATATATATATATATATATATATATATATATATATATATATGATATATAAAATGGAAAAGATACATTGAGATACAATGACCATTATCCCCTCTAACAACTTTTGAAATCCTGAGCAGTAGCTTCTGTTGAAGTATGGTGAAGATTCAAGAAGATTATTGCTTCAACGATCCGGTCTTGTCTGACGTAGTTACTTTCCAAGAAAATACCTAACTTTTGCCTAAGCTTCCCTTGCGGGTTTTCAACTTAGCGGGAAATTTATTCTGTTTAGGTCTCTAATTTTTGCCTAGACCGCCCTTTCGGGTTTTCGGCCTACCGAGACGCTTCTTTTTTTACTAAGCCTCCCTTTTGGGTTTTCAACTTAGCAAGTTGTTCTTTTTTTTCTTTAGGCGAAGTATTTCTTGACTGCGTCAGCATTCATGGGACGTGGGAACTCCTCACCATCCATAGTTTCAAGAATTAATGCACCGCCAGAGAAGGCTTTCTTGAAAAAATATGGGCCTTCAAAATTGGGAGTCCACTTGCCCCTAGAATCAGCGTTGAAAGACATGATCTTCCTGAGCACGAGGTCGCCTTCTCTGAATTCACGAGGTTTGACCTTTTTATCAAAATCTTTCTTCATTCTTTTCTGATATAACTTCCCATGACATAAAGCCGTCATCCTCTTCTCCTCAATCAAATTCAAGTGGTCAAACCTGTTCTGGGTCCATTCAGCCTCTATCAACTTGATTTCCATTATCACACGCAACGAGGGAATCTCTACCTCGACTGGGAGTACAACTTCCATCCCATACACTAGGGAGAACGGGGTGGCTCCTGTTGAAGTGCAGACAAATGTTCGATATCCATGTAGAGCAAAAGGGAGCATTTCGTGCCAATACTTATAAGTAACAACCCTTTTCTGGATAATTCTCTTGATATTCTTATTAGCAGCTTCAACAACACCATTCATCTTTGGCCTGTATGGAGATGAATTGTGATGGAAAATCTTGAATTCCTCACACAGTTCTGTCATCATCTTGTTGTTCAAATTCGAGCCATTGTCAGTTATGATTCTGCTCGGTACACCATACCGACATATAAGGTTATTCTTAATGAAGCGCACAACCACCTGCTTAGTAACATTGGCATATGAAGCAGCTTCCACCCATTTGGTGAAGTAATCAATTGCTACCAAGATGAAATGGTGTCCATTCGAAGCTTTGGGATCTATCATCCCAATCATGTCAATACCCCACATAGATAAAGGTCACGGGGAGGAAATCACATTGAGAAGTGTTGGAGGCACATGGACCTTGTCCGCATAAATTTGACATTTATGACACTTCTTTGCAAATTTGTAACAATCAAATTCCATTGTCAGCCAATAATAACGTTCCCTTAGCATCTTTTTAGCCATCGAATGTCCATTGGAATGAGTGCCAAATGAACCTTCATGAATCTCATGCATCAACATGTCTGCTTCGTGTCTATCCACGCATCTGAGCAAGACCATGTCATAATTTCTCTTGTACAACACATTTTCACTGAGGAAGAAACTGCCTGCCAATCTTCTCAATGTCTTTCTATCTTTCTTTGACACACCAATCGGGTACTCCCGAGTCTGAAGAAAATGCTTGATATCGTAATACCATGGTTTTTCATCTGCTACCTCCTTTGCTGTAAACACATGAGCGGGCCTATCCAGTCGTCGAACCGTAATTCGGGGTATATCATTCCAAGTATTCACTTGGTACATAGAAGCCAGAGTTTCCAGATCATCCGCCATCTGATTTTCATCTCTAGGAATGTGATGGAATTCAAATTTATTGAAGAATGGTAATAATCTTCTAGCATAATCTTTGTAAGGGATCAAGCCGGGGTGACGAGTATCCCATTCTCCTTTAATCTGATTTATTACCAAAGCTAAATCATCATACACATCTAAAATTTTAATTCTGAGATCAATAGCTTCTTCGAGACCCATGATGCAAGCCTCTTATTCTGCCATATTGTTAGTACAATCGAATGTTAACCTTGCAGTAAAAGGAATGTGCGATCCATGAGGAGTGATAATCACAACACCAATTCCTTTACCATAAGCACTCACAGCTCCATCAAATATCATACTCCAATGAGATTCAGTGTCAGGACCGTCCTCAGGCAATGGTTCATCATAATCTTTCACTTTCAGGAACATCACATCCTCATCGGGGAATTCATATTCTACAGACTGGTGATCCTCCACTGGTTGGTGAGCAAGATAATCTGCCAACACACTACTTTTAATAGCCTTTTGAGTTCGGTATTCGATATCATATTCAGATAACAACATCTTCCAGCGGGCAATTCTCCTAGTAAGAGCAGGCTTTTCAAAAATGTACTTGATTAGATCCATTTTGGAGATCAACCAAGTAGTGTGATTCAACATATACTACCGCAAACACTTTGCCGCCCATGCCAAAGCACAACATGTTTTTCCAGCATGGAATACCGTGACTCACAATCAGTGAATTTTTTACTGAGATAATAAATGGTGAACTCTTTCTTCTCTGTTTCATCATGTTGTCCCATAATACAACCCATGGATTTATCTAACACTGTCAGATACATAATCAACGGTCTTCCTTCTACGGGAGGGAGTAAGATAGGAGGTTCAAGCAGATATTCCTTAATACTTTCAAATGCCCTTTGGCAGTCATCTGTCCACAAACAACCTTGATCTTTCTTTAACAACTTAAAGATCAGTTTACATGTTGCAGTCATGCGGGAAATGAATATGGAAATATAATTTAAACGCCTGAGGAAACCTCTGACTTGCTTTTCAGTTCTTGGTGCCGACATTTCTTGAATTGCTTTGAATTTATCAGGGTCAACTTCAATTCCTTTATGGCTAACAATGAAACCCAACAATTTCCCTGATCGAACACCGAAGGTGCATTTATTTAGATTCAAGTGGAGACGATACTTCCTCAAACGCTGAAACAACTTCAACAAATCTTCTATATGCCCTTCTTCAGTCTGGGATTTGGAAATCATATCATCAACATATACTTCAATTTCCTTGTGTATCAGATTATGGAATAGGGTTGTCATAGACCTCTGATACGTCAGACCAGCGTTCTTCAACCCGAAGGGCATCACTCTGTAACAGAATGTTCCCCATGGTGTGATAAACGTTGTTTTTTCCATGTCCTCTAGAGCCATTCTTATTTGATTATACCCAGAAAATCCGTCCATGAACGAGAATACTTTGAATTTTGTTGTGCTATCCACTAACATATTAATGTGTGGCAATGGAAAATCATCTTTTGGACTAGCTTTATTTAGATCTCTGTAATCTACGCACATACGGACTTTTCCGTCTTTTTTCGATACTGGGACAATATTGGAAATCCATTAAGGATACACTGACTTCACAAGAAAACCAGCATTAATCTGCTGTAGAACCTCCTCTTTAATTTTTACTGCCATATCTGGGTGAGTTCTTCTCAACTTCTGTTTGATTGGCAGACATTCTGGCTTCAACGGCCAACAGTGCTCAACGATATCTGTATCTAGACCGGGCATATTTTGGTAATACCAAGCAAAACTATCCACATACTCTTTCAACAGCTCAATCAACCTTCTCTTCACATCGGGATGCAACAATGCTCCAATCTTGACTTCCTTTGGATCTTCTTCTGAACCCAAATTGATTAATTCCAATGGATCTTTACATGGCTGAATGGTATTTTCCTCGAGCTCAAGCAACCGTGAGACCTCTTCTAGAATCTCATCATAGTCTTCTTCTTCAACCCCATACACATGACATTCAAAGTTGGGAGAGGATGCAGGGTCATTGTATTCAACAGGTTTTTTAATTAATCTGTACATATGATTTATGATTGCTTTTAGAAACTGACACATATAACAAGTGATCATGCAGATTGAATTTCAGTTATTATTTATTTTGAAAGTTTTTTTTATGATTACCATTTTCCAAGAAAAAGCAGAAAATAAATACATAATTCGGGAAGCAAAGACAACTTTTATTATTGATCTTAAAAGTCACAGCAAACAGATAAGCCCTACAACATTAATACTTCCACCTTGGGCAGAGTGAAAGCTTTTTTCCAAAAGAATATTAACAAATCAAATTACTTTGAAACATGTCTGCAAGAGGGAACATCAATGGTGATCCAGTTATGAACCCTAACTCCGTGCGTCACATATTTCAGCATTTCCTGCTCTGCTTCATCTTCCACAATGGCGTTAATCCTGGAAACAGTCAGATGAAGATAGCCCCCGCTACGGAAAATGTATTGATACCTGCCTACGACAGACTTCGGCTTCATGTCCTTCCCTTTGTCATTCTTCAAAGAGAACCCCAAGCCAGTTCTTTTCTTGTTCACAGGTGGATCCACAATTCGTCCCCAAACTTCACTATGACCATTACGCATAACCTGCTGTGCATCCTTCACCAAAACCATGGAATTCTCATTTCCTCTTATGTTGTCAATGGATAAGGCTTGGAACTGGGTTCCAACAGTAGCTTCATCCGCTTCTACAATGCTGAAATATGACAAATGAGATATCAACAATGCATGTTCCCCATTTATGATTGCTACTTTCCCTTCACGTACAAACTTTAGCTTCTGGTGTAAAGTTGAAGTGACAACCCCTGCCTCATGAATCCACGGTCGTCCTAGAAAACAACTATAAGCGGGAACAATGTCCATGACCTGGAAAGTTATCTGAAACAAATGTGATCCTATATGGATAGGTAAGTCCACTTCACCAATGACAGATTTCCTTGACCCATCAAATGCTTTCACAATGATGCCACTAGGGCGCATAGGCGTTCCTTGATATTTCAACTTCATGAGAGTACTCCTCGGTATAACATTCAACGCGGATCCATTATCAATCAGCACATTGGATAGTGAATCCTTCTTGCAGTTCATGGAGATGTGGAGGGCCAGGTTGTGATTCCTCCCTTCATCTGGTAATTCATCATCGTAGAAACTCAGGTTATTACATGAAGTAATGTTTCCTATTATGCTGCTGAATTGATCTATTGGCATATCACTCTCCACAAAAGCTTGGTCCAGTACCCTCATCAAGGATTCTTGTTGTACCCCAAAATTTTCCCTCCCATATTTCTCAAAAAATTTCAAGTGAGATCCTCAAATTGCTCAAGGAAGTCCAAGGGTTGACCAGACAAACTCTCTCCTAAGGCAGTCTACCTCAAATTAGGGTTTCATGTTGCATCAAGATATTTGAGTCCAAGAGATCCCAAATGCCCACCATTGTCCTAATATGTTATCAAGATCATCCATGTCAAGTTTCAAGCCTTGCAGAGGAAGTTTGCTCAGTCAATTGCTCAAAGGCCTGAAAATCGACTGTGCTAGGGCAAAAGTCAAGTGTGGCCCACATACAATCAAACTTCAATATTTTTGGTCAACATACTCATTTTAAAGTATTATTAATCATTTGATCAATGGTTGATCATGATTCATCAAGGATTTCTCACAACTCATCAAAACCCAAAAGTTGCTAAATTAGGGTTTTGCAGGAAAAGTCAGCTCAACTTTAACCAAGCATAACTTTCTCATACTTTATCAAGAATGACCAATCCAAAGCTCATTTTGAAGAGGATGCAATGAGCTACAATTAATCTTCATCTCCCAAGTTCAAAATATGCACTCATAAGAAGTTATGAATTTGGACATTATAGGTCATTTTGAAAAGTCAACAAAAACACCTTTTTTGTCAAAGCTTCATACATGAACGTGGAAGGCTCAATTGAGATGAGACTAAGGTTTGCTTATAGGACATCTCAAGCTTTCTAAAAAGTCCAAGAACATATTCAAAGAGTCAAAATTGAGGAATTTATGCATTGGTGAAGTTGACCTTTTTTGTAAAATTGCCAAAAGTCAAAAGTGCCTCAAATTGCAATTTTTGTCAAATGGGCCCAACGTTTCACGCTTGTTTTGAGTTTGTAACATGGTCCACGAGCCCTAACTCTTCCCACTTGCCTTTATTTTACTTTTACCTTTTATTTTGTTTTTTTATTTCAATTAAATAAATTTAAATCAAAATAAATCATGGAAATATCCAAATCATTCAAACCTTAAGATTTTGTGCATATTTCAGGTCCCTTGTACAGCTAGAAAGAGAATCAAATCGTGTAAGGCATGGTTGTGCATAAAAAGGTTGATTTTTGGCCTATTTTGGAAAAATCTTCATGAGAATCAAATCTTGATCAATGACAATAATTGACAAAGATTGAAGGCATATTTGTAACCCTAATTCGATCCTTGGTATATAGTGGACAATTGTAGATCAAAAACACAAGGTTTTGAGGCGTGGAGAGGAAGAACAAAACTTGAAAATACTCAAGAAAAGTGGTGACTTAATTTCATACTTCCAAGCATTTTCAAGACCCCCAAGCCATCTCATTCGCTTCCTGGGAGTGCAAGGAAGCTATACCAATCAAGAGCAAGCGTTCTCGTGCCCAGAATCCGATTCCACGACCCCCACGGTTTGCCCTTATTTCCAAAATCGAATATATTAATTATTGCATCTTTATCATGTTTCAATAGCATATCTCTAATCCCTAACGTGTTTGCAAGCTCATGGTGACAATTAATTGCATTTTTATTGGCTATATTGAAATCCACCATTGCTAGGGTTTTCTGTTGCGTTTTGGGATCTTTTTATACAGGCAAAATTGGTGCACAAGAAGGGCACCATGAGGCTCAGCAGGGCAAGACGAATTGGTCCACAACATTAGAATTTATTTATCGTGCCTGTATGTGATTTTGAAATGTGATGGGGTTATAGCTACAGACATTTGTCCGTAGGTAAAAGTCATTGGACCTTTTAGCAGTAGAGAAAGGTTAGGGACGATGGCGTGGCAACCCCTGATTGTTTCGTTTGAATTTGTGCGCGGATAATGTTTGTTTTGAGTGTTCTCCATATTATTAATTATTATTATTTGACATACAACAAACGCGCTTGGTACAGTTGGCAACAAGGTGATGGTTTGAAGCCTGGGGACCCCTGGGTTCGATCCCAGGCCGCAACACAAATGCTATTTTCTTATTTTCTTATTACAGATCCAATACACATTTGGTCCAAGCGTCCACCATACGCCTTTAACACTTAGCTAGCCAGATGTCCATGCGCTGGATCCAAAGGTCATCATCTGAAGGTCTACCAAGGTCCCTAGTCAAAGTGCAGCGCTGGATCCAGGAAGTCAGTGTGGGTCAATAGGTTCTTGGGCCCAGAAGTTGCTAATGAGACCCCCTCAATTGCTAGTAAACAGGCCCAATACTCTTTTTCTTTTATATTTTCTCTTTTATTTAATTCATTTAATTTATTTTTACTAACACAAAAAATTAATTCTTTTTCTCATAAAAATCAATCTTTTTCATCAAATTAGATTTAGGTTTTATTTTTTATCAAAAATTAATTTAATTAGTTTATTTAATTTTAGGTTAGTTTTAATTCTTTGTAAATAAATTAAAATAAACTAGAAACTAGGTTTTTTTTTTGTTTAAATCCATTTTCTATTTTTCTTTTCTCAAAAAATAACCAAAACACAAAAATAGGTCAAATATAATTAATTTTCTTAATTTAATTTACTTATTAATTAGGTTTGTATTTATTTAATTTAAAACCTTATTTTCTTAAAATAAAATAATCAAAAACAACCAAAAAATAATTCTTCTTATAATTAGGTTAGACGGGGTCAAAACCCTAGTTTTCTTTCGTTCTCGATTCATCGCGCGTTTATGTATTTTTTACAATATTGATGTAATTGCTCATGGGATATAATAGATTAATTAGGACCTTTCTTTTTTCGTTTATTTATCGTTTTGACGGGTTTTTGGCTATGTAATTAATCTCACCCGAAGCCTTGTAATAGCGTAGCTTTATTTTCGGTATTTTAATTTCCGCAAATATTAACTGTTAGATGTATGATAATAGAGTTGCATGACAAGAATGTATGATAATTTTAAAACAGTTAGAAAACCCTAAATGTGCAAAGATAATAACTTGAAATTGAATCACTCGCACATGCGCACTCCTAGGGTATACTCTCACTTCGGTTGCCTTCGGTAAACGATCATTAAGTATAGGGTATTTTAGTGGTCGCTCTCTTGTCTAAACAAAGATCAAAAGTCCCGTTCGGAAATGTTGCCTCAGAAAGGTTGCCTCAGAAATGTTGCCTCGAATATGATCTTAAGACACTAGGGTTCTTACTAAGACGTCCTAACATTGCTTTAGTGATTGTACGTCCCTTTCGAATTGACCCTTACAACTCCAACGACGGTGCTACCTACTCACTAATAGTGGGATAGCACTGTCTAAAGGAAACAAGAACAGAAACATTCTTTTTTCGAGTAGGTAGATGCTAGTAGGTACTTGCTCAAAACAAACTTTTTCACACTTACACTCTTTTCAAAAAAAGTTTTCAAAAACATTTCGTAACACTCTTGAAGACAGAAGCAAGGGTTAAATCGAAGTAAAACAAAAACTTTTCAAATCACACAAACACAGAAGCAATTTTTAAATGATGAGCAAGTACCTAAGATCCCGTAGAAAACTACGGATAGAAAGGGTGCTAACACCTTCCCTTTCTATAATCTACCCCCCGTACTCAGAAAATCTCGAAAAAGGAATTTTTTGTGCTTTTTTTCCTTTCCTTGTTGGATAAAATAAAAGTCGGTGGCGACTCTTGCTTACCGCGACATTTTGCAAACACAAACACAAAATACAAACCAGCATTTTCCTAAAACAGTCCGGTTCTGCCACCGTATCACAATTCTCTATGAGCAGAGGAGTTCATCAATAAAGCTAAGATATATATTTTTGAAGGAGTCTGCAGTAACTGATCTACAATTCTGTAGTCGCCCATCTTAATTATATTCAAAATATCATCCACTTCTTTCTCTAACGTAGCTCCACTAGTCTCACCCATAGCCTTCTTAGGTTCATCATTCTCAGCAACTTTCTTTCCAGCATCAACATCTCTTCGAACAACTGGCGCTAACACACAACCTCTACGGGTCACCCTTCTATTTTCAGCTATATTTCCAACATCAGACATTGGCTAGATGGGAACTTCCACTCCATCTTCTAAGATTGTAGCGTTGTATTTTTAAGGCACGACCTTATTTTATTTATAGGGGATAGGACCCGACAAACTAATCACCAATGGGGTAACAACTGGCTTGCTATGATACTCAACTTCAAAATGGGCGGGTGCACCAAAACAAGGTACAATGACATTTACCCCTTCTTCAACACAATCAGTCATTAATAAGTCATTTTTGAAAAACAAATCTTCGCCTGAAGAGAAATACTCATCTGCGGAGGCATACTCTTCGTCTGACTCTTCTTCCATTAAACAAACCTCAACCATATCAACTTCATGGTAATCATACCTTTGACCTGTGATCTTGATAGTTCCATTGTCTAACAACAACTAAACACCCTTCTTCACGATTGAACATCCTCGGGGGTCTTGACAACAAACTAGGCAAGATCCATATTGGTGTTCCACCTGACCCACCGTATGGCAGAAGGTAGCGTGCAACTGTACGAGGTCCTCATTCATATACTCCACATTAAAAATTCTGAATTCACCGGGACATCCAGAAACCATGTTCACTTCCTCTTCATACTCTGCCCTAGGCCTGATTATATGGATTAGGCCCTCATCCATCATCTCCTATAAATCAACCTTTATCTTATCGCAACCCTGTATGTTTGTACTACAAATAGCACAACCGGAATGGTCATGCGTATAGTATCTAAATTCACAAAATCAGATCAAAGGAGAATAGGAGACTCGTCACATTGGATTAATTCCCTACAAAGATTATGCAAGAAGATTATTACACTTCTTCAATGAAGTTTAATTCCATCATATTCCCAGAGATAAGAATCAGATGGAAGATGCTTTAGCCACTTTGGCTTCTATGTACCAAGTGAATTCTTGGAAGGATGTACCTCAGATTATAATTCGGCGTCTTCATAGACCGGTTCATGTGTTTGCCACAGAGGGGACGCCAGATGAAAAACCTTGGTATTATGATATCAAGCACTTCCTCCAAACTCAGGAATATCCGGTCGGTGTGTCAAATAAAGATAAAAAGACATTGAGAAGGTTGGAAGGTAGCTTTTTCCTCAATAAAGATGTGTTATACAAGAGAAATTATGACATGGTCTTGCTCAGATGCGTGGATAGACACGAAGCGGACATGGTAATGCATAAGATTCATGAAGGCTCCTTTGGTACCCATGACAATGGACATTTGATGGAAAAGAAGACGCTTAGGGCAGGTTACTATTGGCTAACAATGGAATTTGATTGTTACTAATTTGTGAAGAAGTGCCATAAGTGTAAGATTTATGTTGACAATATCCATGTGCCTCTAACGCTTCTTAATTTTATTTCTTCCCCATGGCTTTTTTCTATGTGGGGTATTGATATAATTTGAATGATTGAACCCAAGGTGTCCAATGGACATCGTTTCATCTTAGTGGCAATTGACTACTTCACTAAGTGGCTGGAAGCAACTTCTTATGCTAATTTCACCAAGCAGGTGGTAGTACGTTTTATCAAGAACAATCTTATATGTCAGTATGGTGTACCAAGTAGGATTATAAAGAACAATCTTCCATGTGCAGAAATACCATTCGAGTCAACTTCATGCAGATACCTGCTCAACTCAGAGAGTTAGTCTCAAAAGTTCCTGATACTTCTTCATTCGTTAGAAGACATGGTCAGCTCCTTAGTTTGGTCACTTCAAAGTTGGATGAGCAGATGATGAGCGTGCTTTTCCAGTTTTTCGATCCGGTGCATCATTGTTTTACCTTCCCGAATTATCAGCTAATCCCCACTTTGGAGGAGTTTTCTTACTTACTGGGTATATCCATCCTCGAGCAGACACCCTTCACAGGTTTGGAGGAGACTCCTAGGCCAGAGGATATTGCTTCAGCCTTACATCTAAAAAGGGCTGATGTAGTATCCAACTGGGAGACACGGAGCGGGGTTAAAGGTTTCTTGGCCAAGTTTCTGATGGATCAAGCTCAACAGTTCTGGGATAACTTAGATTTTCAAGCTTTTGAAGACATCTTGGCTCTCCTCATCTATGGTTTGGTTCTTTTCCAGAATCCAGATTCCTTCATAGATGTGAATGCGGTCAAGATCTTCTTGTCTCGCAATCCTGAGCCTACTCTTCTGGGTGATATCATACATGCCCTCTATACTCGTATTGTGCAAAGAAGAGGAACCCTCATGTGTTGCATGCCACTGCTGGCGAGGTGGTTTATTTCGCACCTCCCCAAGTCTGTATTGAATAACGAGGAAGGTTTAGGTTGGGCTTACAGGATAATGTTCCTTGCCCATACAAACATTCTTTGGAGTTCTAAGGTTATGGAGGATACTGCTATCATTGATCGATGTGGAGGATACCCTAATGTTCCGTTGCTTGGAATTAGAGGAGGAATAAACTATAGTCCTTGCTTGGCTTTGCGACAGTTTGGTCGTGCTCGGAGAGACGGTCCTCATGAGCTACTTCTCACAGATATTGCCTTTTACTACAAGAAGGACATTGACGAGCATCGCCAAAGGTTTATACGGGCCTGGGGCATGGTGAACAGGTCTGACCCTCACGAGCTAGGACTGAAGACTTCTCTCCCTATGAAACCTTATCTCCAGTGGGTCCGAGCTCGTGCTCAGAAGCTTGGGATGCCTTATGAAGTTGTGCTTCCAGTGATTGTGGAGCCTACCAATGAAGAGGGTGTGCCTTATACGATCCTTTATCCCTACATGCCTACTGATCTTGGGGAATTGAAGAGATCCTGGATTCAGTTGAAGGAAGAGAGGGATACCTACCAGGAGAAGTATCATGAGCAAGAAAGGAAGATCTTAAAGCTCACGAGGCAACTTGAGAATGAAAGGACAATCAATGATTATGTCAGCACGAAGGAGAAATGACCATGGGATTTCTGACATCTTTTATTGTTTCTAGTTTAGATTTGCTTTTCAGTTATTTCTTTGTAAACGCCTTAAAAGGCATTGTTAAACATTTTACAAATTTAATCTAATAAAGTTTGTTTGTTTCTTAGTTTACAAATTTGAATCTCCCAAAGTCTTTGAAATCATTTCAGATGCATTCCATTATCATGCACATCATTACAGGTACCATTACAGGTTTCTCATCTTCTTTGCTGTTTATTTCAGCATAAAATGTCTTCTAAAATACCTACCGATCAGGCTATCAAAGCTCTTCAGGAACATAATGCCCAATTCCAAGAGATGTTCTTGAACTTGGATAAAGGGCAAGAAGATTTGAAGACTCTCATCCTGAAGGAGAAGAAGAAGAAGAAGAAGAAGAAGAAGGTGGTTCTTCTGAATATGGGTCATAGATTTGGGAATAGGTTGCGACAGGAAGCTGATCTGTCTGATAGGAATCTGTGGGTACATTTCTTTCAAGACAGACTGTGGGTACGTCAGGAAAATCCAACCCTACACTGCTGATAGGAATCTGTGGGTACATTTATTTCAAGACAGTCTGTCAGGGACTCAGCTTGAATGGTTTTATCAATTGGAAGGAGCTAATGTCCGCAACTGGGAGGACCTTGCTGCTGCTTTCTACAAGCAGTACCAGTATAACACTGACCTTGCTCCCACTCGTACTCAGCTCCAGGGTATGTCCATGGGTGCAGGCGAAGGCTTTAAAGACTATGCTCAGAAGTGGAGAGATCTGGCTAGAAGAGTCCAACCCCCTCTGTCTGATAGGGAGTTGGTTGATATGTTTCTAGGGACATTGTCTGGTCCGTTTTTCAATCATTTGATCGGTAGTTCATCATCTGGGTTTATTGAATTAATTATGACTGGTGAGAGAGTAGAAGCTGGTATCAGAAGTGGTAAGATACAAAAGGATGCGTCATCAAGTGCAGTAAAGTAAGCTTTCACCGGTAAGAAAGAAGCCAGTTTAGTTTACAGTTTGAGGAGCTAATATCGACCTGAACGCTGTCAAGCAGTGAATGCGGTAGTAATATCAAGACCCACTATTGCCCCTCAATGCAATGGTCAGCAAAGAATGGAGAGGGCGCAAAGACAGTACACTCGGCTTAATATGACCTTGTCATAAATTCTACCACAATTATTGAAGACCAACCCGGTAACTCTGAGGGAAGCCCCGAAGAATCCCAGCACAACATCTCTGCTGTATAATCCGAACACCCACTGTTCCTATCACTCCGATAGCCCGGGTCATGATACGAAAAATTGCTGGGCTTTGAAGAATAAGGTGTAAGATTTGATTGAAGCTAAAGAGATTGAGTTTGACGCTCCAGAGAAACCCAATGTTATAACTGCTCCCATGCCCAAGCATGACTCGGGAGTGAATGCAATTGATGCTAATGAAGAAGAGTCAGATATCGACAATTGGATTTACCCGACTACCAACGGTGGCTTGAACAACTGGACGGTGAAGGACTTCATGCCCGTTTCTTTTATTACACAGTAATTGACTTTTGTTTTGAGATTTGTAACAGACAATTTGAAACTTTACGGCCCGGTGCCTTGCCCGAGGCACCTTGGCTTTGTTTGTGAGGGCTTATTATTTGTCATTTTCATATATCATCAATAAAGCATTGGACATTTTCTTGCATTACAAATCTTGCGCTCCTTGTTTTTCCTTTCTATCTCGCACTATATGAAACATCTATTATATTACACACACTCACATATCATAATGCAGATCCACATCCACTATGGATCCCATTGATAACGACTCTGCTACTGCCAGTTATGACTTTGAAAATCCGATCAACCAAGTCGAGGACGAAGGTGAGGATGATTGTGAAGTGCCTGGGGAACTTGCTAAACTGTTACTATAGGAAGAGAGGGCTATACAGCCTCATGAAGAGCCAGTGGAATTAGTGAATCTGGATACAGAGGAAGACAAGAAAGAAGTCAAGGTAGGTACAAATCTAGAGCCTAGCGTCAAGCAACGGTTGATACAGATGCTACGTGACTATGTTGAGATCTTCGCTTGGTCTTATGAAGATATTCCTGGTTTAGACACTGACATTGTGGTACACCGTCTGCCAACTAAAGAAGACTGTCCTCCGATAAAGCAGAAAGTTCGTCGTATGCACCCTGAGATGTCTGAGAAAATAAAAGCTGAGGTCATGAAATAGTTTGACGCTGGATTTCTAGCAGTTACTTCTTACCCACAGTGGGTTGTTAACGTTGTTCCTATGCCTAAGAAGGATGGTAAGGTGCGGATGTGCATGGACTATAGAGATCTGAACAGGGCGAGTCCCAAAGATGATTTCCCACTTCCACACATCGATGTTCTGGTCGACAACACCACGCGGTATAAGGTCTTCTCCTTTATGGATGGTTTTTCTGGTTACAATCAGATTAAGATGGCTCCCGAGGACATGGAGAAGATAACCTTCGTTATGCAGTGGGGCACCTTCTGTTACAAAGTAATGCCTTTCGGGTTGAAGAATGTTGGGGAAACGTATTAGTGCGCCATGGTCGCTTTGTTCCGTGACATGATTCACCATGAGATTGAGGTTTACATTGATAACATGATCGCAAGGTCCCAGACTGAGGAAGAGCACCTTGACCATCTCCAGAAACTGTTCGACAGGTTGAAGATGTACAAGCTGAGGTTAAACCCGAACAAGTGCACCTTTGGGGTGAGGTCTGGTAAGCTGCTGGGTTTCATCGTTAGTGATAAAGGTATTCAAGTGGATCCTGCAAAGGTGAAGGCTATACAGGAGATGCCAGATCCCCGAACAGAAAAGGAAGTAAGAGGCTTTTTGGTACGTCTGAATTACATTGCTCGATTCATTTCACATATGACTGCTACTTGTGAGCCAATCTTCAAGCTGCTGAAGAAAGATCAAGTGGTAAAATGGAATGATGAATGTCAGAACACTTTCGAAAGGATTAAGGAGTACCTCCAAGAGCCACCTATTATGATGCCTCCAGTTGAAGGAAGACCTTTGATTTTATATTTGACAGTGCTGGATAATTCAATGGGGTGTGTGATAGGGCAGCATGACGAGTCTGGCCGAAAAGAGCACGTTATTTACTACCTTAGCAAAAAGTTTAACGAATGCGAGACCCGATACTCGTTGCTTGAGAAAACTTGTTGCGCTTTAGCATGGGCTGCTCGCCGGCTGAGACAGTATATGTTGACTCACACCAGCTTATTGATGTCAAAGATGGACCCAATCAAGTATATCTTCGACAAGCCTGCCTTGTCCGAAAGAATAGCAAGATGGAAGATGATCTTAACTGAGTATGACATCCAATACACAACCTAAAAAGCAATCAAGGGGAGTGTGTTGGCGGATCATTTGGCACATCAGGCCGTGGATGATTACCAATCCATGAATTTCGAATTCCCGGATGAGAACATCATGTTGGTGACCGACTATGAAGAACCTGGACCGGATGAAGGATCCCGATGGTCTATGTATTTTGATGGAGCCTCAAACGCGTTGGGTAATGGTATTGGCGCTATAATCATATCTCCTGAGGGCTGTCATACTCTGTTCACCGCCCGATTATGTTTTAAGTGCACCAAAAATATGGCAAAGTATGAAGCGTGCATCATGGGCCTTCGAGCAGCCATTGACCTAAGGATTAAGTTCTTGAGTGTATTCGGAGATTCCGCTCTAGTGATCAGTCAGATCAAAGGCGAGTGGGATACGAAACACCCAAATCTTATTCCTTACAAGGAGTATGTACTAACATTGCTTCCACACTTCGAGGAGATAACCTTCGAACATTTCCCCAGAGAGGAGAATCAGTTAGCAGATGCGCTAGCTACCATGTCTTCTATGTTCAAAGTCAGGTGGGACAATGAAGCTCCCCAGATTACCATTGAGAGGATTGACGAAACCGCACATTGTTGTGATATTGAGACTGAAGGGGTAGCAGATAAACCCTGGTTTCACGAGGTAAAGAGGTATCTTGAGGCTCAGGAATACCCTGAGGGTGCATCTGTTAATGACAAGAAGTTTCTGAGGAGGTTCGCTGCGAAGTTCTTCACAAGTAATGATATCCTTTACAAGCGTAACCATGATTCAACCTTACTGCGATGTGTGGACAAGAACGAGGCAGAAAGGATCATGGCAGAGTTACATGAAGGTACTTTCAGAACTCATTCCAATGGACATACCATGGCAAAGAAAATCCTATGGGCAGGATATTATTGGTTTACTATGGAAGCCGATTGTTATTAGCATTCTCGGACCTGTCATAAGTGCCAAGTCTATGCTGATAAGGTGCATGTACCTCCAGTTCCTCTGAATGTTTTGACAGCTCCTTGGCCTTTTGCAATGTGGCGCATTGATATGATTGGCGAGATCAGACCTACTGCGTCTAACGGGAATCGTTTCATTCTGGTAGCAATTGATTATTTCACGAAGTGGGTTGAAGCAGCTTCCTTTTCTATAGTAACCAAGAACGTAGTGGTGCGGTTTATCCGACACAATCTGATATGTAAATACGGTGTACCAGAGAGGATCATTACAGACAACGTTACAAATCTCAACAATACAATGATCACCGAGCTCTGCAAACAGTTTAAGATACAGCATCACAACTCTTCTCCTTACCGGCCGAAGATGAATGGGGCTGTTGAAGCGGCTAATAAAAACATCAAGAAGATTGTGCAGAAGATGATGGTGACGTACAAAGACTGGCATGAGATGTTACCATTTGCTCTTCATGGGTACCGTACCTCAGCACGGACGTCAACAGGGGCAATGCCCTACTCTCTGGTGTATGGCATGGAAGCAGTCTTACCCATAGAGGTCCAGATACCCTCTCTCCGGATTATGAAGGATGCAAGTTTGAGCGAGGACGATTGGATCCAGACCCAGCTTGATCAACTGAACTTAATCGACGAGAAGAGACTTACTGCAATTTCTCATGGTTAGACGTATCAAAAACGAATGATCAAGGCATTTAACAAGAAAGTCAGACGACAAGAGTATCAAGTCGTGGATCTGGTAATCAAACGCATCATACTGCCCCAAGGTGATCCCAGGGGCAAATAGACCCCCACGTACGAAGGGCCATTTGTGGTTAAGAACATTTTCTCGGGAGGAGCTATGATTCTAACCACCATGGATAGTGACGACCTTCCTCACCCCGTCAATGCATACATAGTGAAAAAATACTACGCATAACCAAAGCCCCGCTAGGTCGACTGGCCTAGGAAAAAATAAGGGCTTCCCGGCGAACCAAAAGGGTTCGGGAAAAAATAAGGGATGAAAATGAAAAAAAAAACTGTACACCAGGCAAGTCGAAAACCTGAAAAGGCGGCTTGGGCAAAAAAGGGTATCCTAGTGGACTGAAAACCCGAAAGGGCGGTCCAGGCAAAAATTAGGGATTAAAACGTAACACTACGTCTTATTGGATCATCTTGCAACCAGACCTCGGTATCTACTATCAAGCTTGCACAACGCCAATCAATCTAATCTACCTTCAACCAAGTAGCAAAGTGATGAGACGCTCGAAGATATAAAGGCAATAGCAGAGTTGGAACCCAGTGGGATTGTGCACATTGTTGTTTTTCTTTCTTTTACACAAGTTGTATAAATTCTATCTTTCGGTAACGTTCTCTTACTAGGACGTCAGCCTCTTGTACAAAAACGCCTATTACAGGCTAACTTCAAAAATCAATACAATTCGTTTCACAATAAATTTCAAAATTATTTTTCTTTTCCTGTTTTTTTTTGCAAGAACGTCCAATGATTCATTTTTGATATATGCATTTGAAAATAATGGTTGCTCATAAATATTTACATGCGAAACAAAAGACGATTACTCGTAATTCCAGAAACAGGGGCAAACAAGAAATGTCCAAACCTTACAGTTGCTCTATTCACCAGGTACAGGGATAGACCCAGCTGAAGAATATGACTAAAAATGCATACACTCCTCGTAGAGTAAAGGTATCTAAAAACATTGGTGTTAATTCTCCCTAAGCAGAGTTCATCTATCACCAACAATGGAAGACCATCCCCAGTGGAGTTTATCTCTTCCAAAAACAGAAACTTTATTCCTGACAAATTTTATCATCAAAAACGATAATTCATCCACAGTCGAGGTTATTTCTCCAAAACAGCGGACCTTCTGATAGAGTATCTCTTCCTCACAAAGTCCTTCTTTCACCAGTTTATTCTCCAGCAGAGTTATTCTCCCACCAATTTATTCTCAAGTCATCTTCGGCCGTTATCCCCAGCGAGCGAAACTCTTTATATTCTCCAGCAGCAGTCTGGGATTTATTTTCCCCAATTAGAGAACATCATAAAAACATTACACCTCCATACATCATGGCATGCATATACGCACCATACAGCACAATCTCATTAATTTTGAGAACATCATTGTCCAATACATTTCATGTATCATGGCATTACATACGACTAACTCTTTACCTTTCAGGAAAAGATATAATCAAATTCTCACAAAGTTCAAGCTATGAAGCCCGGGTACGACCGGATAGTATCTTGATCTCTCCATCATATTATGAAGCCCGGAGAACGACCGGATAATAGTAT
This sequence comes from Vicia faba, assembly GCA_948472305.1. Lineage (NCBI taxonomy): Eukaryota > Viridiplantae > Streptophyta > Magnoliopsida > Fabales > Fabaceae > Vicia > Vicia faba. The sequence continues at coordinate 1,303,541,826 of OX451739.1, forward strand.
CAAAATACTGCGAAGCCTGGATTACGACTAGATAGTGGCATCTTTTAAACAAGATATAAAGCCCGGATTCGACCGGATAATAGCTTAATCCCCAGCAAGTTATTGTGAAGCCTAGATTACGACCAGATAGCAATACAAGGACACCATAAAGCCTGGACTTGACCAGATAGTTGTATATCATAAACATAAGCTGTGAAGCCCGGAGTCGACTTGATAGCAGCTTAACAAGTTATTGTGAAGCCTGGATTACGACCAGATAACAATACAAGACACCATGAAGCCTGGACTCGACCAGATAATGGTAGAAGATGTTGTGAAGCCTGGGTTACGACCAGATAGCAGCTAAGGATACTACGAAGCCTGGATTACGATCAGATAGTGGTATATCTTTAATGCAAGTTATGAAGCCCGAATTCGACTGGATAATACCTTGATTTCCCCGAACACCATGAAGCCTAGATTCGACCAGATAATGGTATGATACATCGTGAAGCCTGGATTACGACCAGATAACGGTAAAAGAACACTGAAGCCTAGGATTACAACCAGATAATGGTAAGGGACACCATGAAGCTTGGATTTCGACCAAATAGCAGTTTACCCGGCCAATTACTATGAAGCCCAGAGTCGACCGGATATTAGTAGGCCTTAAAATAAAATGGAAGCCTGGATGCGACTGGATAACCACTTGATTTCTTCTGAAGCCTGGATTTCGACCAGATAAGAAGTGAGGTATTGTGAAGCCTGGATTCGACCATATAGCAGTACAAGACACCATGAAGACTGGATTCGACCAGATAATGGTATGAAACATCGTGAAGCCTAGATTACAACCAGATAGCGGTACAAGACTTTGCAAAGCTTGGATTTCGACCAAATAGCAGTGTACCTGGACAATTACTAAGAAGCCCGGAGTCGATCGGATATTAGTGTGCCCTAAATTCAAGTTAAAGCCCAGATGCAACCGGATAACAACTAAATTACTTCTGAAGCCTGGACTTCGACCAGATAAGAAGTGAGGTATTGTGAAGCCTGGATTCGACCAGATAGCTGTACAAGACACCATGAAGACTGGATTAGACTAGATAATGGTATGAAACATCGTGAAGCATGGATTACGACCAGATAGCGGTACAAGACATTGCGAAGCTTGGATTTCGACCAAATAGCAGTGTACCTGGACAATTACTAAGAAGCTCGGAGTTGACCGGATATTAGTGTGCCCTAAATTCAAGTTAAAGCTCGGATGCGACCGGATAACAACTGAATTACTTCTGAAGCCTAGATTTCGAACAGATAAGAAGTGAGGTATTATGAAGCCTGGATTCGACCAGATAGCAGTACAAGACACCATGAAGCCTGGATTCGACCAGATAATGGTATGAAACATCGTGAATCCTGGATTACGACCAGATAGCGGTACAAGACATTGTGAAGCTTGGAGTTCAACCAAATAGCAATTTTACCTGGACAATTACTAAGAAGCTTGGAGTCGAACAAATATTAGTGTGCCCTAAATTCAAGTTAAAGCCCGAATACGACCGGATAACAACTGAATTCCTTCTGAAGCCTGGATTACGACCAAATAAGAATTGAGAAATTGTGAAGCCTGGATTACGACCGGATAGCAAGTTTAATCTCCTCTCTCAGTAAGTCACTGTAAAACCTGGATTACGACCAGATAACAATCGATCTTATCACTATGAAGCCTGGACCACGACTAGATAGTAGTTCATTTTCACCTCTTCGACCAAGAGACGATTCCCCAGTAGAATAACGGACGACTGAAGCTCCTAAAATTCAACTTTTCTCAAGACAGAGACCAACATTCCCCAGTGGAATCCTCCTCAACAACAGGTATACAAGCTCTCACTATGGAATCTCTTATGCGATCGACACTTCTTCTGATGGCATCTTTAAGGCCATCTTCCGTCATCAATCTCCAAATGGCATCTTTAAGCCCATTCCCGACATCACAAGACAAGTACCACTTCATGCGAGTGCAAATTTCTAGGCACTCTAGTGTTCAATCATCTTCCACCTTCAGATCACGAAAGGCAGACAAGCCAATCTACATCCTCAGGTTTAAGAAGATTGAACAGGGGCAGCTGTTGTACCCCAAAATTTTCCCTCCCATATTTCTCAAAAAATTTCAAGTGAGATCCTCAAATTGCTCAAGGAAGTCCAAGGGTTGACCAGACAAACTCTCTCCTAAGGCAGTCTACCTCAAATTAGGGTTTCATGTTGCATCAAGATATTTGAGTCCAAGAGATCCAAAATTCCCACCATTGTCCTAATATGTTCTCAAGATCATCCATGTCAAGTTTCAAGCCTTGCAGAGGAAGTTTGCTCAATCAATTGCTCAAAGGCCTGAAAATCTACTATGCTAGGGCAAAAGTCAATTGTGGCCCACATACAATCAAACTTCAAGATTTTTGGTCAACATCCTCATTTTGAAGTATTATTCATAATTTGATCAAGGTTTGATCATGATTCATCAAGGATTTCTCACAACTCATCAAAACCCAAAAGTTGCTAAATTAGGGTTTTGTAGGAAAAGTCAACTCAACTTTGACCAAGCATAACTTTCTCATACTTTATCAAGAATGACCCATCCAAAGCTCATTTTTAAGAGGATGCAATGACCTACAATTCATCTTCAGCTCCCAAGTTCAAAATATGCACTCACAAGAAGTTATGAATTTGGACATTATAGGTCATTTTGAAAAGTCAACAAAAACACCTTTTTTGTCAAAGCTTCATACATGAACATGGAAGACTCAATTGAGATGAGACCAAAAGGGTTTCTTAGAGGACATCTCAAGATTTCTAAAAAGTCCAAGAAAATCTTCAAAGAGTCAAAGTTGAGGAAGTTATGCATTGGTGAAGTTGACCTTTTTTGCAAAATTGCCAAAAGTCAAAAGTGCCTCAAATTGCAATTTTTGTCAAATGAGCCCAACTTTTTGCACTTGTTTTGAGTTTGTAACATGGTCCACGAGCCCTAACTCTTCCCACTAGCCTTTATTTTATTTTTAACATTAATTTTGATTTTTTATTTCAATTAAATCAATTTAAATCAAAATAAATCATGGAAATATCCAAATCATTCAAACCTTAAGATTTTGTGCATATTTCAGGTCTCTTGTACAGCTAGCAAGAGAATCAAATCGTGTAAGGCATGGTTGTGCATAAAAAGATTGATTTTTGGCCTATTTTGGAAAAATCTTCATGAGAATCAAATCTTGATCAATGACCATAATTGACAAAGATTGAAGGCATATTTGTAACCCTAATTCGATCCTTGGTATATAGTGGACAATTGCAGATCAAAAACACAAGGTTTTGAGGCGTGGAGAGGAAGAACAAAACTTGAAAAAACTCAAGAAAAGTGGTGACTTGATTTCATACTTCCAAGCATTTTCAAGACCCCCAAGCCATCTCATTCGCTTCCTGGGAGTGCAAGGAAGCTATACCAATCAAGAGCAAGCGTTCTCGTGCCCAGAATCCGATTCCACGACCCCCACGATTTGCCCTTATTTCCAAAATCGAATGTATTAATTCTTGCATCTTTATCATGTTTCAATAGCATATTTCTAATCCCTAACGTGTTTGCAAGCTCATGGTGACAATTAATTGCATTTTTATTGGCTATATTGAAATCCACCATTGCTAGGGTTTTCTATTGCGTTTTGGGATCTTTTTATACAGGCAAAATTGGTTCACAAGAAGGGCACCATGATGCTCAGCAGGCCAAGACGAATTGGTCCACAACATTAGAATTCACTTATCGTGCCTGTATGTGATTTTGAAATGTGCAGGGGTTATAGCTACGGACATTTGTCCGTAGGTAAAAGTCATTGGACCTTTTAGCAACAGAGAGAGGTTAGGGACGATGGCGTGGCAACCCCTGATCGCTTCGTTTGAATTTGCACGCAGATAATGTTTGTTTTGAGTGTTTTCCATATTATTAATTATTATTATTTGACATACAACAAACGCGCTCGGTACAGTTGGCAACAAGGTGATGGTTTGAAGCCTGGGGACCTGGGTTCGATCCCAGGCCGCAACACAAATGCTATTTTCTTGTTTTCTTATTACAGATCCAGTACACCTTTGGTCCAAGCGTCCACCATATGCCTTCAACGCTTAGCTAGCCAGATGTCCATGCGCTGGATCCAAAGGTCATCATCTGAAGGTCTACCAAGGTCCCTAGTCAAAGTGTAGCGCTGGATCCAGGAAGTCAATGTGGGTCAATGGGTTCTTGGGCCCAGAATTTTCTAATGAGACCCCCTCAATTGGTAGTAAACAGGCCCAATACTCTTTTTCTTTTCTATTATATTTTGTCTTTTATTTAATTCATTTAATTTATTTTTACTAACACAAAAAAATTAATTCTTTTTCTCATAAAAATCAATCTTTTTCATCAAATTAGATTTAGGTTTTATTTTTTATCAAAAATTAATTTAATTAGTTTATTTAATTTTAGGTTAATTTTAATTCTTTGTAAATAAATTAAAATAAACTAGAAACTAGGTTTTTTTTTTTTGTTTAAATCCAATTTCTATTTTTCTTTTCTCAAAAAATAACCAAAATACAAAAATAGGTCAAATATAATTAATTTACTTATTAATTAGGTTTGTATTTATTTAATTTAAAACCTTATTTTCTTAAAATAAAATAATCAAAAACTACCAAAAAATAATTCTTCTTATAATTAGGTTAGACGGGGTCAAAACCCTAGTTTTCTTTCGTTCTCGATTCATCGCGCGTTTATGTATTTTTTACAATATTGATGTAATTGCTCATGGGATGTAATAGATTAATTAGGACCTTTCTTTTTTCGTTTATTTATCGTTTTGACGGGTTTTTGGCTATGTAATTAATCTCACCTGAAGCCTTGTAATAGCGTAGCTTTATTTTCAGCATTTTAATTTCCGCAAATATTAACTGTTAGATTTATGATAATAGGGTTGCATGACAAGAATGTATGATAATTTTAAAATAATTAGCAAACCCTAAATATGCAAAGATAATAACTTGAAATTGAATCACTCGCACATGCACACTCATAGGGTATACTCTCACTTCGGTTGCCTTCGGTAAATGATCATTAAGTATAGGGTATTTTAGTGGTCGCTCTCTTGTCTAAACAAAGATCAAAAGTCCCGTTCGGAAATGTTTCCTCGGAAAGTTTGCCTCGGAAATGTTGCCTCAAATATGATATTAAGACACTAGGGTTCTTACTAAGACATCCTAACATTGCTTTAGTGATTGTACGTCCCTTTCGAATTGACCCTTACAACTCCAACGACGATGCTACCTACTCACTAATAGTGGGATAGCGCTGTCTAAAGGAAACAAGAACAAAAACATTCTTTTTTCGAGTAGGTAGATTCTAGTAGGTACTTGCTCAAAACAAACTTTTTCACACTTACACTCTTTTCAAAAAAAGTTTTCAAAAACATTTCGTAACACTCTTGAAGACAGAAGCAAGGGTTAAATCGAAGTAAAACAAAAACTTTTCAAATCACACAAACACATAAACAATTTTTATATGATGAGAAAGTACCTAAGAGCCCGTAGAAAACTACGGATAGAAAAGGTGCTAACACCTTCCCTTTCTATAATCTATCCCCCGTACTCAGAAAATCTCGAAAAAGGAATTTTTTTGTGCTTTTTTCCTCTCCTTGTTGGATAAAATAAAAGTCGGTGGCGACTCTTGCTTACCGCGACATTTTGCGAACACAAACGCAAAACGCAAACCAGCATTTTCCTAAAACAGTCCGGTTCTGCCACTGTATCACAATTCTCTATGAGCAGAGGAGTTCATCAATAAAGCAAAGATAGATATTTTTGAAGGAGTCTACAGTAGCTGATCTATAATTCTGTAGTCACTCATCTTAATTATCTTCAAAATATCATCCACTTCTTTCTCTAACGTAGCTCCACTAGTCTCACCCGTAGCCTTCTTAGGTTCATCATTCTCAGCAACTTTCTTTCCAGCATCAACATCTCTTCGAACAACTGGCGCTAACAGACGACCGCTACGGGTCACCCTGCTATTTTCAGCTATATTTCTAACATCAGGCATTGGCTGGATGGGAATTTCCACTCCATCTTCTAATATTGTAGCGTTGTATTTGTAAGGCACGACCTTATCTGATTTATAGGGGATAGGACCCGGCAAACTACTCACCAATGGGGTAACAACTGGCTTGCTATGATACTCAACTTCAAAATGGGCGGGTGCACCAAAACAAGGCACAATGACGTTTACCCCTTCTTCAACACAATCAGTCATTAATAAGTCATTTCTTAAAAACAAATCTTCGTCTGAAGAGAAATACTCATCTGCGGAGGCATACTTTTCATCTGACTCTTCTTCCGTTAAACAAACCTCAACCATATCAACTTCATGGTAATCATCCCTTTGACCTGTGATCTTGATAGTTCCATTGTCTAACAACAACTAAACACCCTTCTTCATGATTGAACATCCTCGGGGGTCTTGACAACAAACTAGGCAAGATCCATATTGGTGTTCCACCTGACCCACCATAAGGCATAAGGTAGCGTGCAACTGTACGAGGTCCTCATTCATATACTCCACATTAAAAAATTTGAATTCACTGGGACATCCAGAAACCATGTTCACTTCCTCTTCGTACTCCGCCCTAGGATTGATTATATGGATTAGGCCCTCATACATCATCTCCTATAAATCAACCTTTATCTTATCGCAACCCTGTATGTTTATACTGCAAATAGCACAACCGGAATGATCATGCATATAGTATCTAAATTCACAAAATCAGATCAAAGGAGAATAGGAGACTCGTCACATTGGATTAATTCCCTACAAAGATTATGCAAGAAGATTATTACACTTCTTCAATGAAGTTTAATTCCATCATATTCCCAGAGATGAGAATCAGATGGCAGATGCTTTAGCCACTTCTGCTTCTATGTACCAAGTGAATTCTTGGAAGGATGTACCTCAGATTATAATTCGGCGTCTTCATAGACCGGTTCATATGTTTGCCACAGAGAGGACACCAGATGAAAAACCTTGGTATTATGATATCAAGCACTTCCTTCAAACTCAGGAATATTTTGTCGGTGTGTCAAATAAAGATAAAAAGACATTGAGAAGGTTGGAAGGTAGCTTTTTCCTCAGTAAAGATGTGTTATACAAGAGAAATTATGACATGGTCTTGCTCAGATGCGTGGATAGACACGAAGCGGACATGTTAATGCATAAGATTCATGAAGGTTCCTTTGGTACCCATGCCAATGGACATTTGATGGAAAAGAAGACGCTTAGGGCAGGTTACTATTGGCTGACAATGGAATCTGACTGTTACAAATTTGCGAAGAAGTGCCATAAGTGTAAGATTTATGTTGAAAATATCCATGTGCCTCTAACGCTTCTTAATTTTATTTCTTCCCCATGGCTTTTTTCTATGTGGGGTATTGATATGATTTGAATGATTGAACCCAAGGTGTCGAATGGACATCCTTTCATCTTAGTGACAATTGACTACTTCACTAAGTGGCTGGAAGCAACTTCTTATGCTAATTTCACCAAGCAGGTGGTAGTACATTTTATCAAGAACAATCTTATATGTCGGTATGGTGTACCAAGTAGGATTATCATTGATAACGGCTCAAATTTAAATAATAAGATAATGAGATAACAGTGTGAAGAATTCGAGATTTTCCATCACAACTCGTCTCCTTACATGCCTAAGATAAATGGGACTTTGAAGCTGCTAATAAAAACACTAAGAAGATTATCCAAAAGATGGTTGTTACCTATAAAGATTGGTTGAATATGCTCCATTTTTCTTTGCATGGGTATCGTTCATTCGTCCGTACTTCAACAGGGGCAACCCCATTCTCTTTTGTGTATGGTATGGAAGCAGTGCTCCCCATTGAGGTTGAGATTCTCTCTCTGCAGTAATAATGGAAACCAAGTTGTTAGAGGCACAATGGGTCCAGAACATGTTTGACCAGTTGAATTTAATAGAAGAAAAGAGAATGAAGGCCTTGTGTCACGGTCAGTTATATCAGAAAAGAATGAAGACCGATTTTGATAAGAAGGTTAAGTCTCGTAAATTCAGAGAATGTGACCTCATGCTCAGAAAGATCATGTCTTTTAACGCTGATTCTAGGGGCAAGTGGATTCCCAATTATGAAGGCCCATATGTTGTCAAGAAAGCCTTCTTCGGCGGTGCGTTGATTCTTGAAACTATGGATGGCGAGGAGTTCCGACGTCCCATGAATGCTGACGCAGTCAAGAAATACTTTGCTTAAAGAAATAAAAGAACAACTCGCTAAGTTGAAAACCCGAAAGGGCGGTTTAGGAAAAAAAGAGCGTCTCGGTAGGCTAAAAACTTGAAAGGGAGGTCTAAGAAAAAGTTAGAGACATAAACAAAATAAATTTTCCCGGTAGGTTGAGAACCCACAAGGGTAACCTAGGAAAAAGTTAGGGATTTCCTGGCAAGTAACTGCATCAGACAAGACTTGGTTATTGAAGCAACAGTCTTCTCGAATTCTCATCACATTTCAACTGAAGCCTATGCCCAGGAGTTCAAAGTTGTTAGGGAGAATAGTGGCCATTGTGTTTCAATGTTTCTTTTCCATGTATTTACCATTTTCAAAAACTTTTTAATCATCTATGAAGTCATTCCATTTGCGGACTACCACTCTATTAATAAAGTTTGAGCCTTTATCCAATTCTTTGTAGTTCTTATTTTATTCTATCTACAAAAATTTCATTTATTATTGATAGTAATTGTCAAAAAAAAAGATTTAATAATAAAAACATGTTTTCGAAAAGAATTTGAAAATTACTTTTTACTTTAATTTCTATTATTCAAGCGGGACAAAAGTAGTGGTTCAAGGAATAGACGAACTCCAAAGTTTTGAAAAGATTCTCCAAGAAGTATTCCTGGGTTACTCTTTCTTATATGCGCATAGTCCATATGTGATTGTTCCTTGGATAGTTGGATTTCATACCAGTTAATATGTGGTGTTGGTTTGGGTGGTTTGATACCTATATCCCATATTCCCTAGTTAGATCTCGATGCAGATTTCTCTAGTTGAGTGTGATTCTTTCCCCAGCTGGGTTGTGATCAAGTGGAGATTGTAAAGTTATGAAGCCTTTTCTAATTTGTTGGAGTCCTTATCCCTTGGTGTTGAGAATTGATGAATAATCTCTTGCAGAGCATTACTCCTTCCAGTATGACATTGTTGTTGTTGTGTACTCCCCAAGTAGCCAGACAAGGGCAGTATATGTTCTAAGAAGTGTTGAAACAACTATCAACATTTTGGGTTTTCTCTCACCGTGTGTTGAGTTTGATTTAAAATCCCCATAATTTTTATTTCTTGTTGTGATGTTAACTTCTTAACTCTCTAGATGAATTAAGGATTATGTTTCCCTTTTAAATTTGAATATCCCCATAAAGTTTCTATGACTTCCCAAAGAAGTTTGCGCAACCACTACTCTTCATATTGAAGAATGTATTTGGGCTCCCCTAGACGATGTGGCGTTGTCTTCCCTAGTGAAGTCAGTACAACACCCCCATTGAAGTCTAGATGATGTGGCATTGTCTTCCCTAGCGAAGTTTGTATGATATTCCCCGATGAAGCCTGGATAAGTGTATTATATCCCTGTAATTGTATTGGTTTATTGCTATTAGATTTTTGCTTTGATTATTTTCAAGCTATGTTTATTCACATTGAATTTAAGCCTTGAAGTAGGACTTTTTTTCCCTAAGTTGGTGCTTACTCTCTTGTGGAATCTTCATCGTGGATGTGATTTAGCCGAGTGTTGTCCTTACCCGAGTTTGTTTTGTATGGTTATCCCCAGTGCAGTATGTATGTCTTGTCAGCATATAGATGACAACATTCATATATTCATACGTTCATACATACATCATGCATAGCTGAATCAAAATTCATTGTTCATTTGCATTCATTGATGTTTATGTTGATATTTTATTCTCGTTGCAGAGTTGTGTTATCCTCTCTCCAATAGAGTGATAACCTTAAGCAGAAAGTATATATCCTTTCAATTTCCCAACTGAGTTATCCCTTGTGGAAGAGTTTTGTTTTATCCTTCCTACCCAGCTCATTATCTGGATGGAATTTGATCCCCATTTGAGTTTATTCCTTATTGGGTGGTGTCTTGGTTGACTGTTTCACTCCAGTTTGTTTCTGGTTTGAATTTTTGGTCCACGACAGTAATATTATTTTGATCCTTATAGGTTGTGAGCCCTGGATTGAGAATGTGCATTTATTTTTCATATAAAGGCTTTATCTCCTCAGCAGGAATGTGTTGGTATTTCCCCAGGAAATCAAAATTCATTTCCCAGCAGTGTTATTGCAATCCTTCTCATAACAACAAGTGGCAGTCTCTTTGTTTGAGCACCCTGTACTTCCCCAGTAAGTCTGTTAATGCCAAAGAAGATATTTTTACTACGACAAATGGTAGTCTCTATGTTACGGGAGATAGTTTGTTATTGAGATTTCCTGCACTTCGATGATAAAGACAGTTTGTTGAAAGATCCTTACAGCAGTTCTTACCCTTTTCAAGTGATATATTGATCAAAGAAGAAATTATTACCGTTCTTGGAGAAATCCAGAAGTTGGTAAAATTTGTTACCTTTCCAGGAGAAATGCCTCGGTTAAAGAAGAAGTTGAGACCCGTTCTAGGTGGAATACCAGAATTTTAGGAAACTTGTTATTATTCTACCTTCATCCCTGAGTTGGTAGTTCACCATCATTTATTATTTGGTATTTACCTCTTCCTCCTCATTGGACTTTACCCCAATAGAGTTGAGTTTTTTCCAGCCATAAGCGCTAAGGTCAATCATATTTTCCCAGCCAGAAGTGATGATGTCAATCTTTTGTTCCCAGCCATAATTGCTTATGTCAACCCTTTGTTCCCATCCGTAAGTGTTGATGTCAAACCTTTGTTCCCAGTCATAAGTACTGATGTCAAACCTTTGTTCCCAGTCATAAGTACTGATGTCAACCCTTTGTTCCTAGTCATAAGTATTGGTGTCAATCCTTTGATTCCAGTCATAAGTACTGATGTCAGCAATTTATTCTCAATTATAAGTAATGATGTCAATCCTTAGTTACCAATCATAAGTACTGATGTTAATCGTTTGTTCCCAGTGGAGTTTATTTTTTTCTCCAACGGAGTTAAGTTATTTCCCTAGTCGAGTCGGTGACTCTTTTTAATGGTTACCTCTTTGTTAGCTTGTTACTTGTATTGCTAAGAATTTCTGTTGTTGAAATCTTATTATGATTTGAATTCTGTAATCGTGATTTTGGTTTTGCCTATTTATAGTCATCCCCAGGATTGTGTCGTTCCCCAGTAATCTATTTGCTTGATTGAACTCTCTTCATTAGGCTGCATGTTTTATTTTTTTTACCTCCAAGTGGTGTTCTGTGTCATCTACGGAGTTGGTCGTTTGCATTCATAATCATAAACATTGCATGGAATCTTAGGGCCAAAAATAGGATTTTTTTTTTGTATTTAAGTATCTTCAATCACGTCGAGACGAAGATTTTAACCTTTATATCTCTAGATAGAAGACACTTAAATAAGGGCATCTGTTATACCCCAAATTTTCCCCCTAAGATCTCTCATTATCTCACATTATCAATACATCAAGATCACACATTAGGGTTGACTCTCCCTTATAGTTCATCCTATCTTTAAGTTTTATATTGAAGGATCACCAAGCACCTTAATTGTATATCTTGTACATGTGTTTTTTAGGTGGGTTAATTTTTAACTGACATCAAAATATTTATATATGTTTCTTTAGATGTTTATATTGTAGGTGATGATATAATTGCATCCATCTCACCATATAACCTAGGGTTTTGAGGGGTAGTCCTCAGTAAAATGGTTGTTCAATGAAATCCAAGAGTTTGAGACTCAAGGCTATGTCTATGATATCAAAGTTTTTTTTTGTTCAAAGGGCTCTCTCACTTTATTCAGGTCATGTTTTCCTCAAGGTTGGTGGTGGTATTCATCAAGAAGATTCATAGGTTCATTATTTATTTCCATGCCTTCTTCAACCAGTTTCATTGAGACTTAAGCTCCATCTTTGAGTGTGCTTCAAGATAACATCATTTCAAGGCCTAATGTGATCCATCATGTTTTATTTTTCCAAGAAAGTTCAAAATATTCAAGGTTGATTCAACAAGTTTTACCTAATTGAGAAAGTGTTTGATTCAGTGATCACAAGTGCATAACTCTCTCAATTTTCAATATTTTTAGTTGGTTATTTTTGCTATGGGTTCTTATCATCATCTACAATAACTTCTCTCACATGATTAGATCCAATTGTGCAAGAAAAATCATCAAAAGTTGAAAGGGGTCCCAAGTCATTTTGACACTCTCTGAGCTAGGGTTTGTTGACTTCCAAGAACCATATCTTGCTCATTATTTGAGATTTTTGATTGATTCTAAAGCCATGACTCTCTTTTAAGAGTTCTTAGAAACTTATCTTCAAGGATCTAAGGCTAATTTTGAATGGAGGACCATTTAAGTTTGAAGAAGATTACAAGTCCCTTTGAAAATCTTTTAAATCTTAGGGTTTGACTTCAAATGATCATAACTTGATCATCTTTTATCTTCTTGAGCTCATTCTTTTTCTACAATAATCTTTTATATGTCTACTACAACTTCGTTTCAAGGTGCTAGGCTTGGAAATGCTTGGAAAGTTGTTTAAGAATTGAAAAGATTATAGGTCTTTTGTGAATTTCCCCAAATTTGTTCATCATCTTCCAAAGACCATAACTCTTTCATTTTTATGATTTTTGAATGATCTCAATTCCACGATTAAATTTGAAGAGTCTACTTCATTTCATCTTCAAGGATCAAGATCAAATTTTGAGTGGAAGGGCATGTAACTTTAAAGAACATTATAGGTCATTTTGAGTTCCATACTTAGAAAATTTCTAAGTATCAAGAATCTGTGTGTTTTTCCCAATTTCAAAGATGAATAACTTTTAGTTCAAGCACCCAAATACTACCGTTATTGTCATGTTGTAAAGCTGGTTGTGATATCTTTTTTATGCCAAAAGAATGGGACCATGAAGCCTCTTACATTGTGTGCCCCATGCTCTTGAAAATGCTTCCATGAAACTGAGTTTTTGCTTGAAGTCGGACTTGGTTTTGATTTATTTGGCTTCTAATCACAAAATTGGTGTGCGTTTAATGTTTAATCATGATAAACTAAGTTTAATGAAGTGTTTAGCATATTAAAACGCAGCATGTAAGTGAGTTTTGACCATGTGCAAGTCACACTTTTTGCAATCATCGGGCTAGCTTGGTTAGCATGATTTACTCACAATTCCTCTAAATTTTCATCACCATTCATTCTCCTACAAATAGAGGACCTCACTCCTCTCATTTGGACAAGCTTGAGCAGCCAAAATCATCCTGCCAAACTCTCTCCATAGCTCACATTTTTGAGTTTTGGAATTCATCCTTTCCTTATTTTTCAATTCAATCTCTTTGTTCAGTCTTCATTCTTGAAATTCCCTGAAGCTAACACAATAAGAATCAGGCCTTGAGATGTCCCAAATCGTGCTAACCAAGTCCATTTTCAGAGCTCTAAAGTTGAACTTCTACAGGTAAAATTCTTCATCAACTCTCTTCAAATTTCTTGCTACAATATAGCTCTTGGTTCACTGTTTATCATAGCATGGTTCATTTTCAACTGTAACTAAGTTTGGTATTTCTGTTTTCAAATCCCTTTTCAATTTTTTCTTCTGGTTTTTCCAAATTGAGTGAGCTAGAGGTTATATAATTTTTCGCGAGGGTACCATTGGATCGAGCTCTTGATTTTACCATTTGTGTAATCACGGATTGGAGGTGGCTGGAGGTTGATGATGATAACATTTCTTCTCTTCAACCAATGATATCGTGCCACCTATTTTTTTCAAATCTGTTTTAAATATTTGATCTGGTGTGTTTTTCAATAAAGACCATAACATGCATAACGTGCCAGGTCCCTCAGATCTGCTTACTAACGCGTTTTGACATTGATCAAATGGTCCAGATTTTTTTGATTTATTATTTTATTTTCTGATTTTTGTTTTAATTGTTTTAAACTTTAAAAATTCATAAAAAAATTCATTTCAACTTCTAAAATTGTGAAAAAATTATCAAAAATACTTTTGATTTTTCTCTTTCTGATTTTTATTTTTTTTCAAAATTTTTATTTTGTGATTTGGTATTTTTTTAATGATTTTTCACTTTATTTGACTTGTTTTAATTGATTAAAAATACTTTTTGATCTTTTAAAATTCTGAAAAAATTATGGAAGGATCCTATGACCTTTTGACAAATATTGGTAACCTAAATTTATTTATATTTTTTATTTTACTATTTTTTACAAATTTTGGTTTATTTTACTTTTTTATATTTTAAAAATAGTTTCTGGCTTTTAATAATTCTGAAAATTTCTGTCAAAACTTGTTCACCCTTGTTTGAGTTTTTGGTAATTTTCTTGGATTTGTATCTAGATGTTTGAATACCGTTGTGTATTTCATCAATAAAATTCAATTAAATAACCATTTAATAAATCATTTTTGTATATTATTTATTATTTTTATTAATGAATGACTTGGAGACACTTGAGTATTTCTTTGGGACAAGTTCCTCAATCTCATTGGATCTTGGGTGTTGATAGGTTAAAAAACCGAATCCACAAAAATAGATGAATGACGTTGATGATATTTGAAACCCTAATTTCATTTGAGGCATGAGATACATTGTGACTTCCCATTCTCTTTTCATCTTATCCCTTTCTTATTTTTACGTGTGCCACATGTTTTGAGAGAATGATCTACATATCATTTATCTAACATGTATGGTACATAGAGTGCAATTGACAGGCCTCAAAATAGATGTGGCTTCTACATAAGTCCACTTATGATTGCTTAAAATAGAGTTAAATTTGTACTGATTTCAAAAAATGATCATTCATGGCCAAGACTTTATGTTTAAAATCCCAAGTATAATTGATTATTGGATTTTGGTTTAAAACCTTTGAAGCTTGTTGTTAGGAGGCTTTGGTCTTACCAATCCTCTAACAAGCCTTCATCAACTTTAGCCTAAGTTCGATCTTCAATTATCATTGGTCATATGTGTTGACTTTGAGTACTTGAAATGAATGATATACTTGATAAAAAGCAAATGAAACGTGTTGTTGAGAGGCTTTGATTTTATCAATCTTCTAATGAATTTTCAAAAGCAAGCTTCAAGATTCAACTAACCTTTTGTTATACTTGACCTATAATTTCTAATTTACTAACAATTAAATTTACTTTATACCTTTATTTTATGTCTTTACTTTAAGTCATTTAATTTTAGCATTTATATCACATGTAATTTGCCTTTTGCTCACTTAAGCATTTATTTTCTGCCTTTTATCTTTGCTCGCTTGAGCTTTATTTTCATTTTTTTGTAAATATACTTAATAATCAACTTCGACATTAAAAAATATTAAGGTTACTTGGACTACTTGGTTACCATCCCTAGCACTATGGAGTTGTGGATTCCTGAGACTTAGGATTAGAAGCCATGAGACCTTGGAACTATGTAATATGTGGTTGATATTTTTGTGAAGATCTTCTGAAATCCTTGGGGTTTACTCTAAGGCATTGGTTTGAATTTTTTCTGTGTGCAGGTTATTATGACTTTCATGCTTTGTCTGTCATTGAGAATTCCTCTATATACAGTTGTTACTCTGGCAAATTTTTGTCAGTGAAGACTTTGCTTGGTTCTTAATTCACCTAAAGCTTGTATTCATCATAGGTTTAGTATTTTTACTTGCTTGGTCTTAATCCAAAGGATGGGAATTTTACATTGACTTCTTATGCCAAGTGTTGGCTTCTTGTTGGTTAGATAGTTCTTTTCCTTATATTTTACTTTATGCTTTAGGATAGTACCTTCATCTCCTCCCATCTTCTTTAATTTCAAAAATCTTCTCCCTCCTTTTCAAAACTATTCTTGTTTTTTCAAACTCGAACTGCTTTTATAATAAACTTGGACTTAGGTTCATGCATTTTCAAAAATATTTTCTTAATCAAACTTTAATCAATTTAACCATACTTTGATATTCTTTTTGAAAGACTAAAAGTTGTTAACCTCATTCAAACCATTTTGCCACTTTGGCTTTTTATTTTAAAACTTTTCTCAAAAGATTAGATTCTTGTTGATTCTTGTAGTGACGCAAGCTACTATACTTCTGCGATATATAGTGAAGTGATCCATTTCCCACTTGGGTGTTAAGTGATGGATTTTAAGTCCAAGTTATATCCTCCACTTTGAGATAATGCATATGCTCCTTTCTCATAATTGTGGGTAGTAAGTATGTTTTCCACTCAGATACGATGATGATGTGTCATCTCTTAAAATTAACCAACATACATGTGTTTTAAAATTTTTGAGGTGAGCTACGAGTACCCTGATCCCCTATTGCATGGAAGGTTGTACGTAGGCACTAAAGGTTCGCAACTGCGGAGGGTGAAAAAATTGTAAAAAATATATAATTCTTTTCTCATCTCCACCATCTTATTTTGTATACACCTTTTATAGCCAAAATACGCATATTTTCAAAGAGGTTCCTACGGAGTACAAGTATTCACAGACTCCTAGCTCATCGCATCTCACATTCGAGGAGAATATTAGGCCAAGAACGATAGCCTCATCGAATACCTGAACCTAGTCAAATAAAGAATGAAGAAGTTCGACCGGGAAGAAATCAAACACGTACCCCGCTGTTATACCCCAAAATTTTCCCTCCCATTTTTTCCATTCAAGACATTCTTCCAAGGTCTCAAATGCTCAAAGTAGCTCAAGAACTGATCAGACAAATTCTCCTCCTAAGAATTGAGTCCACAACTAGGGTTTTGTATTTCTCTAGGAAGATTGGGTTTCCAAAGTCTCAATTGGTTTTCATGGTATCTTATATGTATTCAAGAATGCTCATGTCAAGTTTCAAGCTTTCCATCACAAGTTTGCTCAGTCAATTGCCCAGATGACTGAAAATTAACTATATAGGGTAAAAAGTCAATTATGGTCAACATACAGTCAAACTTAAATATTTTTGGTCAACATCAACATTTTTAAGTGATATTCATCATTTGATCAAGGGTTGATCATGATTCCTCAAGGAAAGTTCACAAAATATCAAAAGTCTAAAGTTGCCAAATTAGGGTTTCCTTAGGAGAAGTCAACTGAACTTTGACTAAGCATAACTTTCACATGCTTCATCAAATTTTCCCCAACAAAATTCTATTTTGAAGGATATTTAATTCTCTATAACTTTTTTATCTCTTTGCTCAAGTCCAAAAAGTGCTTCATTTGAGAGATATGAGCCAATGCATTACAGGTCATTTCAAAAGTCAACAAAAAGACACTTTTTGTCAAGGAAACTTACATCAAGATAAAATATCCAAATGTAAAATGATCAAAATAGAAAGTGTATAGGACATCTTGAGCTTTCCGAAAAGTCAAAGATCACCTTCAAAAGATGGAAATTGAGAGTTATGACCATTGCAAGTTGGGAAATTTTGAACTGATGCATGAAGTTCAATTTGTGTAAGCTTGATATTTTGGGATATTGGGCCTTGGTTTAAGAGTCCAAACGTGTGTTATACTCTTCATACACCTCAGACCTTGTTCTCACACCCCCTTGACCTTGTTTTATTTTAATTATTTTTATTATTTTTCATTTATTCATTAATAATATAAAATAAATAAGATAAAATCATATCTTATTACAAGAGTACAAGCTCATCATAACTTTGCCCTAATTTTCTCTATATATTCATATCAATTTAGACATCAAGAAGAAGAAAAACCTTACACACGAAACCTCGCCTCACAATTGTCAAAAAAGATTAAACTTTTTTCAAGAACCCTAAATCTTGAAATCCTTGTTTCAAACCCTTTCACCACTAAATATCCACTCCATTCTCTTCTAGCAAGCCTATAGAGTAAGTTCAGACCAATTTTGATGGTCCAAAATATGTGCATTGCATTACGTGGCATCGTCGGTCTCATAATGTTCATGATATTCATACTTTGATTTGTTGTTTGCTTTAACATGTACTAATGTCCCTAATGTGTTTATGAGTCTTGATAGTGCATGTTAGAACAATCATAGAGGTCACGTGCTTACTAAAACGTGAACCACCATGCTAGCACCAATTTCATGTGTTTTCATTATAGATTTCAATCCCTTGTGTTTTAGCCCACGAAAATACCTCCATTAGATTTGTAGCCCTCGATTTAGGGGGGTTGAGTGTTTTTAGATTGCTAACCATGTCCGTTTTGCAGGTTTGAAGAAAAGAGGCTACCAAAGAAGACGACCGGAGCTAGGGCTCTGGCGCCTCTCCGGTTAATATATTTTGATTGGTATTATATATTTATTGTTTTATTTATGTTAACGGATGTAAAGCCGCCCCAGTGGTAGAAGCGTGCATGTTAGAGTGTTAGTGTACCAGGGCACGGGTTCGATCCCTGCCCCTGGTATTTTATTTTTTTCATCTTTTTTTGTTACAAATGATATGCGAACCAGTGCAGTGCGCTCACTATGTGCCTCACCTCATCACCATCAGATCTCCACACGATCAAATCTGATGCCCCAGATCAGATGGCCCATGTTGAACCCTCACTGGAGAGCAACACCGAATCCAATACAGGTGATTGGGCTTGTAGCTTTGGGCCTAGTAAATTACTTCTCCACACCCCCCAGTTTGCTTCTACAACAGGCCCATTCATTTTTTTAATTATTTTGTTTTAAATTTTTTTAAACATAATTAACTCTTTTTTTAAAAATCAATTTAGAATTAGGTTATTTAATTAAATTAACCAAATTAATTCTTTCTTTTAATTAAATTAATTAGCCTTTTTAAGTAAATTAGTTTCTTTTTAATCAAAATTAAGTAGTTTTTTTAGTTTTTATTTTAACTAATAAATATTTTTCTTAATTAAAACTAATTACGTTTTTTTAGATTAATCAACAAATAATTTTTTTTTATCAAAATCATAAAAACCATTTTTTCTTTATTTTACAATCTTCGCGAGCTTTATTTCTGCATTATTTTTCCCAATTTATGTAACTGTTAAAGGGTTGTAATAGTTTAAATTAGGGTTTATTGTTTTCCCCCAGTTTTATGGTTTTGTACCCCTTTTCCTGAAGCTTTGTAATAGCGTATGACCTTTTAATTTCTACAATTTACTGCTTTCCTTATAACTGTCTAGTATAACAGGATTGCATGGCAAGATATAAAAGCAAACGTAGAAAACTCTAATCAAGATAAAATAACTGAACTGAATCATTTTTCACACACGCACCTCTAGGGTAACTCCACTTGTTGCCTTTGAATAAAAATGGTCATGTCCCTCGAACGTAGGGATACCCTTAGCAAAGACCCTTGATTAAAAATCATCATAAAGATCTTAGTCCCACGATGTCCTTCGAGTTGCCTACAAGAAATAATCTTGTCCCTCGATGTTGCCTATGAATATATGATGACAGTCCCTTCGAATTGCTAAGGTATCCATACATGTTGCCTTCTATGACTATAACGATGACCCACACTTGTCCCTCACACATCCAACGGTATGGCTTCCTAATAATTAATGGTAGGGTATCACTATCTAAAGGAGGAGGAAAAGAACAAAAGACTTTTGAGTAGGTAGACAACTATTAATCGCTTGCAACCACAAAACATTTTTTCACAAAAACACTTTCTTTAAAAATATTTTCAAAAACAAACACTTTGTACGCATTCTTAAACGATTATAGAATCATTAAAAAGTTGCCACACTTAGGATTTTTTTCAAAATATTTTCAAACACACACACACAAAAGCATTTTGAGCTAGAGATTAAGAGCCCGTAGATAACTACGGATGAAAAGGGTGCTAACACCTTCCTTTTTCATAACCTACCCCCTGAACTCAAAATTTTGAAAGGTCTTTCGTGTTCTTTTCACCCATTCCTTATTGGATAAAAGAAAAGTTGGTGGCGACTCTTGCTATCCATAACATTTGTGATAAAACGCAAAACCAAAAGTCAGTTCTCCCGCCGTATTATAGAACTGGCGACTCTTCTAGGGAGAACTAAAGTGGGGTTACCTTAGAGTTAGATCACCTTTAAATTGCTTTCCTTGTTTTCTTTTCCTGCTTTATTTTTAAAGGCTCGTTTGGGTTTATTTCTTATAAAGATCCTATACCCGGATCTGGGGGCATTTTAGGTAAGTAGCTATAGATTGTGGAAATTGTACGACATAGATCTATATGGTTGAAGTGATGGCTACATTAGTGTTACATATTGGTTGATGTCGGTGTCCCTTGAGCCAGTCAAGGAGAATGATGGGCCACCGGTTGGTGCCATAAGCACTAACTGACCTTAGAACCTTAGTTGTCATAACTTAGCCATTAGAAAGTAATGAGATGGTCGGCTTTGGTGCAGAATGAAGATGGTTGATAATTGATGCTACACTCATTGAGATCAGACTCTTGGGATATTTCAGTCGCAAATCAGATGCTTGTGCTAAAACAATGCCTGAGAGAAAGATCGGTGATATGAGACTCCTAGAACCCAGTTACTTCTTTTAGGACAGGTTGAGCCAACTAAACTTCAAGAGGGTACTTACCTATAAACTCCATGCAAGCCTGAACCTAAGGCCTTGTGTGCTTTGCTTGTGCTTGATTAATTGTTCGAACATAACATCATGACATCATGCCATAGCATTTTCACTGACCATTTCAAGGATCTCAAGGGCATGTGATGCATGTTATCATGAATCAGACATCTAGCAAGGGGCAAGAGGATTTATTTTCCTCTAACCAAATTCCGTTAAAGTATCATGAACCAGATCAGGGCAAGGGGATTTATTTTCCTCTAATTAATGTCGTCAAAGATCGAAGTACATCATCTTGAGTCAAAGGCTAGGACCCACTCGACATGGTGAGCTTGATTCTCATAAAAGGACATTCAACAACTCGAAGTCCTTCAGTCAAAAGCTGCAGCCAGACACAATTTCTAACATTTCTTTTCTCTACCACGCGAGATCCTTGAAAACATTGCATCTACATATCATGCATCATCATATAAGAGGTTTTCCTATACAGGTTTTCTTATCTACTTACTATTTATTTCAATAAAAAATGGCTCTAGAACAGACTGTTAAGGAACTCCAAGCTCAGAATGCCCAATTCTAGGAGACCCTCCTGAACTTAGCACAGGGACAGAAAGACATGATGGCCCTCATCACAAAAAGGATGAAGAAGAAGACCAGAAAACCTGTCGTCCTCAAAATGGGAAGAAGGTTCAAAGGTTCTCTCAAAAAGATTCATAACAATGATTTTTCCTCTGATGGAGATGACAATTAGGGTGAATAAGATAAAAGTGTAAGGGCTGAGAAACGTAGCAACATTGGTTTTGAGAAAATACCTGAGGACGAAGACTATTTTGATGAACAGTATCCCCCGACTGATGACAAGTACAAGAAGTTAGAAGATCACCTTAATGCTATGGAAATCCAGAAGGTGCCTAGGCTGGATTTTAAAGAGCTGGGTCTTATTCCGAGGGTTGTTATCCCTTATAAATTCAAGACCCCCACTTTTGCCAAATATGATGGTGTGTCCTGTCCGAAGCTGCATTTATGGTCTTATGTTCAGAAGATCTGACCTCATACTGCTGACAAAAATTTATGGGTTCACTTCTTTCAAGAAAGTTAATCTGGGACACAAATCGAGTGGTTCTATCAGTTGGAAGGAACCAACATCCGTACCAGGGAGGAATTGGCCACTGCTTTTTACAAGAAGTATAAATACATTGTTGACCTTGCACCAACTCGGGTGCAATTACAAAACATGACTATGGGCTCGAACAAAGGTTTTAAAGAGTATGCCCAAAAGTGGAGAGACTTAGCTGGAAGAGTGCAACCTCCCTTGTCTGATCGGGAGCTAGTTGATATACTCATGGGTATTCTGACAGGCCCATTCTTTAATCTTCTAATTGGGATTTCTTCATCTGGTTTTACTGAGCTGATGCTAACTGGGGGACAAATTGAAGGTGGTATCAAAAGCGGAAATATTCTAGTGACTGCGTCTTCAAGTGTTTCAATGAAGACGTTGAATAATAAGAAGGTGATAATTGTTGTTTATGGCCAGAACGACCATGTTAAAAATGACTGCAATCAATCTGTGGGAGTGGTGTTAATTTCTAATCATGCACCTGTTCAACAATAACAACAACAGAGCAGTCAACGTAGGTCAGATGCTCCGAGAAGGCAATTTATGAAGATCAGCATGCCACTGTCTCAGGCCATACCATATTTACCAAAAGAAGAAATTATTACACTGTGGGATCCTCCTCAGAGTTCCAACACCTCCTCTTCTCTCTACAATCCGAATATGAAGTGTGCCTACCATTCCAATAGTCTTGGGCACGACACCAACAATTGTTGGGCCCTAAAAGACAAAATTCAGGATATGATGATAACAAAGAGATTACATTTGATCCTCCAGAGAATCTGAATGTGATTTACCACAACTATGTTGAAGCATGACAAAGGCATAAGTGCTATTGACAATTTTATATATGTTGCTACTGTAAGTGAATTAGTTACTCCTCTGCCAATAATCAAGAAGAATTTGTTACATGTCGGTTTTTTCTGGGCTGTATTGAAAAATGTTACTGCTGCGCAACCCAACCCAATGGCTTCAAGTTACTAAAGGAAGGCGTTCAACGCCTAATGGACAACCATATAATTATGATCGAGAAGATTCTGTCTGCCGATAATATGTGTCAAGACTTATCTGTCATATACGACACTCCTGCCGGGATTACCTCCATAGGCCCTATAAGGATTACTGCCAATCCGAAAGCTTCTCCTCTGATTATCACTACACATGGACCTATCCCATATTCTTCAGATAAAGCTATTCGGTGGAACTATGGATCTGACGTCTACTACCTTGACGTTAAGAAATAGTTACCAACTATTGAAGATGAAGTTACTAAAGATGTTGATCCCAACATTGACAATATTGCGGGGACCAACAAAGTTACTAGAAGCGGAAGGGTTTTCTCTCCGGAAATCTCTCTGAAGATTTTTACCACACCTGTTAAAGTTACCACTACTGAGTCAATAACAGAGCCTGCCCAAATGGAGGCACCTAAAGAAGTTACAGTTGAAGACACCTCTAGATAAGAGTTGGAAGAGGTTTTGAAGATTATCCGTAAGAGCGACTACAAGATTTTTGAACAGCTGGGACAAACTCCCTCTAAAATCTCCATGTTATCCCTATCAGTGTGTTCTGAAGCCCATACACAAGCTTTAATGAAATTCTTGAAGATTGCTCACGTACCACAAGAGATTTCTGCCGATCAATTTGGAAGTTATGTGGCTAGCTTAGCGACTGATAATGGATTAGGTTTTTCCGATGTTGACATGACTCCGAAAGGGAGAAACCACAACAAGGCCCTGTATGTCTCCATTTAATGTAGGGGCACTACATTAGCTCATGTGTTGGTTGATATTGGTTCTTCATTGAATGTTCTACCAAAGGGTGCTCTTGAAATACTGGATTACGAAGGGGTTGTACTGAAGCCTAGTGATATTATAGTATGAGCCTTTAATGGGTCAAGGAGGATGGTACATGGAGAAGTGGATCTTCTGATTAAAGTGGGTTCATAGATCTTTGAATATACCTTCTATGCAATGGACATTCAGCCAGCTTATTCTTGCTTACTGGGATGCCCCTAGATCCATGGGGCAAAGGCTGTCACCTCAACCCTGCACCAGAAGCTGAAGTATCCTATGAATGGAAAGGTTGTTACTGTCTGCAGTGAAGAGGACTATATGGTTATCCACTTGAGCTCATTCTAGTATGTAGAAATGGATGGCGAATTCATCGAGACCCCGTGTCAGACTTTTGAAGTGATTACCCCTGTCTCTACTAAAGATGTTTCTGCAATCCCTAAGGTTACCAAGGTTCTACCCAACATGGCTTCTTTGAAGGATGCTAAAGCTGCTGTAGAAGAAGGTGGTTGTACTATTTTGGGTCAGCTTCCTGAAATCCCCTATAAATATGACAAATTTGTTTTAGGTTTCACTATATAGGCTCAAAGGGATGTTCGTCGCGCTCGTGCTGGAAGACCACCATTTCGTGTCAGCAACAACGAAGTCAACGCTATAGAGGATGCTGACAGTGATTATGACCTCAATAGCTGGATATTTCCTACCATTGGAAACGGGCTCAATAAATTGAAGGCGGAAGACATTATCTCTATCTCCTTTAGTCAGGAGTAATAGCTAGATTCATATTTTATTGCTTTAAAAAGTTTTGGTTATGTAATTTCTTTTAAAACAATGACTTTAAGCCTTGTGTCTTACCCGGGGCACAATGGTCCATTTGTTAAGGGTTGTCCTTTCATAAACATATTTTCATTTAATAAAAGAATTGGACATTTTGCATTCAAATTTTGCACTCTCTATTTTTCTTTTACTGTATTACACTTTCAAATAGCTACTGTCCTTTTACACACCCACACACTACATAGCAGATCCATATCCACTCTGGATCTCGTTGATAACGATTCTGCTATTGTTACTTAGACTTTGAAAGTCCGATCTACCAAGGTGAGGAAGATTGTGAAATACCTGGAGAACTTGACAGACTGTTAGTGAAAGAAAAAAAATACTATTCAACCATATGAAGAGCAAAATGAAGCTGTAAATCTGGGTACTGAGACAGATAGGAAAGAAGTCAAGTTAGGCGCCAACTTAGAGGGCAGTGTCAAGAACAGGTTGGTCCAGATGTTGCATGATTATGTAGAGATTTTTGCTTGGTCATACAAAGACATGCCAGGGCTCGACACTGATATTGTAGTTCATTGTCTGCCGATGAAAGAGGGTTGCTCTATGATAAAGCAGAAGGTTCATCGTATGCGCCCCAATATGTCATAAAACATTAAAGTCGAGGTTATGAAGTAATTCAACGCAGGTTTCTTAGCAATGACGTTGTATCCTTAATGGGTTGTAAATGTGGTTCCGGTACCAAAGAAAGACGACAAGGTGTGTATGTGTGTATATTACAGGGATCTGAGCAGGGAGAGCCCCAAAGATGACTTTCCACTTCCATTTATTGATGTTCTGGTCGATAACACCGTGCAACACAACGTATTATCCTTCATAGATGGTTTCTCAGGGTGTAATCAGATCAAGATGGCACCTGAAGATATGGAAAAAAAATACCTTTGTCATAGAGTGGGGAACTTTCTGCTACAAGGTTATGCCTTTTGGGTTGAAGAACGCTGGTGCAACTTATCAGCGTGCCATGGTAGCTTTATTCCATGACATGATTGATCATGAGATAGAAGTTTACATAGATGATATGATATCTAGATCACAGACTGAAGAAGAGCATCTAGACCATCTACACAAGTTGTTTGAGAGACTAAAGAAGTAGAAGCTGAGATTGAATCCGAACAAGTGCACTTTTTGGGTGAGATCTGGTAAACTCCTGGGTCTCGTTGCTAGTGGAAAAGGTATTAAAGTTGATCCAGCCAAAGTCAAAGTTATTCAAGAAATGTCGGATCCCCGTACTAAGAAGGAAGTCAGAGGTTTCTTAGGAAGAATGAATTACATTGTCAGATTCATTTCTCATCTGACCTCTACTTGTGAGTCGATCTTCAAGTTGTTGAAGAAAGATCAAGTAGTAAAGTGGAACGATGATTTCCAGATAGCTTTTGAAAAAAAAAGGAGTACCTCAAAGAACCTTCAATTCTGATGCTACCAGTTGAAGGAAGACCTCTAATCATGTACCTAATAGTGCTAGAGAGTTCAATAGGGTGTGTATAGGGCCAGCACGACGAGTCTGGTCAAAAAGAGCATGCAATATACTACCTTAGCAAAACGTTTACCGATTGTGAAACAAGATATTCATTTCTAGAGAAAACTTGATGCGCTTTGGCATGGGATGCTCGCCTACTAAGACAGTATATGTTGACTCATACTACTTTATTGATCTCTAAAATGGATTCCATCAAATACATATTCGAGAAGCCAGCTCTCTTCAGAAGGATAGCCCGATGGCAAATGACCTTGTCAAAATACGATATTTGATACACGACTTAGAAAGCAATTAAAGGAAGTGTACTGGAAGATCATTTGGCTCATTAAGCTGTAGATGACTACTAATCTATGAATTTTGAGTTCCCGGACGAGAACATTATGCTAGTGTTTACCTTGGTATTTGGTAAACAACCGTTGATCCTCCAAATGGTTACTTATTTGGTTACTCGCAGGATCGATCAGATTGATCCTAGGACATAGGTTGATTTTAAAGTTTTGATTAAATTGGATAAGGCTTTAAATAAAGAGGCTTTAAATAACATAAAGAGGCTTTAAATGAAATTGCATGAAGAAAGGACTTGGTAAAATAAACAAGGCTTAAAGTAAAAGGCTTCGACAGGAATGTAAAGAGGAAAGCAAGTAAATTTCTGGAAAAGTAAATGACTTTGATTAATAAAGTTGGTGTTTCACACATACATTTCTCAACAATTCTTTCTCACACGCTGGGTACTCGAATCTATATGAGTGACTTTGTATAGAATTATGAACACACGCGAGAAACTACATGTCTACTACTATTTATACTAAAACATCCCAAGTAACCGTCGGGCAGTTACACTGCTTCGAGATGAGTCCACTTGGCACGTTCTCAACGTTCGACGCTCCAGATCTTTGCACGTTGCACTTGGTAACCGCTGGAAACCGTTTTCCCTCCAAACGCTTGAATTTCAAACTGCTCCACTCTGAACCATCGAACATCTTCATCGAGAAACATCTTCGACGAGAAAAACTCCTTCGACGTCGAAGGCAACCAACCTCTCCCTTGGAAGAAATCTTCTAAGTACTTTGCCATCTTTCGATGGGCATTTCGACGGATCTAGCCAGTCGAAGACATCCTTCAGCTTTAATGGCTGACATTAATAAAACAAGGGTGTCGAATTTAGGAGCCAACAAATTGCCCCCCAAGAATGCCTTATTTCAACTCTGAAAGAAAAAGGCATTCTTTGAAACGCCATTCGACACCTGTCTTTCCACGCTTAGTCACAAATTAAATTGTGCACTTTTTGTTGTCTTCTACCAACCACTGGCAATCCCAAGAAAACCATCATTTATCCGTACCTAAGACGTCATTTCAGTACGGCGTGCAGTACCAAACGTCATTTCAGCATTTGTCATTATGACAATTCCCAAAAACGAGGACGCACGCTGCGTCTCTCTATTTCTGCAGAACGGCTAGAACAACAGGGGGATGCCACGCGTCCCACTATCTCCTGCAACATTAAATGGCATTTAATGTCCTCGGTTTTGGGGATTTTCCCCCACTACTATAAATAGCAGTAAGTACCCCATTGTGGGACTTTTTACGCCATCTAGCCTTCAAACTTCTCTATTTTCATACAAGCTTGTCATCTTTGCAAAAACCTTTCTTCCTTCACTTCGTCTTCAACCTCACCATTAACAATGGCATCTGGTTCCAATGCTCCTAGCGCTACCGTACCATCTGAGAACGCCAAACCTAAGGTTTTCGTCACTGCTCCAGTAGTAACCTCCACGGGCCAACGAAGGGTCCCTGAACCCTTGGACATCGCCGTTCGTGATGCTTACTCACGCCACCTTATGATCCCGGTTGGATACTCCAACCAGATCTTTGCTATGTCTGGCCCCTTGTATCCAAGTATTGCTGAGGCCATGAAGATCAAGAGTTATTTTCCGGTAGTTGAGAAACTCAAACCGGTTGCATGCGCCAAGAAAGACGCAGAGGACAATGAAGACCCTGCGCATGAAAAAATCGACCTCCGCTTCTTCAACAAAGGTGTTAGGGCTTTCAGGTCTGGCCCTAGCCTTACTCCTGATTACGTTGCTTGGCTGGAAAAGATGGAGAAATACCAAGCTTCGATCTGGAAAAAGATGGGGATTTTCGACCTGGTGGTGCTGTCGAAGACAGGTTTGAACTATTCTCCGGAGATGTTGATAGCTTCTCTGCTTTTCTGGGACTACTCCCACTTTACTTTCCATCTTCCCTGTGGGATGCTCACCCCTACGCTCTTCGATGTGGCCGCTATCACTGGCCTTCGACCCACCGGGGACTACTTCGATCCGGAGGAGATGTCGGAGGATCAAATTGGCTTCTCTGACACCAAACCAACCTATACCACCTTCATAAATCACTATCACGACAGGTCGACAGATACTGTGTCGGATGTCGAACACATAGCGTTTCTAGCCTTATGGCTGACTCGCTTTGTATTTTGCTCGAAATCCTTACAGGTGACCAAGAAGATGGTCACTCTCGCTACTCAACTCCATCATGGCCAGAATATCTGTTTGGCAGAATTGATTCTGGCTAGCCTCTATGATTCGATTAGCAATGGGGCCACTCTTCTAAAAATTATCGAAAACAGGGCCAATTTGCTACTTGCTGGGCCTTTTTGGCTGCTCCAACTGTGGCTCAATGCCACCTTCGAATCTTTCTTGCCTAAGAAGGTTCAAATAAATGAGCAGGCTCCAGAGATAGCGAACAGACGCGTCGAAGGAACCAGACTGGCTCTGTTGACACCTATGGAAGATGGACTGGAGTTTCAGCAAACTTTCACCAACTTCGTTCTGATGTTTGCTCGAAGGAAGGAGTTTGCTTCGACTATGGCTCCGTTTGCTCGACGGAAGGTAGGCCCATCATGGTTCACAAGGCCACATCCAAGGACTTCGAGTGGTCCTAATGTTGACGAACATACAATACTGTGGGAGGCGTTCCTCACACCAAGGATCATGCCTCTTCGATTCAGGAGCTCTAAGACTCACTTGAGTCTGATTGCATACCAACCAAACCTGGTATCTCGCCAGTTTGGTATTATCCAAACCCTACCTTCTCCAATCTTTCCAAGAGAGAAGTCTATGTTGTACTTCTGCAATGATTACACCGAAGAAGCTGCCATTAAGCATATCGGAAGATATGCTGGTCGAACAGTTCTCTCGTTGTTTGACTACCAGCTCAACTTTCTTTGCTCACCATCCTTCGAGGAGTGGTGGAAAAGTTATTACGCTGAGGAGTTTTTCGACGAGAAGGACTTCGTGGATGAGCTTCAGAAATCCTTTGTCCTTGTGTTGGACAAAATAAAGAAATGTAAGTTCATCCTTTCACATTACTTTGTCTTTCTCTTTCGACTGCTAGCTTGTTAACTATTTCATTTGCTTTCAGTTGTTCGAAAGCCTGCAGCCAAGAAGGCTGCAGAAGGTCAACAGGGGGGAGGCCCCTCAACAAAACCTCCACCGCCGGCGAAGACTACAACGCCGGCGAAGACCACAACCAACCAACAGGGGGAAGGCCCTTCGAAGAAGCCTTCTGTATCGGTAACCAGACTTTTATTATTTTCTTCTGGCTTTCGATTTTTGACTTTCGATGCAATTGCTAAATCGAATTCCCATTGGTTTTTTAGGCACCTTCGCCCAAGAAACGGCCAGCACTGGTGGTCGAATCGGAGAGCGATGAAGAAGGTGATTCTCCCCCTGCTCCTTTAAAAAGGCGAAAGCTGACGAAGGACGCTCCTGCTCCCGCTCCTGAGGGTCGAACAATTAGAATCAAGGTTGCTGGAAGAAAACCCAGGCCACCTCCAGTGATCATTGAGGAGCCAACGGAGGAAGAGTTAAACGTTCTTCTCAATAAGCCTGTCGAAAGCGACAATTCCAGCCCTGGGGCTGAAGCTAATTTACAGGTAGTCTCTCAAACCTTTTTGTAACTTAGGTGTAGATACCTACATTCGATTATGTCCCTTTCGATTTCTGAAGATTCTTCCTCTTTCCTTTCTCAGGACAACACTGAAAGCTCACCACCAAGGACCTCTGAAACGCTGGAATCTGCTGAACTCAGCAGGCCACAAGAAAAAGGCTTGGGAAATGACGAAGCCCATACTGAAATAAATGAGGCCAATGCTGAGACGGTAGAAAAACCAGCGGAAGAACCTCAAACGGAAGAACAACAACCAGAAGAGGTTTCGGTGGTGGATCTGTCGGAAGAGAATCGTGACGAGGGGGACCATGGCAATGCTGGAGAAGAAAACCAAGGTACCGCTGGCGAAGATACTCAAGGTGACACTGGCGAAGGGCACCAAGATGACGCTGGTACTGCCCCAGTCCGAGTCGAAGGGAATCAGGTCGAGGCACCCAACACTCAACAGCCTCAAACCCAAGACAATGCTGTTGCAAGGGCTGTTACCTCAACGAAGCACAGGTCGAAAGAGGACTTAGAACTCTTGAAACAAACTGACCCTGTTAGCTATCTCAACGCAATCATCGAGAGCAAGAGTTCGTCTGATGCTAGTCAGGAGGTTCCTACCCTGTCGGGGAAATCCACTGAGACCTCTCCTCTCGATGAAGCTTTGGCGAAGGTTAAGGCCCAGTTTTTCAAGAAGGACTTGATGAAGGCTTTAGAGGGGGACCCCACTGCTCCATCATACTTGAAGGACGTTTTGAATGCTGTCGACTTGTTAGCTGTAGCTCCAGAAGTTTCAGGCTTGATCATGGAGTTACACTCTATGATTGATCAAGTCTCAGCAGATTATAGGCGCCAAAGGGGGTTTAATAGTCAGCTTGAGGTGTTATATGGCAAAAGCTCCTCTGCGTGGACTGCTGTTTCGGACACGACTTCTCGAATTGCGGAGTTGTCGAAGCAAAAAGCATCCACGCAGGAAGAAGTCGATGCCATTGATCGAGAGAATGCTTCCTTCAGGGCACAGATCGAAGAAATAGAGGCTAAGATAAATGCCAACACTAAACGCAAGGAGGAACTTCTTTCGACCATCCCAGACACCGAGAGTCAAACTGAAATCAAACAAGGCCTGGAATTTGCTGAGAAGGCCCAAGGCTTCGACGCTCAGATTGCCAAGCTTGTGTAGGAGAATGCCTGGTGTAAGAAAAGATTGGAGCTGCAGCAAGTCAAATACCTTCGACTTAAGGACTCTATTCCCTTCTGATTGATTCAGCTTTTGTAACCATATTTTGTAATCTATATTCGACAACATTGCCATCTTGGCTAAAATTTATAAGAAATTTCCATTTTGGCTTTTTATGGTTAATTTAGTCTTGTTATTTTATTTTTATCTCTTGGAGTGTAGGTTTGTAGTTTTTCAAATATTTACCATTTACTCTCAAGAGCCTTTTATCTTCACCTAACTCTTCGACTTCATAGGCTCCACCAGAAAAAGTTTGGATAACTCTGAATGGTCCTTCCCATTTGGGTGACCATTTCCCCATGCTTCGACCCCTTCGATCCATGGGAAGAATTACCTTCCAAACTAGTTCTTCAGGAGAAAATACCTTAGGTTTTACCTTTTTATTATAAGAGTCTTCTACTCTTTTCTTCTGAAGCCTGAGTAGGTCGAGAGCGCGCAATCTCTCTTCGTCTAAATCCACCAGTTCGTCTAACATCATGTTCCAGTAAATTTCAGAAGGAATATCATAATGCCTCTGAACCCTTGCAGATTGAAGACAAATTTCTGCTGGCAACACTGCATCATGGCCAAAAGTTAGCCTATATGGTGTCGTACCTGTGGCTTCTTTTGGGGACGTTCGACAAGCCCATAAAATCTGGTCTAACGTCTTGTGCCAATTCTTTGGTTTCTTCCCAACATGTTTCTTTATCAAGCCAATCACCACTTTGTTGGCTGCTTCGACTTGACCATTTTCCTGTGCATAATAAGGCGTTGACGTTAGGAGTTTGAAACCTGTTTCCTGAGCAAATTCCTGCATCTTTCGACCAGTGAAAACTGACCCTTGATCAGTAGTTATAGTCTCAGGGATTCCATACCTAAAGATAATGTTCTTTTGAATAAATTCAATGACATTTTCTTGGTCTACATTGACTAAAGGAATAGCTTCGATCCACTTAGTAAAATAATCAATGCCTACCAGTATGTATTTCTGACTCTTTGATGATGCTGGTCGAATCTCTCCAATGAGATCCAACGCCCATCCTCTAAAGGGCCAAGGCTTCACTATCGAGTGAAGTTCGCTTGCTGGTACATGTTGGATTCCTGTATGGACTTGACACTCTTGACAACCTTTGGCGAACTCAACACAATCTTTCAGCATAGTGGGCCAATATAGTCCTTGTCGAAACAACAACCATTTCATCTTATGGCCTGCTTGGTGAGCCCCACATGCCCCAGCATGCGTAGTCGAAAGGGCTATGTATGCTTCAGTTTCACTTAAACATTTCAGCAATACCCCTTCAGGCGTTTTCTTGAATAACTCATTACCCATGAGTACATAACTCAACGCCCTGTATTTTGTTTTTCGTTCTGTCGAAGCCCCTGGATTTTGAAGATAGTCCACAATGGGTTTCCTCCAATCTTGCTCTGACAAATTATCTATGAACGAAATTTCGAAGTTACTTTGATCAGCATATCCTAGTCTCGTCGATTCCAAGTCTGTTGGTGATAGACAAGTTGCTTTTATCTTTTCTCGAACTTTGATTGCTCTTTGTAATCTCGTTTTTGAAATCTTATACCCAGATGCAATTTGTGCCAAGTCATTGGCTATTTGATTTTCGACTCTGGGTATGTGTCGAATATTGACCGTTTCAAATTTTTTCAATAAACGATTTGCTATCACAAAGTACATAATGAGATTTTCTCTTATGCATTTATATTCCTTTGTGACTTGCTTAATGACTAACTCTGAATCTCCCATTATTTCGACTCGAGTTGCCCCCAATTCCAACAATATCTCAAGGCCAGTAATTAGAGCTTCATACTCAGCCTCATTGTTCGAACAAGAACCTGATATTTTGTACTTGAATGTTATTGGAATTTTATCTGGAGAAATAATCAGGACTCCTACCCCTGTTCCATCTTTATGGCTGGAACCATCGAAGTAGAATTTCCAAGGTTCTATCTCCACATAATTAATATCCTCAACTTGAATTGAGTGGTCGACTATAAAGTCTGCAACCACTTGTCCTTTTACTGCCTTAAGAGGCATAAAGGTCAAGGAGTATTCAGTTAATGCTAATGCCCACTTGCCAATTCGACTGTGCAAGATAGGTTTCGACAACATATACTTGAAAACATCAAAATGAGACGAAACATACACATCAACTGGTTTTATATATTGCTTGAGTTTTGTACAAGAGAAATACAGACATAGACACAATTTTTCAACTTCACTATATCTAGTTTCTGCATCGTTCAAAACTCGACTGAGATAGTAAATGGGTCTTTCGACTCCATTCTCATCCTCTTGGGCTAACATGCTTCCCAGAGTTTTGTCGGATGCAGCTATGTACAATCTCATACTCCTATTGCTACAAGGAGGCACCAAAATAGGTGGCTTAGTGAGGTACCCTTTGATTTTGTCGAAGGCTTCTTGTTGCTCCTGCCCCCATTCGAACCCTTCTTTATTCAGTCGAAGTAAGGGTGAAAAGGCCTGAGCTTTCCCGCTTAGATTAGATATAAACCTCCTTAAGAAATTTATCTTGCCTAAGAGAGATTGCAGTTCCTTCTTATTCGATGGCGCTTTCGCTTCCAGAATTGCCTTCGTCTTGTTCTGGTTGATTTCGATTCCTTTCTTGTGGACAACGAAGCCCAAGAAATCTCTAGCTTTCACGCAGAATGCACACTTCAAAGGGTTCATCTTCAGACCATGTTCTCTCATTCTTTCGAATGATTGTCGAAGGTGGTCAATATGATTCTTCCTGGAAACAGATTTTATAACAATGTCATCAATATATACTTGCATAAAAGTGTTAATAAAATCATGGAAGATAGTATTCATTGCTCGCTGGTACGTTGCCCCAGCGTTCTTTAGGCCAAAAGGCATCACTACCCATTCGTAAGTGCCTAAGGCCCCAGGGCATCGAAAAGCTGTTTTCGACACATCCTCTTCAGCAATGAATATTTGATTATATCCTGAATAACCATCGAGCATACTCAGGTATTCATAGCCAGCGGCAGAATCGACTAGCATTTCCGCCACAGGCATAGGATATTCATCTTTGGGTGTAGCAGCATTCAAATCTCTGAAATCGATGCATACCCTTAACGTACCATTTTTCTTAATTACTGGCACAATGTTTGCAATCCATTCGACATACCTTGTAACACGTATGAATTTGCATTTCAGCAGTCTTTCGACTTCCGTCTTGATCTTCGACAGTATTTCTGGAGCGAAGCGCCTTGGATTTTGTTTGATTGGCTTCTTCCCAGGTTTGATTGGCAACTGAAGTTCTACCAATCCTCTGTCGAGACCAGGCATTTCGTCATAATCCCATGCAAAGCAGTCTTTGAACTCTTTCAGCAATTGGATTACTTCCAACCTAAGTTCTGGATCAATTTTGGCGCTGATGTACGTTGGCCTTTTCTCTGACCCTTCGCCTAAGTTGATTTCTTCTAAAGGATCTTGCGCTAACATTTTAATGTTGTTCGCCAAGGGGTCCTTTTCGAAGCCCAAAGGCTCATCGTCATAGATGGCGTCGAGCCTCTGTTCCTGCATTTCTTCTGGCATGACATCAGGGGGTTTTGGATCGAAATCCTTTCCTGGACCTGCAGCAGATAACTGTTGATCATTGGCCTGTGTGGCCATGTACTTCACTTCGGCTTCGAGAGCCGTTATCATCTTAGTTTCGGCTACATAAGCCGAAATTCGCTTCAAAGATTGTGACTCAGTCATTATCACTGAATTCACTTCCCCAACCAGTTGGT
Source organism: Vicia faba (assembly GCA_948472305.1). Taxonomy (NCBI): domain Eukaryota; kingdom Viridiplantae; phylum Streptophyta; class Magnoliopsida; order Fabales; family Fabaceae; genus Vicia; species Vicia faba. The sequence continues at coordinate 1,303,576,657 of OX451739.1, forward strand.
TGGATATCAGTTAACCCACTGAAGTCTATGTGGGACAAGTCTTCTCTGTCCCATTGGAAACCATGCTCAGGATGCAGGTATAGGGAACAAAAAGTGTTTGGCGCTGGCGCCATGTCGAAGTCAGGTGTTGGACATGGCCCTATGTGAGCCAAGTTCTTGTCGAAATCTGCCAACCCCAGGTGATTCACTTCGCCTAGGTAATAACTTTGATCTGCCTCTATGTTTTCGACCATCCCATCTGGACGCCATAGGAGCAGCCTCTGGTGCATTGATGATGGCACAGCTCCAACACCATGAATCCATTCACGGCCCAACAAAAGATTGTAGTTGGGTTTGGCCGATATGACCATGAACATTGTTGGTCGAAGGATAGACCCTACTTTAATATCTAGCTGGATCACTCCCATAGTGGTCCCTATGCCGCCCTCATAGTTCGACAGGACCATGTTATGAGGCTTAATGTCCTCATCCCTTTTGCCAATTTTCCTTAGCATAGAGTGAGGAATAATGTTGATGGTTGCCCCACAATCCACCAATATTTTATTCACAGTAGTTTCTTCGAGTTTAGCCCTTATGAATAAAGGCTTGAGGTGATTTTTCATCGCCTCTGTAGGTGGCTCGAAGAACCCATTTTGTTCCTCAGTGGTGCCATTGTCCATGACAAAATAGCACACTGGCCTATGTTTGGCCATTTCTTGCTCCACTTCCTAGTCACTTGCTTCGACCTCCACCTGTCGGTTGAATTCTCTGGGCAGCACTGAGACTATATTCACCATTATGTCCAAAGTATCATCAGACTTAGAATCGTCTTCGTCTTCGACTTCACTTTGGTTAGGCCAAACTAGCCTGTTGGTTACTGGCTCTCTTTCTAGAAGTTTCCTTTGCTTCCTTTGAGGAACATTCGAACTGGTTTCTGCCTTTGGTTCGTTGGCAGCCTCCCTTTCAGCTTTTCGTCTCCTTTGGTATCTCCTCCATTGAGATCGAGACATGGGATTTTTACCTTTGTAGTTGCTGGACACTTGTGTAACCTTAGGTGCAGCAACCTGAGGCTCTTTCTTTTGAGTCAAAGAGGAACCCCTTGGCACGTCGAAAGAGTGCCATTTCTCCTCACTCGGCCTTTTTCGACCAGAGGTTTTGTACCAAGTATCTACTGGCACATTTGTGGGAGGCCTAAAGGTCAATGGCCTCTTTTCTTGGTTTGGACCTCTTTGGGAGGCTCTTCTGGGATCATGTCGAAGATCAACATTTTCCCTTCTCTTATTCGTTGTTCTTACGCCTTAAATGTGCTCAGCAGCTTTTTTGTCAAAGATCGAACTGCATCTTGGACACAGCATCACCTCTGATTTCTTTTTCTGGCATCTTTGTAGAAAATCTGCCAAATTTTCATTTTCCCGAGGGAAAGCAGTCTTATTCGCTTGTTCTTGCCTCATGGCCTCTTCTGATGCCTTTGGGTCAGAGAGTTCGACCATGTTGATATTCATTGTATCTTGGTTAGCAAGAGTTAACTGCTTCATTTGTATCTCCAGATTCTCCGTCTGGCCTTGAACTATGGCCAAGTGGGAACTGGGTTTTGGTCCAGTTTTTTGTGCTTCAGCGGTCTCCAACTTCGGGCTTTCGACTGCTTTCTGAACTGCTTCAATTGTCTTCCTGGATAAATTCCCAGAAAAACTGCCAAAGATTGGCATGTTGATGTGGTCCTTTGAGACTTCGACCATTTTGATTCCTGGCTTCTTCGACTGGCTCCTGGTTGCTTCTATCATGTTCACCTCAGAGGGCTCAGCATAGTGGGCTTCAGCCTGCAATGGATTTGAGTCGACAGCCATGGGGGTTTTGTCAGCAAACTTCAACCTCCCTTCTTCGATAGCGTCTTGCACAAGATTCCTGAAAAGAAAACATTGAGAAGTTTTATGGCCCAAAAAATTATGATATTTGCAAAAAACCTCTCTTCTTTCTTTGATCAAGAGGAGGCACTTTTACCCCTGGGGGTATTATCATTTGGCCATCTTTAACCAGCAAGTCGAATATTTCATCACATTTTGTGATGTCAAAACTATAAGTCTTTTTGAGGAACCTATCGTTGGTCCTATCTGGACCAATGGGATTTTTCCCACTTGAGGGGACTAACAGTTTACAAGAGTATGGTGGCCCTTGTTTCAGTTCTGCTAAATCGACTTCTCCTTCTTCGACAGCTAAAGTATCGTCGAAGGATTCTGGATCTTCGTCATCCATCTCAACGTACGCTATCCTCTTTCTCTTGTGAGTTTTCGTTGCCTTTGCCTTTTCGGCTTTGAGGCGTTCTACCTGTCGAACTCTATCGGCCAGTTGGGCCATGTCTCTCAGGTATTGGGTGTCTAGCTTTTTCCTAATGGAATAATCTAAACCGCCTGCGGCTATTTCGACTAACTCATGTTCTGGCACTTGTGTAAAACATCTCGCCTTAAGCAACCTAAACCTATTTAGGTATTCGTCTATAGGTTCAGTGAAACGTCTCTTTACACTGGCCAATTCTTTCAGGCTTATCTTGGTTTGCCCCATGTAGAATTGTTCATGGAACAATCTTTCCAACTGGGTCCAATGATGGATCGAATTGGGGGGAAGAGTTGTAAACCAAGTAAAAGCGTTCTTTGTTAAAGAACTTGGGAAGTACTTGATCCTTAGGTTTTCGTTATTCGAAATGTCACCTGCTTCGATCAAGTATCTCGCCACATGCTCGACAGTAGATTCTGTCGTGTCCCCAGAGAACTTAGTAAATTTGGGGACTTTGCATCTAGGAGGTAAGTCAGTCTGTAACACGTACTCTGACAATGGGGATGTAAAGTTGGGCCTTCGAAAGCCCATGTTCATCCCATTTTGAGTCATGATCCTTTCGATCATGGTTGCCAGATTATTTTCCAAACCCATGTTTTGGTATTGGACATGCTGAACTACTTCGTCAGCATTTTGGTTTCTGTTGATTAACCTTACCTCTGGGGTTATTACCCTAGGTTCCTCGACGGGTTGCTCCAATCGCGCCCTAAGGTTTTCTTCGACAGGCTGCTGAGCCTGATTAATGGTGGTTTCTTCCTCTAAGAATATCCCCTGGTTTCCCCTTATTTGCGCCCTTTGGGGCTGTCGAACAGGTTGGGGTACTCCAAAGAAATCAGCCAAACGCGTCATTTATGCTGTCACTTGCTGATTCGATTGAGTAGTGTTCTGTATTAGAGGGTTTAGCATTGTACTCAAAGTTTGTGCCAACATTTGCACCATATCATGGTTGCTTTCGTCCATTTGTTGCCTCAAGACTGCTGTCGAGGCATTTGTAAGGCCATGGGCTACTTGGGACGTTCCTCCTAAGAGTTGGGTCCTATTTCTATTCGCCATGCCTACTCCAGAACCTTGGAGTGGCGAAGAGGCACTCACCAAAGTGTCTGAAAAAGTGGACGCAGCATTCGTCAGGCTAGCCAAGTCAGAAGTTGGCATGCCATAGAGTGGCATGAATCCTGGGGGAACAAAAGGCCTTGTGCCTAAATTTCCCCTTGGTGGGGGAGTTCCCAAAGGCGCTCTGGGGCCTGTAAACGAAAGTAACGGCCCCGTTGCTGTGACCGTTACTGCTGGTGTCGAACCAACAGTTGTCGCTTCACTTACGGTCGTACTAACCGTTGCTCCCACATTCGTTTGTGGGATTTCGTTATTGTTTGGCGGATTCGCCATCTCTTCCCTTCTTCTGGCAGTATTGTTATCGTTAGTGTATATTCTACCACTTCTCAATAACATACAACGCTCCTCGAAAAGATGAGATTATTTTCAACAATCAACACACGGTCCCACCGGGTGTGCCAATTTGTTTACCTTGGTATTTGGTAAACAACCGCTGATCCTCCAAATGGTTACTTATTTGGTTACTCGCAGGATCGATCAGATTGATCCTAGGACATAGGTTGATTTTGAAGTTTTGATTAAATTGGATAAGGCTTTAAATAAAGAGGCTTTAAATAACATAAAGAGGCTTTAAATGAAATTGCATGAAGAAAGGACTTGGTAAAATAAACAAGGCTTAAAGTAAAAGGCTTCGACAGGAATGTAAAGAGGAAAGCAAGAAAATTTCTGGAAAAGTAAATGACTTTGATTAATAAAGTTGGTGTTTCACACATACATTTCTCAACAATTCTTTCTCACACGCTGGGTACTCGAATCTATATGAGTGACTTTGTATAGAATTGTGAACACACGCGAGAAACTACATGTCTACTACTATTTATACTAAAACATCCCAAGTAACCGTCGGGCAGTTACACTGCTTCGAGATGAGTCCACTTGGCACGTTCTCAACGTTCGACGCTCCAGATCTTTGCACGTTGCACTTGGTAATCGCTGGAAACCGTTTTCCCTCCAAACGCTTGAATTTCAAACTGCTCCACTCTGAACCATCGAACATCTTCGTCGAGAAACATCTTCGACGAGAAAAACTCCTTCGACGTCGAAGGCAACCAACCTCTCCCTTGGAAGAAATCTTCTAAGTACTTTGCCATCTTTCGATGGGCATTTCGACGGATCTAGCCAGTCGAAGACATCCTTCAGCTTTAATGGCTGACATTAATAAAACAAGGGTGTCGAATTTAGGAGCCAACAGCTAGTTACAGATTATGAAGAACCTGGACCGTATGAAGGGTCTAAGCCAGGATCCCGATGGACTATGGTTTTTGATGGAGCTTCTAACACACTTGGCAATGGAATATGTGTTGTAATTATCTCTCCCAAGGGTTGCCATACGCCCTTCACCACCAAACTTTGCTTTGACTGTTCCAACAACATGGCTGAATATGAAATATTCATCATGGGTATTAAAGCTACTATTGACCCGAGAATCAAGTTCTTGAGCGTATATGGGGACTCATCCCTGGTAATCACTCAGATTAAGGGAGGATAGGATACAAAGCATCTAAACCTTATTCCTTATAGAGAGCATGTGCTGAACTTAATTCCATACTTCAAGGAAATTACTTTTGAACATATTCCTCAGGAAGAAAATTAGTTAGCAGACGCATTGGCTACAATTTCTTCTATGTTCAAGGTCAGATGGGACAATGAAGCACCTAGAATTACTATTGAAAGGCTGGATGAACCGACACACTGTAATGAAGAGAAGCCTTGGTTTTATGAAGTGAAAAAATATCTTGAGGCTCAAGAGTACCCTGAAGGGGCGTCTATCAATAACAAGAAATTCCTACGGAGGTTCTCAGTAAAATTCTTCTTGAGCAACAAAATTCTGTACAAGCGCAATCCTGACTCGACTCTGCTTCGTTGTATGGACAAGAAGGAAGCAGAGAAAATTATGGAAGATATGCACGATGGTATCTTTGGTACTCACTCCATTGGACACATTATGGCTAAGAAAATTCTGAGAGCGGGTTATTATTGGTCTAATATGGAAACTGATTGGCATCACCACTCAAGAACTTGTCACAAATGTCAAATCTACGCTGACAAAGTACATGTACCTCCAATTCCTCTGAATGTCTTAACCTCTCCTTGGCCCTTCCCAATGAGGGGCATTGTTTTGATTGGAGAAATCAAACCTACTGCTTCTAACGGACATCGCTTCATCCTCGTCACCATTGATTACTTCACAAAGTTGGTTGAAGCAGCCTTGTTTGCCTCTGTTACCAAGAATGTGGTTGCCCGGTTCATTAAGCACAATCTTATCTGTCGGTATGGCATCCTCGAAAGGATTATCACAAATAATGGTACCAATCTCAATAACACTATGATCAAGGAACTCTGCACGCAGTTTAAGATCAAACACCAGAATTCTTCTCCATATCGACCCAAGATGAATGGTGCAATGGAAGCTGCCAATAAGAACATTAATAAGATCATGCAAAAAATGGTTGTGACCTACAAAGACTGGCACGAGATGTTACCATTTACTCTTCATGGCTATCGCACTTCAGCATGAACATCAACTGGGGTAACCTCGTTCTCCCTAGTCTAGGGTATGGAAGTATTTCTACCTGTCGAAGTTCAGATTCCTTCTCTAAGGATTATGAAAGTTGCATATTTATACGAAGATGATGGATTCAGACTAGGCTGGATAAGTTGAATTTGATTGACGAGTGTGATACGGTGGGAGAACTGACTTGAGGTTTTTGCGTTTTGTGTTCGCAAATGTTTCGGTTTAGCAAGAGTCGCCACCGACTTTTTATTTTATCCTAAGGAAAGGTCAAAAAGCACAGGAAAGACCTTTGAGATGTTTTCTTGGGTTCGGGGAGTAGATTATAGAAAGGGAAGGTGTTAGCACCATTTCTATCCATGGTTATCCATGGGCTCTTAGTTACTTGTTTATATCACTTGCTTTTCTTTTCAATTGTTTGAAATGGTGCTCTTCAATTGTTTGAATGGTGATTTGCGTGTGATTTTGAAAGATGTTTTGAAAAGAGGCCATCGTTGTGGCAACCTTTGTAATGATTCTTGTTTGAATGTATACAAAGGTGTTTTTGTCTTTTGAAAAGTTTTCAATGTTTGAAAGTAGGGTTTTGAAATTGTGTTATGAAGTGTGTTTGAAAATAACAAGGATGTTTTTGCAAGCCTTTGATTAAGTAACTAAGAGCTATCTACCCTATTTTACTCAAAGATCTTTCTTATGTTTTTAACCCTTTTAACAGTGTTGTTTCACCATTGTATTTGGTGAACAACCTTGTGTTTAGGATGTTAAACAAGACAGGCGCGGGTCATCGTATAGACCATGATAGCAATGGTGCTAAGTATTTTTGGCAATTTTCTTGAGGGACTTGATCATTTTGTTTAGGCAACTCAGATAGCGTCGTCGAGGGACTATGATCTTTTGTTTTGTTTTTATTTTGCCAAAGTACTTAACATGCATACCATGGCCCATTTTTGAAGGCAACAAGTGGATTGTAACCCTAGGGGTGTAAGTGTGCATTGTGTTTGTTTTTCATGCATTTTTGTCTTTGATTAGGTCAAACTATTTGTTGGTTTTGATTTTGCATACAAACCCTAATTCTCTAATCATGGCATAATTGAAAGCATTTAAGTGCGTAAAAATAAATCTAAGCTATTACAACATGATTATGGGGATGGGGGTACAAGTTTTGAATAGGGAGTACTTTGCAAGAAATTTAAATCCTAAGTTATTACAACCAAATTGAATTTTACAATGCATAATATTTAAATGTACAATATTTAAATAAACACAATAAATATATATAGAATAAAATGTATTATGCAAAAAAAGAAGTTTTTATTTGTTTATGTATGTAAAGCATTTTTTTAATGTGAAAAAAGGTGTAAATAAAAAAAAGGATTGATTTTATTTAATAAAGGGGTAAACCCTAATTTTCCTTAAAGAAAATAATATTATATTATTTATATACAAAAAATATATTAATATGTATAAAAATAAAAATATATAGAGAAAAAGTGTTTTTTAGTATAAAATAACAATAAAAATAAAAATGTACTATTTTTATATTTTTATTCTATGTTTTTAATAAAATAAAGTATATATATATATATATATATATTAAATATTTTAAGTATATATAAAATAAAATAAAATATTTACAAAAATAAAATATATTCAAGAAAATATTTCTAATGTGAATAAAATTAAGAAATAAAAAATAAAAGTATTATTTACATTACTTTTTACATTTAAACAAAATAATATAAAAGTATATAAAATGTTTTAATGCTAGTAATAATTAAAATAAATACCAAATAAATATAAAAAATTATGAAAATACTTTTTATGCATTTTTTATGTTTGGAAATAAAATGATAGAGTCAGAAATGAAATTAAAATGTAAAAATAATAAAAATACAAGAAGTTGGGCCAGGGGGTGTGAAACTGAAAAAGAAGGTGTTAGAAGCAAAAAGCCAAGCCCAGCCCATCAGCTTCATCTTCTTCCTCCAGACTTTTGAAAAACGTGCGCCTGTTATACACAAACTCGTATCTCCTGTATTTGTGATCTTTTGACAAAACTTAAAACATGAAACTTGTAGAGCATCAAACCACGATTCTAACCATATAAAGAACTTAATCTAACTCTCAAAGACCAGAGAGAATTTCTCTGGCCCTAATTTCTAACCTAGTTTTTTCAGAAAGTTCATGGATGAAATTCTCTTAACATGCTTAATATAAATGAAAACTGAGCATATGTATGGATTCAGGGCAATGAGTACTACATCTTTCATTCACAAACCTAAGGCTAAATATTCCAAAATAGAGAGATAGAAGTTGATGAAAAACCTGTTTCAGCTGGACACGAGTATGGCAATGCAGGAACTTTCAGTGAGGCCTGAGGTTCTTTTGAGCTTGCTTGATGTTCCCTGAACCTTTCCCAATGCTTAGTTTGTTTTGAAGTGGACTGGATCATTCTACAGAACTCAACCTGCAAAGCTTCCAAACAAAAATGGTGAACACTGTAAATGGAGTTACAGTTGGCAATGGAGGTTTGGGATAGCTTGAGTGAGTTGAATGGAAGGTGTTTGAAGTGGAAAGGAGAAAAACGCACGAGCAAAATGAGCTATGGCACTCAAGTTGCAGCAACTGCCCTGTTTTCCAAGTTTTTGGTGTTTTGGTGTTCAAGGGTGTTTGAGGGATGATTGGCCCGTGTTTCTGGCTTACAAAGATGTGTAAAACTTGTTTGGAACCTTGGCTTGAGTTGATTTTATCAGATGTGTGTGTTATGGACTTTTTGCATAATGACTTGGTTTTGAAGCAAAAAGCAAAAGTTGACAATGCAAGGGTTGTACTGGCTTGTGACCTAGCTGCAGAAAGTGGTTAAGCTTTGCCTGACATTAGGGAGCCTTGTTTGCAGCAAAAGGCTTGGTGTATGGCTCAAGAAATGAAACTTGACATAAAGCATGCTTTATGTAAATGGAAGTGTTATCTTTATGCCCAAAATGGAATTATTCATTGTATAATGCTCCCTTGATAAGAACAATGCCTCTAACCAATGTATTTGTATTCAATTTTTGAGTGTAAATTGGTTTAGAGACCTGTAATCAAGTACAAAGCTATCTTGGTCAGATTTTGCAAGTTGTATGAACATGTATTGGCCATGGTTACAAAGTGAGTTTTTGCCAACTTCAAGCATTCGATTCTCCTTAACCACAAATGTGTTCGAGGAGTTCTTGGACAATTTGGAAAGCTTGCAACATGTACTATAATCCATATTTGAAATTCAAATTGATACTCCAAGTGGAACTTTGTGAAAAATGGCCAAGAAGATGGGTCAAAATCCTGCCTAAACTAGGGCAAAATTTCTCTAAGTTAAAAATTTTAGGTACCCTTGTTCCAAAAATCATAACTTGAGATCCAAGCTTCTTTTGAGAAAACTTTGTGAATCAAAGCTATAGACTTTTTGATGGACTACAACTTTCATGTTGTAAGTTTTGTTTGAATCCATTTTCATCTTGGTGAAAATGTGGGACAAAGTTAGGAAAAATAAGAAAATTTCATAACTTAGAAAAATTCTAAGTTATGAAAATTTTCAATTTCAAACCCTAATTTGCAATTTTGGGTTTCTTGATGAACAAGTTTCATAATTTGACATATCTTGATGAAAAATGACCCTTGGCACTTGATTTTGACCAAAAAGTCAAAGTTTGACTTTTCAGTGTACAGTCAAATTTTGATCAGTTGACTGAAAAATTCATCTGTCAATCATATGCATCTGAGATCTTTTGAACTAATTGAATGGGTCAAGATAATTTCATTGAGTCCTTGAGTCCATGGTTGAGCTTAAATTGCCATTGGCTAGGTCAAACAGTCAAAAATTGCCTTTGTGCAGTCAAAACCCTAAAAATGACCATTTTTCCCTTTTGGTGATCTGATCAAATTTCTTATGGAATTGTGGTCCAAACTTGATCAAGTGGTTCATATGAGTTCATAATGTTGATGTGGGTAAAAATTCATGAGGTTTGACTGTCAATTAGCCACAGTTGACTTTTTCCCCAATACAGTTGATTTCTAGGTCAACTGTCTAATTGACTGGGCAAAAATTTAATTCAAGGCTTGAAACTTGGTATGGACAAACTTATGAGTCCAACATGAAGTATGAAAGTCAATTTGGGCATTGAAGGTCCAAGAATCCCTGTGCAAACTCAAACCCTAATTTCAAGTCAACAGTGCAAAGAGATGTCTTGAGCAGAGCAAACCCTAGCTTGGTCTTGAGTTCCAAGAGCCTGGTGATGGAAAATGTTGATAAAATGAGAGGGAAAATTTTTGGGTACAATAGTTTCCCCTGTTCAATCTTCTTGAACCTGAAGAGTTAGATTGGCAAGTTTGCCTTTCGTGACTCGAAGGTAAAAGAGGATTGGACACTAGAGTGCCCGTAAATTTGCACTCGTCAAAATATTGTTGAGGGAATGGGCTTAAAGATGCCATTTGGAGGTGGTAGAATCTTGCTGGAGATGGGCTTAAAGATGCCATCCAAGAATGTTTGTTGAACTGCAATGTTGTAGGTCAGAAGAATGAGCATCAAAATGGTATCCGTGTATGGAATGCATTTGAACTGTATCTGGAGACTGAGTCTGTATGAGCAGAGGAATAACGTCCTTGTATGGAGCGTATCCGAGCTATAACTGCATTTGATCTTTGAATGAATATCAGAATGACTGCTGCGTCTGGAGTGTATCTGTATTCTAAATGGGTAACAGAGAAACATTTGTACATAGAGCAACTGTGTGTTAGGGATAAGTTCTGAATGAGTGACAGAATGGCAACCGTGTCTGGAGCGTATCTGGACTGTATCTGAAGTTGAGATCTGTATGAGTAGCAGAATGACTTCCGTGTTTGGAGTGTATCTGAGACTGTAACGGGGATCTGAATAGGTGACAGAATGACTTTCGTGGTGACTGCACTGGGGAGAATCAAACTTCTGGTGTAAGGGCCAGGATGGCATCCGTGTTTGGAGCGTATCTGATCTTGAAGTTGATAATTGAATCTGAATGAGAGATAGAATGGCCGCCGTATTCTGGAGCGTATCTAGTCTGTATCGGATTGCTGAAGTCTGAATGAGTAATAGAATGACTGCCGTGTCTGGGGTGTATCCATACTGTATCTGAAATCTCTGAGTAATAGCCTTTTAATCTTATCCTGAAAAGGGTAAAATGTTAGCTAGAACACGAAGTTATGTTGCATGATATGTATGATGCAATGAACTATGTTTCATCAATGTTTATGATATATGAATGTAATGGATGGTGTGTAAGCTGAGTAGCTGTCTTGCTGAGGAAAATAAATCCTTGATAGCTAGAGATAATGAAATCTTTGACTGCTGCTGGAGGAAGTAAATTCCTGACCGATGCTGAGGATTCAAAAACCTTTGATTGTTGAAGATGAGAAATCCCTGCTGACTGCTTGGGAATTAAAGATCTTTGGTGACTGGTGGGGATTTACAAGAGCTTTGACAACTTCTGTGGGGAATGAGAATTCTTCATGACTTTCCTGGGAAATAAGGAAAACTCTGAAAATCTCTACTGGGGAGTTAAAACCTGGGAGGCTTCTGCTGGAGAAATGAGACCGAGAATCTTCGATCTGCTGGGAAATAACTTTGTGGGGAGAATATTTACTCGGCCGGTGAAACCAGGAGCTTGGGTTGTACGCCAATCTACTGGGGAAGTTGGGGAACACTGAATGGTTCTAACTGGGGATCGATAGTCAGAAATTTGAATTCGCTGGGGAATAAGGTTTTAGAATATTCTGGCTCCGCTAGGGAAATGCACTCCAGGGTTTTCGGGCTCCACTGGGGATCTTGAAATTTAACTCCGCTAGGGATGTATACTTCAAGGTTTCAGCTTTGTTGAGGATCTGAATGATGTACTGTAGGGGATTTCTTCTAGAATAGCACAAGGATATCTTCCTACATCTTTAACCTATCAGTAATTATCCTTTCTCAATTTCGTTTTATTTGTAGGCAGTGATTATATTCAAATGCATATGCCTATTTAACAAAACTTTGGACGTTTTCAAATAAAACACAAGTGTAAAAAGAAAAGGAAAGGCAAGCAAATTTCTGCACTTTGAAGTATTTTTGTATTAACTTTCATAAGTATATTTGTACAAAGGAAACAGACATCCTAGTAAGAGAATGTTGTCATAAAAATTGAGAAAAATTTATACAAAAGAAAGATGGCTATGTGTAACAATTCCATGGGGTTCCCATTCTACTATAGCCTTTACAACTCTGAGTATCTTGTACATTCACTGCTTCGTCCGCTGATGATTGGATTGATCAGAAGCTTGGGGCTTGTTGGTGAAGAGATAGTTCTTAAAGTGATCCGACGAGACATAGTCATACGCTTTAATTCCCTAATTTTTGTCTGGACCGCCCTTTCGGGTTTTCGATCCACCGGGAAACCCTTTTTTGCCAAAGTCGCCATTTCGGGTTTTCAACTTGTCGGGTGTACAAATTTTTTTTGTTTATCCCTAATTTTTTCCTAAACTGCCCTTTCGGGTTTTTGATTCACCGGGATGCCCATTTTTGCCCAAGCCGCCCTTTCAAGTTTTCGACTTGTCGGTTCGTTTTATGCGTAGTATCTTTTGACTATGTCTGTGTTCGCAGGGTGCGGCAAGTCGTCGCCGTCCATGGTGGTCAGAATCATTGCCCCACCAGAAAAGATGTTCTTGATCACAAATGGTCCTTCGTAAGTAGGAGTCCACTTGCCCCTGGGATCACTTTGCGGCAAGATGATCCGCTTGATTACAAGATCTCCGACTTGATATACCTGACGCCTGACTTTCTTGTTGAAAGCCTTGATCATCCGTTTCTGATACGTCTGACCATGACAAACAGCAGTAAGTCGCTTCTCGTCGATCAAATTAAGTTGGTCAAGCCGGGTCTGAATCCAATCGTCTTCACTCAAACCAGTATCCTTCATGATCCTCAAGGAAGGAATCTGAACTTCCATAGGTAAAACAACTTCCATGCCATATACCAAAGAAAAATGGGTTGCCCCTGTTGAAGTGCGCACCGTGGTACGATATCCGTGCAGAGCAAACGGTAACATCTCATGCCAGTCTTTGTAGGTGACTGTCATCTTTTGAATGATCTTCTTGATATTTTTGTTCGTGGTTTCAACAACACCGTTCATCTTTGGCCAATAGGGAGATGAATTGTGATGATAAATCTTGAACTGCTCGCACAGAGCGGTGATCATAGTGTTATTCAGATTTGTACCATTGTCCGTAATGGTCCTGTCGGGGATACCATACCGGCATATAAGGTTCTGCTTGATGAAGCGGGCAACCATATTCTTTGTAACTGAGGCATAGGAAGCTGCTTCGACCCATTTGGTGAAGTAATCAATAGCCACCAGGATGAAGCAATGTCCATTGGATGCCGTAGGCTTGATCTCTCCAATCATGTCAATGCCCCACATTGCGAATGGCCAAGGAGCTGTCAGAACGTTGAGAGGAACAGGAGGAATATGTATCTTGTCGGCGTAGACTTGGCATTTGTGACAAGTACGGGATTGTTGATGACAATCAGCTTCCATGGTAGACCAGTAGTAGCCTGCCCTTAGAATCTTCTTAGCCATCGTATGTCCTCTTAAGTGGGTGCCAAAGGTGCCAATATGTATTTCAGTCATGATGAACTCTGCTTCAACCTTGTCCACACAACGAAGTAGAACACAATCATGGTTGCGCTTATATAAGATATCATTGCTCAAGAAGAACTTGGCAGCAAATCTCCTTAAGAACTTTTTGTCATTTACTGAAGCTCCTTCAGGATATTCTCTAGTCTGGAGATACCTTTTGATTTCATGAAACCAGGGTTGTTCCACTACTTCTTCGGTATTAATCTCATGACAGTGCGCAGGTTCGTCCATTCGCTCGATGGTGATTTGAGGAGATTCGTTATCCCAGTTGAGTTTAAACATGGAAGACATTGTAGACAGAGCATCTGCTAGCTGATTTTCTTCTCGCGGGAAGTGCTCGAAAGTAATCTGCTCGAAATGTGGCAGCAATGTCAGGACATGTTCTTTGTATGGGATAAGATTAGGATGTTTAGTGTCCCACTCTCCTTTGACTTGACTGATAACCAAAGCCGAGTCCCCAAATACGACCAAAGATTTGATTCCCAAGTCTATAGCAGCCTTGAGACCAAAGATGCAAGCTTCATATTCAGCCATGTTGTTGGTACAGCTGAAGCAAAGTCGGACAGTGAAGGGTGTATGGCAACCTTCTGGAGAAATGAGTACCGCACCGATACCGTTGCCAAGTGCATTTGAAGCACCGTCAAAGTATAGGGTCCATCGGGATCCTTGTTCAGGTCTGTCATACGGTCTGTTACCTTCAATGTTGTCCAATGTCATGATGTCCTCGTTAGGGAAGTCGAATCTCATAGATTGATAATCTTCGACGGCTTGATGAGCTACATGGTCAGCTAATACACTCCCTTTTATAGCTTTTTGGGTAGTATACTGGATATCATACTCAGTCGGGATCATTTTCCATCTAGCGATTCTTCCAGATAAAGCAGGCTTCTCGAAGATATACTTGATTGGATCCATTTTGGAAATCAGCAAAGTGGTATGAGTCAACATATACTGCCTTAGTCGGTGAGCAGCCCATACCAAAGCGTAACAAGTTTTCTCGAGCAGTGAGTAGCGAGTCTCACAGTCGGTAAACTTTTTGCTAAGGTAATAAATGGCATGTTCTTTTCGGCCAAACTCGTCATGTTGGCCCAATACGCACCCCATTGAGTTATCCAAAACAGTCAGATACATGATTAACGGTCTTCCTTCGACGGGTGGCATCAAAATAGGAGGTTCCAATAAATACTCCTTGATCTTATCAAAAGCAACTTGACAATCATTGTTCCATTCAACTACCTGATCTTTCTTCAATAGCTTGAATATTGGCTCACAGGTAGATGTTAGGTGAGATATGAACCTTGCAATATAGTTTAAGCGTCCCAAGAAACCTCTAACCTCCTTTTCAGTGCGGGGGGGGGGGGGGGGGGAATTTCTTGTATAGCCTTTACTTTAGCTGGATCAACCTCAATGCCTTTGTTGCTGACAATAAATCCCAAAAGTTTACCAGACCTGACTCCAAAAGTGCACTTGCTTGGGTTCAATATGAGCTTAAACTCCTTCAACCTGACAAACAGCTTTTGCAGATGATCAAGGTGTTCTTCCTTTGTTTGTGATCGGGCTATCATGTCGTCTACATAGACTTCAATCTCATGATGTATCATATCATGAAACAAAGCTACCATGGCGCGTTGATAGGTTGCCCCGACATTCTTCAGTCCAAATGGCATCACCTTGTAGCAGAAGGTACCCCATTGCATGACAAAAGTAGTTTTCTCCATGTCCTCAGGGGCCATTTTGATCTGGTTGTATCCCGAGAATCCATCCATGAAGGAAAATACCTTGTGTTGAGCTGTGTTGTCAACCAAGATGTCGATGTGTGGTAGTGGAAAATCGTCTTTAGGGATAGCCCTGTTTAAATCCCAATAGTCCACACACATTCTGACTTTGCCGTCCTTCTTAGGTACAGGCACAATGCTAGCAACCCATTATGGATAGGAAGTAACAACCAGAAAGCCAGCGTTGAATTGCTTCATTACCTCAGCTTTGATCTTTTCAGACATGTCGGGCCTCATTCGGCGGACCTTTTACTTGATCGGTGGTAAATCTTCTCTTGTAGGGATACGGTGAACCACGATATCTGTGTCTAATCCCGACATGTCTTCATAGGACCAGGCAAAGATCTCAACATATTCGTTCAACAATTGTACTAAGCGCTCTTTGACACCTGGTTCTAGGTTGGCACCCACTTTTACCTCTTTCTTGTCTTTCCTTGTTCCCAAGTTGATGGTTTCTAGCAACTCTTCATGAGGCAGAATAGCCCTCTCTTATTGTTGCAAAAGTCTGGCTAATTCTCCCGGCACTTCACAGTCTTTGTCAACTTCGTACTCAACATGGTTGACCAAATCTTCAGGGTCACCGAAGGCTAAAGCAGAAAAGTCACCCATGGAATTCGGAGTGGATGGGTACCTGCATTTTGTGAGTGTGGGTGTGTGTAAGGGATAGCCATCCTTAAACAAAACAAGATGCAAAAAGGAAAGAAGATGAACACAACAGTTTATAGATGAAAACGTCCAATGATTCATTAAAACATGGCATATGATAATGAAGAAAATCAAGCCCTTACAAATGGACCTATATGCCCCGGGCAAGGCATAAGGTGAAAATAGTGTACGAATTGTTTAGTTATTACAGACCAAAATAGGAAATTGTTCAAAGATAAATTACTGGTTGATGAAAGTGATGGGAATAAAGTCCTTTGCTTCCCAGTTGCTTAATCCTCCTTCGACGGTTGGAAATATCCAATCTTCAAAGTTGTCTTCTTCATCATCATCTTCTAAGGCATTAATTCCATGGTGAGTGATTTTTACGGGCAGTCCTCCAGCCTTGGAGCGACGCATAGCTTTTTGGCCAGCAGCAGTAAAACCTAATCCGAACTTGTCCGTCTTATGGGGAAAATCAGGCAGTTGCCCCCACACTGTACTCATTCCTTATTTGATTACAGCCTTTGCATCCTTGAGAGATGCCAACCTAGACACATGCTTGGGAACGATAGGCACATCAACCATTGTCTTCGCAACTGCGACTTCAGGAGAAACTTCCTCAAAATGTTGGAAAGGCGTTTCTATGAATTCGCCATCCAACTCCACATAGCGGAAGGAGTTGAGGTGACTTATCATGTACTCTTCCTCTCCGTGCACCGTTATAATCTTACCCTGAACATGATACTTTAGCATTTGGTGTAAACAGGAGGTAACTGCCCCAACATAGTGGATCCACGGCCTTCCTAACAAACACGAATATGAAGGACGGACGTCCATCACATAAAAGGTGGAGTTGAAAACTTCTGTGCCCACTTTGATAGGAATGTCAACCTCTCCGTGAACCATTCTTTTGGACCCATCAAAGGCCCTAACCACGATATTACTTGGCTTCAGCACTAACCCTTCCCAGTCCAAACGGTTTAATGCTTTCTTCGGTAGCACATTCAAGGATGAACCAGTATCAACGAGGACATGGGAAAGGGTGGTTCCCCTGCATTCTACTGAGACATGCAGCGCGTCATTGTGTTTCCTTCCCTTGGGAGTCAAATCAGCATCGGAAAAACCAAGACCATTATCAGCAGTAAGGCTGGCCACGCACTCTTGAAACTGGTCAGCCGAAGTTTCTTGAGGCACGTGTGCCGTCTTTAAAAATTTGATTAAGGCCTTAGCATGGGCCTTAGAGCAGAGTAGGAGAGCCAACATGGAGATTTTGGAAGGGGTCTGCCCTAGCTGTTCCACGACGTCGTAGTCGCTCTTTTTGATTATCTTTAAGATTTCTTCCATTTCTTTCTGGGTGGTCTCGGGGATTACCACTGTCTGAGCCTTCATCCTGACAGGCGCTTCTAGTATCCCCTTACACTTATCGGTAGTATCAACAGAGGGTCTAACTTCAGGTACATCAATTTCTTCAATTATCGGGCCTTGCACAGATGGCTTAACAGGCACAGAAGCTTTCGAGGGTCCGAAGATTGCTCTGGGGGGAGCAATCTCCGGAGAGAAAATCCGTCTGCTGCGAGTTATCTTGCTTGTTCCTGCAATGTTCCCTATATCATGGGTTTCATCATCAGAATTCTCTTGGACTGATTCAATCTGTTTGATACCATGATAGAAGATTTCTCCTCCGTAGTTCCATGGTATCGTCTTGTTAGATTGATATGGGACAGGCCCCGGCATGGTGATTTTCAATGGTACAAATTTAGGATCAGGCGTAATCTTGACATGCCTTTTGCAAGCCTTGGGAAGATTGTCGGAGATGGTTATTATTGCAATGTCATTGGTTGAAGTAGCAAAAGTAGCAGGAGTAACAGGAGTGAAGGTATCAACAAGAGTCTTTTGGAAGAGTATCTCTTGGGTATCCATCAGGCGTTGGATACCTGATTTCAACATTGGACAGTCAGCTCGTATGTTTAAACAAAAGTAACAGTCTTTTCCACAGCCTGGGAATATCCCGGCTCTCATCAAATTCACTTTAATCACTGGTAATGGAGTCAAAAGATCAGCAACATTGGTAACATGAAGGTCTTCCATAACAGCATGAACATTATGACCGTGCTTGGGAATTGGGGCAGAAATCACATTCGGCTTTTTGGGCGCATCGAATTCTACCTCCTTGGCGTTGATCAGGTCTTGGATTTTGTTCTTAAGAGCCCAACAGTTGTTGGTATCATGCCCTACACTGTCAGAGTGGTAAGCACATTTTGCATTAGAGTGGTAATATGGAGAAGAGGTATTAGGGTTCTTTGGCGCTTCCTTCAAATTGGTAAGATTCAGCTTTAGCAAATGAGGGAGTACTTGAGTTGGTGTCATGTTGATTCGGGTGAATTGCTGTTGTGGCCTTTCTACCCGTTGCTGATTAGATCTTGGCTGATTGCTGCGAGGTTGATCATTTGAAGAGTTTTGAATCATCACAGCCCCTACAGTTGGTCGGCGCTCGGTTCTTCCTTGACTTTTATGAGAATAAACAGCAGAAGCTTCCCTCTTAGCTGGGAAGGTCTTCTTAATAGCAGTGTACGCGAAGGCATCTTTCTGAATCTTACCACTTTTAATGCCGGCCTCGACCCTTTCACCGGTCAAAATTAATTCGGTGAATCCCGCGGAGGAACTCCCAATTAAATGATTGAAGAAAGGGCCAGACAGGGTCCCTAAAAACATGTCAACCATCTCTCTATACGACAATAATGGCTGCACCCTTCCAGCCAGATCACGCCACTTCTGGGCATACTCTTTAAATCCCTCATTAGAAGCCATACCCATACTCTGTAGTTGAGTACGTGTAGGTACTAAATCAGCATTGTATTGGTATTGCCGGTAGAAATCAGCAGCTAAGTCTTCCCAGTTATGAACCTTCGATCTCTCGAGTTGATAGAACCAGTCCAATTGTGTGCCTGACAAACTGTCTTGGAAAAAATGGACCCAAAGATCCTTATCAGATGAGTGTGGTTGGATATTTCAGACGTAGGATCTCAGATGCATCTTTGGACACGACAGACCGTCATACTTGGCAAATGTAGGGACTTTGAACTTGGGAGGAATAACGATCCCAACGACCAACCCTAGTTCTTCGAAATCTATACCATGTACCCTTTTCCTGCCAACCGATCCTCAAGATTTTTGAATTTTACATCCGTCGGGGGATATTGTTGTTCAGAGTAATCTTCGTCTTCTTCCTCTTCCTCTTCTTCTCCTTCAAATTCAGATTCAGAAGGAATTGCAGTTCCTTTTACTTTACCAGCCCATTCATCAGACATCGAGGGGAACTCGAGAACTTTTCTAGCATTGCTTTCAAACCTTCTTCCCATAATGACCACACCAGGTCTTTTCTTCTTTTTCTCTTTATCTTTCTCCAACAGTGCTTTAAGGTCCTCCTGGCCCTTTGCTAAGGTCATGAGGAGTTGCTGGAATTGAGAGTTCTGCGCTTGCAGATCCTTAACTGTCTGCTCCAAATCCATCTGGCTGAAATAAACAGCAGAAAGATAAGGAAACCTGGTGTGAAGACCTGTTTATGCATATGATGAATGATATGTTATTCATGTAATACATTCAAGGATTCAGAAAATTCAAATTTGTTGCAAACAAAAAGAACACATGTCATATTAAGAAGAAATTTGTTAGTACATAAGTGCCCCATGAGCAAAATATTACAAAATTCTTAATGTAAAAAGACATTGCGCATCCTCTTTGGTGCAATGTAAGTGTTGAGAGTTTCTTCCTCATGAAGTCGGCGGGTAAGCTCCAAAACCTTCTTCTCACTGGCATAGAAGTTGGCTTCAAAAGTATTTCGTTCTTCCTTGAGTTGGATCCAACTCTTTTGTAATTCTTCCAATGATGTTGGCATGTCAGGATGCAGGAGGGTGTATGGAACCTCTCTTTCCATAACAGGCTCTTTGATCACGGGGAGAATGTGAGGATATGGCATCATAAGATTATGGGTGCGGGTTCGTACCCACTTGAGATAAGGCTCAAGGGGGATGGAATTCATGTGCCCCAGTGTCTTACTATCCACTTTGTTGGGCATCCTCCAAGCTCTGATGAATCTTTGTTGAAGTCCTTGTGCATCGTTGTTGAAGTCAAAAACCAAGTCAGGAATCAGCATATCATGAGGGCCATCCCTTCTAGCATATCCAAACTGTCTTAGAGCTAAATAGGGGTTGTAGGTAATGCCTCCCCTAATGCCAAGTAGTGGGACATTAGGGAATTCCCCACAACGATCAATGATGATGACATTTTCTCTATACCGAGAACACCAATGAACATCATAATGTGTGAGGGTCATCAACCGTTGTGACCACCTTAAACCCTGCTCATTCTTCAAAACTGATTGTGGAAGGTGAGAAATAAACCACCTTGCTAGGAGAGGAGTACAACACATGAGAACACCTCTTTTCCTCGTTGTTCGTGTGTAAAATGAGTGTAGGATGTCCCCAAGCAATGTAGGCACAAGATTCCGGGATATGAAAATCTTGACAGCATTCACATCCATAAGTTGATCAGGGTTTGGGATCAAGACCAAATCATAGATGAGGAGTGCCACAATCTCTTCAAAAGCTTGTAGATCTAGAGAATTCCAGCTGTCTTGTGCCTTCTCAAACAGAAACTTTGCCAAGAAACCCTTGACACCACTTTTGGTTTCCCAATGTCCTTTGATGTCAGATGGTTGCAAGTGTAATGCTTGAGAAACATCTTCATGCTTTGATTCTTTTTCCGTACCGTTGTAGGGTAGTTGATGAAGAATAGGAATTCTCAGGAGTTGAGAAAATTCCTCCAAAGTAGGTACTAGTTGGTAATCAGGGAATGTGAAACAGTGGTGTAGGGAGTCAAAGAACTGGAAGAAAACTTTCACCATGTCTTCTTCAATGTTGGAGTTGACCAAGTTGAGAAGTCTACCATGTCTTTCACTGAAGAGAGAAATCTCTAGAATCCTGGAAGTAAGCTCCTTGAGTTGAGGAGGGATTCTCACAAGGTTGACTTGAATTGTTTTCCTGCGAAGAGATTCCATGACCTACAAAACAAGAACAAAGATGAAGATCCAAACCCTTGAAATGGTTAGTGGATGCATATGATGTTTTATGATGTTCATGATGCATGCACAAGCACATGTACAAACAAGTCACACAAGACTCTAGTTTCAGGCTTGCATGAGGTTTCATAGGTAAGTACCCTCTTGAAGTTAGTTGGTTCAAACTTGTCCTATAAATAGTAACCGGGTTCTAAGGAGCTCAATATCACTGGATTATTTTCTGTGTTCACTGTTTTGGTTTAGCCACTTAACTGGCGACCAAAATATTCTAAGAAAACAACCCTCAATGAGTGTAGTATCGAGTATCTACCAACTTCGGACTGCACCAAAGCCGGTCATCTCACTACCCCTAAAAAGGCCAAGATGGTCAAGTAAGGTTCTAAGCGTTCATTAGTGATTCATGACATCACTCAGCGGCCCCGTATTCTCTTTGATTGACTCAAAGGCTACCGGTACTCACAAATATGTCGCACTAATATAACTATTGCTTCAACCATGTCGGTATACCCCACACACTTTCCACAACGTATTGCTATTTACCTATGAATGTTTCCCAAATCCGGGTAGAGGATTTCAAGCCCAAACAAGAGAACCAAATGTAAAGCAATCAAAGCAATCAAGATAAGCATGCAAGGGTGATCTAAACCCTAAGGTTACTCCACTTTTAAAGATTTCCCCAGCAGAGTCGCCAGTTCTATGATACGGTGGGAGAACTGACTTGAGGTTTTTGCGTTTTGTGTTTGCAAATGTTTCGGTTTAGCAAGAGTCGCCACCGACTTTTTATTTTATCCTAAGGAAAGGTCAAAAAGCACAGGAAAGACCTTTGAGATGTTTTCTTGGGTTCGGGGAGTAGATTATAGAAAGGGAAGGTGTTAGCACCCTTTCTATCCATGGTTATCCATGGGCTCTTAGTTACTTGTTTAGATCACTTGCTTTGCTTTTCAATTGTTTGAAATGGTGCTCTTCAATTGTTTGAAATGGTGCTTTGTGTGTGATTTTGAAAGATGTTTTGAAAAGAAGCCATCGTTGTGGCAACCTTTGTAATGATTCTTGTTTGAATGTATACAAAGGTGTTTTTTGTCTTTTGAAAAGTTTTCAATGTTTGAAAGTAGGGTTTTGAAATTGTGTTGTGAAGTGTGTTTGAAAATAACAAGGATGTTTTTGCAAGACTTTGATCAAGTAACTAAGAGTTATCTACCCTATTTTACTCAAAGATCTTTCTTATGTTTTTAACCCTTTTAACAGTGTTGTTTCACCATTGTATTTAGTGAACAACCTTGTATTTAGGATGTTAAACGGGACAGGCGCGGGTCATCGTATAGACCATGATAGCAATGGTGCTAAGTATTTTTGGCAATTTTCTTGAGGGACTTGATCATTTTGTTTAGGCAACTCAGATAGCGTCATCAAGGGACTATGATCTTTTGTTTTGTTTTTGTTTTGCCAAAGTACTTAACATACATACCATGGCCCATTTTTGAAGGCAACAAGTGGATTGTAACCCTAGGGGTGTAAGTGTGCATTGTGTTTGTTTTTCATGCATTTTTGTCTTTGATTAGGTCAAACTATTTGTTGGTTTTGATTTTGCATACAAACCCTAATTCTCTAATCATGGCATAATTGAAAGCATTTAAGTGCATAAAAATAAATCTAAGCTATTACAACATGATTATGGGGATGGGGGTACAAGTTTTGAATAGGGGGTACTTTGTAAGAAATTTAAATCCTAAGTTATTACAACCAAATTGAATTTATAATGCATAATTTTAAATGTACAATATTTAAATAAACACAATAAATATATATAGAATAAAATGTACTATGCAAAAAAAAGAAGTTTTTATTTGTTTATGTATGTAAAGCATTTTTTTTAGTGTGAAAAAAGGTGTAAATAATAAAAATAAAAAAAGGATTGATTTTATTTAATAAAGGGGTAATCCCTAATTTTCCTTAAAGAAAATAATATTATATTATTTATATACAAAAAATATATTAATATGTATAAAAATAAAAATATATTGAGAAAAAGTGTTTTTTAGTATAAAATAACAATAAAAATAAAAATGTACTATTTTTATATTTTTATTCTATGTTTTTAATAAAATAAAGTATATATATATATATATATATATATATATATATATATATATATATATATATATATATATATATATATATATATATATATATATATATATATATATATATATATATATATATATATATATATATATATATATATATATATATATATATATATATATATATATATATATATATATATATATATATATATATATATATATATATATATTAAATATTTTAAGTATATATAAAATAAAATAAAATATTTACAAAAATAAAATATATTCAAGAAAATATTTCCAATGTGAATAAAATTAAGAAATAAAAAATAAAAGTATTATTTACATTATTTTTACATTTAAACAAAATAATATAAAAGTATATAAAATGTTTTAATGCTAGTAATAATTAAAATAAATACCAAATAAATATAAAAAATTATGAAAATATTTTTTATGCATTTTTTATGTTTGGAAATAAAATGATAGAGTCAGAAATGAAATTAAAATGCAAAAATAATAAAAATACAAGAAGTTGGGCCAGGGGGTGTGAAACTGAAAAAGAAGGTGTTAGAAGCAAAAAGCCAAGCCCAGCCCATCAGCTTCATCTTCTTCCTCCAAACTTTTGAAAAACGCGCGCCTGTTATACACAAACTCGTATCTCCTGTATTTGTGATCTTTTGACAAAACTCAAAACATGAAACTTGTAGAGCATCAAACCACGATTCTAACCATATAAAGAACTTAATTTAACTCTCAAAGACCAGAGAGAATTTCTCTGGCCCTAATTTCTAACCTAGTTTTTTCTGAAAGTTCATGGATGAAATTCTCTTAGCATGCTTAATATAAATGAAAACTGAGCATATGTATGGTTTCAGGGCAATGAGTACTACATCTTTCATTCACAAACCTAAGGCTAAATGTTCCTAAATAGAGAGATAAAAGTTGATGAAAAACCTGTTTCATCTGGACACGAGTATGGCAACGCAGCAACTTTCAGTGAGGCATGAGGTTCTTTTGAGCTTGCTTGATGTTCCCTGAACCTTTCCCAATGCTTAGTTTGTTTTGAAGTGGCCTGAATCGTTCTATAGAACTCAACCTGCAAAGCTTCCAAACAAAAATGGTGAACACTGTAAATGGAGTTACATTTGGTAATGGAGGTTTGGGATAGCTTGAGTGAGTTGAATGGAAGGTGTTTGAAGTGGAAAGGAGCAAAACGCACGAGCAAAATGAGCTATGGCACTCAAGTTGCAGCAACTGCCCTGTTTTCCAAGTTTTTGGTGTTTTGGTGTTCAAGGGTGTTTGAGGGATGATTGGCTCGTGTTTCTGGCTTACAAGGATGTGTAAAACTTGTTTGGAACCTTGGCTTGAGTTGATTTTATCAGATGTGTGTGTTATGGACTTTTTGCACAATGACTTGGTTTTGAAGAAAAAAGCAAGAGTTGACAATGCAAGGGTTGTACTGGCTTGTGACCTAGCTGCACAAAGTGGTTGAGCTTCGCCTGACATTAGGGAGCCTTGTTTGCAGCAAAAGGCTTGGTGTATGGCTCAAGAAATGAAACTTGACATAAAGCATGCTTTATGTAAATGGAAGTGTTATCTTTATGCCCAAAATGGAATTATTCATTGTATAATGCTCCCTTGATCAGAACAATGCATCTAACCAATGTATTTGCATTCAATTTTTTAGTGTAAATTGGTTTAGAGACCTGTAATCAAGTACAAAGCTATCTTGGTCAGATTTTGCAAGTTGTATGAACATGTATTGGCCATGGTTACAAAGTGAGTTTTTGCCAACTTCAAGCATTCGACTCTCCTTAACCACAAATGTGTTTGAGGAGTTCTTGGACAATTTGAAAAGCTTGAAACATGTACTATAATCCATATTTGAAATGCAACTTGATACTCCAAGTGTAACTTTGTGAAAAATGGCCAAGAAGATGGATCAAAATCCTGCTTAAACTAGGGCAAAATTTCTCTAAGTTAAAAGTTTTAGGTACCCTTGTTCCAAAAATCATAACTTGAGATCCAAGCTTCTTTTGAGAAAACTTTGTGAATCAAAGTTATAGACTTTATGATGGAATACAACTTTTATTTTGTAAGTTTTGTTTGAATCCATTTTCATCTTGGTGAAAATGTGGGACAAAGTTAGGAAAAATTAAGAAAATTTCATAACTTAGAAAAATTCTAAGTTATGAAAATTTTCAATTTCAAACCCTAATTTGCAATTTTGGGTTTCTTGATGAACAAGTTTCATAATTTGACATATCTTGATGAAAAATGACCCTTGGCACTTGATTTTGACCAAAAAGTCAAAGTTTGACTTTTCAGTGTACAGTCAAATTTTGATCAGTTGACTGAAAAATTCATCTGTCAATCCTATGCATTTGAGATCTTTTGAACTTATTGAATGGGTCAAGATAATTTCATTGAGTCCTTGAGTCCATGGTTGAGCTTAAATTGCCATTGGCTAGGTCAAACAGTCAAAAATTGCCTTTGTGCAGTCAAAACCCTAAAAATGACCATTTTTCCCTTTTGGTGATCTGATCAAATTTCTTATGGAATTGTGGTCCAAACTTGATAAAATGGTTCATATGAGTTCATAATGTTGATGTGGGTCAAAATTCATGAGGTTTGACTGTCAATTGGCCACAGTTGACTTTTTCCCCAATACAGTTGATTTTTAGGTCAGCTGTCCAATTGACTGGGCAAAAATTTGATTCAAGGCTTGAAACTTGGTATGGACAAACTTATGAGTCCAACATGAAGTATGAAAGTCAATTTGTGCATTGAAGGTCCAAGAATCCCTGTGCAAACTCAAACCCTAATTTCAGGTCAACAGTGCAAGGAGATGTCTTGAGCAGAGCAAACCCTAGCTTGGTCTTGAGTTCCAAGAGCCTGGTGATGGAAAATGTTGATAAAATGAGAGGGAAAATTTTGGGGTACAACAAAGAGAAAAGGCTTGTGGTTATGTGTCATGGTCAGGTGTATCAGAAGCGTATGATTAAAGCCTTCAATAAAAAAGTCAAGCATCAGGTATATCAGGTTGTTGACTTGGTAATAAAGTGCATCATCTTCCCACAGGGTGACCCTTGGGGCAAATGGACTGCCACCTACGAAGGGCCATTTGTAATCAAAAATATATTTTTGGGTGGTGCTATGATACTAACCACCACGGATGTTGAAGACTTTCTACACCCTGTAAACGTGGACATAGTCAAAAGATACTACGCATAAAAAATGACCCGCTAGGTTGACTGGCCTAGGCAAAAATAAGGGCATCCCGACGAACCAAAAGGGTTCAGGCAAAAATTAGGGATATATATATATATATATATATATATATATATATATATATATATATATATATATATATATATATATATATATATATATATATATATATATATATATATATATATATATATATATATATATATATATATATATATATATATATATATATATATATATATATATATATATATATATATATATATATATATATATATATATATATATATATATATATATATATATATATATATATATATATATATATACATATATATAAAGATTGTACACCCGACAAGTCGAAAACATGGAAAGGTGGCTTGGGCAAAAAAGGGTATCCCGGTGGACTTAAAACCCGAAGGGCGGTCCAGGAAAAAAATTATGGATTAAAGCGTACGACTATGTCTCGTTGGATCACTTACAGCCAACTTTAATCAACTTCTTCCGACGGTAATGGATGAGATGCTCGAAGACATAGGGGCAATAGCAGAGTTGAAACTTGACGAGATTATGTCCACATAACTATATGTTTTCAATTTGTAATATTTTCTTCATTTTCACGACGATCTCCTCCTACCAGGATTTTTGTCTCTTTGTACAAAAATAGTTTGTTGATAGGAAAATTATCAATACAAATATCGTTTCAAAATTCAAATATTTGTTTTACTTTTTCTGTTTTGTTTGCAAAAACGTCCAATGACTAAAATCGAATGAACATATGCATATGAATATGATTATTGTTAATAAATATATGCATAAAAAATAGGAATCAGCATTTTCTCAAGACTCTAGGAGTTAGGATAATGTTCAAGCTGTCCACAAATCCTCACAGGATTATCCCCACAGAGTCATCTTCACAAGCTCATCTTCGACAAAGATACATTCCCCACAAATCTGAAAAACCTTAACCATACTCCCTGGCAGATCCCCCTAGCAGACAAAGGAGTATGATCTTTTCCCCGACAATGTCGCCAACCCATGGAATCCCAATCCTCATCAGAGATTGTGTCACGAGCACAGTTCACAAGAATTCTCTTCCCCAACTGAGTTTATCCTTCCAGCACTATAAAGTCCCATGCATAATTCTATCCTCCAGCAAGGTTCATATTCCTCAGCCAGAGTATTCCTCAGTAGAATATATTCCTCCAGCAGGTTTATTTCCCTAACAAGCTTTATTTCCCAAGCGGAATTCAATCTCCCCAGCTTGAGTCTATTCTTCTGACTACTTCGAATCACCGGCACAATTTCTCTCCCCAAAAAAGGGTAGTCCAGGCTGCTATCCCCAAAGAATTTCTATGTAATCTGGAACCGAATCATATATCATTTAACCTTATCGTCCCCATACAAGTCGGCATCCATATCATAAACTCGGTCAGGCAACACCTCGGAAGGTTATCCATTTCTTTTATCCCCAGTCGGGGTATATAAGAATTAAATTCCCCGGTAGAGCGATGAACAACCAATGTTATTGAATTGTTCTCCCCAAGCAGAAATCAAATTCCCCACCAGAGTTTCCTCAAATAGAAAGTAGGAATTCTCAGCGGAAACATTCTAAACAAATATTGAAATTACACATATTCTTCATCCCCAGCACCAGTCAAGGATCCATTTTCCCCAGCGAGATGTTATACAGAGCTACTAATACGTTTCAATAACATTTCACATTCATACATCATTTATGAATGTCATATGCATACGAAACGCATATAGCACACCCGCATTTACTTTGAGAACATCATTATGCAATGCATTTCATACATCATGACATTGCATACAGCTAACTCTTTATCTTTTCAGGTAAATTCTACAAACAAACGATTATCATTAACAATTTTCAAACAGGTCGCAGATTAATTTCCAAAAACAAGACAGGGCAACTATTTGTATGACCAGACACAGATTAATTTGTGAGACAAGACAGGGAAACTATCTGTGAAGACAAATTATAGATCAATTCCCGAAACAGGACGGGGCGAATATCTACATGAACAGGTTAAAGATTAACTCCCAAAACATGACGGGGAAACTATCTTTCTATCTTTTCGGCCAGGTGAATATCAATTCCCGAAATAGGACGGGGTGACTATCTTTATCACCAGGTGGTATGAATTCCCGAAACAGGACGGGCTTACCAATAACAAAAATAGACTATAGATAAATTCCTGAAATAGGACGGGGCGACTATCAACATGACAAGCACTTATTTTAGAGACTAAATTTGACCAACACTTATTTCAGAGACTAAATATGACAAGCAGTTACTCAAAGCACTTTCCCCAGAAAGTCATTCTGGAAAGCATTCCTCAGATACAGTCAAGCGGAGACTCATTATGGTACTTCTATAAATAGTTACTTTTAATGGCATCTATAAGCCTATCTCCGACGACTCTCTGTCACCTCTCTGAATGGCAACTTTAATCCCATTCAAGCAATACCAACAGCATTACCTACTGCACATGCGAGTGCAAATTTCTGGGCACTTAAGTGTCCAATCATCTTCCACCTTTAGATCACGAATGGAAGACATACCAATCTGATTCTTCAGGTTTAAAAATATTAAACAGCGGAAGCTGTTGTACCCCAAAATTTGCCCTCCGATTTTTTTAATTCAAGACATTCTCCCAAGGTCTCAAATGCTCAAAGTGGCTCAAGAATTGATCAGACAAATTCTCCTGCTAAGCAACGGGTCCACAACTAGGGTGTTGTATTTCTCAAGGAAGATTGGGTTTTCAAGGTCTCAAGTGGTTTTCACGGTCTCTTATATGTATTCAAGAATGACTGAAAAACAACTGTATAGGGTAAAAAGTCAATTGTGGTCAACATATAGTCAAACTTCAATATTTTTGGTCAACATCGACATTTTGAAGTGATATTCATCATTTGATCAAGGGTTGATTATTATTTCTCAAGGAAAGTTCTCAAAACATCAAAAGTCAAAAGTTGTCAAATTAGGGTTTCCTTAGGAGAAGTCAACTGAACTTTGACCAAGCATAACTTTCACATGCTTCATCAACTTTCCCCCAACAAAAGCCTATTTTGAAGGAAATTTAATTCTCTATAACTTTGTATATTTATGCTCAAGTCCAAAAAGTGCTTTATATGAGAGATATGAGCCAATACATTACAGGTCATTTCAAAAGTCAACAAAAGACACTTTTTTGTCAAGGAAACTTACATCAAGATAAACTCTCCAAATGTAAAAATGATCAAAAGAGAAAGTGTAGAGGACATCTTGAGCTTTCCAAAAAGTCAAAGATCACCTTAAAAAGATGAAATTTGAGAGAGTTATAACCATTGTAAGTTAGGAAATTTTGAGCAGATGCATGAAGTTCAATTTGAGCAAGCTTGATATTTTGGACTATTGGGCCATGGTTTAAGAGTCCAAACGTGTGTTATACTCTTCATACACCTTAGACCTTGTTCTCACACCCTTTGACCTTGTTTTATTTTTATTATTTTTTATTTATTCTTTAATAATATAAAATAAATAAGATAAAATCATATCTTATTACAAGAGTCCAAGCCCATCATAACTTTGCCCTAAGTTTCTCTATATAATCATATTAATTCAGACATCAAGAAAAAAACCCTTACACAGGAAACCTTGCCTCACAATTGTCAAAAAAGATTAAAAAAATTTCAAGAACCCTAAATGTTGAAATCCTTGTTTCAAACCCTTTCACCATAAAATATCCAGTCCATTCTCTTCCAGCAAGCCTATAGAGTAAGTTTGGACCAATTTTGATTGTCCAAAACATGTGAATTGCATTACATGGCATTGCTGGTATCATAATGTTAATGATATTCATACTTCGATTTGTTGTTTGCTTTAACATGTACTAACGTCCCTAATGTGTTTACGAGTCTTCATAGTGCAGGTTAGAACAGTCACGAAGGTCTCATACACACTGAATCATGAACTACCATGCTAGCACTGATTTCATGCCTTTTCATTATAGCTCTCAATCCCTTGCATTTTAGCCCACGAAAATACCTCCATAGGATTTGTAGCCCTCGATTTAGGGGGGTAGGTGTTTTTGGATTGTTAACCATGTTTGTTTTGCAGTTTTGAAAAAAAGAGGCCACCGGAGAAGATGAGCGGACCTAGGCCTCCGACGCCTCTCCGATCAATATATTCTGATTTGTATTATTTATTTATGTTAACAGATGCAAAGCCTCCTCAGTGGTAGAAGCGTGCATGTTAGAGCGTTAGTGTAACAGGGCACGTGTTCGATCCTTGTCCTTGGTATTTTATTTTTTCATCTTTTTCTGTTACAGATCATATGTGAACCAGTGCAATGCGCTCACCATGCGCCTCACCTTATCACCATCAGATCTCCACAAGATCAAATCTGACGCCCCAGATATGATGGCCTACATTGAACCCTCACTGGAGAGCAACATCGGATCCAATACATGCGCTTGGGCTTGTAGCTTTGGGCCTAGTAAATTGCTTCTCCACACCCGCAAGTTTGCTTCTACAACAGGCCCATTCCTTTTTTTAATTATTTTGTTTTAACTTTTTTTAACATAATTAACTCTCTTTTTTTAAATAAATTTAAAATCAATTTAGAATTAGGTTTTTAAATTAAATTAACCAAATTAATTCTTTCTTTTAATTAAATTAATTAGCTTTTTTAAGTAAATTAATTTCTTTTTAATCAAAATTAAGTAGGTTTTTTTAGTTTTTATTTTAACTAATAAATATTTTTCTTAATTAAAACTAATTAATTTTTTTTAGATTAATCAACAAAACATTTTTTTATCAAAATCATAAAACCATTTTTTCTTTATTTTACAATCTTCGCGAGCTTTATTTCCGCATTATTTTTCCAAATTTATGTAACTGCTAATGGGTTGTAATAGTTTAAATTAGGGTTTACTGTTTTCCCCCAGTTTTATGGATTTGTACCACCTTCCCCGAAGCTTTATAATAGCGTAAGACCTTTTAATTTCCACAATTTACTGCTTTCCTTATAATTGTCTAGTTTAACAAGATTGCATGGCAAGATATAAAAGCAAACATAGAAAACCCTAATCAAGATAAAATAACTGAACTGAATCATTTTTCACACATGCACCTCAAGGGTAACTCCACTTGTTTCCTTCGAATAAAAATGGTCATATCCCTCGAACATAGGGATACCCTTAACAAAGACCCTCGATTAAAAATCATCATAAAGATCATAGTCCCATGATGTCCCTCGAGTTGCCTACGAGAAATGTTCTTGTCCCACGATGTTGCCTACAAATATATGATGACAGTCCCTTCGAATTATTAAGGTATCCCTACATGTTGCCTTCTATGACCATAAAGATGACTCGGGCCTGTCCCTCACACATCCAACGATATGGCTTCCTAATAACTAATGGTAGGGTAGAACTATCTAAAGGAGGAGGAAAAGAACAAAAGACTTTTTAGTAGGTTGACAGCTATTAATCGCTTGCTCACACAAAACATTTTTTTCATAAAAACACTTTCTTCTAAAAAAATTTCAAAAACAAACACTTTGTACGCATTCTTAAACGATACAAGAATCATTACAAAGTTGCCACACTTAGGCATTTTTTCAAAATAATTTCAAACACATGAAAAAGCATTTTCAGCTAGCAATTAAGATCCCGTAGATAACTACGAATGAAAAGGGTGCTAACACCTTACCTTTTCATAACCTACCCCTCTAACTCAGAATATTCTCAAAGGTCTTTATGTTCTTTTCACCCTTTCCTTATTGGATAAAATAAAATTCGGTGGCGACTCTTGCTATCTGCAACACTTGTGATAAAAAGTAAAACCAAAAGTCAGTTCTCCCACCGTATTACACCCACGAACAGAACACGAGGGCCGATATACTCTCAAAACTCACAAGCACAAAGAAAAAAGGTAGGAACAAATCCATTATCCAAGAATCCCTTTCTCGTCCAAGTATTGGAAAAACCATTACATCGCCTGAGGTGAACGCCATCGAGGAGAATTCGTGTTGGATGACCCCAGTATTTAACAATCTCACAAAGGGTGAGTTACCCACTGACCAAAAAGAGGCCAATGCAACCAAACGACGAGCATGCTCTTACATAGTAGTCAAGCATAAGCTCTATCAACGTGGATTCTCCATCCCACTCTTGAAGTGCATTGAGGAGTCCGAAATCACTGAGATCTTATGGGAAATCCACGAGGGAATCGATGCCCAACACTTGGGCGGAAGATCTATGGCACGAAAGGCACTACGAGTAGGGTATTACTATCCCACCATGCAGCAAGACTCAAAGGAGCACGTCAAAAAATGCGACAAATGTCAAAGACACATGACATGAACCTCACACCCCCACACAAAACATTATCGTCCCTGTGGCTGTTCGCCTAGTGGGGGATGGACATCCTTGGACCGTTCATACAAGGACCATATCAAAATAAATTCATGATTGTGGTTGTCAACTATTTCACGAAGTGGATAGAGGCCGAAGCCCTGGCCAGAATCACATAACACAACATCCTTCATTTCTACAAATGAAACCTGCTTACCCGATGCAGCATACCACAAGCACTCGTCACCGACAACTGAACTCGGTTCACTGACCAAATCTTCCAAGAGTTCGTTGCCAAGCTCGACACAAAACATCACTTCATGTCCGTCGAACACCCTCAAACCAACGGGAAAGCCTAGGCCGCAAATAGAGTCATCTTACGAGGACTCAAGTGTAGGTTGGGTGAAGACAAAAAAGGGTGGGTTGAAGAGCTGCACAGTGACCTATGGGCTTAGGAAACGATGCCACACTCGATGACCGGTGAAACCCCATTTCAACTAACCTATGGAACCGAAGCAGTCATCCCTGTGGAAATCCTGGAGCCATCCAGACGAACCGAAATGCCTTTAGACGAGGAAATAAATGACGGGGCCCTAATGGAAGAGCTCGACCTGGTAGAAGAAATCCGATCAGGAGCAGCTCTTCGCGAAGCCACACTAAAACAGCAGATAGCCCTGCGTTATGACACTAAAGTCATAAAACACGAATTCCAGGTCAGTAACCTAGTCTTACAGAGAAATCAGAAAGATTCTCGTGAAGGAAAGATGGTCACCAAATGGGAAGGACCTTACCGCGTCCGCGGGAAAAGGGTACTGGATCCTATTACCTCGACCGTGGAACGCTATAAAACTGAAACAATATTACAGCTAAGTCCCAAATAAACACCAGGGGCTAGCAGTTAATGTACCCTCTCCAACAAATGATAGGGCTCACTCGACCATGGAAGCATGTTGAGGTACGAATATAGCCTCCAAACAATAAAAGGAAGTTTTCGCTCATTGGTAAAGCACAACCTTAGCTCGTCAGGGACACCTCGATCGAGCTACATTGTTGAAGTACCCAATAGGCAGAACACCCAGCTTATGATGGGCAGTTTACGCCACGAAGTCAAGACCCTGGCCACGATCTTGACCTCGTTTGTACGGACTCCTACTCCACTTCCTCGACACATCCCAACATGTATCGACCATAACTAAGTGTTGTACCCCAAAATTTTCCCTCCAATTTTCACTCAAGACATGCCTCTAGAGGTCTTTAATTGCTCAAGGATGACCAATAATTGATTAGACAAACTCTCCTCCTAAGGCAATGAATCTCAAATTAAGGTTTCAATTTTAAGCAAGATGTCTGAGTCCAAATGATCCCAAATGTTCTCCATTGTCCTAATATGCCATAAAGATCATCCATGCCAAATTTCATGCCTTGAATAACAAGTTTGCTCAGTCAACAGCTCAAATGCTTGGAAATCAATTGTATTGGGTCAAAAGTCAATTGTGGCCCAAATACAGTCAAACTTCCAGATTTTTTGTCAATATAAACATTTTGAAGTATTATCCATAATTTGATCAAGGTTTGATCATTATTCCTCAAGAAATGCTCCTAACTCATCAAAAGTCAAAAATGGCAAGTTAGGGTTTCTATAGGAAAAGTCAACCAAACTTTAACCAAGCATAACTTTCTCATACTTTATCAGAAATTTTTGAACCAAGGCTCATTTTGAAGAGAATCCAATCCCCTACAACTCCTCTTAAGCCCTCAAGGTCAAGAAATGCCTCAATCAAAAGATACAAGTTCATACATTATAAGTCATTTCAAAAAGTCAACAAAAACACCTTTTGGGTTAAAGCTCCTTAACTGAACATGGAAAATCCAATTGAGGTGAAACAAAAAGGGTTGTTTAGAGGACATCCTAAGCTCTCTAATAAATCAAAGAACACCCTCTTAGGGTTAAAAATGAGACAGATATG
Source organism: Vicia faba (assembly GCA_948472305.1). Taxonomy (NCBI): domain Eukaryota; kingdom Viridiplantae; phylum Streptophyta; class Magnoliopsida; order Fabales; family Fabaceae; genus Vicia; species Vicia faba. Next base: position 1,303,611,410 of record OX451739.1, read on the forward strand.
CATTTCTAAAGTTGACCAATTTTTGGAAATGTGCATGAAGTAAATAATGACCAAACTTGAATTTTTTCCAAATGGGCCCATGTTCTCATGCTTGAAACTTGTTCCTAACATGGCCCACGACCCCTGAGCTCACTCATACATTATTTCATTATTTTTATTATTTGATTTTATTTTTTTATTCATTAAAATCAAAATAAATCAAATAAAATAGTGAAATAATAAAATAAAATCCAAGATTTGTGTTTATGACAACATAATGAGTCTAGAATTCGCTGGAAAATCAAATATTTCGTGCAAGGAATGATTGGAATGAAAAGAGCATGATTTGGCCTATTTTAGAAACTTAAAATATCCATGGCAAATCAAATCTTTTCTCCATAATTCTTCAAGATTGCATCCAGTTTTATTAACCTAATGCACTCTCATATATATGGACAACATTTCCAGACCAAAAAGAGAAGGATTGGCTGCACGAAATTGACACAAGAAACTCCAAATTTTTGGCAAAAAGTGGAAATCAGATTTTGATTTACATGGAGATTCAAAGCATTTTGAAGGTTGCAATCGATTCCTGGGCATATTTAGAAGCTAACTGGATCATTTGCAGGCATCAAGACGCCCAAAATCATCCCATACAATATCACGGTTTGCACATATATTCTTGAAATTGATTTTGATCATACACGCATTATAAATAAGTTTTAACTATAAATTCTTGTTTGTATGAGCATTTAGAACATGTTTGAATGATCAATTTCCAATTTTGATACATATATGAGGACTTGACATTGTTAGGGTTTCAAGGTCCGTTTTGGGGTTTTTCATTACAGGAGAAATTAGGCCAAAAGAAGAATACCATTTTATTCACGAGATCAAACCCAATTGATCCATGCCTTTATATTAAATTTATATTTCCTATTGTGAGTTTTGGAAATTTGCAGGTCCTTTAGTGGCGGTTTTGTCCATAGGTAAAAGTTTCTGAGCTAAAACGACAGCCGCTGAAGAAGATGATGGCGTGGCGCTTCAGGATTGGACCATTTGAATTGCGCGCGTTTTCTGTCTAAGCACTAACCCTTTATTGAATATATTATATCATGTTTGTTTTATATAGCGAATGATAAGCTGACTCAGATGGCAAAGGTGAGGGACTTAAGGCACGCGCGTGTAGGAGGTTAGGGGTTCGACCCCTGCCTCCTGCATATTATTTTTCCTAACATTTCTTCCAGATCCAGTATGCCTGCTTTCCCATGTGTACACCTTGCACCATCAACTCGGGCCATCAGATCTGCATGACGCCAGATCCAACGCTCCCAACAGGCAGTCCCCACCATGGACCTCCAAGAGGCTGTAACACCTGATCCACACGCTGGCTATGGGCTTGTGAACCTGGGCCTTGCAAATTCAACCTTGCACCCCCCAAAATACTTCAATATCAGGCCCATTCTTTTTCCCTTTTATTATTATTTATTTAATTTCTTTGTTTTTTAATTAATTTAAAAAAATCAAAAAAATTTATTTAATCATAAACATCAGTAAAATCACAAAAAAATAGGATTTAGGTTTTTTTATTAAAAATTAATTTTGTAAATTAATTTAATGTAATTATTTTGATTTGTTTCTTTAAAATAAAATTAATTAGAACCTAGGTTTAATTGCAAAATCTTTTTCTTCAAAAATATCAAAAATATTAGTTTTTTTATTCCGAATTAATTTTTTATTATTAATAATTTATCCAATTAATTAATTTAATTAATTTAATTAATTTTTTATTATTAGTAAGTTCTCCAATTAATTAATTTAATTAATTTAATTTATTTTAATTTATTTTCATTAATTAAAATTAATTACAAGATTAGGTTAAATTTCAAATCTTTTTTCATAAAAAATCCCAAAAATATTTTCAATGAGCAAATTAGATTTTTTAGAGTTTTGAACTTTGTCCAGTTTTAATTCTCGCGCGTTATTATTTTGCCGTTCGATTACTTTTTTATTTATTATTGATGTAATTGCGCCCAGTTTGTAATAGTTTAATTAAGGTTTATAATATCCGCACTTTACTTTTCAATCATTAATTATGTAACTGCCCCATGGCCCTGTAATACTTAGGAATTTTATTTTTCCGCAATTTATTTTCCCGCATGATAAATTGCTTAGATGAATGGTTAATAGGGTTGCATGGAAAGGCAACGATTAATTGAACATAGATAACCCTAAATGCGCAAGATAAATGAACAGAATCAAGCACACTTGCACATGCTCACTCCTAGGGTATCTCCCACTTTAGTTGCCTCGGAAAATAACGGTCACAATTCTCGAAACATGAGAATTCTTAGTGGTTGTCCTTGAGTCTAAGAGATCACTAGTCCCTCGATGACCCTCTCGATTATCGCCTCGGTTAAAAAAGTGATATTAGGGCTTTAGGACAGTTACTAAGAGTTTTTGCCCAGTTGCCTTTAGTGACCGTACTCCCTTTTGATAGTCCCTCAATATCCGACGACTAGGGCTACCTACTCACTAATAGTAAGATATCATTGTCTAAAGGATAGGAGAAAAAGGACAAACTTTTTTCGAGTAGGTAGATAATTGTTAGATACTTGCTCAAACAATTCTTTTACACACCACACTTTTAAAACACTTTTTTTCAAAAAAACGCTTTATCACACTCTTGAGGACTGATACAAGGGTTATCATAAAGCAAATCGCCGCACTAAGGCATTTTCAAACAAATATTTCAAAACACACAAACACGAAAGAAATTTTCAAAATGAGCAAGTACCTAAGAGCCCGTGGAAAACCATAGATGGAAAGAGTTCTAACACCTTCCCTTTCCATAATCGACCCCCCCTTACTCAGAAAATCTCGAAAAAGGTCTTTTTTTTGTTCTTTTCACCCTTTCCTTTGTTGGATAAAAGAAAAGTCAGTGGCAACTCTTGCTTACCGCGACATTTGCAAACAAAAAATGCAAACCAGTATAATAGTCGGTTCTGCTACCATATCATAGAACTAGCGACTCTGCTGGGGAGAAATAATATAGTGGGGTTTACCTTAGGGTTTAGATCTTATTAACTTGCTTCTTTGACTGTGTGATTGCTTTACTTTAAGGGTATCTGTTTGGGTATTATAGATCCTACACCCGGATCTGGGAAGACCTTTTAGGTAAGTAGCAATAGATCGTGGAAACTGTGAGGGGTATACCGACATAGTTGAAGCGATGGCTACGTTGATGCGACACTTTGGTTGGTACTGGTAGCCCTTGAGTTAATCAAGGAGAATACGGGGCCACTGCATGGTGTCATGAAGCATCAATTGACCTTAGAAACTTTAAATAAACAACTTGGCCATTAGGACGTAGTGAGATGGTCGTCTTTGGTGTATTCCCAAAGTCGGCAGATACTCGATGCTACACTTATTGAGACTCGACTCCTGAATTTTGTTTGATTGTGAGTTAGTCGCCTATCAAACGAAGCTTATGGGAAAGGTCAATGATATTGATATCACTTAAAACCCGATTACTATTTATAGGACAGGTTGATGTAGTGGCAAATTGGGAAACCAGAGGAGGTGTCCAAGGATTTCTAGCTAAGTTCCTATTTGAGAAAGCCCATTATTTTTGGGATAGCCTGGATTTACAAGATTTTGAGGAGGTATTAGCCCTTCTCATCTATGGGATGGTACTATTCCATAACATTCACCAACTCATAGATGTGAATGCAGTTAAGATTTTTCTGTCACATAATCTGGTGCCTACCTTACTTGGAGATATTCTACACTCTCTGCATACTCGCACTCTAAAGAGAAGAGGGACCCTTCTCTGTTACACTCTTATATTTGCTAGGTGGTTTATTTTGCACCTACCCCGGTCTGTCTTGAAGAATGAGCAAGGTATGAGATAGACCCGTAGGATGATGTCCGTTACACATTCGGATATTCATTGGTGTTCGCGATCCTTGGAGAGTATCACTATCATTAATCACTGGGGGGAATTCCCTAATGTCCCTCTCTTAGGCATTAGGGGAGGAATCACTTATAATCCTTGTTTGGCATTGCGACAATTTGGTTATGCTAGAATGGATGGTCCTCACGACACACTCGTCCAGGGAATCACATTTAACTATGAGAATGATGCTCAGGGTTATCGTAAGAGGTTCATTCGAGCTTGGGGCATGATAAACTGAGTTGATAGCAATACACTGGGGCACAAGAATTCCATCCCACTTGAGACTTACCTCAAATGGGTGCAAGCTCGTGCTCAATGTATTATGATGCCTTACCCCACCATCTTACCTATGATTATGGAGCCAGTTGCAGAGGGAGACACTCCTGACATCATTCTTCATCCTGACATTCTAACTAATCTTGAAGAGTTACAGAGGTCCTGGATCCAACTCAAAGAAGAACGAGACACTTTCGAAACCCAATTATACGCCAGCAAGAAGAAGGTTCTAGAGCTCACCCGGTTACTTCACGAGGAAAGGAGTATAAATGCCTAGATTGCAACGAAGAGGATGCGTCTATGGGAAGCTTGAGTTTTCTTTAGCCTAGATGGTTTTATTTTGCTTTGTTCACTTGTGAGCCCAAAAGGCATTATCATGTTCAATAAAACATTTTAATACAAATAACGTTTGTTCTCTTTCTGTTTAAGCAAATTTGAGTTTTAGAAATCCTTGAAAACATTGCATACATATATCATACATATCATTGCATAAACAAGTTTCAAAGCAGGTTTCTCATCCTCTTCGCTGTTTACTTTAGCAATGGCTCTAGAACAAATTGTGAAGGACTTACAGACTCAGAACACACAATCCCAACAGATGATTATGGCTCTGCACAAGGGGCAAGAGGAACTGAAATCCCTGATTGCTAAAGACAAGACCAAGAAGCCAAGGAGGACTGTTGGTGTGGTAAATCTGGGAAGGAGATTCAAATAACCGCTAAGGCAAGTGGTTAAGATGACATCTTACTCCAAAGAAGGAGATAACCAAGAAGGGGAAACAAGAGAGAAAGACCCTAGTCTGTGGGAATCTGACAATGATACTGATTATAATGAAGAGTAGTATCCTCCAGCCGACGAAAAGTACAAACAACTAGAAGAGCTTCTAAGTGCAATGGAGATTCAAAAAGTTCTTGGGCTGGATTTTGAAGAGCTGGGTTTGGTGTCTGGGATTGTCATCCCGCCAGAGTTCAAGGTTCCAGTGTTTGTTAAATATGATGGGGTTTCATGTCCCAAAATGCACCTCTGATCGTATGTGAGGAAGATACAGCCTCACACTGCTGACAGGGACTTATGGGTTCACTTATTTCAGGATAGTCTATCCGGAACTCAGTTAGATTGGTTCTACCAGCTGGAAAGGACCAACATTCATAATTGGGAAGACCAAGCTGGTGCTTTCTATAAGCAGTATCAGTACAATGCAGACCTTGCTCCCACCCGTACTCAACTCCAAAGTATGGATATGGGTTCGAGCGATGGCTTTAAAGACTACGCTCAGAAGTGGAGGGACTTAGCAGGAAGAGTCCATCCTCCCCTATCTGATAGGGATCTGGTGGACATGTTTCTGGGTACCTGTCTGGTCCATTCTTTAATCACCTGATTGGGAGCTCCTCAGCCTGCTTTACTGAATTGATCTTAACAGGGGAAAGATTGGAAGCTGGAATCAAGAGTGGTAAGATCCAAAAGGATGAATTCTCCAGTGCCGTATGTAGCGGTATATATGTTTAAGACTAAGCCATTGGATTGACTAAACTTTAGACAAATAAAAATAAAAATCGCCACCGCGCTTTATTGTTTCCAAAGAATGGGAAAAGAGCGAATAACCCAAAAAGAGGGGGTAAGATTCAAGGTAAGGGGGTTGGTTATGCAAAGGGAAGGTATTAGCGCCCTAAGCATCTACGGTACTCCGTAGGAACCTCTTTGTAAAATCTGTATATTTTGGCTATAAAATTGTGTTGTATAGAAATAGATGATGGAGGTGAGGAGAGAAGTATTTTTTTATGATTTTTGCACCCACCGCGGTTGCGAACCTTTAGTTCCTACGTACCACCTTTCATGCAATAAGGGATCAGGGTACACGTAGTTCCTCTTTTAAAAATTTGAAACACAAGTGTGTTGGTTGATTTTAAGAGATAAGACATCATCGTCATTGTCCGTGTGGAAAACATACTTACTACATGCGATCATGAGAAAGGAGAATTTGCATCATCTCAAAGTGGAGGATATGGCTTGGATTTTAAAATCAACAATGCCTCACTCAACACCTAAGTGGAAAATATCTCACTTTACTACATATTGTAGAAGTATAGTTGTTGCATCACTACAAGGATTGACAAGAGTCCAATATTTTGAGAAAAGTTTTAAAGTAGAAGCTAAAGTGGCAAAATGATTTGAAATGAGATTGATTGACTTTTAGTCTTCTCACAAAAAAGATGTCAAGGTTTTATTAAATTGATTGAAGTTTATTTATGAAAAGATTTTGAAAATGCATGGACCTAGGTCCAAGTTTATTATGAAAGTGGTTCAAGTTTCAAAACAAGAAGGGTTTTCAAAAGGAGGGAGAAGATTTTTGAAATTAAAGAAGATGGGAGGAGAAGAAGAGGCTATCCTAAATAATAAGGTAAAAGCTAAGGATAAAGACCATGTAACCAACAAGAAGCCAAAACTTGACATTATGAGCCAAGATAGAATTCTCATTCTTTGGAGTGAAACCCAAGCAAGCAAAGATACTAGACCTCTTCAAATATATTAAGTCTTTACAAAAATTGGGCAGAGTAACAGCTGTATGCGGGCGAATTCCAGATTACAAACAAAGAGTGTAATCACAAAAAACGTGCATACAAAAACAAACAATCAACCCAATATCTTTAGGTAAACCTCAAGAGTTCCAGACAAAATAATCAGATAAGATCACAAGGTATCCAAGATAGGCCAAGGTCTCTAATCCTAAGTCCAAAAAAAAGTCCACTGCTCCATCATGCCAAGGATAGTAACCAAATAGTCCAAGTACCATTAAGTGTTTTTTAGGGTTTAAGTTGGTTATTAAGTATCTTAGAAAAAAGGAAAAAGGAAAAGCTCAAGTGAGCAAAGTAAAAATGACAAAAAAATAAATGCTCAATTGAGCAAAGATGAAAATGGCATGAAATGTAAAATGTTAAAAAAATAAATAGTGCATAAAGCATAAAAGAATAAAAGCATAAAATAAAAACAAGTTAATAATTCGTGGTTAGTTGGATGATAATCTTAAAACTTACATTTGTAACTCATTAGAGGATTGGTAGAACCAAAGCCTCCACACAACAAGTTGCATTTGCTTTTTGTCAAGTATATCATCCATTTGGAATTCTCACAAGTACGATTTAATGATCAACGATGTTTAAGTGATCCGCGTTGACCCAAGGTGTTGTAGATCCATTAGAGGATTGGTAGAACCAAAGCCTCCACACAATGAATCTCAAGGTTATTGGATCAACAAGATCAAATTAACATACTTGGGCTTGCAATCATAAGTTTGGGCCACGAATGATCATTTATTCAAATCGGAACAAAATTTAGCGCTATGTTAAGCAATCGTAAGTGGACTTATATAGAAGTCGCACCTATTTTGAGGTCGGTCAACAGCAATCTATGCACCATTTGTTTTGAGACATGATATAGAGATCATGCTCTATCAACATTTAGTGCAATAAGAAGGGGATGAGATGAAGAGGAATTAGGGTAAAAATAAAAACCACATTTGAATTAATATTTAATCAAACTATCATTAAAATCATTCATCCATTTTTGTGAAGTTAAACTCAACACCATGGATCCAATGATGTTAATAAAGCCATGACCAAAAAAATCAACCCAAGATAGCCAGAAAATATTCACAAAATAATAATATAATTAATATGTTCATTAAAGGGTTTAAAAATGTTTTTAAAAAATGGAAAATAATGAAGAAAATGCCAATTATATTCAAATTAATCAAGAAATAAAAAATAAGACCATAGAAAAATCATAAAAGAGGCCAAGTAATTTTACAAATTTTTTGGGAATTTTTAAAAGTCATAAACTATTTTTAAAAATTAAAATAAATGGGTAAAATAAATAAAAAAGTAAAAAATAGCAAAGTCAGAAACAAATATAAAATGAGGTCACCAATATTTGTCACAATATCATTGGATCATTCCATAATTTTTCCAGAATTTAAAAATGTGTAAAAGTATTTTTAAACATTTAAACAAATCAAATAAGTGTAAAATTCATAAAAAATATCAAAACATAAAATTAAATTGTGAGAAAATAAAAATCAAAAAGAGAATAATCAAAAATATTTTTCATAATTTTTTTTGGATTTTTTGGACTAAAAATGAATTTTCTATGATTTTTTGAAATTTAAAACAATTAAAATATAAAAATCAGAAAAAGAAAATAAAAGAAAAAGATGTGGACCATTGGATGAGAGTCAAAACGCGTTAGTAATCAAATCCAAGGGATCTGGCGCGCTGTGCATATCATAGTCTTTAGTGAATAAAGCATTGAATCAAATGTAAAATCAGAAATTCAAAAAATACAAATGGCACGCTTTCATTGGTTAGAAGATGACACGTTGGTCATCTTCAACCTCCAGCCCTCACGAATTGCAGGTCTCTCAAACTGTAAAATCAGAAGCTCATACATATGCCATTCGCTTCGTCTCTTCAAGACGAAGATAATCACACCCTCGCGACAAATTTATATAAATTGTAACTCAAGCAAATTGGAAAGAAAGTTTTGAAAGGGGATTTGAAAATTCATGGTCAAAACGTGTTTACAGATAAAAGTAAGTGTTGCGATTAGAACCATAGCGATGAGAGAAACACAATGATACCAAAGTTTTGAAGAATTGATGAAGGAATCTACCTATTGAAGTTGAGTTGCAGAGCTCTGAAACTGGACTTCTATCGGGCAATGTAGGGCACGATTCTTGAATGTGATTATATGGTTAGCTTCAGGGAAGATCAAGGAAGGTGAATTTATGAAAAAATGGATTGAAAAAGGCTTGAGAATAGGATTCGAAGTAGCTGAATTCTGAGTTGTGAAGCAAGTTTGGCAGGGTGATTCTGGCTATCTAAGCTTGAGAATTTGAATCGGGGACGACCCTCTATTTATAGGTAATCAAATGGAATGCTCAAGCGTGTGGAATGGTGCAAATTGGAGGGAAATCGTGTGAACCTGATGTACGAGCAAAGTGTGATCTGATTTGCATCAAAACTCATCAAACCCTTGTGTTTCAAGGCTCTAATCCACTTTGGCAACTTGGTTAAACATGTTTAGATCACAAATGCATGCTAATTTGATGTTTAAAGGCCAAAACATGGATTTCAAATTCTGACTTATGGTGAAACTTCAGTTCCAAGTTACCAAGTTCAATCCAATGGCATTTCCACCTCAGGGGGTCTTAGGGAAAAATTCTTGATGCTTTGGAAAGATGAGGTAATAAGCTTTGAAGTGGAAAAATAATGGAATCAAATGGATGCTTGAGCTGAAAACTACATGGAGTCAAAGTTGAAGAAAAAGAGTTGACTTTCCATACTTAGAAATATTTTAAATTCTTCTTAAAAAAGACCTATAATCTCTTACATCCAAACATGGCCTTCCACTTGGAATTTGATCTTGACCAAAAAAGATGGAATGAAGTAGATCTATTTAATGACATTTTTCAATTTGAACCACTCAAAATATCAAAAAATTGAGCAAGTTATGACCTGTTGAAGTTGGCCAAAAATCATGAAATGACCTATAATCTTTTGCATTCTTAAGGCAACTTCCATCTATTTTCTTACTTTGAACATAAAAGAAGGCATGAAGTGCACATCCTTAGGGTCATCATGAAAAAATAATGGGATCAAGGTGATAAAAATTGACCATGTTATGACCCTTTGAAGTCACATATGGAAAATGAGGGATTCATCTGGATGACTTGTAATCTTTCTTCTTCACCAAGTTTCTTCCACATGAAAACTCCTTGGAACTTTTGAATTGATTTGTTAGTAACTCTTTGAAGATAAGAATGTTTTTGGAATCATTCAAAAATACCAATAGATGAGCATGATATGCCCCTCTGAAGTCTAAAACTCTAGCTTCTAGATCAAGAGAATGCTTGGTGGAACTTTGCCAAGTTTGAACAAACTTTTTTTGCCAATATTCTTCCTTTGTGAATAGAATTTGTTGAGGATGATGATGAGGACTCTTGGCCATCAAAACTACTTCCATACCAACTTCAAAACAAATTCAACGGTGAGGTTTGAATCTCTCAATACTTTGACTAGGGCATGGAAATAAACTCATGATCCCATGATGCAACTTGCTAAACCTCAACGCCTTTACCTACATTATTAACAAGTAAGACAAACCAATATTTTATTTTGTTAATTTAGAGAGAAAATCAAAGAAAAATATCCATTATCACCAAAGAAAACAAATCAAGGTGCTTGGTAACCCCTCAAAGAGCAAAGCTAAAGATAGGGAGAAGAACCAAAAAGTCCTAATGTGATTTTGTGGTGATTGAAACAATATGGTATGATGAAGGGATCTTAGGGGCAAAAATTGGGGTACAACAGCTGCCCTTATTTAAGTTTCTTCTATCCGGAGATACGAAGGTTAAAAGTCTTTGTGTCGACGTGATCGAAGACACTTAAATATAAAACAAACCCTGTTTTTGGCCCTAAGATGCCATGCAAACATTTATGCATATGAATGGAACAAAAGAGACGCAAAGTAGCATTGGGGATGAAACATGAAATGTAGAAACAAAAGAGCAATCCCACTAGGAAAATAAATCACTGGTAAGCCACAAGAAAAGAATCAGAGAGGAGGATAACAAGCATCGACGTTCACTACCGATGTACTACCAACATTCACTGAAGGTAGAAAGAGAAAATATATCATATCACCGCCGTTCATTGATGATGAACTATCAACGTTCACTGAAGATAGAAAAAAGATAACAAACACCAACGTTCATTGCCGATGTACTACCAATGTTCACTGAAGGTAGAAAGAGAAAATATATCATATCACCGTCGTTCACTGACGATGAACTATCAACGTTCACTGAAGATAGCAAAAAGATAACAAACACCGACGTTCATTGCCGATGTACTACTAACGTTCACTGAAGGTAGAAAGAGAAAATATATCATATCACCGCCGTTCACTGACGATGAACTATCAACGTTCACTTAAGATAGCAAAAAGATAACAAACACTGACGTTCACTGTCGATGTACTACCAACGTTCACTGAAGGTAGACAGAGAAAATATATCATATCACCGCCGTTCACTGACGATGAACTATCAACGTTCACTAAAGATAGCAAAAAGATAATAAACACCGACGTTCACTGCCGATGTACTACCAACGTTCATTGAAGGTATAAAGAGAAAATATATCATATCACCGTCGTTCACTGATGATGAACTATCAACGTTCACTGAAGATAGCAAAAAGATAACAAACACCGACGTTCACTGCCGATGTACTACCAAAGTTCACTGAAGGTAGAAAGAGAAAATATATCATATCACTGCTGTTCACTGACGATGAACTATCAACATTCACTGAAGATAGAAAAAAGATAACAAACACCGACGTTGACTGCCGATGTACTACCAACGTTCACTGCAGGTAGAAAGAGAAAATATATCATATCACCGCCGTTCACTGACGATGAACTATCAACATTCACTGAAGATAGAAAAAAGATAACAAACACCGATGTTCACTGCTGATGTACTACCAACATTCACTAAAGGTAGAAAGAGAAAATATATCAAGTTTCCCCAAGATTCTGGAGTTTTGCCAAGAACGGGTCTCAAATTCTTCTTTAACCAAGGAAATCTACCTGAAAAGGGTAATACGTAATCTGTCTCAAATAAAGAGACTTCCACTTATTGTCAAGGGGGTCTGCAAAGAGAAATGACTTTCTAGGGATGGAAATATGATTTCCCGGGGAAGTGCTACGATATTCCTACTGAGGAGATAAAGTCTTCATGTGAAAAATAAATGCACAAACCAAAACCCAAAGTTTTCTGAGAACCACAAATCCAATTCAGAACTAAACTGGAGCAAGACAGCCAATGCATATTCATCCTTTGAGAAATAAACTCAAGAGGGAAAACCAAATTCAACTAAGCAAAGAGCACTGCAGGAAAAGTCAGAACACTATATCAATGAACGATGTTTTTTAGCAACGCATGATATATGTATGAATTCATGAGTGATATCGTGCATATGCTGGTAAAAGGATACATGATCAGTACAAACAAACAAAACTGCCTCAGGTACTAACAATATTGGGATAAACTTCAACCAGAAAGATCAATCCAAGTGAGGTAAAAGAAACTGCAGAAACCAAACATATTGCCTGCTTTAACTTCACTAAGGAGAAACATAATCGGGACGTAGCCAAATAAAACAGATATCGGGATAGAACAATCTTCTTTCGGTTTCATCGGAGAAAACAGTTTTCCAAAAGTAACATGCCTACTGGAGATTCCGAGACCAGCCTCAAATAAAGCAGACTAACACCGACACAACCAAACCTCATTGGGGGATTCAAGCCTACCTCCTTGGAGAAAACTTTTCATCATGAATACTCATTCCAACAAGATATGCCCTGGGATAACCTTCCCGGGGAAATCAAGAGATCAACATTAATGCCAATACTGCAAAAAGAGTGACATCTCAGCACACCAAGGGAATAAAACCTTTCATCATATAAGGGAAAACTTTGCTGGGAAATCTGAGACGGAGGCTTCTGACCATGCAAATCTGAAATCAAAAGCGAACCAAGACTTGACTGGGGATAATAAGATCACAAACCCAATATTGTACCTTGCACCCACTGATATCGTCTTTAACTATCTGAGAAACACACAAAGATTGCGCACCTTCCAGCAAAATGACCTGAGAAAACATTCATGAAGGGAGTAAATCTTCTTAAAACAACCGGAGTTTATTCATTCTTGGGACCATCATTCTTGTTGTCAATGTTTCATCACAAATTCCAAAGTAAATTGAATTTGTAAAGATCTCTCTTCTTTTTGAAAAGTCAATTTTGCTTTTTAATCTTTTTGCTTTAACAATTATTATCAGTAATAAATGATGTCTTTGCAAGCTAAATAAAAATAAGAACACAAAGAGTTGGGAAAAAGCTCGAATTTCATTAATAGAATGGTAGTCTGTGAATGGCGAGACTCCATGGATGATTACAAAGTTTAGGAAATGGTAACACATAATGGAAAAGATACATTGAAATACAATGACCACTATCCCCCCTAACAACTTTTGAAATCCTGGGCAGCAGCTTCCGTTGAAGTATGGTGAGGATCCGAGAAGATTGTCTGACGTAGTTACTTGCCAAGAAAGTCCCTAACTTTTGCCTAAGCTGCCCTTGCGGGTTTTCAACTTAGCGGGAAATTTATTCTCTTTATGTCTCTAATTTTTGCCTAGACTACCCTTTCGGGTTTTCGGCCTACCAAGACGCTCTTTTTTGCCTAAGCCACCCTTTCGGGTTTTCAACTTAGTGAGTTGTTCTTTTATTTCTTTAGGCGAAGTATTTCTTGACTGCGTCAGCATTCATGGGACGTGGGAACTCCTCGCCACCCATAGTTTCAAGAATTAATACACCACTAGAGAAGGCTTTCTTTACAACATACGGGCCTTCAAAATTGGGAGTCCACTTGCCCCTAGAATCAGTGTTGAAAGACATGATCTTCCTGAGCACGAGATCGCCTTCTCTGAATTCATAAGGTTTGACCTGTTTGTCAAATGCTTTCTTCATTCTTTTCCGATATAACTGCCCATGACACAAAGTTGTCATTCTCTTCTCTTTGATCAAATTCAATTGGTCAAACCTATTCTGACTGCAACTTGTGAGCCAATCTTCAAGCTTCTGAAGAAAGATCAAATGATAAAGTGGAATGATGAATGCCAGACTGCTTTCGAAAGAATCAAGGAATACCTTCAAGAACCATCAATTCTGATGCCTCCAGTTGAAGGAAGACCTTTGATATTATACTTACATTGCTAGACAATTCAATGGGGTGTGTGATGGGGCAGCATGACGAGTCTGGTCGAAAAGAGCACGCAATATACTACCTTAGCAAAAAGTTTACCGACTATGAGACACGATACTCGTTGCTCGAGAAAACTTGTTGCGCTTTGGCCTGGGCTGCTCGCCGACTGAGACAGTATATGCTGACTCACACTACCTTGTTGATATCCAAGATGGATTCGATCAAGTAGATTTTCGAGAAGCCCGCTCTCTCCGGAAGGATAGCAATATGGAAAATGATCTTAACTGAATACGACATACAATATACAACCCAAAAAGAAATAAAGGGGAGTGTATTGGTTGATCATTTGGCTCATCAGGCTGTGGGTGACTACCAGTCCATGAATTTTGAGTTCCCGGATGAGAATATTATGTTGGTGACTGACTATGAAGAACCTGGACCGGATGAAGGACCTGAGGAGGGATCCCGATGGTCTATGTATTTTGATGGATCCTCAAACGCACTGGTTAATGGCATTGCCGTTGTAATCATATCTCTCGAGGGCTGTCATACTCCGTTCACTGCCCGATTATGTTTCAACTGCACCAACAACATGGCAAAGTATGAAGCATGTACTATGGGTCTTCGAGCTGCTATCGACCTAAGGATCAAGTTTTTGAGTGTATTCGGGGATTCCACTTTGGTGATAAGTCATATCAAAGGCGGGTGGGATATGAAACACCCGAATCTCATTACATACAAAGAGTACTTACTGACATTTCTCCCACACTTTAAGGAGGTAACCTTCGAACATTTCCCACGAGAGGAGAACTAGTTAGCGGACGCGCTAGCTACCATGTCTTCTATGTTCAAGGTTAGGTGGGACAATGAAGCTCCCCAAATTACAATTGAGAGGTTGGATGAACCAGCACACTGTTGTGAAATCAATACTGAAGAAGTGGCAGACAAACCCTGGTTTCACGAATTCAAAAGGTATCTCGAGACTCAAGAGTATCCCGAAGGGGCAGCTGTCAACGATAAAAAGTTTCTGAGAAGGTTCGCTGTAAAGTTCTTCCTCGGTAATGGAATCCTCTATAAACGCAACCATGACTCCACACTACTACGGTGTGCAGACAAGAATGAAGCAGAGAGGATCATGACAAATCTACATGAAGGCACCTTTGGAACCCATTCTAGTGGACATACCATTGCTAAGAAGATCCTACGGGCAGGATACTACTGGTCCACTATGGAAGTTGATTGTTATCAACACTCTCGAACTTCTCATAAGTGTCAAATCTACGCTAATAAGGTGTATGTGCCTCTGGTCCCCTTAAACGTCTTGACAGCTCCATGGCCCTTTGCAATGTGGGGCATTGACATGATCAGAGAAACCAGGCCCGCCGCTTCTAATGGACATCGCTTCATCCTAGTAGCCATTGATTACTTCACGAAGTGGGTTGAGGCAGTTTCCTTTGCTACAGTAACCAAGAATGTCGTGGTGCGGTTTATCCGACATAATCTGATTTGTTGATATGGTGTGCCAGAGAGAATTATTACTAACAATCGTATGAATCTTAACAACACGATGATCACCAAGCTCTGTAAATAGTTCAAGATACAGCATCATAATTCTTCTCCCTACCGGCCGAAGATGAATGGCGTTGTTGAAGCAACAAACAAGAACATCAAGAAGATTGTACAGAAGATGACGGTGACATATGAATACTGGCATGAGATGTTACCATTCGCTCTTCATGGGTATCGTACCTCAGCACGGACGTCGACAGCGGCAACACCCTATTCTCTGGTATATGGCATGGAGGCAGTCCTACCCATCGAGGTCTAGATACCTTCTCTCAGGATTATGAAGGATGCGGGTTTGAATGAAGACGAATGGATCCAAACCTGACTTGATTAGTTAAATCTAATTGATGAAAAGAGACTTACTGCTATCTGCCATGGTCAGACGTATCAAAAGCGAATGATCAAGGCTTTTAACATGAAAGTCAGGCGCCAAGAATATCAGGTCGGGGATCTAGTGATCAAACGCATCATACTGCCGCAAGGTGATCCTAGGGGCAAATGGACCCCCACGTATGAAGGGCCATTTGTGGTTAAGAACATTTTCTCGGGAGGAGCCATGATTCTAACCACCATGGATAGTGACGACCTTCCTCACCCTGTCAATGCAGACATAGTGAAAAGATACTACGCCTAATCAAAGACCCGCTAGGTCGACCGGCCTAGGCAAAAATAAGGGCTTCCCGGCGAACCAAAAGGGTTCGGGCAAAAGTAAGGGAGGAAAATGAAAAAAATTTGTACACCCGGCAAGTCAAAAACCCGAAAGGGAGGATTGGGCAAAAAAGGGTATCCCGGTGGACTGAAAACCCGAAAGGGCAGTCCAGGAAAAATTTATGGAAATAAAGCGTACCATTATGTCTCATTGGATCATCTTGCGACCAAACTTCAACATCGACTATCAAGCTCGGACGGTGCCAACCAATCTGATCAACCTTTGGCCAAGTAGTAAAGTGATGAGACGCTTGAAGATATAAAGGCAATAGCAGAGTTGGAACCCAATGGGGTTGTTTCACATAGCTGTTTTTCTTGCTTTTACACAAATTGTATAAATTCTATTTTTTGGTGGCATTATATTACTAGAGCGTCAGCCTCTTTGTACAAAAACGCCTATTACAGGCCAACTTCAAAAATCAATACAAATCATTTTCACAAGAAACTTCAATCTGTTTTTTCTTTTTCTGTTTTATTTTGCAAGAACGTCCAATGACTTATTTTTGATATATGCGTTTAAAAATGATTGTTGCTCATAAATATTTACATAAGAAACAAAAGACAATTACTCGTAATTCCAGAAACAGGAAAAAAACAAGAAGTGCCAAACCCGATGGTTACTCTGCCCAGCAGGTACCGGGATAGAGCCAGCTTGGGAACATGATTATTGGTACATACACTCCCCACAGAGTAAAAGTATCCAAAGGCATTGATGTCAGCTTTCCCGAAACCAGACGTAACCACCCCAGCTGAGGTTCATAATCGCGGGCGAGTCAGTAAATTTCATCCCCCAAGTAGAGTTTATTTCTCCAGATACAAAGGCTCAACCCCCGACAGAGTATATCACTTCAACTACAAAAATACATTTTCTAAGATCATTCCCCGCAAACTTTATTCTCAAGCAGCATCTCTTCCTGACAGAATATTTTCAAATCTCCAGCAACTGTCAGGGATTTATTTTCCCAGACGCGAGCATACCCCGATAGCCTTTCATGAACATACATCATGACATACGCATACATATCATATACAGCATAATCTCATTTATTTTGAGAACATCATCTCACCCTGCATTTCATGCATCGCATATAACTAACCCTGATATCTTTCCAGGAAAAGAGGATTAGCTTCAACAAATTCAGCAGTTATGCAAGTCACATCTGCAGATGACTAACAAAAACTCAGTTCCTAAAAACAAACGGGTCAACTAATCTACACTATTGCTTCAAAGTAACCCTACTACCCAGGTTCCTTCTCACAGCCCTACTATCCAGGCTTTCATATCGAAGTAACCCTACGACCCAGGTTCCTTATCACAGCCCTACTATCCAGGCTTTCATGTCGAAGTAACCCTACTATCCAGGTTCTTTCTCACAGCCCTACTATCCAGGCTTTCATTTCGAAGTAACCCTACTATCCAGGTTCCTTCTCACAGCCCTACGATCCAGGCTTTCATATCGAAGTAACCCTACTATCTAGGTTCCTTCCCACAAGCCCTACGATCCAGGCTTTTATACCGAAGTAACCCTACGACCCATGTTCCTTCTTACAGCTCTATTATCCAGGCTTTCATTTCGAAGTAACCCTACTATCCAGGTTCCTTCTCACAGCCCTACGATTCAGGCTTTCATATTGAAGTAACCCTACTATCCAGGTTCCTTCCCACAAGACCTACGATCTAGGCTTTCATATCGAAGTAACCCTACGACCCAGGTTCCTTCTCACAGCCCTACTATCCAGGCTTTCATGTCGAAGTAACCCTACTATCCAGGTTCCTTCTCACAGCCCTACTATCCAGGCTTTCATTTCAAAAAAACCCTACTATCCAGGTTCCTTCTCACAACCCTACTATCCAGGCTTTCATTTCGAAGAAACCCTACAACCCAGTTTCCTTCTCACAGCCCTACTATACAGGCTTTCATTTCGAAGTAACCCTACTATCCAGGTTCCTTCTCATAGCCCTACGATCTAAGCTTTGATATCGAAGTAACCCTACTATCCAGGTACCTTCCCACAAGCCCTACGATCCAGGATTTCATATCAAAGTAACCCTACGACCCAAGTTCCTTCTCACAGCCCTACTATCCAGGCTTTCATGTCGAAATAACCCTACTATCCAGGTTCCTTCTCGCAGCCCTATTATCCAGGCTTTCATTTCGAAGAAACCCTACTATCCAGGTTCCTTCTCACAGCCCTACTATCCCGGCTTTCATATCGAAGAAACCCTACGACCCAGGTTCCTTCTCACAGCCCTACTATCCAGGCTTTCATATTGAAGAAACCCTACGACCCAAGTTCCTTCTCACAGCCCTACTATCCAGGCTTTCATATCGAAGTAACCCTACTATCCAGGTTCCTTCTCACAGCCCTACTATCCAGGCTTTCATTTTGAAGAAACCCTACGACCCAGGTTTCTTCTCACAGCCCTACTATACAAGCTTTCATTTTGAAGTAACCCTACGACCCAGGTTCCTTCTCACAACCCTACTATCTAGGCTTTCACATTAAAGTAACCCTACGACCCAGGTTCCTTCTCACAGCCCTACTATCCAGGCTTTCATTTCGAAGTAACCCTACTATCCAGGTTCCTTCTCATAACCTTACCATCCAGATTTCTTTTCTCTTACCTCCAGACGACAGTTTACAACACGGTAAAACCTGGACCTGACCAGTTTTGGTCAATTTCACCTTTCCCCAGTAAGTCGCGATGCAACCTGTACACTGACCCGATATGCAGTTCACCTCCGGAGTTAATTCCCTAGTAGAATTACGGACAACTGAAGCTCCTAAAATTCTATTTCTCCCGAGACAGACACCAACATTCCTCAGCAGATTCCTTCTCAACGACAGGAGCAGGGACTCTCATCAAAAGAATATATCAGGAAATCAACATCCTCTAGATGGCATCTTCAAGCCCATCTCCGACAATACTCTGTCACATCTTGGATGGAATCTTTAAGCCCATCTCCGATAATTCTCTAGCAACTTCCAAATGGCATCTATAAGCCCATTCCCGATATCACAAATTAAGTATCACTTCATGCGAGTGCAAATTTCTGGGCACTCTAGTGTTCAATCATCTTCCACATTCAGATCACGAAAGGCAGACGAGCTAATCTACATCCTCAGGTTTAAGAAGATTGAACAGGGGCGGTTGTTGTACCATAAAATTTTCCATCTCATTTTACTCAATACATGCTCCTAGAGATCCTCAATTTTCTCAAGTTTGCCCAAGAGTTGACCAGACAAACTCTATCCTAAGGCAGTGTGTCTAAAATTAGGGTTTCCATTTTCATCAAGATAGGTGAACTCCAAAGACCTCGTATGCCCTCCATGGTCCTAATATGTTCTCAAGACCCTCCATGTCAAATTTCAAGCACTGCACAAGAAGTTTGCTCAGTCAACTGCTCAGATGCTTGAGAATCGATTGTATTAGGTCAAAAGTCAACTATGGCCCACATACAGTAAAACTTCAAGATTTTTGTTAAACATCCACATTTTGAAGTTACTTTCATCATTTGTTCAAGGTTTGATCATGATTCTTCAAGGAATGCCCCAAATTCATCAAAACCCAAAAGTTGCTAAATTAGGGTTTCTTAGGAAAAGTCAACCAAACTTTGACCAAGCATAACTCCCACATAATTTATCAGAAATTTTCCATCCAAGGCTCATTTTGAAGAGGATTTAATTCCCTAAAACTCATCTTCATCCCACAAGTTCAAAATATGCACTCATAAAAAGATATTAATTTCTACATTATAGGTCCTTTTGAAAAGTCAACAAAAAACACCTTTTAGGTCAAAGCTTCTTACATGAACATGGAAGATCCAATTCAAATGATACCAAAAGGGTTGCTTAGGGGACATCCTAAGCTTTCTAAAAAGTCCAAGAACACCTCTCTAGGGTTAAAATTGGAAGAGATATGCCTTGTCAAAGTTGACCTTTTTTGCAAAATTGCCAAAAGTCAAATGGGCTCAAAATTACATTTTTTTGCCAAATGGGCCTAATTTTTTATGCTTGCACCTCACTTATAATATGGTCCACGACCCAAATATTCACCAACACATTATTTTCTTCATTTTTCATTTTATTTTGATTTTTATTAATTAAAATTTGAATTAAATCAAATAAATGAGAAATAATAGCAAAGATATGTTTTGACATGATTTTATGACAGGATCTCAATCAAATTATGTTGAGATATCAAGACCAAATCGAATCAAGCATGATTGGTACAAAAATGGGATGATTTGGCTCAATTTAGAAAGTTTGCATATGGCTAAAGAATCAAATCAAACCTCGTCAAAACTTCAAGATCCAATCTGTTTTGCAACCCTAATTCACTCAAGGGTATATAATGAACAAGAACAAAGCATGAAAGGAGGGCTAGCAGTCGTGAAAGAGAAAGAACAAATTCCAAATTTCTTGCAAAAAGTGTGACTCGGTTTTCACTCCACAAGACCTTTCAAAGCAATTTAGGGCCAGCAATTGCATCCTGGGCGTGCCTTTAAGCCATCCCAATCAGTTGCAAGGTCGAAAGCATCAAGAAACGCAAGTTGTAACTCACACGGTTTGCATTTTTTTTCAAAATCGATTACCCTAATTCCTATATCGTTAGCATATTTAATTGATATATTTGTGATGTTTGAGATGTTTGCAACATGGCTGTATATTTTAATTGTATTTTTGAAGCCTATATGCGTATCTGCCATTGATAGGGTTCACCTTGCATTTTTAGGGTTTTTGAATACAGGAATAATTAGCCTAAATGAAGGACACCATGATGATCAGAGGGCCAAATCCTGTTGATCCATGGTCTTTAATCTTATTTATCCTGTGTTGTGTTAATTTTTGAAATTCACAGACTTGTAGTTATAGACACTATCTGTAGGTATAAGTCATCTACCTAATACGACGGTCCCCTGAAAAATACGGTGGCGTGGCAATCATCTATTTGCCCATTTGAAATTTGCGCACATTTGATTCAGTTTGTTTGTTTTTCATATATTATATTTTATTGTTATTACACTAACAAGTAAAACATGTAGCGCAACTGGCAACGCATCAGTGGTGGTAAGCGTGAGGACCTGGGTTCGATCCCAGGTCCCAGCATTTATTTATTTTCTTTTCTTTCCATAGATCTAGTGCATCAATACTTCAAGCGACTACCATGTGCCATCAACATTCAGCCAATGGATCTATGATCAATCAGATCCAACGCCTCACCACTGAAGGACCAGGGTGTACTCTCAAGGCAGTGCCACATGGAATCTCACGTAAGCTTGGGCCATCAACCTTGGGCCCAAGAGCAGTTTCAGCATTGCACCCCCTCCTTTCAATTCAACACAGGCCCAGTTTCAATTCTTTCTTTTTTATTTCTTTTATTTTAATTAATTTGTTTAATTAATTTTCACCAAAAATTAATTACCCTTTTTATTAATCATAAAATCAATAAATCACAAAATCACAAAAAGATCATTTTTTTCATAAAATATTTATATTAATTTAATTAGAAAATTAGGTTGATTTAATTTCTTTTTTCATAATTAAAAACAATTAGAAATTAGGTTTTAACTTTGTATCTAATTAATCTTTTCTCAAATAAAAAGGCACAAAAAATAATTTTTCTCTCAATTAGGGTTTTGAGTTATTAATTATCGTCCTCGCATTGAATTCGCCGCGCGTTTTAATTACTTTTCTCTTTATAATTTTGTAACTGCCCTGGTTTGTAATAGCTTTAAATTAGGATTTTCATTTATCGCTTTTCCCTGGTTTTTGGTTATGTAATCAATCCCCCTCCCCGAAGCCTTGTAATAGCTAGGTAAATTTTCTCACACTTTAAATTCCCGCAATCTTTAACTGTTAGATGCATGGCTAATAGGATTGTATGGAAAGATGCTTGAAAATTTAAACGGTAGATCACCTAATATGCAAAGACTAAATTAACTGAAAAATTCACATGCACATATTCACTCCTAAGGTTTGCCTCACTTCGGTTGCCTTCGGTAAAACAGTCATTAAGCACAGGAGATTTTAGTGGTTGCCCTCCTGTCTAAAAGATCAAGCATCCCATTCGAATGTTGCATCGAAAATGTTGCCTCGGAAAGATCTTAAGACTCTAGGGTTACTACTAAAGTTTCCAACCCATTGCTTAGGTGACTGTACTTGTCCCTTTCGAACGTCCCTTAAAAACTCCAACGACGGGGCTACCTACTCTTTAATAGTAGGATAGCACTGTCTAAAGGAAACGAGAACGAACAAATTTTTTTCGAGTAGGTAGAATCTTAAGTACTTACTCAAAAAAACTTTTCACGCAAACACCTTTCAAAACATTTTTCAAAAAACAACTTCGTCACACCCTTGAGGACTGATACAAGGGTTATCACGAAGTAAAACTTTTCAAAATAAGCACACACACAAGCAATTTTAAAAAAAGATGAGCAAGTACCTAAGAGCCCATGGAAAACCATGGATAGAAAGGGTGCTAACACCTTCCCTTTCTATAATATACCCCCCGTACTCGAAAATCTTGAAAAACGGTTTTTTCTATTCTTTTTCCTTTTCCATGATTGGATGAAATAAAAGTTGGTGGCGACTCTTGCTTACCGCGACATTTTGCAAACAAAAAACACAAAACACAAACCAGTAAAAACAGTCGGTTCTGCCACCGTGTCACACCCCTTATACTCTAAAAACCAAAATTGTCCATAAAAACCTCCATTTCTGAGCTTTGAAACCAAAATCTTCAAATCTCTCAAACCTTACAAATCTTGTCCAAACAAACCATCCAAATACTTCATATACATCATATAGAAGTTGTTCAAACACAAGAGCAACTTATGTAACATCAATATCACCATTTTCCAAACTCAACTTGACTTCTCCAAGACAATACAGTCACTCTAAATCAAAACACAAGTTTCAGTTTCAAGGTAAGTTTTATTGACTTTGAACTCTTCATACAAGCATCATTAGTGGTTAATTTGTGAAGATAAAATGTAGATATCATTTCCCTAAAGCTAACCATATGTTTACTTTTCATTTTCATTAACCATGTGTTGAGAACTGACTCATATATGCAGCAGAAAAATGTTAGAAGTAAAAAACAACAGTATGAGTCGATGCATATCTCTATGAGTCGACACATATTAGGTACAAAACAGGTTATGAGTCGATATAAAACATGAATGAGTCGACGCATAACAGAAATGAGTCGATGCAAACCATTATGTATCGATACATACTGAGTTGATTTTGATTTCCAGGAGCAAGAAATGATATGTATCGATGCATAAGTGCATGTGTCGATGCAAAACAGATATGAGCTGATGCAAACCATTATGTATCAACTCATACTGAGTTGGTTTTGACTTTCAAGAACAAGGAATGATATGTATTGATGCATAAATGCATGCGTCAATGCATAAAAGTTTTCGTATCAATGCATAAGTGCATGTGTCAATACATAAAAGTTTTTTTAAAAACAATTTTCTTTTTTTTTACATTACCTTTATATTTATTTATATTTTTATTGTTATTCATTATTCAACATGGTTATAATAGTAATTAGGTTTTAATTTCTTTCATTCCCCATTTGTAAATTTGTATCCCCCATCCCCTAAAGTATTGTAATAGCGAGGACATTTAATTTCCGCAATTTATCGCTTTTCATATTATTGTTAATAATTAGGGTGTGCATGGAAAGAAAAATCAATCTTAGAGAACCCTAATCTCAAGACAAAAAATGCATGAAAACAAACACTTTGCACACTTGCACCTCTAGGGTTAACCACACTTATTTCCTCGAATAAAATAGTCATGTCCCTCGAACGTGGGATACTTTAGTAATGACCCTCGATACAAGATCATAGTCCCTCGATGATCCTTCGATATTGCCTTCAGTAAAATGATCTTAGACCCTTACGACAAATTGCTAAGGTATCCTAAAATGTTGCCTTCTATGACTATACGACGATCCACGTCTGTCCCTTCACATCCAATGACAAGGCTTCTTATCAATCAATGGTAAGATAGCAATATCTAAAGGAGGAGGAAATGAACAAATACTTTTTGAGTAGGTAGAACGTTCGTAGTTGCTTGCTCACAATCATTTTCAAAAACATCTTTAAAACACACCAACACTTTCAAATGAAATATTTTCAAAAGTCAACACTTTGTATACATTCTTATAGAGACTAGAATCATTAAAAAGATCACCTAAATAAAGGCACTTTCAAAAAAACATTACAAACACATTTCAAACAAAGCATTTCAAAGTGGGCTAGCAACTAAGAGTCCGTAGATAACTACGAATGAAAAAGTTGCTAACATCTTCCCTTTTCATAACCTACCCCCCAAACTCAATAAAATTCTCAAAAGGTCTTTCATGTTCTTTTCACCCTTTCCTTTATTGAGTAAAAGAAAAGTCGGGGGTGACTCTTGCTATCCGCAACAACTACAATAAAACGCAAAACACCCAAGTCAGTTCTCCCACTGTATTACACCTTGTAATAGCGTAGAAAATTTAATTTCCATAATTTACTGCTTTCCTTATTACTGTTAGTAATTAGGGTTTGTATGGAAAGATCTAAAACAAAACATTAGAAAACCTAATCTCAAGACAAATACTTGAAATCAAAACACTTCGCACACGCGCACCTCTAGGATAACCTCACTTGTTTCCTCAGATAAAAATAGTCATGTCCCTCAAACGTGGGATTCTTTAGCAAAGACCCTCGATTAAAATATCGTAGTCCCTTGATGACCCTTCGATGCTGCCTTCGGTAAATGATCTTAGTCCCTTACAAAAATTGCTAGAGTGTCCTACAAGTTGCCTCTATGACTGTATGATGGCCCACGTTTGTCCCCCACATCTAATGATATACCTTCCTACTAACTAATGGTAGGATAACACTATCTAAAGGAGGATGAAAAGAACAAAGACCTTTTGAGTAGGTAGATCGCTTGTAATCGCTTGCTCACAAACCAAGACAATTTTCACACCTCACACTTTCAAAATAACTACTTTCAAAACGCTTTATAAACACTCTTGAGGACAGATACAAGGGTTATTATAAAGAAAATTGCCTTACATTGGCATTTTCAAAAACACTTTCAAAAACAACAATTCCTTTCAATAAATATTTTCAAAACCAAACATTTTGTATACATTCTCAACGATACGAGAATCATTACAAAATTTCCGCACTTAGGAATTTTCAAAATATTTTCAAACATACACAAAACACAAAGCATTTCAAAAATGAGCTAGCAATTAAGAGCCCGTAGATAACTATGGATTAAAAGGGTGCTAACACTTTCCCTTTTCATAACCTACCCCCCGAACCAAGAAAATTCTCAAAAGTTCTTTCCTGTTCTTTTCACCCTTTCCTTTATTGGATAAAAGAAAATTCGATGGCGACTCTTGCTATCCGTAACATTTGCGATAAAACGCAAAACTTAAAAGTCATTTCTCCCATCATATTACAGCTAGTCATGATAGAAATTGGGTTAAAACGTGGAACCTTGTGTGAATTTGTATGTTGCATAATTATAATAAAGTTGGTGACCTTATTGTAGAA
The DNA here is from genome assembly GCA_948472305.1 of Vicia faba. Lineage (NCBI taxonomy): Eukaryota > Viridiplantae > Streptophyta > Magnoliopsida > Fabales > Fabaceae > Vicia > Vicia faba. Next base: position 1,303,637,304 of record OX451739.1, read on the forward strand.
TGTAGTGGGCTTATGCCTTGCGGTTGCATATATGTGTTATTGCATGTTGATGATGCATGTGTTCATTGGTGAAGGCTTATGCCCTGTTGTTGGCCTGTAAGGGTGTTATTGTTACCTTGGAAAATCTTAAGGTATTCAAGTATGTATAGTAAATGAAGATATTCTCATAAGCTAAGAGTCGTCCTCCAAAGTAAGGGTTTTATGGGAAATGAGAGCCAGTGTTTGAAAAGATGGTTTTATTAAGTTAGAGTTAATGCTTAAAAGGAGTCACACTGGAACTGTCGAATCTGAACTACGTCGACTAGAAAGAAATAAAAGAACATATGTCAAGAGGTCAAAATTGGTTTAGTCGACCAAAGGGTGAAATATAAGGATTTGGTCGAAAATGGTTTTAGTCGATAAAAAAGGGTTTCTTGGACTTAGAGGAAGTATGGTTATTTTTTTCCAGAGAGAAAGTGGCGAAGCAAGGCAGAAGCGGTTTACGGTAAAGAGGTTTAGAGGAATCATGGGCGATTACCAGCAATCCACGATGTGTTTAAGCGCCAAATAGGTGGAACTTCAAAATCATGAGCGGTTACCAGCAATCCACGATGTGTTTAAGCGCCAAATAGGTGGAACAACAAAGTCATGAGTAGTTACCAACAATCCACGGTGTGTTTGAGCGCCAAATAGGTGGCAACATCTAATGAAGCAGTTACATCAAGATGTTAATATTAGCCGTAGATTTTATCTAGGTAGTTACATTATAAACACTATAAATAAGGGGATTTAGTATAGTTTGTGGTGTGTTCGCTTGTACTCTTAAATCACTTGTCAAACTCTGTCATTTCAAGCGTTAGGAAATCAAGAGTGAAGAGTGCTTGATGTACGTGAATCACCATTTTTATTTTAATGCAAATCCTTTATCTTTCAATTATATCTTTTTAGTACTTTATTTCTTTCTATTTACTATCGAGCAAGATATATACGATATCTTCTATTTCACATAAACAATTCGACAATATTTATTGATCACGAGTCACCAGTCAGTTAGTTTAGTAAGTCTCGCTTTCGTATGAATATCTTCTGTCGGTCATGAGTCACCAGTCAGTCGATCAAATCATAGTGTGTAAAACTATTACACATGTTCCCCCAGTCAAAATAAAACCATCTCCCTTGACTAATATTTCGACGGAATAGGTGTGATAGTAAAGCTCTTAGCACGTGTCTTGAGATCAACTGGTCGATCTCGCAAGTTACCCTCAATTTAGGACTCTGGGAGGACCGGCAGTTGTTTACCATTTTCCACAGTAAACAGTTATGTTGAGGGATTATGCCATGTTGCTGCCCTATTTGGCATATGTCGTGGGCTTATGCCCTGTTGGTACCACATGCATTAAGTTGTTGTCGGTTGCATTTCATTGTATTGTCTTAATTTGATGTTGTGTTATATGAATAACGGATGTATTACAAAGTATTGTGTGAAATGTGTGTTTTGTGAATCATGTGAATTACTACTCCGTAGCATGTGAAATTCACCGTATATTTATTTAATGTAATTCTCACCCCTTTTCTGTTTTTGTGTCTGTGCTCCTCGAGGAGTACAGATAATCAGGTACTGAGTAGTGTTTGGAGTGAGTGTTACCTAATCGAGTCTTAGGAGTCTCTCTAATACGTAACACAGGATTTGGGAACTTGCTATGTTTTTGCATTATTTCATTTGTTACTCATATTACATTTATACTTATGTTGCACCACATATTTTTAAGGAGTTTTTATTATTGTTGAGGCCTTAGCGCCGTGGAAGTGAATTAATTTAACCATTTCGTTGTTTAATTGATTTTTATATGAAATGAAGTAACTTGAAACTTTATGAATTTTTGAAGTATGTGACACCCTACTTGTGAACTCTGATATATTCTGTAAAGTATGTTATATTTATTCATGTGGGAAAAGTAGGGTGTTAGAAAATACATGTGAGTGTGTATGTAATCTACAAATTCTAGTCAAGGTATGCTACCAACCTACAAATTCTATTATTTTATTCAACCAAATACTTAATACTTCATCATCCTTAACACCTCCTCAATCTATAACATCACCATTCTAGCTTAATAAAATATTTAACTCATGACCTAAATCTACTTATGAGATGAATATAGAACATGCAAAGGAATAGAAAATAGGTGTGTGGCATATTTTCGTAACATATAAGTATTAGAACTATGAATGAAAAGTAAAATCATAAAGGATGTAGAGTTAGTTAACATCAATAGAAGAGAAAAATGAATTAGAACTTAAAATTAGAAATGCATATAACTATAAACGCACCGCCGTGCGAGACTTCTCTTTAAATTGTATCATTATGTTCAGTCAGTCGATAGGTGTTATAGAACTTAGCAGACACATCAGTTCTACATGTGCATGGACATGAGGTTGGACAAAAACTAAAGCATGCTTGCACAAATGAATGTCATTTAAGCTCAATGGACAAAGGTTCGGACATTTCCATCATAAATATAATTTCTTAAAAATATCTGATCAAAAGTTGTAAAGAACCTTTGAAGGATCCACCACACATGCCATGTAAATGGATGCAATTTACTTTTTTGTATCCTTAGATAATTGTATTCTTTAGTGCTGTAAAGAACCTTTGAAGGATCCACCCCACATGCCAAATTATTATTAGACGGAGAAGTATGGACATACTACATGCAGATTCACAATGAAGTAAAGAGTATATCATACATATCCTTCAAAAATTGAAATCAATGTTAATTCTTAAAAATAAAAAATCCATGTAAATTAGAGAACAATGACGAAATTATGCTTAATCAGCATTTTATGCAGACTCGAAAGGTGGCTTAAATCGAGTATCCAATTGTAATATGATAGTAAACTGAGAATAGTATCCTCATAACCAGTGTTCTTCACTCATCAATATTGACTTGTAGAGGAAATGTGCATATGAGATAGCAACTGAAATAAACAACATATCATTGAAAAGGTGTGAGCAGAAGTTACTTTCATTTTTCTTTATCTTCTCAGCAATGAGCTCATTCATATCTCTGTTATGCAAATAAATTCATTAGGAAAATATAATAGCAATAAAAATATTTTTGGAAATTCAGTTTCCAAGTTCAATCATTTGGGCCATTTCTAATTTAAGTTGTTTCAACTCATTAGAAAAATCAATATCCTGGCAAAGGGCAGTGGTTGCCCTAAACAAAAACAAACTCGTCGATTGCTTTACCTTCTTCGCCAGTATAATTCCAAGAGACTTCCAAATGGCTACACAATTTTGTGAAACATTCTCAAAGTATTGTTGGCCTTTTAACGGAAGATCATTGTCACATGAAATTATATAAAAAAAATGTATAAGCTATAGCGTGAGATATCAACTCAAATTGAACTTATTCTGTAAATGAAAAATTGTTGGTAGTGATGCTATTCTCCAGCTTCATCAATTGTGAGACATTGGTAATTTGATTTAGCATGTTACCTTTGATTACTTGAGAGGTATGCCTAACATTAGATGAAATCCATTTCTAAATAGTAAAATGTCTACTCAATATTAGTGAAATGAATACCTCTTTCCCATCATTGATTATTGAATCTGAATTTGTAGTAGAGATGCATATTTTCTTCATACCTTATCGAAGTAAACTCTACATGAATATTTGCACCATAAAAACAAAGAATTGTCAAACTCATTTAAATTTAGTAACTTCAAGCTTAAAATTGAAAATGCATATAGTATTATAAAGTTGAATAATTTGCAGCAACATACCCAATATTGATTGTAGTTTCCAATTCCGAACCTGAACTTCCCTAAGAGTCAACCTATTTTTTCAAAGATTTAGTTGCAAAGCTTGAAATGGTAGATGCAAAATTTATCTGTTAGGAGACATTGTGGCAGCCTCTGCAAGGAAAACATATTAACACTGTCAATCACATTTAGCTTTCACAAAAATAAGTTCTTTCATTTGCTCTATGTTAGTAGATAACTCAAATAATGCAATCCAATCAACCCTTAATCTCAAACCCAAATGATCTTTTAGATGCCACTTCAATGGTATAGCATAAATGTAACAATATCATACATCAATAATGTTATTCGAGAGAAAGTCAAATATCAATTGTTAATTCTACATAGTGAATTTCTATTAAAAAAACCTAACACAACCGAAGCAACCCTGACAATTAGGAAAAAACAAAATGGATTAGAGATTTCATAAGAATCACAAATGGTTGTAAAGGCACTCACGTCTACGCTCTCAACTCCTCTGTCGCCATCGATTCTCGGAACAGTGTTGGCGGTGGAGAAACCCTCAGAGATAAAAAAAATCCGTCATCCTTTATTAGACCGGTCCAAGCATAATTTTCATGTTGAAGCAAAGCAAACGATGTTAGTGAAAACACGTTATAGATTGGAATTAAAATAGAAATAAAGAGAAGCACTTACGATTCTCATGCCCAGTTCAACAACAATGAGAACCCTAAAATCATATTTTCTTGATTACTTATCACGGCGGCCAGAGACAAAGGGGTGGTGGCCGAAGACGATGATGTTCAAAATAGTGATCTACACGGTTCATCAGAGAGGCCAAGGTGGTATGAGGGTTGCGAAAATACCAATCATTTCTTTTTTTTAGGGCGTCATGGCCGGAAAGGAGGATAAGGAGGATTGACGGTTGTAACAAGAAATCACAATTAATTTGGTTATATAGAAAGGTAATAAGTTGATGAGTATGAATTTGGCATTTATTTTTCTATTGGAGGAGACGGTGGTCGGAGATGGGTTCGGGGAAGGAACGGCGGCTAGGGTTTCAGAGAGAGAGGGAGAAGAGATGGGTGGTTACGTTCTTAGACTATTGATGAGAAGAAATTCAAATTGACTGTTAGAGTCTTCATAATACATGGATGAATACATGAATCAGAGTTTGAAAAATGGAGAAAATTAATTGCTGCAAAATCAAGGATGGAATGAAGAGGCAGACGAAAAAAATGAAATTTGGATAAATAGGAAAAGTAGGCGACGTTTGATCTTTCCAATGGCCCAAACATTCATATATCCAGGTGTCTCATAACAAACAATGTTTGTACAATTATTTTATTTCATTTAACAAAAATAAAAATATATAATTATATTAATTAAAATTTTCCTCTTATAACAACAACATATAAATATAGTAGAAGGGTTGAGAATTTGCCAAGTGTCAAACTTGTCAAAATACTCATTTTCTTTTATTATATTTAATAGATAATAGATTTATATACAATTATTTGTTATGTGGAACAAGTAATTTGTTTTTTAGAAAATGAAAACATTGTTAATTGTTAATATTAAGTACAAAAGTATGATAGGGGAACTAAGTTTAAAATATGAGGACTAAAATTATTTAAATTTAAAATAAGGATTAATTTTATGAATCAAATAAAATAAGAGAATCAAAACTGTAATTAAGTCAATTATTTTTATAAATAATTCCAAAATAAAAATATTTATATATAGAATTAATTATACTATCGATTCAAATATTTATATATACGGAAGAAAATATAGAAACTGATTTATTATCTCTTTAAAAATAATAAACTATTTTGATTAGACAATTTTATCTTTTTTTTTATTTCATTTTTCTTATTTACATTTTATTATATTTTAAAAATAAAAGTGTACATACCACACTAAAATTATATTAGTGTTTCAAAAATCAGTTTATAACATTATTTTTAAGCTATATCTTCGTAAGTTTTTTAAAATAGTTTTTTTAAAATAGTCTATAACTCTAAAATAATTTTAAAAAAAATTTACCACCCACTTTTACATAAATATTTACCATAATACCAACAAATGTTATAAACTACAAATATAAGTTATATTAGGGTGTTTAGAAAAATAGTTTATTTAAACTTATTTAAGTATTGAATAAATTGTTTATGATAGTTTTAAAAAATAACACATAACTTATTTTAAATAATTAACTTTTATTATACAAACGGCTTTTATATATATAATTAACTTATTTTAAATTATTTATTTAAAAGTCATATTAATATATATTTTAAAGACACATATTAAAGATATTATAATTAAAAATTTTAAATATAATTAAATATAATAAAGTCATATGAGTTTAATTATTATATATTATCAGTATAAAACTTTTTATACTAGTAGTACATTACAACCACTCAATTATATTAATTTAAAAAAACTTAAAATAAAAATTAAACATTTTTAATAAATTAATAATTGTGATTAACTGACGGTGTGAAATTTCTTTACATCATCGATATATTTCAATTAAATTTAAATTATATTTAAAATTTTAAAATATTAAATATATGTATTCCATGAAAATAATTTTACAACTTATTAAGTTGTCCTTGAAACTTCATATTAGTTTTTTTCTTTAAAAGTTGCTCTAACCTTTTTCTACCGACCTATTAAGAATGGAATGAAAATGAATACTAGTATTTCTTATGATGATAACAGACGATTTAACATTTTAAGCATTGACAGATATTGACCAACAAATCAGGCCTACACGCTACGCCTTTCAGTTCATGTCAGTAACTACTCACTCCGTTTCATAAAAATTATTTTATTTGTATTTTTTCTCAATTTCAAAATTATTGTTTTATTTATTAATTTTCATTTTATACAACTATTCTATTAATCATATTTAATAAAGAAATTCTAATAAATATTTAATAATTTTATCATTAAAACAAAAATATCTAACTGTTTTTTAAAAAATCTTACATTATTCAAAATAAGACAATTTTATAGGACGGATAAAGTAAATATAGTAACTAACCATTAACCAAACCTGATCATGATTAGTCATTGTGTAAAACATCATACTGCCCCCACTACTATAATTAGCTCAAACCGATAATGACATAATAAAACAATGTGCTATATATTGTTAGGGGATTAGGATCGTTTTCATTTTTTAAAAGAAATGGAAAATTTAATTACAATAGTTTTATGTGTAAAGTTAAATAATCATTAAATATACATGTTTTAAATAGGTATATTTAGGAATGTTCAAATTTAAATCAATTTAAATATTGAAAACTGATTTAAAAAAACTAAATTTCGTAAAAAATATTGAATGTAGATATTATTTTGTGAAAACCACTAGATTATTTGTTCAAAATCAATCAAAATTGAACCGAATCGAATTATATATATATATATATATATATAATTATTTTACAATAATATTATCCCATCTTTAAACTCTTTTTTTTATTATAATAGTCGAAATTTCACTTTTAAAAAAATAAAAAACGAATATAATAGTTTCGAATTCACGTTCATATGTAATTATTAATTGAAATAACTTAATGGAAATTTGTATTTATTTATTAGGATAATATATTACTAGTAATGTACTAACAATACGAAATACATTACTCTAATGTAATGTTAATATATCGTTTCTCAGCTGTAATGTTCCCTTTATTTAATTGTGTAAGTATGAATCATGATGGTGTTGCGGCGGGCTGAATGAAAGAGGTATCTTGTCGTTTCTAAGCGCGACAATAATCATTGCATTGTTTCCATCGGCCCCTGTCGTACAATTCCACTACCTTAAAAGTTGGAGTTGGAACAAAATAGAAATAGAATTAAAAGTGGTTATTTGCCCTCTTTTATTGTCAAAAATAAAATAAAATTAATAATACTCTTTTATTACTCCAAAAATGTTATTCTTTATGTAATACTAATATAAAAAGAGAGAAAAATATTATTTTTAATATTTATACTTTGGCGAGCAGCACCGTGGCAACAGTGGGGAAGCTATGTAGAAATGGAGGTTATGTGGCGATGGAGGTTTGACAATATGCGTGTATTGGATCGATTAATTTGGTTCTTGAATTCTTTCGATGGAAATTTAACACTGTGATACGGTGGTAGAACTAACTGTTATATATTGATTTTGTATTTTTTGTTCGTAAATGTCGCGGTAAGCAAGAGTCGTCACCGACTTTTCTTTTATCCAACAAATAAAAGGGTAAAAAGAACAGAAAAAGACTTTTTTCGAGATTTTCTGAGTAAGAGGGTAGATTATGAAAAGAGAATGTATTATCACTCTTTTCATCTGTGGTTTTCCACAGACTCTTAGATACTTGTTCATTTTTTGAAAATTGTTTGTGTTTGTGCGTTTTGAAAGATTTTTGTTTGCTTTATGGTAACTCTTGTATCAATCCTCAAGAGTGTGATAAAACGTTTTTGAAAATAGTTTTTTGAAAAATGTATAAGTGTGAAAAATTCAGATTTAAACAAGTACTTAAGAACAGTCTACCTACTCGAAAAAGGACGTTCTTTTCTTCCTACCCTTTAGATAGTATTATCCTACTATTAGTGAGTAGGTAGTCCTATCGTCGGATGTTGAGGGACTATCGAAAGGGACGTTACAGTCACGAAGGCAACTTGTGGAGACGCTTTAGCAATTTTGTTTAGGGACTAGATCATTTACCGAGAAGGCAACTGTAGGGTCATCGAGGGACTGTGATATTTTGATTTATGGGTCTTTGCTAAAGCATTTTTGCCTCATGACTGTTCTATTTCTTAAGGCAACCAAAGTGGGGTACCCTAGAGGTGTATATGTGCAAGTGTGTTATGTTCAATTATTTTTGTCTTTTTGTTAAGTTTGCTAACGTTTGATTTCAGTTTTTTCATACACGCCTAGTTACTAGCAGTTATATGTACAGAAAAATAAAATGCGGAAAGTATAAATCTAGACTATTACATGGCTTCGGAGAGGGGAATTTACATTCCAAAGTAATTGGAGAAAAGAAAATATAAAAAGAGTCTATTTGTCATATATTACATCCCATACAACAATTACAATAATATAAACAATACGAAAAGAAATAAACGCGCGAAAAGTTGAAAGTACGCCTGAAAACATAAAAGAAAATCTTTTTGTTGTTGGTTTTTATTTTAAAAAAAATTAGATTAAGAAAAATAATTAAATTAATTATCCTAAAGTCTACTTAGAAAATTAAATTAAGAAAAATAAACTAATCCTTTTTTGCGGTTTTTTTTTATTATGAAAAGAAAGTAATTAGATTTAAATTCTAATTCATTTTTAATTAAGAAAAAGGTTAAAATTTTAATTAATTAATTAATTAAGTAAAGAAATTAATTATTTAATTAAAAAAATCTATGTCTAATTTTTTTGTGAGTTTTTTTTATTATTATTAAAAAAGATTAAGAAATGAAATAACTAAATAAAACAAAAAGAAAAGAGATTGTGTTTGATGGCTGAAGTAGAATGGGGGTTGCAATTGAAATTTCGCTAAGCCCAGATTGTGAAGCTCAGGTCCATCCTTGGATCCAGTGTGAGCAGTACTTGATGGTACATGGTATCTCATATTCTAGACGTCATGCATTCCATGTAATTTCCCTAATCTGCTCTAAGGATATCCAGGAACTCATATACACACATTAGAACATTCAACAAATTAATAAAAATAGAGATTCAAATTTGAGATTATACAAAATGGTGATAGCTTGGACCCGGTGATCTGGGACCTTGCAAGCTTTGAGGATGGTTGGAACAAGTCCCTGGAAACCTCAAGAGCAATGTATGATTATTAGTTCAGACCAAAAGTACTTGCAAAGTGGGTTTCGAATTTTTACCACTTTTGATAATTTTACAAAAATGGTAGAGCTCTCTCTAGGCTGTGTAGGTGTCTTGAAATGCTTGCTAGATGCTTGATTATATAGAGAGGAATGAGGAAACAAGAAAACAAATGTTTAAACAACCTTAAAGCAAACGTTTCAAAGCCATGAATGAAATTTGTAACTTTTGCCAAAAACAAGGAAACTTGTCATTTTTTGAATTTGAATGAATGTGGACACCTTTTCACGAAATTTTATGGGCCTAGGCTGTCCAAAACATCAACAAAGCTCAAAGCCCATTTTCAATTATTTTATATATTTTATTTTATATTTATTTGAAATAAATTAAAATAAATATGAATAAAATAGTTAGCAAATGCAAGGCATGGCAAGAATAATTTTAGAGGTCCTCTATAAACTTAGGAAGATGCTTGAAGTCCAAGAAATTGAGCTCTTGCCTTAAAACTTCAAATTTGCTCAATACATAATTCTTGAAAATTCCAAAATTTTCCCAACTTGAGAAAGTCATAACTTGCTCAATATTTATCTCATGATGATGATCTTGGACTTTTTGGAAAGAATAAGATGTCTAATTCAATACCTATTTTGATCAATTTTGTATTTGAAGATTTTATCTTGATGTAAAAGATCTTGGAAAAAAGTGGCTTTTATTGACTTTCTAAAAATGACCTGTAATGTATGAATTTGTATCTTTCAAATGGTGCCTTTCTTGAACTTGAGGTATGAAGAGAAGTTGTAGGGAATTGGATTCTCTTCAAAATAAGCTTTGGTTTTTAAATTTTTGATAAAGTATGAGAAAGTTATGCTTGGTCAAAGTTCAATTGACTTTTCCTATAGAAACCCTAATTTGCCATTTTTTACTTTTGATGAATTAGGAGCATTTCTTGAGGAATCATGATCAACCCTTGATCAAATGATGGATATTACTTCAAAATGTTGAGGTTGACCAAAAACCTTGAAGTTTGATTGCATATAGGCCATAGTTGACTTTTGACCTAGTATAGTTGATTTTCAAGCATTTGAGTAATTGACTGAGCAAACTTGTTGTGCAAGGCATGAAATTTGGCATGGATGATCTTGAGGACATATTAGGACAATTGAGAACATTTGGGATCCTTGGAGATCAACCATCTTGATAAAAATTGAAACTCTAATTGGAGGTTCATTGCCTTATGAGGAGAATTGTCTGGTCAATTATTGGTCAACCTTGAGCAATTGAGAACTTCTAGGAGTATGTCTTGTGTGAAAATGGGAGGGAAAATTTTGGGGTACAATAGCTGCCCATGTTCAATCTTCTTAAACTTGAAGATTTAGATTGACTTGTTTGCCTTTCGTGATCTGAAGGTGGAAGATGATTGAACACTAGAGTGCCTAAAAATTTGCACTCGTCCAAAGTGAGACTGTTGGTGAATAATATCGAGAATGGGCTTACTGATGCCATTTGGAAAATATGACAAAAGACTGTCGGAGATGGGCTTAAATATGCCATCCAAGGAATATGACATAGAATCGTCAGAGATAGGCTTAAAGATGCCATCTAAAATAGATGTTGACTTCATAAGAAGTCTCTTTGTGGGGATTCATGTTCCTGCTGTCTGAGGAGGAGTTCGCTGGGGAATGTTTTTTAGGGGAATATAGTCTAGGAGCTTTGGTTGTCCATTACTCTACTGGGGAGTCATCTCTTGACTGAAGAGATGGAAGTGAACTGCTATCTGGTCAAGATCCAGGCTTTGCAGTGACTTGCTGAGAATGATAAGGCTGACTGTTATTCGGTCATATTCCAGGCTTCACAACGACTTACTGGGGAAATGAGATTAAACTGTTGTCTGGTCATACTCTAGGCTTTGTGGTTTCTCCAACTGGAATAGAAATCAGAAAAATCTTAGTGTCGATTTAACTGAACTAGAGAAAGGATCTACCGGAAAAGAATCAGTAATAAATCAATGGTTGATTTAAACTGAACCAGCAGAGGTCTTGATTTATCTTTGACTGGATAAGATTCAGAAAAATCTTAGTGTCGATTTAACTGAACCAGAAAAAGGTTTACCGGAAAAGAATCGGTAACAAATCAATGTTCGATTCAAACTGAACCAGCAGAGGTCTTGGCTTATCTTTGACTGGATAAGAATCAGAAAAATTTTAGTGTCGAATTAACTGAACCAGAAAAAGGTCTTGGATTATCTTCAACTGGAATAGAAATCAGAGAGATCTTAGTATTGATCTAACTAAACCAGAGGAAAATCTTGAATTAACTTTGACTAGATAAGAATCAGAAAAATCTTAGTGTCGATTTAATTGAACCAGAAACAAGTCTTGGGTCATCTTCAACTGGAATAGGAATCAGAGAGATCTTAGTGTCGATCTGACTGAACCAAAGGAAAATCTTAAATTAACTTTGACTAGAATGGAAATCAGAAGAATCTTAGGATCTATTCATCTGAACTAGACAAAAGTCTTGGAATATCTTCAACTGGAATAGGAATCAGAGAGATCTTAGTGGCGATCTGACTGAACCAGAGAAGGTCTTGGATTAATCTTTGACTGGATAAGAATCTGAAAAATCTTAGTGTCGATTTAACTGAACCAATAAAGGTCTTGAATTATCTTCAACTGGAATAGAAATCAGAGAGATCTTAGTGTCGATCTGACTGAACCATAGAAGATCTTGGATTAATTTTGAATGGAATGTAAATCAGAAGAATCTTAGTATCGATTTAACTGAACCAGACAAAAGTCTTGGAATATCTTCAACTAGAATAGAAATCAGAGAGATCTTAGTGTCGATCTGACTGAACCAGAGAAGGTCTTTTGCGAATGTCTTTATGAGGAAAATGTTGAAGTAGCCTTTGGTTAGACGTAGCTTTTGAGAAGACTACCATGTCACATAAGTAGTTAACGGTGTTTGTTGATTTGATCTTTTCCCTGAAAAAGTCAAAGAGTTAGTTGTATTCAATGTCATGATGTATGAAATGCATTGTGATGATGTTTTAAAAATAAATGAGATTATGTTGTATGTGATGTGTATGCGCATGCCATGATGTATGAACATGGGATGCTATTGCGATATTTCCCAGTCTGGGAAAATAAATCCGGAACTACTGCTGGAGAGTATTGGGAAGCTGAATCCTTCGTTTCCGCTGGGGATGATGAATGGAGATAATTTGTCGTGGATTTCCTCTTTCTGTTTGAGGATGTTCTGTCGGGGATTGACTCTGCTTGAGAATAACTCAGTGGAGGGAGGATGCTTTGTTGGAAGATCTTATCGATGTAGAGAAATAAACTCTGTTGGGGAATGATCTTCCGCAGTTTGAAGAATAAACTCTACTCGAGAGGAGTTTTTATAAACTATTTAGGATTATAAAGCTCGGCTGGGGAATACAGATTTCAGTTCTCTGAAGGAACTTCGCTGGAGGAGGTAATTCCTGCTTGGGGAAGAAGGAGACCAGAACTTGGTTGTTTCTGCCCTGTACTTGCTAGAAAGAGTAAATATCGGGACTACAAATTGCTTTTTTAGACTTTTCCCCGTTTCTTAAAGTCATTAGCAACTGTATTTCTGTTTCTTATGCAAGTATTTGTGAATAGTGATCATATTCAAATGCATATGTCAAAAATAGACATTGGATGTTTTTGCAAAACAAAACAGAAAAATAGAAAATAAATAGTTGTGTACTTTCAAAGAAATGATTTTTATTGATTTCTGAAGTTTGCCTATAACAGGCATTTTGTACAAAGAGACTGACATTCTAGTAGGAGAACGTCGCCGTAAGAAATGAAAATTACACAAAATAGTGTACAAAGAGAAAACAGCTATGTGTAATAATCCCATTGAGTTTCCTTTTTATCGAATTCCTCGTCTTAGTTAGCGAATTATTTTCTCGTTTTTATCGAATTTACAAATGATAATTACCAAATTTAAGAGCATTACATACAGGTAAACTGGCGACAAGGGAAAAATGTCAAGAACTCGCCAAAAATGACCTTCCTTTCCTCCTTAGTACGAGCGTTCATCAACAGGCGAATTTCAATAAGTCGTTTAAAACATTTTTCGTGAAGTTTTGTCTCGAAGAGTGACGCCCCCTGCATGACCCAACTCTTTAACGAAAGTAATTACATGTTTTTTTATATAAAGATCCTCCTGGAACATATCACTCTCTTTGTAAACATGTGATCCATTTCCCATCAAGGAATAGAATTTGTTCCAGTACTTATGAAACAAACCAGTATACACTTGTGAAACAGACCAGTACACTTGTCCTCTTCCCCGGTCCTAGTGGTATATGTTGTTGCACGGGCCTCTTTGCAGAGAGAAATGACCAAGAAGAATAGACTTTCGAAATGTTTTGGGCTGTCCAAAAACACTTTGAAACAACGAGTAACATGCACTAAAGTAACTCTGGCCATGCGTTTGGTTTGTTGAACTACAATGTACTCTAAAAAGATGGGGGAAAAGAGAGATAAATAGGGTTTCCCCCAGATACTCGCACCGATACTAGAAGACTTTAATATACGCCCGCTCCGTTTAGGTCAGTCTCACAAAAGTCCTAAAAAATAGAGGGAGACGGGACAAATATAGTTGAGAGTGTGGGTCTAAAACTTTAGTCTGCTATGTAAAAAATGAGGGCAAGATAGGGAAGGGCAGCGGGCACTGCATATGTAAAGCCTAAAAATACAAAAAAAAAAATTATATTAATGTCTTTGCATACTAAAGTTTGCAAAAAAAAATGGAGCGAGTGAATCATGCACCTTAGAGGGTGTATGTCTAAAACCTTGATCCATCATGTAAAAGAAGTGTCAAAACACATGCTCGAAAGACCGTAATTGTTTTGTCACCCTAATGGAATTTTTAATTTCAAAACATCTTTTTGCGTCGAACTTTATTTTATGAATCAAAAGAAGCCCAACAAAGGTGTTTTTTTTTGGAAGCCATTTTCTCCAAATTTGATGAAACTGCTTTTCTTGTGAGCACTAATCAAGTTAGAGTCAACTCATTACTTCAACCATATTGTAGAATTTTTAAAGTTCAAATGGCATTGTTAATGGTATACATCACAGTCCATGGAAAAATCAATGAGAGTCTTCCACACGACAACATACACTCATCATCAAAGATTCAAAATGCATGAGTGTATGTCTCACCTTGCGTTCAAAGTGAGAGGCAATTGAATCCTTTTGGGTCAATAATTAATACTATATAGTTTGTAATGTTGGAGCATAATATCATAAAGAAAGATAAAGAAGGAGAGAGATTTGAATAATGAAAAGGTGAAACTAAAATAGAAAAAGTGAAGGTGAGTGTGTGTGAGAGATTTGAAAACAACAGAATCATGAGTGTTGTATACAACAAAGGCAAAAGCATGCTAAAAAGCATTCCAACTCATCACTCATCAACCACACTTCAATTCAATCTTCATCACTCTCTTAAATCAACGGTTCAGACAGTCTCATGAGTTATATTCCATTCATCTCTATAAATATGTTACACTCCTTCTTCTCTATCTTCCTTCCTTAGTGAACATGTGACTTTGAGTTTCAACTTTCAAGGTGAAGTGAACATGGCTGGAGAAGGAGCTTTATACGAGAAACTCGCGACGATGATGACTTCTGACCACGCTTCCGTAGTGTCACTAAATATATTTGTTGCTCTTCTTTGTACTTGCATCGTCATCGGTCATCTGTTAGAGGAGAATCGATGGATTAATGAATCCATCACTGCTCTTCTCATTGTAAGTACTAAGTATAATATTATTGTTAATGTTGTTTCTGTTATTCCTTTCGTTTCGTTGTATGGTGTACATTATCGATGGCGTGTGATCGCAGGGTTTGTGTACTGGCGTGTTAATATTGTTTACGACCGGAGGAAGAAGCTCGCATATAATGGTTTTTAGTGAAGATCTTTTCTTTATTTACCTTCTCCCACCCATCATTTTCAATGCCGGGTCCGTCTCTTTTTCTACTTTTCTTACCTCTAACTGTATTGCTTTTAAGAGATTGCATGCTTCTTACTTTGATTTCGCTGTTATTCTTTATCTGTCATAGGTTTCAGGTCAAGAAGAAACAATTTTTCCGCAATTTTATAACTATAATGCTTTTCGGAGCAATTGGTACACTCATATCATTCTGCATCATATCATTAGGTGCCATACACTTCTTCGAAAAATTAAATATTGGTTCCCTCAAGATTGGAGATTATCTAGGTATATTTATATATGTGGTTATGTACTTATGTTATATAGTTTTATGTTGACTTTATGTACAAATATCAAACACTTGCATGATTCTGCTGAATGCAGCAATTGGAGCAATATTTTCAGCAACAGATTCTGTTTGCACATTGCAGGTATAATAAATTTCAACACATTCTGCATCTTTTTTATGCGACGTTTCTTGAATATTATCGATACGTTTGCATCAGGTTCTTAACCAGGACGAGACACCTTTACTATACAGTTTAGTGTTCGGAGAAGGAGTAGTAAATGACGCAACTTCTGTAGTACTCTTCAAAGCAATTCAGAATTTTGACCTCTCCCACATTGATTTAACCACTGCTTTAGACTTAATCGGAAACTTTTTGTATCTATTCATAGCAAGCACTGTGTTGGGAATCTTTGTAAGGATTTCTATTGAATCATTAATTCGGTCTTTTCTGATATTTGCTTGGGACTCAAGTAACTTTCTCGTCTAATGTTTTTTCAGGTTGGATTGCTTAGTGCATATATCATTAAAAAGCTCTATTTTGGAAAGTTGATAAGGTTGACTAAGCATATTCAAACATTTTTCAGAAATCGTCTTTAGTGATTTTCTAATGTATTTGTCTGACACGTGTCAGACACTCTACGGATCGCGAGGTTGCTCTGATGATACTAATGGCTTACCTTTCGTATATGCTAGCTGAAGTAAGATCTTTTTTCTTGAATTTGAGCCTAACTGATTCTATTCTAGTACTGATCATTTTTATCATCTATTTGGCAGCTATTTTCTTTAAGTGCAATTTTGACTGTGTTCTTCTGCGGCATTCTTATGTCGCATTATACCTGGCATAATGTGACAGAAAGTTCAAGAGTAACAACAAAGTAAGTGAAATATCTCAACATGCTTATACTTGTATGAAGATTACTACTGATTACACTGTTGCAGGCATACTTTTGCTACTATGTCATTTATTGCTGAGATCTTTATCTTCCTTTATGTTGGGATGGACGCACTAGATATCGAGAAATGGCGATTTGTAAGTCAAAGGTAAAAGTTTTATAGATTGATAGAGTTATTCGACTATATTGAAGTTACTGTCAAATGTGAAATTGACATTGTGATCTCTTTGTTAGTCCGGGAAAATCGATTGGAGTCAGTTCGTTGCTGTTGGCACTTATTCTAGTGGGAAGAGCTGCATTTGTTTTCCCTCTTTCCTTCATATCCAACTTGACTAAGAAGTCTCAATCTGAGAAAATTGAGTTTAAGCAACAGGTATGTATTGATTTTCTCATTTTCATTTCAAGATCTTTATAGCTGAGTCAATTGACGTATTACATTCTGCCAACGATATGTTTCACAGGTGACGATTTGGTGGGCTGGTCTGATGCGTGGCGCAGTTTCTATTGCACTTGCTTACAATCAGGTCAAATATCGAACTTCGTAGCTACCAATTCAACATCCTGGAATTCTGTAATTGACTTGTACTGATAAACACTTTTTACATGCAGTTTACTAGGCTCGGCCATACGAAATTGCGCGAAAATGCGATCATGATCACTAGTACTATTAGTGTTGTACTCTTCAGCACAATGGTTAGACTCTACTCTACTCTCCTCAAACAAAATGGCACATTGGTAGATTAGGAGAAGTGTCATTTTCAAATATTATTTTTAACATCTGAAATGTGCAGGTGTTTGGGTTATTGACGAAGCCACTAGTGAGGTTATTGCTTCCTTCATCTAAACACATAATAATCAGCATGCCGTCGACACCGTCGAGCCCGAAATCATTCAGTGTGCCACTTCTTGGCAATGAAGAGGATTATGTAGGGGGCAATGATGGGACACAAAGACCAAACAGATTGCGTTTGCTCCTTCGGATTCCAAGCCACGGGGTGCATCACTACTGGCGCAAATTCGACAATTGTTTCATGCGACCTGTCTTTGGTGGCCGGGGTTTTGTACCTTATGTTCCTGGCTCTCCCATTTAACAAAGTGTCCATCAATGGCATTAACATACTGATCATGTGTGATAAATGGTGTGGTGTGGGTATGGCTTGAATTTGGCTTTGATTGTGTAGTTTTGTCAATTGTTAGAAGATTTCAACTTTCTATATGATGCTAATTGGGAAAAGAGAAAAAAAAAATCAAGATACAAAGAAAGAAAGGACTTGTAGGAGGATACTTATAGATATAGAGAGAGGAGTTGTTTGGTTGTGTGACTCAAATTTTTGGTTTGTACATGTTGTCGGTGAAAACACCGAGCGACAGATATAGAGATTTTACATTTGCTTGATTGTGCAATAAGATTTCTAAGTCACTGTTATTTGGAGCAGAAAGATTGTGTATCCGTGAGATAATATCATACGACTGCTTATTATGCTTCTATTGATAGGCATAATCCACTTTACACACATTCTCATGTCACATATTAACACATCAATCAAGTAAAACTATCATGAGAAACAATTATAGCGAAACCATAGATTTTAGAATGTCTGCGCTATCATACACAAGAAATTCTATGCCTTATGGCTGAATATAATATCCAACTGCCACACCGACAATAGCAACCATGCAGACAAACAGTAATGGAAAGCCTGCCTGAACTTTCGTGTTACCTTTCCTCTTCAATGCCTCCTAATAAAACAAAGGAAATATGATATTGAAAAAAAATCATATCAATCATCTTCGTCAATAAAAAATGTATCGCAGCTCAAAACATAATTTTGCTGCTTTAAAGAATCAGAAGACATGAATATTGAAACATTAAACAATCAGCATAAACCCCCACTTTGGGTATGTAATGCCAGACAGAAATCAAGTGCGGTCGATTAAAAAATTTCTAATGGTTATTTGAAAAAAAGAATCACAACATTGTAGACGACAGGAAAATGCAGATCTTTCCCTCCCTCAAAGTTTTAAACTACAGTTGAGAAAAAAAGCAAACAAATCAATTATGGTCGCGATGCAACTGCGTAAGCCAAAAATACATCAACTTTGCACACACAATTACAACTGCAAACCTCAATTTAAAACTATGTCCCCATTGTTGGATATGAGAAGCGAAATTCATGCAGTGATAACATCAACATAAGAGTAAAAATAACAAACAAACCTACCAATTCTTTCTTTAGCAAATTTTTCTCTTTATTGTATGTGTGCTTCTCCTCATTCAACTTCAGCACGGTTACCTCAGCCTACAAAGATCAAAATTAAATATTTTACTTGCTTCCATCTTTGAACTTTACAATTAAATATCAAAAAACACAACTTAAAGAACTGACTCATGATCTTGGACCATACATAAGCTGAGATAACATCTTTATAAACCACATTGGCATAGAATAAGCATATTACAACCTATTAAGGCAACTTATATGGCCCTAGGGAATAATCATTACACAGACAAGAATATGTTAACTTCAAATGAACTGTAGAAGATTTGTGCATGATTGGTTTCACGGAGTGTTTGTTGAAATCATTGCGAGTCGCCGTGATTTTACAATTCCACCGTGATACCAAACATGCATCAGTTGATGATGAAGTATCTTTTTTTAGCTCACATGGAACTGAAATATACGGCGTTATGATATGATCTAGCCTTGCTTATTCCCATATTAGTAAAATACATCGTTAACAGATATTAGATAGCTTGAGATTACGCGGGTTAATTCATTTTTTCCATCAATTCCCATTCTAGATAGTAAGTAGCCTAATAACGTTCATATTACCAACCAACAATTTGAGAAAATCACGTTTTAAGTATGACAGACACATGGACTGGAAAACTTACATTCATAATGCTTAATCTAAATTCAGGAGCTCTAACCTCTCTTAACTTAGAATCCATCATACAAAGCCTTGATTTCAACTCCTCACAACCCTTTGCTAAATTCAACTGCACATCATCATCTATTGCTTGCTTCATATCACCCTCGTTTTCAGCATGTCTCGGGACATTATCCTCATCCGTTATGTCCTCTCTCGTATCCAAGACCGGCTCCAAACCTTTAACTTCCGCAGAAGCCTGATAAAACGAAATAAAAAATGAAAGAGTCGTTAATTTATTTTCTACCATCGAATGTTCAGAACATTATATCATAATCCAAGTAATTTACGAGAGTGATTCGTGTTTGAAACATGGAAGGAGAGGAGCTCACTCTTAGAGGTGGAGGTGGAATATTTTCAATTCCACTGATCACCCGATCTTTTAACACGTTAATTTGGTAGGGCGGATCCTGTTTCATATCACCATTCACCGGAAGCAAAACCGGCGAAGACGGTGGACTAATAAGAACTACCTTCAACTTGTTCTCCTCAATATACTTTCCACTGTCTTTTACAAACTATAACGCGAAAAAATCCAAAATCATTCAAGAATTTCTTCAACCCTTAAAACAGAAAAAACAAAAAACAAAAAAATCTCACCATATCAGAAGTAATGTCATCTTCTGTAGTTCCAAAGGGAACAACTGTACTGAGAATAAGAAACTTATCTTTGCAATTCATATCAGGCGGCGCAGTACGTTGAGCTTGCATAGTAACTGAATCCAACAAACAAACATAAACCAATAATAATCTATCTTACTTGAATCATGCTGAAAAAAAGAGAATATACATGAAAAATAGTAAAAAAAAAAAATACCAGTGAAATCACATTTTTGGTTTGGCTTGATGAGGCCTATATTAGGTCGAACGCAATATTTCTTGGGCGACGTCGTTTTAACCTAGCAGTAAAAATAAAAAAATGATAAAATATATTTCAAGAATCGAGAATGAAGAGATTTAGAAAAGAGTTAGTAGTACCTTGAAAGCGATATAGTGATCGTTATTGTTCCCGAGTTGAATCAAACATGAACTCTGTTTCTTCAATTCAACTAGACGAAAAGGAAAAGAAAGAGTAACAGCATTGTGAAGGAACGACGATGATGTGTAAGTATGAAGTGAGAAAAGAAAAACTTACAGACGAATCTGAGTTCGGAAGGATCGATTTGAAGAAGCTCTGTACTTGCCATGATTATTGTTGTTGAAGATGAAGATGAAGATGAAGATGAAGATGAAGATGAAGAATTGGAATTTGAAAAACAAAAAGGGAAGTTTGGAATGCAAGAGAGAAGAGAGTTGTTAGATTGAAGAATAGGATGGTTGGGGTCGGTTACGGAGTGAGTGAGTGGGTCTGCGGTTGTACCAAATTTTTAACTACGATTAATCTTTTTTTAAGTTTTATTTAATTACGATTAAGTTTTTCATGACATGGAAAGGAATGTGTCACTATCCTTATTAGTTGAACCAACTTTTAAACAGATATTTATTTCCTTAACAAAGGAAATTCAGTCAAATTAAATTAAATTTGATCGAAAGGCAAATTTTAGTTTTATTTTATTTTTAAATTATATTATATTTACTGTATATTTGTGAGTTATTTTTAGAAAGTATTAGGGTTCGTTTGTTTTTGTCTTTTTTTTTTTAATTATTTTTTTATAGTGTTATGTAATTTTTGTAAAAAAAATATTTCAAATAAAAATTTAATTTAAATAAATATTTTTGAAATGTTATTTTAGATATTTCATTTATTTATTAAAAAAAATTTAAATATCAAATTTTCAAAAAATCATTTAATTTTAAAATTATTTCAAATAGATTTTAATCATTTTTAAAATATAATTTTTTAAAATTTTTGTAATTTTGAATATGTTTTAATTTTTAATAATATATTGTTTATGTTATATGATGTTAAAGTTAGTATTTCAATTTAAAAAAAATAAATATAAAAAAATTATAATATTTTAAAAAATGATTTTGTAAAATTTATTTTTAAAAATATAAAAAAAATTATTTAAAAATTGAAATAAATAAATCTTTAAAAAATAAAATTTCAGAAAATCGTGTTTAGGATAATCCTTGCGGGTGTCCTTTATATATTTCAAATGAAAAAAAAAGGTATTCTTTAAAAAAAATTATCATTTTAATCTTTAAAAAAATGTATCATTTTAATTTTGATATATTAAATTTTTTTTTTACTGAAAACTTAAATAAATTGTTAATATATTATATTCATTTGTAATTTTTTTAAATTAATAAATAAATAACAAAATACAAGTATATTTCTCCAAATTTATCTATTTAAAACTCTCTAAAAACGCTTCTAACATGTGTAAAGTAAACTAAGAGGGAAAAAAGATTAAGCATGTATGAATTGCAATGCTCATAAAAAAATTCCTCATATCCATTTTCAATGGTGCTTACACACATTGGTGTAAAAAAATTAATAATGCTTTTATAATTTGGGATTGCACTTCTGAATGTATAAAAAATATTCATACCTGAACCACTTTGTAAGTGAACCAGTTTCGATTTGCCATAAATTAGTCAAGAAAAATATTTTGGGACAAAAAAAAAAGTCAAAATATGATGAGTGAGTCACTTATGAAATGATGTGATGTATTTTGAGCTGTATAAAAATATATCTCTGAATTATTTTTTTGGGAAAATGATTGTGTTTCATATTGATAGCAAAAAAATGATAAAGTATACACAAGTGTTTTAACTCTACATTTTCACGGGACATAGTCATACGCTTTAATCCTTAATTTTTGTCTGGACCGCCTTTTTGGATTTTCAGTCCACCAGGATATCTATTTTTGCCCAAGCCGCCTTTTTAGGTTTTAAACTTGCCGGGTGTACAATCTTTTGTATATATTCATTATTTTTGCCTGAACCTTTTTTGCTCGCCGGGATGCCCTTCTTTTACCTAGGTATGTCAACCTAGTGGGTCATTCTATGCGTAGTATTTTTTAACTATGTCCGCGTTCACGAGATATGGGAAGTCTTCGTCGTCCATAGCAGTTAGCATCATGGCTCCACCAGAGAACACTTTCTTAACAACAAATGACCCTTCGTAAGTGGGAGTCCATTTGCCCTTGGGATCGCCTTGTGGGAGAATGATGCGCTTTATTACCAAGTCATCAGTCTGATACACTCGAGGTTTGATCTTCTTATTGAAAGTCTTGATCATACGCTTTTGATACATTTGACCATGACAAATAGCAGTCAGTCTCTTTTCGTCAATTAAATTCAACTGATCCAATCTTGTTTGAATCCATTTGTCTTCGCCTAGGTCTGCTTCTTTCATGATTCTTAGGGAAGGGATTTGAACTTCAACAAACAGGAAATTTTCCATGCCATAGACTAAAGAAAAAGGAGTTGCCCCAGTTGATGTTCAAGCTGAAGTACGGTAGTCATGAAGAGCAAACGGTAATATCTCATGCCAATCTTTATAGGTCACCACCATCTTTTGCACAATCTTCTTGATGTTTTTATTGGAAGCTTCCACTGCGCCATTCATTTTAGGTTTGTAAGGAGAAGAATTGTGATGCTTGATTTTGAACTGAGTACAGAACTCTGTAATCATATCTGTGACACGGTGGCAGAACCGACTGTTTAATATGCTGGTTTTGCATTTTTTGTTCGCAAATATGCGGTAAGCAAGAGTCGCCACTGTCTTTTCTTTTATCCAAACTAAGGAAAGGGTGAAAAGAAAAGAAAAAAACATTTTCGAGTTGTTTCTGAGTAAGGGGGTAGATTATGGAAAGGAAAGGTATTAGCACCTTTTCCATCTGTGGTTTTCCAAAGGCTCTTAGAGGTTTGCTTATTTTTAAAATGCTTTTGTGCTTCGTGTGTTTGAAAATGTTTTGAAAGATGCCTTAGTGCGGAGATTTGCTTTGTGTTTAACTCTCGTATCGGTCCTCAAGAGTGTTAACAAAGCAAATGTTTTGAGATTATTTTTGAAAAGTAGTATTTTGTGTGTAAATGCAAAAAGTATTTTTGAGCAAACTTCTAACAGTTATCTACTTTGTACTCGAAAAGGTTATTCTTTTCCTCCTTATCCTTTAGACAACGCTATCCTACTATTAGTGAGTAGGTAGCCTTGTCGTTGGATGTTTTAGGGACAATTCGAAAGGGACGTTACAGTCAGGAAGGAAATTATGGAGATGCTTTAGCAATTCTATTTTAGGGGCTAGATCATTTACCAAGAAGGCAACTGTAGGGTCATCGAGGGACTATGATCTTTTGATTTTACGGGTCTTTGCTAAAGCATTCCTGCCTCATGACTGTTTTTTAAAGGCAACCAAAGTGGGCGTACCTTAGAGGTGCTTGTGTGCAATTGTGTTGTGTTACAGCTATTTTTTTTTGTCTTTTTATTAAGTTTGCTAGCGTTTGATTATTAGTCTTATCATACAAGCCTAATTACTAGCAGTTAATAAAAAACCAGTAAAAAGAAAATGCATAAAATAGAGGTCCTAAGCTATTACAATGCTTTGGGGAGGGGATTTACATTTATACAGGGATAAAGGGGATAAAGTAGTCAAATATCCTAATTTTTATCTATTACATCCGGTGAACAGATACAGTAAATAGTAAAAATACGAAATTAAATAAACGTGCATGAAATAGAAAAGACGTCTAAAAAAATCCTAAAGAAAAGAAATCTTTTTGTTGTTTTATTTTATTTTGGGAAAATGTTAAGATAATTAAATGATTAATTAACAAAATTAATTTAGTGAAAAAAAGTTATCCTAATGTTTTTTGTGGTTTTTGGATTGATTTTATGTGGATTAAAAAAAAGAAATAAAATGGTCAAGACAAAAAGGAAATCGAAGGATTCTGGCAGCAAATCGAAGGAGGAGTACTTCTGGAGGCCTAGATCGAAAGAGGCTTGGGTTGTCTTTCGATCCATCGAAGAGGCTTAATCGAAGGTGCATGAAGGGTTGCGCTTTGGATTGTTCGATCTGAATGTATTAATCCTTCGATCTGGGAACCTTAGATTCAGTTCAAAGTTGAGCTTCTTCGAAGCTCTGGACAAGATTCTGAGAAGATGCTTCCTGCAAAACAAAACAAATGTTAGAGATGCAGGGGGAGACTTTACCCCCCCTGATTCGAATCTTCTCTCAATTCGACTCCTTCCTTAGTTCGAATCTGCTGAGTCTGGGCCTGGGTTCGTTTTGTCCTGTGATTCGAAGGAATGAACTTAGATCGTGCCCCAACAATGCCACGACCCCATCTCTGCACTTTAGCTTACATGCAGCACAATCAGTAATAACAAGAATATATATATATATATATATATATATATATATATATATATATATATATATATATATATATATATATATATATATATATATATATATATATATATATATATATATATATATATATATATATATATATATATATATATATATATATATATATATATATATATATATGCAACGTGTAGTTAAATGTCACGAAGGTGCAAGCTTGGTTTTGCAAACCCTTACCAATCGAAGATGATGACCTGTGACTCTGGGTGTGGAGATGTTTGCTTAGGAGTTGGGATGGACTCCTGGGTGAGGGAACAAAGCTTTGGTCTTCGTTTGGGCTGAAGGTGCCTGCAAAAAGGGTGTTTCGATTTGCAATATGGCAGCGTGATCTGTTCGTATGTAAAAGTATATGTGTTTGTTCTCTCTTTCGTTCGCTCTTTTCCCCCCCTTGGAATTGTGTGCTTGCCCTTGTATTTATAGGAGAATTATGGTGTCTTGTAACGGCAGGAGACAACTAATTAAGCAGGCCTTTAAAGCCATGAGACAAGAATCATACAAATTAAAAACATTCCTTTATTGAAACATTCATGTCTCTTTGGAAATCTTGGATGAACATGGACACTTGTCCCCTTCGAATACCCTCCTGTCATTCAAAAATCCTTCGCCCAAATACCACTCGAAGGGTACTTATTGAAACGTCAATTGAAGGGTCTTTCCAAAAGGCTAATCGAAGGGTCTTTCCTGAATTCCAATCGAAGGGCTTGGCCATGAGGCCAATCGAAGGGTACTTGGTTAACATGCTTGTCGAAGCTGCCTTGTTTGAGATGCTAAATCGAAGGATTGCTTGCCATGCCAATCGAAAGGCTTATCATGAGGCCAATCGAAAGGCTTGGCCATGAGTCCAATCGAAAGCACTTTGTTCTGATACCAATCGAAGTGCCTTGCTTAGACGCTAATCGAAGTACCTTGTTGACCGATCGAAAGCTTTGTTTTACTCTCTTCGATTTCCTTCAGTTGGAACCAATTGAAGTAACATTAAAATTCCAATCAAAGACGCCCTTGTTCAGATGCCAATCGAAAGACATTGTCAAGATGCCAATCGAAAGACACCTCAACGAAGGACACTTTGGCCAACTTCAAATTTGTTATTTTCTTCAGGCAAGTGTTTGTAACCACCTATGTAAGAGAAGATGTTGTAAAAAATGAGAGGGAAATTTTTGGGTACAACAGTTGCCCCTGTTCAATCTTCTTAGACCTGAAGATGTAGATTGGCTTGTCTGCCTTTCGTGATCTGAAGGTGGAAGATGATTAAACACTAGAGTGCCCAGAAATTTGCACTCGTCTGTAGTGATATTGTTGGTGGATAATATCAGGAATGGGCTTACAGATTCCATTTGGAAAAGGTGACAGGAGGCTGTCGGAGATGAGCTTAAAGATGCTATTCAATGAGTATGACGGAGATTCGTCGGAGATGGGCTTAAAGATGCCATCCAGAAGAATGTTGATTTCATGAGATATTCCTTTGTGGGAATCCCTATTACTGCTGTCTGAGGAGGAGTCTGTTGACGAATGTTGATCTTTGTCTTGGAATATAGAGTTTTAGGAGCTTTAGTCGTCTGTTACTCTATTGGGGAGTCATCTCTTGATTGAGGAGAGTGATGTGAACTGCTATCTGGTCAGGATCCAGGCTTTGCAGTGACTTGCTGAGGATGATGAGGCTGACTGTCATCTGGTCGTGCTCTAGGTTTCACAGTGACTTACTGGGGAAACGAGATTAAACTGTTATTTGGTTGTACTCTAGGCTTCAGTGACTTGAACTGTTATCTGGTCATGCCCAGGCTTGAGTGATTCGAAGAAATTAAGTTGTTATCTGGTCGGGTCCAGGCTTCAACTTGAATTTGAGGTGTACCATTATCTAGTCATATCCAGGCTTCAGTAATTAAGTTGTTATCTGGTCGGATCCAGGCTTCAACTTGAATCTGAGGTATACTACTATCCGGTCGAATCCAGGCTTCATAGTAACTGACAGAGTAAACTGCTATCTGGTCGGATTCTAGGATTCGCAACACCTTATATTGTTATCTGGTCGAAATCCAGGCTTCACAGTGTCTTTGAAGAAGTGAACTAC
The DNA here is from genome assembly GCA_948472305.1 of Vicia faba. Lineage (NCBI taxonomy): Eukaryota > Viridiplantae > Streptophyta > Magnoliopsida > Fabales > Fabaceae > Vicia > Vicia faba. Next base: position 1,303,664,355 of record OX451739.1, read on the forward strand.
TATCTGGTCGGATTTCGGGCTTCGCAACACCTTATATTGTTATCTGGTCGAAATCCAGGCTTCACAGTATCTTTGAAGAAGTGAACTACTATCTGGTCGAATTCCAGGCTTCAAAGCACCTTATATTGTTATCTGGTCGAAATCCAGGCTTCACAGTTTCTTTGAAGAAGTTAACTACTATCTGGTCAAATTCCAGGCTTCGTAGCACCTTATACTGTTATTTGGTCGAAATCCAGGCTTCACGGTTTCTTCAATTGGAATGGAAATCAGATAGATCTTAGTGTCAATCTGACTGAACCAGAGAAAATCTTGGGTGGAAATCTTTCTAAGGGAATTACTGAAAATAGCCCTCCATCAGACGTAACTTTTGAGAAGACTATCGAGTCACATAAGTAGCAGTGTTTGTTGATTTGAACTTTCCCTGAAAAAGGTAAAGAGTTAGTCATATGCAATGCCATGATGTATGAAATGCATCGTGACGATGTTCTCAAAATAAATGAGATTATGTTGTATGGGATGTGTATGCACATGCCATGATGTATGAATATGGGATGCTATTGAGATGTTCCCAGTCTAGGAAAATAAATCTCAGATTACTGTTGGAGAGTATTGAGAAGTTGAATCCTTCATTTCCGCTGGGGATGATGAATAGAGATGATTCGCTAGGGATTTCCTCTTTTTGTTTGAGGATAACCTGCTGGCGATTGACTCTGCCTGAGAAATGATTCTGCTCGAGAATAACTCTATGGAGAGAGATGCTTGTTGGAAGATTATGCCGATGTAGAGAAATAAATTTTGTTGGGGGAATGAACTTCCGTAGCTAGAGAAATAAACTCTACCCGGGAGGAGGTTTTACAACTATTTAAGATTATAAAAACTCGATTGGGGAAGGAAGATTTTAGCTCTTTGAAGGAACTTTGTTGGAGGAGGTGATTCCTGCTTGGGGAAGAAGAGACCAAAACTCTAGTTGTTTCTGCTCTGCGGGAAACATAGATGTCACGGACGTATGCTGAGGATACGACGATGACTTCGCATCCGGACGTTTCTGCCCCTGTGCCTGATGGAGGTTTTATGGATGGATCTATGTCGCGATTGTACTTGAACATGTATTGAATGAGTGTCAGAATGGCATCCGTCTCTGGATCGTATCTGCACTGTATTAAACTGTTGCTAGGAGATAATATGGACTAAGTATCAGGATGACGTTCGTCTCTGGATCGTATCTGAACTATTGCTAGATGATGATCTGAATAAGTATCAGGATGATATCCGTCTCTGAACCATACCCGAACTGTTGCTAGGAGATAATCTGGACTAAGTATCAGGATGACGTTCGTCTCTGGATCGTACCTGAATTGTTGCTAGAAGATAATCTGGACTAAGTATCAGGATGACATCCATCTTGGGTCGTACCTGAACTATTGCTAGAAGATGATCTGGACTAAGTATCAGGATGACATCCGTATTGGATCGTACCTGAACTGTTGCTAGAAGATAATCTGGACTAAGTATCAGGATGACATCCGTTTTGGATCGTACATGAACTGTTGCTAGAAGATAATCTGGACTAAGTATCAGGATGACATCCGTCTTGGATCGTACCTGAACTATTGCTAGAATATGATCTGGACTAAGTATCAGGATGACATCCGTCTTGGATCGTACCTGAACTTTTGCTAGAAGATAATTTGGACTAAGTATCAGGATGACATCCGTTTTGGGTTGTACCTGAACTGTTTCTAGAAGATGATTTGAATAAGTATCAGGATGTTATCCGTCTCTGGATCGTACCTGAACTGTTTCTAGATGGGAATCTGGAGTAAGTGTCAGGATGACATCCGTTCTTGGATCGTACTTGAACCGTTTCTAGATGAGAATCTGCTTTATTCAGAATGTTTCTGCTGAGAATTCTTATTTTGTCGTTTTGAGAAGAAATCCGTTGGGAAATCCCGAGAAGCTTGGCGACTTCTTTGGGGAGTTTTTGTTGGAGCAGTAATTTGGAGATTTTACTCTGCCGAGGGTATGAGAACACCTGACCTTGATAGGCTGCATGCTAAGAACATGCGAGTGACCTTGTAGTAGAATTCCCCTGTCTCTATACCTGTTGTAGATAATATCAACTGGGGATTTTGTAGATGGTGATCAAGATGATAAGTCTTCTACTGATGAACAAATGACAAGATGACGGGACGTAGTCGTACACTTTAATCCCTAACTTTTTCCTGGATTGTCTTTTCAGATTTTTAGTCCACCGGGATACCCTTTTTTGCCCAAGCCGCCTTTTCAGGTTTTCGACTTGCTGGGTGTACATTTTTTTTTTGTTTTTATCCCTAATTTTTGCCCGAACCGTTTTGGTTCGCCAGGATGCCCTTATTTTTGCCTAGGCCTGTCAACCTAGCGGGTCTTTGTTCATGCATAGTATTTTTCGACTATGTCCATGTTCACCGGGTACGGAGAATTGTCACTGTCCATAGTAGTAAGTGCTGCCACACTTCCAGAAGATCGTACATGATTCGTTGCTGGAATTCTTGTTTAATGCCCCAAGTGATTCAGATGGAGATCTGCCCTTGGCTATTCGACACTTTTGAGAGATTCCTCTAATCTTAACTTGACTACCCCAGATCAGTTGGATACCATGCCATGCCCCTTGATTATGAAGGGCCTGTTGCTGGAAATATCTTTCCATCTGAGGTGATTATGTCTATTGAGAGGATTTCTGTTCATTGAATATTCGTCTGCGAATTTCTCTGTTGTTTGAACAAATAGTCATATACAAACAATGGTATTTTAAGAATGCAAAGCTTATGCTTGTCTTAAAGTTTGAAAATTCATTTTTTAGTAAAACAAATTGTGCAAGAGAGTGATATCAACTCAGGATTTATAGCAACTCCTACAGGAGTCAGGATACCTTTTGTAACAATATGCTTCTTGTGATACAGTGGCAGAACCGACTGTTTTGAAATGCTGGTTTGCGTTTTGAATTCGCAAAATGTCGCGGTAAGCAAGAGTCGCCATCAACTTTTATTTTATCCAACGGGAAAGGAAAAAAGCACAGAAAAATTCCTTTTTTCGAGATTTTGAGTACGGGGGGTAGATTATAGAAAGGGAAGGTGTTAGCACCCTTTCTATCCATGGTTTTCCATGGGCTCTTAGGTACTTGCTCATCTTTTGAAATTGCTTGTGTGTGTTTGTTTTGAAAAGTTTTGCTTTACTTCGTTTTAACCCTTGTTTCTGTCCTCAAGAGTGTTATGAAGTTGTTTTGAAAACTTTGTTTGAAAAGTGTTTGGTGTGAAAAAGTTTGTTTTGAGCAAGTACCTACTAGCATCTACCTACTCGAAAAAGAATTGTTTCTATTCTCGTTTCCTTTAGACAATGCTATCCTACTATTGAGAAATAGGAAGCACCATCGTTGGAGTTGTAAGGGTCAATTCGAAAAGGGACGTACGGTCACTAAAGGAATGTTAGGACGTCTTAGTAGTAACCCTAAAGTCTTAAGATCATATTTGAGGCAACATTTCCGAGGCAACATTTCCGAGGCGACATTTCCGAACGGGACTTTGATCTTTGTTAGACTGGAGGGCAACCACTAAGATAACCTATACTTAATGATCGTTCACCGAAGGCAACCGAAGTGAGAGTATATCCTAAGAGTGCGCATGTGCGAGTGATTTGATTTCAGTTATTATCTTTGCACATTAGGGTTTTCTAACCGTTTTAAATTATCATGCAATCTTGTCATACAATCCTATTAACATACATCTAACAGTTAATATTTGCGAGAATTAAAATGCGAGAAATAAAAACTACGCTATTACAAGGCTTTGGGGTATGGATTAATTACATAGCCAAAAAACCCGTAAAACGATAAAGTAAAAGAAAATCTTAATTAAACTATTACATACCATGAGCAGTTACATTAATATCGCAAAAATAATAAAACGCGCGCGATGAATCGAATGGAAAGAAAAATTAGGGTTTTGACCCCACTATCCATAATTGCAATTTAAAAGAAAAATCATTTTTGTGTTGTTTTTGATTATTTTGAGAAAATAAGGTTCAATTAAATAAATAAATAAAACCTAATTGCTAATTATTTTAAATTCAAGAAAAATAATTAAATTAACCTATTTTTTGTATTTTTGTTTTATTGAGAAAAGAAATAAAATTTAAATCAAGAGTTAACCCTAATTTTTTCTAATTGATTTTAAATATATGAAAAAGTTAGAATTAATCCTAAATTAAATTAAACTAACATTAAATTAAATTTGGTAAAATAAAATAAAACCTAATTCTAAATTTTGTGAAACTTGATTTTATGATTTTTTATGAAAAAAAGAAATTAATTTTACTAGAAAATAAACTAAACAAATTATATTAAATAAAAGAAAAAAAGAAAGAAATAAGAATGGGCCTGACATCTTTGTAAGAAGGGGGTGTGATTTGCAAATTCAAGCCCAACAAACTTAGGCCTCCATTGACTTCTTCCAAATCCTGTGTGCACGCTTGACCTATGCACATGGTGGACCCTCACTGGAGGAGCCTTGGATCTGGCTTACTGGTGGTTTGGATGATGAGATCTAGAGAGTGCATGATGGATCTTGGAGCGTGGGATGCACTAGATTGCATGTCCAAGAAAAATATGAAATAAAGTTGGGACTTGGGGATCGAACCCAGGCCCTTAGGCGTTCTCACACTGCATGCTCACCAACTGAGCTGGCTTGGTTATTTGTATAAATGATAATAAACAAATATTATATGATAAAACAAAAAGCTAAACTCTGAAACGCGCGCAGATTCAAATGGATGAGTCATGGGGCGCCACGTTATCCTTCTTCTTCCTTGCCTCTGTCATTTTAGACAAAAACTTTTACCTACGGACACTGGGCGTAGGTACAACCATGTGCATCTCCAAAACCCTGTTCAAGCATGATAAATCCCAGCCAATGGTACCAATCAACTCGTTGCAACCTCACGAGCATCATGGTACCATAATCCATAGCCAATTGTTCCTGTACAGAAAAACCCTAAAAACGAAGCAAGAACCCTAACTATGGCATCTTGGTGTATAGTCAGTAAAAACGCAATTGGATATAATCAATAGCTTGCAAATAACTCAAGGATCATGAATGTACCAATCAAACATGCTAAATGTGCCAGAATTAACGTATTTGATTTCAAGAAAACATGGAAGTCGTGTGAAACTTACAGCGTGTTTCAAGGCTTGAGGAAGCTTGCTAATGGTTGCAATGTGATCCAGGGATATCCAGCAAGCGATTGGGATGTCTAGAATGGCTTGAGATAGCCTGAACCTTGAAAATCAGTTTACACTTTTTCTTGAATTTTTGCAATTTGTTCCCTCTCTTGCACGCCTCCAACCTCCTTGTTTTTGGTCTGCAATTGTCCCTTATGTACCCTAGAATGAATTAGGGTTGCAAACTTGTATCAAATCTCCCTCAATTATGATTATTAATTCATGATTTGATCCTTTGTGCAAATCTTTCCAAATCAAGCAAAATGCAATCTTTTTGTATCCATATGAGCCTTGCACGATTTAATCTCACTTCCAGCTGTATAATAGACCTAAACATGCACAAAATCTCAAGATTTGATTAGCTTTTGATATTTTCATGATTTTATTTTGATTTTATTTGATTAAATGAAATAAAAATCAAAATAAATGAAAAAAAATAAAGAATGACAAGTTCAAAGGCTTATGGGTTATGGGTCACATTACAAACTCAGTGCAAGTATAAAAAGTTGGGCCCATTTGACAAAAAATGCAATTTTGGCCACATTTGACTTTTGGCAATTTTGCAAAAAGGGTCAACTTTGCCAATGCATAACTCCCTCAATTTTAACCCTAGAGAGGTGTTCTTGGACTTTTTAGAAAGCTTAGGATGTCCTCTAAGCAACCCTTTTGGTCTCATCTCAATTGAGTTTTTCCATGTTCATGTATGAATCTTTGACCCAAAAGGTGTTTTTGTTGAGTTTTCAAAATGACCTATAATGTCCAAATTCATATCTTCTTGTGAGTGCATATCTTGAACTTGGGAGATGAATATGAATTGTAGGGAATTACATCCTCTTCAAAATGAGCTTTGTATGGGTCATTTTTGATAAAGTATGAGAAAGTTATGCTTGGTCAAAGTTGAGTTGACTTTCCCTGTAAAACCCTAATTTAACAACTTTTGGGTTTTGATGAATTGTGAGCAATCCTTGAGGGATCATGATAAACCCTTGATAAAATGATGAATAATACTTCAAAATGAGGATGTTGACCAAAAATCTTGAAGTTTGACTGTATGTGGGCCACAATTGACTTTTGCCTTAGCACAGTCGATTTTCAGGTCTTTGAGCAATTGACTGAGCAAACTTCCTCTGCAAGGCTTGAAACTTGACATAAATGATCTTGAGAACATATTAGGATAATAGTGAGCATTTTGGATCCTTTGGACTCAAACATCTTGATGCAAACTGAAACCCTAATTTGAGGTAGACTGCCCTAGGAGAGAGTTTGTCTGGTCAACCCTTGGACTTCCTTGAGAAATTTGAGGACCTCACTTGAAATGTATTGAGAAATATGGGAGGGAAAATTTTGGGGTACAACACTTCCGAACTAACCTATGCTTCAGTTAGGACTTTTAAGGGTTGTAGTGTGGCCTGGTTCACGGTTTAAGAAACAAAGGATAAAGGCTCAAAGTTTATTTGTACCCACCCGCTCTTCGTGATGTTCTTCAGTCCTATGCTCAATTTATTGTGCGTTCAGATCCTAATTGAGTCTGGCATCTTGTCCTTGATGTTTCAATGATGGTTCAGAAATTGAACGTTTGTTTGAGAAGGCAGTCATTTTTGTAACCTTTTCTTTTTTGTTGAGTATTTGTAGGACCTCTTTCTTTTTGATTTTGTTATCCCTGTTTTTTGCCTAAATTGTTTCTTTTTTGTGATTACAGTCAGCGGGATGCCCCCATTTTTTTCTTTTTCTTAAGTCTCCTTCATAGGTTTTGACTTAGAGGGCTTTTATTATGAGAGATAATGACTGCCTGTCTTGATGATTATGCGTAACTATCGTCGTCTTTTGATTTGGAAGGACGTCTTCGATGCCATTCATTATGTACGAAGCGGAAGATTGTGACTGAATACGCGTCTGAATTAACTGAGAACACTACCCTGCCCCAGGTTATGATTAAAGGTTTTAATTTGTGTGAAAAGAAAAACTCCTACTTCTTTGGCTCAAAGGGGTTGACTAGGGGTTATCTTCCTTATAACTCCACTATTTGGGATTTGAAACAACGTCTGTACATCGTCAGCAAGGTCTGTTCAAAAGCATACTGTAGAGATTGTGGTATCATTTTCGTCATCCTCCCTCTAAAGGCTCAAAGCTTTTAATAAAGAGTTGGATATCATAAAAGGAAGTAAGAAAGCAGTTTAAGCATGATGAAAACAAATTAATTCAAGACAAACATGTGCAACGCATTGATGAAATAACAAGGTTTGATATGAATAAATGTTCAAGCAATCAAAAGAAAAATTACAAATTGAAAATTCTAATGAATGAAAAGCCTTCTTGTCAGAACTTGTCACTTCCGAAGGTGTGCCTTGGAGGAATGGCAGAAGAATTCCAGTTGACCATCTTGTGCGAATTCTAGCGCTCCTTCATCAATCATGTCTTGAATTTTATTTCTCAATGTCCAACAACTGTTGGTGTCATGTCCAGGACTGTTGGAGTGGTACGCACATCTTGCATTTAAATTGTACCTTAGGGAGGCTGTATTGGGATTCTGAGGAGGGTCCCTTAACGTAACTATCTCGGCCTCCAACATGTGTTGCAATGCTTGAGCCAATGACATGTTGATTTCGGTGAAGCGTCTTTCAGGTGTATTTCGCTTACGCCGAATGCCCTGTTGTTGTTGGCGAGGTTGTGGTTAGGCTTGTGACATGACAACAATTTGGAAAGGTCTACTCTCCAAGCCAACTTTCCGTCCCATCAAGGGTTGATGAATGACTTGATCCCCAGCCTCGACTATTTATTTCATACGGTTGCATCCGTCTTGATGAAGTTTGCTGATAATGGCTCTCAGCTCTTCTTGTCCCCGGGATATGCCTTAGATAAGAGCCACCAGCCCCAACATCTGGGTTCTCATTGCTTCTACCTCATCTTGTAGTTGTTCCAACCGCTCATCCTTATTGTCTTCAGGACTTTTCTTGGCCAGGTACCCAACAAGGAGTGCTTTCAACTCTTCCTGCCCCTGAGTCAGAGTCAGGAACATTTGTGGGAATTGAGCGTTTTGAGCTCAAAGGTCTTTGACTGTTTGTTCAAGAGCCATTTCTTTACTTGTTGAAACAAACAGCGAATAAGATGAGGACCCTGTTTTGAAACCTGTTTATGCAATAACATGTATGATATGCGTATGCAATGTTTTCAAGGATTCGCAGGGTAAACAAGAAGATGTCAGCAATTGAAATTTGTAGCTTTGAAGAACTTTGTATCGTTGAAGGTCCTTCTACGAGAGTCAAGCTCACCATATCGAGTGGGTCATAGCCCCTGAGTCAAGTTATCGAATTTTGATCTTCTGGCGGCATTTGCTAGAGGAAAATAAATCCCCTTTGCCCCTTATTAGACGTGTGATTTATCATAACATGCATCATAAACCCTTGAGATCCTTGAAATGGTTAATGAGATGCTATGGGATGATGTTATGATGTGTATGATATGTGTTAAGCAAAAGTGTAAGGTGATGTAAGCAAGTAAACCCTGCAAGAAATCCAAGTTATTGGATAATGACTGTAAGCAAGTCCTGCAAGGAAATCATGTTGTTAGATAATAAAATCCAGCAAGTAATTCAAGTTGAAAGCAAATAAGTCACACAAGAAGCCTTAGGTTTAGGCTTGCATGGGATTTATAGGTAAGTAACCTCTTGAAGTTTAGTTGGCTCAACCTGTCTTAGAAATAGTAACCGGGTCCTAAGGAGTCTCAATATCACTGATCTTCCTTTACCGATTTATTTCAGCTTAGAAATCTTTTCTTGCGGCCAAAACATCTCAAAAGTCCAATCTCAATGAGTGTAGCATCGAGTATCAACCAATTCCAAGCTTTACACTGAGACCGGCTATCTCACTACTTTCTATTGGCTAAGTTTGTTCAAATAAGGTTCTAAGATTTGTTAGTGCTTCACGACACCATGCGGCGGCCCTGTATTCTCTTTGTTTCAACACAAGGGATACCAATACCAACCAAAGTGTCACATCAATACAACCATCACTTCAACCATATCGGTCTATGTCGTACAGTCTCCACGATCTATTGTTGTTTACCTAAAAGTGTGCCCCAGACCTGAGTGTGGGATCTATAGAAACAAGCCAAACAACCCTCCAAGGATAAAGCAAACAAAGCACAACAAAGCAGTTAAGTGATGAACTAACTCTAAGGTAACCCCACTTTATATATATTCCCCAGCAGAGTCGCCAGCTCTGTAACACGGTGGCAGAATCGACAGTTTGGTATGCTGGTTTTGCGTATTTTGTTCACAAATGTGAGGTAAGCAAGAGTCGCCACCGTCTTTTATTTTATCCAAACTAAGGAAAGGGTTAAAAGAACAGAAAAAGACCTTTTCGAGATGTTTCTGAGTAACGGGGGTAGATTATGGAAAGGGAAGGTATTAGCACCTTTTCCATCCGTGGTTTTCCACGGGCTCTTAGAGGTTTGATCATTTTTAAAATGCTTTTGTGCTTCCTGTGTTTGAAAATGTTTTGAAAGATGCCTTAGTGAGGCGATTTGCTTTGTGTTTAACTCTCGTGTCGGTTCTCAAGAGTGTTAACAAAGCAAATGTTTTGAAATTGTTTTTGAAAAGTAGTATTTTGTGTGTAAGTGAAAAAAGTATTTTTGAGCAAACTTCTAACAGTTATCTACTTTGTACTCGAAAAGGTTGTTCTTTTCCTCCTTATCCTTTAGACAACGCTATCCTACTATTAGTGAGTAGGTAGCCTTGTCGTTGGATGTTTGAGGGACAATTCAAAACGGACATTACAGTCACGAAGGAAATTATGGAGATGGTTTAGCAATTCTGTTTTAGGGGCTAGATCATTTACCGAGAAGGCAACTGTAGGGTCATCGAGGGACTATGATCTTTTGATTTTACGGGTCTTTGCTAAAGCATTCCTGTCTCATGACTGTTTCTTAAAGGCAACCAAAGTGGGCGTACCTTAGAGGTGCTTGTGTGCAATTGTGTTGTGTTACAGTTATTTTTTTGTCTTTTTGGTAAGTTTGCTAGCGTTTGATTATTAGTCTTATCATACAAGCCTAATTACTAGTAGTTAATATGAAAAGCAGTAAAAAGAAAATGCATAAAATAGAGGTCATACGCTATTACAATGCTTCGGGGAGTGGATTTACATTTATACAGGGATAAAGGGGATAAAGCTGTAAAATATCCTAAGTTTTATCTATTACATCCGGTGAACAGATACAGTAAATAGTAAAAATACGGAATTAAATAAACGTGCATGAAATAGAAAAGACATCTAAAAAAATCCTAAAGAAAAGAAATCTTTTTATTGTTTTATTTTATTTTGGGAAAATGTTAAGATAATTAAATGATTAATTAACAAAATTAATTTAGTGAAAAAAAGCTATCCTAATGTTTTTTGTGGTTTTTGGATTGATTTTATGTTGATTAAAAAAAAGAAATAAAATGGTCAAGACAAAAAGGAAATCGAAGGATTCTGGCAGCAAATCGAAGAGGGAAATCGAGTAGTATTGTTTACCAAAATATCAATATTGGGAAGAGGGAAATCATCTTTAGGGCTTTCTCAGTTCAAGTCCCTATAATCAACACACATTGTAACCTTTCCGTCTTTCTTTGGTACCAGCACAATATTTGCGATACTTGGTGGATAAGAGATAACTTTCAAGAAAACTGCATCGAATTGCTTTTGAACCTCTTCTTTGATCTTCTTAGACATATTAGGATGAGTTATTCAAAGCTTCTGTTTAATCGGAGGACAACCTTCTTGGAGAGGTAACTCGTTCACAATAATATATGTGTCCAAACCATGCATGTCTTCATAGGACCAGGCAAAGATATCCATATACTCTCGAAGCATTTCAACCAGTCTTACCTTTACACATTCCTCTAAATTAGCCCCTATCTTGACCTCTTTATTTTCCTCTTCGGTACCCAAATCAATCACCTCTAGAGATTCCTGGTATGGCTGGATGACCTTTTCCTCTTGCTTTCATAACCTTGCCAACTTCCAGAGAGTTCACAATCTTTCTCACCTTCTTCTTTGGCTTGGTAGATCGCATTATCAAAGTCATAATGAGTGATAGAAAAATCATTATTAATGGAATCTGGGGTGGATGTGCATCTGCATGAGTGATATTTTTTATGTTTTAGTGATAGTGTGTGAAAAAGAAAACATTGCCATTTAAATGAAAAATAAAAATAGAAAGAAAGGGAACACAATATTTGAGTAGTATTGTGATTGAAAGAGGCTTGGATCGAAAGAGGCTTGGGCTGTCTTTTGATCCAGTGAAGAGGCTTGATCGAAGGTGCATGAAGGGTTGCGCTTTGGAGTGTTCGATCTGGATGTATCAATCCTTCGATCTGGGAACCTTAGATTTAGTTCAAAGTTGAGTTGCTTCGAAGCTTTGGACAAGATTTTGAGAAGATGCTTCCTGCAAAACGAAACAAATGTTAGAGATCCAGGGGGGACTTTACCCCCCTGATTCGAATCTTCTCTCAATTCGACTCCTTTTAGTTCGAATCTGCTGAGTCTGGGCCTGGGTTCATTTTGTCCTGTGATTTGGAGGAATGAACTTAGATCGTGCCCCAGCAATGGCACGACCCCATCTCTTCACTTTAGCTTACATGAAGCATAATCAGTAATAACAAGAATATATATATATGCAACGTGTAGTTAAATGTCACGAATGTGCAAGCTTGGTTTTGCAAACTCTTACCAATCGAAGGTGATGACCTGTGACTCTGGGTGTGGAGATGTTTGCTTAGGAGTTGGGGTGGACTTCTGGATGAGGGAACAAGGCTCTGGTCTTTGTTTGGGCTGAAGGTGCCTACAAAAAGGGTGTTTTGATTTGCAATATGGTAGCGTGATCTGTTCGTGTGCAAAAGTATATGTGTTTGTTCTCTCTTTCGTTCGCCCTTTTGTCTCTTTCGTTCGCTCTTTTCCCCCCCTTGGCACTGTGTGCTTGCCCTTGTATTTATAGGAGAATGATGGTGTCTTGTAACGGAAGGAGACAACTAATTAAACAGGACTTTAAAGCCATCAAACAAATTAAAAACATTCCTTTATTGAAACATTCATGTCTCTTTGGAAATCTTGGATGAACCTGGACACTTGTCCCCTTCGAATACCCTCTTGTCATTCGAAAATCCTTCGCCCAAGTACAACTCGAAGGGTACTTGTTGTAACGTCAATCGAAGGGTCTTGCCAAAAGGCCAATTGAAGGGTCCTTCCAGAAATCTAATCGAAGGGCTTGGCCATGAGGCCAATCGAAGGGTACTTGGTTAACATGCATGTCGAAGCTGCCTTATTTGAGATGCTAAATCGAAGGATTCCTTTCCATGCCAATCGAAAGGCTTGTAATGAGGCATATCGAAAGGCTTGGCCATGAGGGAAATCGAAATCACTTTGTTCTGATACCAATCAAAGTGCCTTGCTCAGACGCCAATCGAAGTACCTTATTGACCGATCGAAAGCTTCATTTTGCTCTCTTCGATTTCCTTCAGTTGGGACCAATAGAAGTAACATTAAAATTCCAATTGAAGACGCCCTTGTTTAGATGCCAATCGAAAGACATTGTCAAGATGCCAATCAAAAGACACCTCATCGAAGGACACTTTGGACAACTTCAAATTTGTTATTTTTCTTCAAGCAAGTGTTTGTAACCACCTATGTAAGAGAAGATCTTGTAAAAAATAAGAGGGAAAATTTGGGGGTAGAACAATATCATTGTTGAGATTGGTTCTATTGTTAGTGATGATCCTTTCGTGGATACTGTAACAGCGGATAAGGCTATGTTTGATAAACCTAGCTACAACATTCTTTATTACTGAGACGAATGAGGCGACTTCGACCCATTTGGTGAAGTAATCAATAGCAACAAGGATGAAACAGTGTCCATTGGAAGCAGTAGGTTTGATCTCTCCAATCATATCAATGCCCCACATTACAAATGGCCAAGGAGCAGTCATGACATTCAAGGGAATTGGAGGTACATGAATTTTTTCGGCATAGATTTGGAACTTGTGGCAAGTCCTTGAGTAATGGTGACAATCAGTTTCCATTGTAGACCAATAGTAACCAACCCTCAAAATCTTCTTGGCCATAGTGTTCCCGCTAGAGTAAGTTCTAAAGATACCTTCATGCATGTCTTCCATGATCTCCTCTACCTCTTTCTTGTCCATACAATGGAGTAAAGTCGAATCATGGTTACGCTTGTATAGGACCCCATTGCTTAGGAAGAATTTGACTGAAAACCTTCGCAGGAATTTCTTTTTGTTGATTGAGGCTCCTTTACGATACTCTTGTGCTTCAAGGTATCTTCTTACTTCATGATACCAAGGTTTCTCCTTATCAGTGTCCATATCATAACGGTGTGTCGGTTTGTTAAATCTTTTGATTGTAATTCTAGGAGCCTTGTAACACCCCAATTCTACCCCGGAAAATTATATAAAATAAAATCAGAGTTATAAAATTTCAATCATACAAATGAATTGGGACATCACAAATTCTTCTAACAAATTTATTGCATTCATCGTGGATATATAACACTTTCAAAACATCGGATGAACCATCGTCATAACATCTTTAATAAAATAATTCAACATCTACGCAGCGGAATTCTTCAATAACATCTTTAAATAAAAAAAATAACTTCGAAACATCTCATATTTAATAATCATTAATTCAAAATTCAACAACTAAAAATCATCAATCAAAACAGCAAGCGTTCATCCCCCCGAGTGTTACATATCAGAGCAATGACACCGACTCGAACTACTGAAGGTATACAACCTTCACTCTCGATTACCTGCACGTTACCAACATGAGGGCAACATTCAAACAGAAGGGGTGAGATATCTAACAATATAATAAAGTGCATGATAATTAATATATTAAATTAGATCACTAATATCACCACTTCTCATCTCATAATCAACAATAATTACAGCATATATACTCATTCATCAACATCAAATACACTTCATTATTCAATCATATAATGCGACTCCAAAATTATGTAAATGCACGTGGTACCATTGGAGCAGAACTCCCATCTCAAAAATCTGCCAATTAATAGAGGCATCAACAAGGCATAGCCTTCATCTCAAAATTTGCCAATCCAGGCCATCTCAACGAGCATAAGCTCCATCTCAAAAATGCAATATATGCGACTCATCATGAATGTAATAACAACACCCAAGTTAACAACATTTCAAATCATCTCAAAACAACAACATCTCAATCATCTCAAAACATCTCAATCATCTCAAAACAACAACATCTCAATCATCTCAAAACATCTCAATTAACAACATCTCATAATTTATTAAACATCATTTATCATCATAAAATCATCGAACACAACTTCATCAATAACATCTCACCAATACTCAACTGTATATGAATAGTACAGTAATCCATCCTGTTATTCTTCTAATTTATATCGTTACTGTCACTAATCGTACTGTCATAATTCTAACATCAGCCTCTAAACATCTACTATTCATCATTCTGTCCAAAAATCAGCACAACGATCATCTACGGGAATTAATTCTAAATCATGCACTATATGCTAGGATTACACTTATTATCCATCATTTAATCATCTAGAATAAAGCTAATCGCGTTAGCTAATCAACGCTTCGAACGACATATCAAACAACATCCTAAAACTCAAGTTACAGCAATTAAAAGCCAATTCTGTCAAAAACCAGACATTATGTATCGACACAAAACCTTATGGATTGAATCATCCTGCTTCATTTGTACACTATGAGTCAACACATCCTCCTTATGGATCGACTCATCCTGCTTCATCTGTACACTATTGTGATCGGTGGGAAAGAGAACTGACTGTTTTGGAATGCTGGTTCACGTTTTGCGTTTGTTTTTGCAAAATGTCGCGGTAAGCAAGAGTCGCCACCGTCTTTTATTTTATCCAACAAGGAAAGGACAAAAGCACAGAAAAATTCCTTTTTGAGATATTTCTCGGGTTCGGGAGGTAGATTATAGAAAGGGAAGGTGTTATCACCCTTTCTATCCGTGGTTATCCACGGGCTCTTAGGTACTTGCTCATTGTGTTTTCAAAAGTTTGCTTTTCTTTGTGTTTGTGGGTTTGAAAAGAGTTTTTGTTTTGAAGAGGGTGTAAGTGCGAAAAGTTTTATTTTGTTTTAAAAGGAGCAAGTACTTAAGAACCATCTACCTACTCGAAAAAAGGGAATTAAACTATGCTAATGTCCTTTAGACAATGTTATCCCGCTATTGAGGAGTAGGTAGCATCGTCGTTGGAGTTTTCGGGTCAATTCGATTAAGGGACGTGTGGTCACTAAAGCAATGTTAGGACGCCTTAGTAGTAACCCTAATGTCTTAGATCATTTTTTCTGAGGCAACCGTTTCGAGGTAACATATGATCTTGGGACAAGAGGGCGACCTCTAAAACTTCCTATACCCAATGACCACGTTCGAGGCAACCAAGTGAGGTGTACCCTAAGAGTGGCATGTGCAAGTGTGTTACTTCGGTTAATTTTATATGTACATGTCATGGGTGAGCTATATTGATTTTAGGTTAAAGATTGATCTTGTCATGCATTGCCTATTTATCAAACATCTAACAGTTAATATTGTGCAAAAATTAAATTGCGGGAAATTAAATCTAAACTATTACAAGGCGTCGGGTATTTACATTGCCAAAAACAAACCCTTTAATTTAAATTGCGGAAAATAAAAGAAAGCGATAAATAATGTCCTAATTAAAAGTTATTGCATACCGGAAGCAATTACAATATTGGAAATATAGATCGCGTGCGAAAAATTAAGACGGCGCATTTTTAGGGTTTTGACCCTTTTTTGAAAGAAAGAGATTTTTGTTATTTTTTGAATTAAAAAATTAAATCTAAGTTAATAATTAAATTAATTAATTAATGAAAATATTTTTGGTTTTTTTGATTATTTTAGGAAATAAAATAAAATTGATTAAAATTATTAAAAACCTAATTCTACATTAATTTTAATTTATTGCAAAAAATATTAAAATTGTACCTAATTAAAAACTAAATTAATTGATTAATGTTTATTTACAAAAATAGAGTGATGAAATTAAATTTAATAAATAAAAATAATATTTTTTATGTTTTCTGATTTTATTAAGAAAAATAAATTGGTTAGTGTAAATAATAATAATAATTAATAAAACAATTAAATGAAAAAAAGAAATATGAAGAGAAATAGAAATAAACCAAATGGGGGGTATTGGGCCCAATTTGGAGGTGAATCTAGCAATTCCAAGCCCAAAACGTCCAAGCCTGCTTTGACTTTTCCAACTCCCTATGCGCTGGTTGACTAGAGTTCATGGTAGGCGCTCAATCTTGGCCCTTGGATTTTGATCTGAAGCCATTTGGCAACTATCTGGATGGAGGCTTATGGTAGGCTACGCTCCTGATGCTGCATGGAATTGCCTGAAAATAAAATGCAACAAAGTTTTGGGGGACCTGGGATTCGAACCCAGGTCCCATTAGCCAATACACTAACCTGCTTGCCAACTCAACCAACGCGTTTTATTGATATAACATTGGAAATCAAATAATATATAAAACAAACAAATAAATGTCAGAATAAAAAATAAAAAGGCGTGAGATTTAAACTGGCCTATCAGAGGAAGACACCTAGTCGTCTTCTTCACCAAAAACCTGGTTTTCTTACCTGCGGATTTTTATCCGTAGGAAGATCCGTGGGATCATCCTAAAACCACTTCCAGGTCATGTAAACGCAAACTCAGAACATCAACGTGTTCGTCTCTCTTCCCTGAACACATCCATGGTCGTCGTTTGTCCTAATTATTCCTGCAAAATAAAACCCCAAATGCAAATCTCCAAAACCCTAGATTCGGGCAAGGTGATATAGGCTACAAAAACAAAATTAAATAATGCAGAAGTACTCTAAATGAATCGACTAACATGATAGTGTCAAGATTTTGGCAAAAAGATGCAAGATTCAGAGGTTATTAATTCGTGCACAGGGTCGTGTTTAGGACGACTTACAGTGAGTTTGGGGCTGTCTCAGGGCTTGATTATGATCGCTTTAGCTCCACTGGATGTCAGGCAAGAAAGCTACGTTGAGATTTTGGACTGAATCGTGCTCTAAGTATGATTTCAGTTTCTACTTTTTCAAGTTTTTTCTCCAATTTGGTTTGGCCATTTTGGGCAGCTTCAGGTCGTGTTCTTGATGTGTCTAGCTTGTGTGAGTAATAAGGAATGCATTAGGTTAAAAGTTTGGGCTTGAATCCATGTATATTGATGAATTGAGATATGATTTGATTCCTCCATTAAAGGCTTTCAAATTCTTTCCAAATCCAAGATTTTGTGCATGATTTGCCTTGACACGAATTTGATTATGTATATCTTGATAATGAAGACCTGTAATGATCAAAAAATCTTATTCCATCAATTTTTGGATTTTATTTGAATTAATATTGATTTAAAATGAATTAAATCAATAAAAATTAAATAAAATAGAAAAATTAATATTTGGTCATGAAATTGAAGATAGGACACGTGTGTGGTGTGAAAAGACCAAATCAAGTGGAAAAAAGTGGGCCCTTTTGTCAAAAATTGGAGTTTTGAGGATAGTTGACTTTTGGCACTTTTGGAAAAATGCCCAACTTCAACAATGCATAACTTCTTCAATTTTGAACTTTTGGAAGTGTTCTTGGACTTTTTAGAAACCTTGAGATGTCCTCTAACCAACACTTTTGGTCTCATATCATTTTTATATTCCATTATCAAGTTATAAGCTTTGGAAAAAAAAGGTGTTTTTGTTGACTTTCAAAAATGACCTATAATGTCCAAATTTGTAACTTTTTGTGAGAGAATTTCTTGATCTTGGGGTGTGAAGATGGATTGTAGGAAATTGCATCCTCTTAAAAATGAGCTTTGGATGGGTCATTTCTCATAAATTATGAGAAAGTTATGCTTGTTCAAAGTTGAGTTGACTTTTCCTGCAAAACCCTAATTTAGCAACTTTTGAATTTTGATGAATCTTGAGCAATCCTTGATGAATCATGATCAACCCTTGATCAAATTATGAATTATCCTTCAAAATGAGAATGTTGACAAAAAATCTTGAGGTTTTACTATTTGTAGGTCACAGTTGACTTCTGCCCTAGCACAATCGATTTTTGGACCTCTTGAGCAATTGACTGACCAAACTTTCTCTGCAAGGCTTGAAATTTGACATGGATGAACTTGAGAACATATTAGGACATTGGGGAGAATTTGAGACCATTTGGATGTAAGGACATTGATGCAACACAAAACCCTAATTTTGAATTGACTGTCTTAGGAGGTGATTTGACTGTCCAACTCTTGAGCCATCTTGAACAACTTGGAGATGATTCTTGACATGTCTTGAGAAATATGGGAGGGGAAATTTTGGGGTACAACAGTTGCCCCTGTTCAATCTTCTTAAACCTGAGGATATAGATTGGCGTTCGGGCCTTTCGTGATCCGAAGGTGGAAAATGATTGAACACTAAAGTTCCCAGAAATTTGCACTCGCATGAAGTAGCATCAGCATTGTGATGTCGGGAATAGGCTTACAGATGCCATTTGGAAATTGTTTGTAGGTGGTTTTGTCTTTGCTGACGGGTTGTCTCTTTTGACGGGGTGTCTCCTTTGACGAGTTGTCTATATTGACGGGTTGTCTCCATTGACGGGTTGTCTCTATTGACGAGTTGTCTCCATTGACAGGTTGTCTCCATTGACAGGTTGTCTCTATTGACGGGTTGTCTCCATTGACGGGTTGTCTCCATTGACATGTTGTCTCCATTGACAGGTTGTCTCTATTGACGAGTTGTCTCCATTGACGGGTTGTCTCCATTGACGGGTTGTCTCCATTGACGGGTTGTCTCCATTGACAAGTTGTCTCCATTGACATGTTGTCTCTATTGACGGGTTGTCTCCATTGACGGGTTGTCTCCATTGACGGGTTGTCTCCATTGACGGGTTGTCTCTATTAATGGGTTGTCTCCATTGACAGGTTGTCTCCATTGACGTGTTGTCTCTATTGACGGGTTGTCTCCATTGACGGGTTGTCTCCATTGACGGGTTGTCTCTATTGACGGGTTGTCTCCATTGACGGGTTTCGCCTCAGAAAAATCTTTAGGAATCGATTTAACTGATTTTGTCTCCATTGACTGGCTTCGCCTCAGAAAAATCTTTAGGAATCGATTTAACTGATTTTGTCTCCATTGACTAGCTTCGCCTCAGAAAAATCTTTAGGAATCGGTTTAACTGATTTTGTCTCCATTGACTGGCTTCGCCTCAGAAAAATCTTTAGGAATCGATTTAACTGATTTTGTCTCCATTGACTTGGTTGAGAGTTTAACTGCATCCTTTCTGAAAGGTAAAGGTCAGTCATATGCAATGCATGATATGGATCAAGCAATGATGTTCTCAACATAAATGAGATTGTATGGTATGATGCGTATATGCATGTATCATGATGTATGGACATGTAATGTTTTAGCTGGGGATTTTAATGATAAATTCCGCTGGGGATTCCGCTGATGAACTCCACTGGGGATGGATTACTGTTGTTGGTGACACTGAATCTGTTGAGGATTGAAATCCTGCTTGGGGAAAAGAAAGAACTTCACCGGGGATGATCTTATGCTTGCTGGGGAATATCTTTATACTCCGCTGAGGAATATTAAGACCTTCTGGGGATACCAAACCTTTTTAGCGCTGATGGTGGATGAACTCTGCTTGGGGAGAGTATTGCTGATTTGTTCATAGCTGCAAGTCTCAGCTGGGAGAGCTACCATTACTGCCTTATTCTGCGGGGAGTGAAGGTATCTTAGCCATATTCTTCAGCTGAATGTACCTTGGTACCTGGTGGACAGAGCAACTTGTACAGTTCGGACAATTCTTATTTGCCCCTGTTTCTATTATTACCAGTAATTCATCTTTCATTTCGCATGTAAATATTTATGATCAGCAATTAATGTCAAATGCATATATCAAAAATGAACATTGGACGTTCTTTGCAAAACAAAATAGATAAAGGAAAAACAGCTTGAAATTTCTGAAAATGAATTTGTATTGATTTTGAAGTTTGGCCTGAAAATAGGCGTTTTTGTACAAGAGGCTGACGTCCTAGTAAGAGAACGCCGCCGAACAAATAAAATTTATACAATTTGTGAAAAGGAAACAAAACAGCTATGTGAATAATCCCACTGGGTTCCAACTCTGCTATTTGCCTTTATATCTCCAAGCATCTCATCACTTTGCTGCTTAGTTGAAGATGAATTTGATTGATCAGTGTCGTCCGAGTTTGATAGTCGATACCGAAGTCTGGATGCGAGGTGATCCAATGAGACATAGTGTTACGCTTTGATCCCTAACTTTTTCCTGGACTGCCCTTTCGGGTTTTCAGTCCATCGGGATACCCATTTTTGCCCAAGCCGCCTTTTCAGGTTTTCGACTTGCCGGGTGTACAAATTTTTTATTTTCATCCCTTATTTTTTCCCGAACCTTTTTGGTTCGCCGGGAAGCCCTTATTTTTGCCTAGGCCAGTCAACCTAGCGGGTCTTTGATGATGCTTAGTATCTTTTTACTATGTCTGCATTGACGGGGTGAGGAAGGTCGTCACCATCCATGGTGGTTAGAATCATAGCTCCTCCTGAGAAAATGTTCTTAACCACAAATGGCCCTTCATAAGTAGGGGTCCATTTGCCCCTGGGATCCCCTTGAGGTAGGATAATGCGCTTGATTACCAGATCCCCAACTTGATACTCTTGTCGTCTAACTTTCTTGTTAAATGCCTTGATCATCCGTTTTTGATACGTCTGACCATGACAAATAGCAATAAGTCTCTTTTCGTCAATAGGTTCAGCTGATCAAGCCGGGTCTGAATCCAGTCGTCTTCGCTTAAACTTGCATCCTTCATGATCCGAAGAGAGGGTATCTGAACTTCAATAGGCAAGACTGCCTCCATGCCATAAACCAAGGAATAGGGTGTTGCCCCTGTTGACGTCCGTGCTGAGGTACGGTATCCGTGAAGAGCAAATGGTAACATCTCGTGCCAGTCTTTGTATGTCACTGTCATCTTCTGCACAATCTTCTTAATGTTCTTATTTGCCGCTTCGACAGCCCCATTCATCTTCATCCGGTAGGGAGAAGAGTTATGATGCTGTATCTCGAATTGCTCGCAGAGCTCAGTGATCATCTTGTTGTTAAGATTGGTACCATTGTCCGTAATGATCCTCTCTGGTACACCGTATCGACAGATCAGATTGTGCCGAATAAATCGTGCCACGACGTTCTTGGTTACAGTAGCAAAGGAAGCTGCTTCAACCCACTTCATAAAAAAATCAATAGCTACCAGGATGAAATGATGCCCGTTGGATGTCGTAGGTCTGATCTCGCCGATCATATCAATGGCCCACATTGCAAAAGGCCAAGGTGCCGTCAAGACGTTCAGAGGAACTGGAGGTATGTGCACCTTATCAGCATAGACCTGGCACTTGTGACATGTTCGAGAATGTTGATAACAGTCGGCTTCCATCGTGGACCAATAATATCCTGCCCGAAGGATTTTCTTTGCCATGGTATGTCCACTGGAATGGGTTCCGAAAGTACCTTCATGCAGCTCTGCCATGATCCTTTCAGCTTCAATCTTATCCACACAACGCAGTAAGGTCGAATCATGGTTACGCTTGTAAAGAATGCCATTGCTGATGAAGAACTTCGCCGCGAACCTCCTCAGAAACTTCTTGTCATTAACAGATGCACCCTCGGGGTATTCTTGAGCTTCAAGGTACCTCTTCACCTCAGGATACCAGGGTTTTCCTGTTACTTCTTCAGTCTCAAGATCACAGCAATGTGCAGGTTCATCCAATCTTTCAATGATAATCCGGGGAGCCCCGTTGTCCCAATTGACCTTGAACATAGAAGACATCGTAGCCAACGCGTCCGCCAACTGATTCTCCTCTCTAGGGAAGTGTTCAAAGGTTATCTCCTTGAAATGGGGAAGCAATGTCAACACGTACTCCTTGTAAGGAATAAGATTTGGGTGTTTCGTATCCCACTCGCCTTTGATCTGACTGATCACGAGAGCGGAATCTCCGAAGACACTTAGAAACTTAATCCTTAGGTCAATTGCTGGTCGAAGACCCATAATGCATGCTTCATACTCCGCCATGTTGTTGGTGCAGTTGAAACATAGTCGGGCGGTAAACGGAGTATGAGAGCCTTTAGGAGATATGATCAAAGCGCCAATGCCATTACCCAAAGCGTTCAAAGCTCCATCAAAGTACATAGACCATCAGGATCCTTCCTCAGGTCCTTCATCTGGTCCAGGTATCTCACAATCAGTTACCAACATGATATCCTCGTACGGAAATTCAAAGTTCATAGACTGGTAATTATCCACTGCCTGATGTGCCAAATGGTCTGCCAACACACTTCCCTTAATTGCCTTTTGGGTCGTATATTGGATGTCATACTCAGTCAAGATCATCTGCCATCTTGCTATTCTTCCGGATAAGGCAGGCTTCTCGAAGATATACTTGATTGGATCCATCTTTGAAATCAATAAAGTAGTGTGAGTCAACATATACTGTCTCAGCCGGCGAGCAGCCCATGCCAAAGTGCAACAAGTTTTCTCGAGCAGTGAGTATCGGGTCTCACAGTCGGTAAACTTTTTGCTAAGGTGATAAATAGCATGCTCTTTTTGGCCAGACTCGTCATGTTGGCCCAGCACACACCCCATTGAGTTGTCGAGTACTGTCAAGTATAAGATCAAAGGTATCCCTTCAATTGGTGGCATCAGAATATGTGGCTCTTGGAGATACTCTTTGATTCTTTCAAAATCGGCCTGGCATTCATCGTTCCAACGTACCACCTGATCTTTCTTCAGTAGCTTGAAGATTGGCTCACAAGTAGCAGTTAGGTGCGAGATGAATCGGGCAATATAATTCAGTCGTCCCAGAAAGCCTCTGACTTCTTTCTCTGTTTTGGGAGCTGTCATCTCTTTCATGGCTTTCACTTTTGCAGGGTCAACTTGAATACCTTTGTCGCTCACGACGAAGCCTAGTAGCTTACCAGACCTCACCCTGAAGGTGCACTTGTTTGGGTTTAACCTCAGCTTGTACAACTTCAGCCTGTCAAACAACTTCTGTAGATGGTCAAGGTGTTCTTCCTCAGTTTGGGACCTTGCAATCATATCGTCGACGTATACTTCAATCTCATGATGGATCATGTCATGAAACAAAGCAACCATGGCACGTTGGTATGTTGCCCCAACATTTTTCAACCCAAAAGGCATGACCTTGTAGCAAAAAGTACCCCACTGAGTAACAAAGGTCGTCTTTTCCATGTCTTCGGGAGCCATCTTGATCTGATTATAACCGGAGAAACCATCCATAAAGGAGAAGACTTTATGCTGAGCAGTATTGTCAACCAGAACGTCGATGTGAGGTAGAAGGAAGTCATCCTTAGGGCTTGCCCTGTTCAAATCCCTGTAGTCAACACACATTCGGACCTTACCATCTTTCTTCGGCACTGGAACCACATTGGCCACCCACTGAGGGTAAGAAGTAACTGCTAGAAAACCGGCGTCAAACTGTTTCATAACTTTAGCCTTGATTTTCTCAGACATCTCTGGGCGCATACGGCGAACCTTCTGTTTTACTGGAGGACAGTCTTCCTTGGTAGGCAGGCGATGAACCACAATGTCAATACCCAAACCAGGCATATCTTCATAAGACCAGGCAAATATTTCAACATAGTCACGCAGCATCTGAATCAACCTTTGCTTCACACTAAGCTCCATATTTGCACCGATCTTGACCTCTTTCTTATCTGTCTCAGTACCCAGATTCACTGTTTCCACCGGCTCTTCGTGTGGCTGAATAACCCTATCTTCTTGGAGTAGCAGTCTTGCAAGTTCACCAGGCACTTCGCAATCATCTTCACCCTCGTCTTCAGCTAAGTTGATCGGATTTTCGAAGTCATAACCGGCAGTAGCAGAATCGTTACTAGTGAGATCCAAAGTGGATGTGGACCTGTATATGTGAGTGTGTGTAAAATAGCTGTTTTGCAATATATAATAAAGAAAAACAAGGAGCGCAAAATTTGAAATGCAAGAACGTCCAATGCTTTTATTAATGATATATGAAGATGACACACAAAAGCCCTCACAAATGAAACCACGGCGCCCCGGGTAAGACACCAGGCCATAAAGTTTACGACATTGTCTATTACAAATTCAAAACAAAAGTTTCATTACTGGGTAACAAAAGTAATAGGGATGAAGTCCTTTACTGTCCAGTTGTTTGGTCCATCATCGGTCGTAGGATAGATCCAACTGTCGAACTCAGACTCTTCCACGTCATCTTCAATGGCATTCACTCCCGAGTTGTTGATGAACACGGGAGGTCTTCCGATTCGTGCATTTCAAACAGCCCTTTGATCTTCTGCAGTGAAACCCAAACCAAAATTGTTAGTCTTCTGTGTAAAATCAGGAAGTCGGCCCCAATTTGCATACTCACCCTTCTCAATAACAGCCCGGGCATCTTTTAAGGAAGCCATTTTCATAGGAGAACCTTCAACCACAGTCTCAGCTGATGCCAGTGTCTGGGGAACCTCTTCAAAGTGCTGAAATGGGGTCTCAATGAAGTCCCCATCCATCTCTACGTATCGGAAAGAGTTGAGGTGGCTGACCATGTACTCCTTCTCTCCCTGTACTGTCACAATCTTCCCTTTGACCGGGTACTTCAGCTTCTGGTGAAGCGTTGAGGTTACGGCCCCGACTTTATGGATCCATGGACGACCCAACAAACAAGAGTAGGATGGCTGAATGTCCATCACATAGAACGTAGAATTGAAGACCTGAGAACCAACCTTGATCGGGATATCAACCTCTCCATGTACCATCCTTTTAGACCCATCAAAGGCCCTGACGACAATGTTACTTGGTTTCAGCTCTAACCCCTCACAATCCAATCGGTCTAGAGCTTTTTTAGGCAATACGTTCAATGAGGAGCCAGTATCTACCAATACATGAGCAAGAGTGGTGCCCCTGCATTCAATGGAGACATGCAGGGCATCATTGTGATTCTTCCCTTTAATGGTCAAGTCAGCGTCAGAGAAACCCAACCCATTATCAGTAGTCAAATTAGCCACACAATCTGTAAACTGATCAGCCGATGTCTCTTGTGGTACGTGGGCAGTCTTCAGAAAGGTAATCAGAGCCTTGGCATGGGCCTCTGAGCACAACAATAGTGACAACATAGAAATCTTATATGGGGTTTGCCCCAGCTGTTCAACTACATTATAGTCACTCTTTTTAATAATCTTCAGGATCTCTTCCATCTCCTGTTTGGAAGCTTCGACAGTAATTGTCTTCGGTGCCTCTTTCTGGGCAGGTGTAGCGATAAAAAATGTAGCGGGGTAAATCAGAGATCGAACTATTAATTAATTCGTCTCACAAAAGCAAGAGTCGCCACCGTGCTTTATTATTTCCAAGGGAAAAGGGAAAAGAGCGAAATAAAACCCTAAAGTATGCAATGTAAAATAATACTTTTAAAGTAATGAAAATACAAGGCGTTTTTGAAAAGAGGTCTAAGGTTCGGGGGTTGGTTATACAATGGGAAGGTATTAGCACCCAATGTATCTATAGTATTCTATAGGAACCTTTTGAAATATCTCTTTATTAAAATGTTTGTTTGATTAAAAATAAATTGTTTTGGCCAAAAATGGGTATGGATGAGTTTTTTTTGAAGATACGACGACCTAATGTCGAAGTTTTGACTTAAAAGGTGTGAGTATTGAAAAATTGAATATTTGGGAAAATTATCTTAAGTTTTTAACGAAATAATGAATGAGGGTATTCGCACAATGTTTTTTGATGACATGAAGTCGACAAAAATTAAACAATTCCCTTGGATTTTTGCAAGCAACATGAAAATTAAAATTAAAAGTATAAACACTCCAAGATTTTAATAGAAAACCAAAAGAGAAGCCATTGAATTAAATTATCACAAACTAAACCAACATGTATCATGGGAGGAACATCATAAGGGGGGATAAATTCAAAAAAGGATAACTTACAAACTTATCAATAAAAGACTAGTTAAGAAAAACTAACAAAATTTACTAAAATGCTGACCAAGCGAAATAAATTATAAAACTAAACTAATTAACTGAAAACGAAATAAAGGTCCAGCATGGGATAGAAATCGAAATTGAACAATGCCCCTTTCGAACTCTTTTTTTCTCTTTGAACTCCCTCTTTCGAATCTTGCTTTTCTCTCTTCGAACTCCCTCTTTCGAACTCTACTTTTCTCTCTTCGAACTCCCTCATTCGAATCCTCTCTTTTCTCTCTTCGAACTCCCTCTTTCGAAACCTCTCTTTTCTCTCTTCGAACTCCCACTTTCGAACTCTGCTAAAACGAAAATGAACAACACCAACAACGAATCATGCTCCATCAATTCGAACTCTTCCCACTATCTAAATCGAAATCGAACACTCACTGCTTCTGGCTTCGAACTCTTACTCCTAAATCAAAAACGAACAACAACACTGTTACTGGTTTCGAATTCTTCCTAAGTCAGAACGAACAACAATACTGCCTCTGGTTTCGAATTCTTCCTAAGTCAGAATGAACAACAATACTGCCTCTGGTTTCGAATTCTTCCTAAGTCAGAACGAACAACAATACTGCCTCTGGTTTCGAATTCTTCCTAAGTCAGAACGAACAACAATACTGTTTCTAGTTTTTTCATGTATTTAAACATCAAATCAACAAGGCAACAAATATTCATGGCAAGAGAAACAACAATAACGAACTCAAGGGGTTCTGATTTATTGAAACATCAACAACAACAAAAAATGCAGCAACAATAACTAGTTCACAACATATGTCATGATAACAAACATGGCAACGAATTTTGAGAAAAAAAGTAGTAAGAAAACTTACAAGATCAGAGCAAGTCTGATGGTTTCGATTTTTGACAATGAAATAATAAAGAAATCCAGAGATGAGGTAATATGTTTTTTAGTTCCTCCTGCTTCCAGAAACTGATTCGAAAATATTGGTGTTGTGAGTTTGCTGTTATGATTGGAGCTTGGTTTGAAATAGGCTCTAAGTTTGTGGTTGTGGTAAGGAAGGCAGGCTTCGGTTTATGCAGGTTAGTGCTGGGTTCGAAACAGGTTTTGCAAGTGTGAGGAGGTTTCGATGCAGATTTGTGCTTCTGCAAGTTCGAAACAGCTTTGAGTTATGCAGGTTTGACAAACTTGCAGTTTTTGTGTTTTTCTCTTTTGTGAACTATCTCTTTTTCACGCTCTCTCCATCAACTCTACTAAAATGATTGCCTACTGCCTGTTTATATAGTGAAACAAGAATGAGGTTTTGGGAGAGAATTTTGGTGAATTTGAACAAAGGTGATAATCTGTTTTTGACACTTTTCTGATACAGTTTTGGTGTGTGCCATTTGAGGTAATTCTTGGACAGATGCGCACAGGTTTGGTTGTGGAGGCAGCAAATGTTTTGGTGGTGGAGGCAGAGCAGATGTGACCGTTAATTGGCATGGCTTGTGCAGGGAATTTGGACTGATGTTGTGCAACATAAAGACAAACTCATAGCATAACAATATTAATAATAATATTAATGACAATAATAATAAACTGCCCTATTAATAAAAACTAAACTAAAGAAAATACAAAAGTGAAATAAAAGATATTAAATTTTTTTTGGTTTTTTCAAATAAAGTGATGCAAAAATATAAATTATATGTAACTAAGATTTTTTTAATAATTTTAAATTAACATAAAGAACTTACAAAAAATAAAAAATAAAAAGAATGTGAAATTACTATTTTTTTTGAGATTTTTACTAAATTAAATCTAAGACTATAATTTTAACTTAAATGAT
The DNA here is from genome assembly GCA_948472305.1 of Vicia faba. Lineage (NCBI taxonomy): Eukaryota > Viridiplantae > Streptophyta > Magnoliopsida > Fabales > Fabaceae > Vicia > Vicia faba. The sequence continues at coordinate 1,303,692,528 of OX451739.1, forward strand.
ACAAGAACAAAAAAAACTAAATGAAACTTAAGGAAACTAATTTTTTTTTTGTTTTATATTTTGAATATTTTGAATAAAACATAAATAAAATGAAAATAGCATGAACTAAATATTTTTTAGGATTTTCTTTTTTATGAAAATAAGAATAAAAGAAAGATGATAAAAAATAAATAAATAACAAGACATGATTTAATAAAGTTAGGCAAAACCAGTTAAATTTCATTAAATTCACAACAATTTCTAACGTTCTATTTTTTGGTGGATTTTCAAAGTATAATCATCTCTTGACTTTGTAAAGAAAAGTTGTAGTTGTTGCAGAGGAGAATCATATGTAAAAGAACCACTAAAAAATTGTCGAAATTTGAAGAAGTTATGAATTTTTGAAATCTAACTCAAGAATTGGCAAAAATAGGTTGAAACGCTTGTGAACGCTTGCTATGTAACAATGCAGATGGGAGGTGATATCTTAGGTCAAAAATTGGGGTATGACAGCTGCCCCTATTTAAGTTTCCTCTATCCGGAGATATGAAGATTAAAATCTTCGTCTCGACGAGATTGAAGGTACTTAAATACATAATACGCAAAATTTGCCCTAAGATTCCGCCACTATGTTTGTGATATGAATGTAGTATTTAAATTCACAGAGAATGATATTGTGTGAGACAAGATAATGCTGGAGAAACCAAACACCAACAAACGCAGGAGCATAGATTATACACTACTAGGGAAATGAGCCATCGACTTCAAATGATAGACTCTTGACGGCGAATGAAATTTGAGAGAAAACGACCTCTGACCATAACAAAGAAGGCATCTTGCATAGGCCACAAAAACAGATTATTGACCCAAAACTGTGAGTTCCCAACTCAAGATCAAAGATAGACAAAAGATGTATCAGACTTGCTGATAATGGATTACCGACTTCTGAAGGTAAAGATTCATAACAAACTTCTCTACGAGATTTCCGGAGAGATACCAATTAATGCTGAAACAATAATATGGTTGTAGATACACAAGCTGCTCAAATAAAGAAGCTGCCACTTGCTATCATTCAAAGATGCTATGACATACAAGCTGCTCAAATAAAGAAGCTGGCACTTGCTGTCTTCCAAAAAAAATACCATGACATACAAGCTGCTCAAATAAAGAAGCTTCCACTTGTTGTCTTTCAAAAAACTATGACTTGCAAGCTGCTCAAATAAAGAAGCTTCCACTCGTTGTCTTCCAAAAAACTAACGTACAAGTTGCTCATGAAGAGCTGCCGCTTGTCGTTTTCCAAAAATAATAACGCACAAGTTGCTCATGAAGAGTTGCCGCTTGTCGTTTTCCAAAAATAACGCACAAGCTGCTCATGAAGAGCTGCCACTTGTCGTTTTCCAAAAAATAACGCACAAGCTGCTCATGAAGAGCTGCCACTTGTCGTTTTCCAAAAAATAACGCACAAGCTGCTCATGAAGAGCTGCCACTTGTCGTTTTCCAAAAATAACGCACAAGCTGCTCATGAAGAGTTGCCACTTGTCGTTTTCCAAAAATAACGCACAAGCTGCGCATGAAGAGCTGCCACTTGTCATTTTCCAAAAATAACGCACAAGCTGCTCATGAAGAGCTGCCACTTGTCGTTTTCCAAAAAATAACGCACAAGCTGCTCATGAAGAGCTGCCACTTGTCGTTTTCCAAAAAAATAACGCACAAGCTGCTCATGAAGAGCTGCCACTTGTCGTTTTCAAAAAATAACGCACAAGCTGCTCATGAAGAGCTGCCACTTGTCGTTTTCCAAAAAATAACGCACAAGCTGCTCATGATGAGCTGCCACTTGTCGTTTTCCAAAAGAATAATTCAGAAGAAGATTGCGATACCACATGCTAGAGAATAGAATCTTCGTCAAAGGGAACCATGAATAGATCCTTCCCGAGGAGATCAAATACTTAAATGTGCAAAATAAATGCACCATTCGCCCAGGTTGCCTAGCTTGGAGAAAACCACGACATAGCCTATGCAAGAGACAACAACTCCCTCCAGGAATAAACCAGAGAGAAAACAGTCAAACAAGACTCCAACCAATGAGAAAATAACTCAATTGGGGATTCATCCTATCCAGAAATGGACAAGGAAGGCTAAATCAAAAAAACATCCACGAGGATTAGCTCAGTTGGGGAATTTAGAAAGGAAGCACATTTTTTGCCTAAGCTAACATTCTACTTGGAAAGAACATGTACATTGTCTTAATAAACATAAACAAGGTATACGACTCGAAATCAACGACAAATGCGAGTATGCATGCGTGATATAAGTGTAAATGAATGAATGAATGTTATGTTGACAAAACAGGCAGACGGAATATCTTGAAGATAATAAGATATCACGAAATAATAGATACTCGGCCAATCTTTAAGAGATGGAAGATTACTGGAACTGGAACCAACAAGCAACGTCAGAGCGTATCACGTTACAAGGCTCAAATCTTCTGGGGAGAAAAGTATTTGAATCTAAACTTCTAACACCAATAGACCGCTGGCATGAGACAAAGCGTACCACACTTCAGAAATCTGCTCAAACCAAAACAACGCTTAACTGGAAAAGCTAGGGAGTTACCAAACTTAGCACCCCTAGAAACAAAAGTTTACACTACCAACACCTCGTGACGATTTTGAAAGAAAACATGTTCATCATGCAAGGATAAATTACTGTATTGTTTTGCATTTCATGGATTGACCAACCTCAGAATAACTGTTAATATTCCTTTCAGCATTCACGACACATTTTTTATTTAAAATAAGAATATTTTAAATAACTCTGTTTCAAATATTGCCGTAAAAATTAAAATTTTGTCCACAAAAGGTAAATGCTCAAATTTCATTAATAAGATGGTAGTTCGCTAACAACGCGACTCCAACGGTTTACAAAAGTTTGGGGAAATAGTACATGAAAGAAAGGGTTACACAAAAACAATGATCACTATTCTCCCTAACAACTTCGAATTCCGAAATGTGCTCAAATGCCACAGCCGGTCTGACCAAAAGCCTGCCTAAGCCGCCCCTTCGGGTTTTCAACTTAGAGAACTGTCAACTCAAACCTAGGCGAAATACTTCTTGACTGCATCGGCGTTCACGGAGCGCGAGAGCTCTTCACCGTCCATATTTGTGAGAATCATGGCACCTCCAGAGAAAACTTTCTTAACGACATACGGTCCTTCATAATTCGGAGCCCACTTGCCCTTAGAATCAAGTTGGAAAGATAATATCTTTTTGAGCACAAGGTCACCTTCTCTGAACTCGCGTGGTCGAACCTTCTTATCAAAAGCCTTCTTCATTCTCTGCTGATATAATTGACCGTGACACAACGCTGTCAAACTCTTTTCTTCAATTAAATTCAACTGATCATATCTACTTTGACACCATTCAGCTTCCATCAACACTCTCATGGACGGAATCTCAACCTCCACGGGGAGTACTGCTTCCATACCATAAACTAGAGAAAATGGGGTTGCACCTGTTGAAGTTCGAACTGAAGTACGGTATCCATGTAAAGCAAATGGAAGCATTTCATGCCAATCTTTATAAGTTACCACCATCTTCTGGACAATCTTTTTAATGTTCTTGTTAGCAGCTTCAACTGCCCCATTCATCTTCGGCCTGTAAGGAGATGAATTATGGTGTTCAATCTTGAATTCTTCACAAAGCTCTTTCATCATCTTGTTATTCAAATTCGAGCCATTATCAGTGATGATCTTGCTCGGGATGCCGTATCGACAAATAATCTGATTCTTGATAAATCTGACTACCACCTGTCTGGTTACATTAGCATAAGATGCTGCTTCCACCCATTTAGTAAAATAATCGATCGCTACCAAGATGAAACGATGACCATTTGAAGCCTTGGGTTCAATCATTCCAATCATATTAATGCCCCACATAGAGAAAGTAGCTAAAGCATCAGCCATTTGGTTTTCATCTCTAGGGATATGATGTAACTCCACTTTGTTGAAAAAGGTTAACAATCTTCTAGCATAATCTCTGTAAGGGATCAAACCAGGATGACGAGTCTCCCATTCTCCTTTGATTTGATTAATTACCAATGCCGAATCTCCGTAAATATCAAGAATCTTAATCCTTAAATCCACTGCTTCTTCGAGACCCATAATACATGCCTCATATTCAACCATGTTGTTCGTACAGTCGAACTTCAATCTCGCCGTGAACGGGATATGAGTACCTCGGGGAGTGACGATGATTACCCCAATTCCATTTCCATAAGAATTCACAGCTCCGTTAAATATCAAACCCCAACGGGATTCAGGATCAGGTCCTTCCTCAGGTAACGGCTCTTCACAATCTTTAGCTTTCAAGTACATAACATCTTCATCTGGGAAGTCAAACTTGATGGATTGATAATCTTCAATTGGTTGGTGAGCCAAATGATCGGCTAAAATACTCCCTTTGATTGCTTTCTGAGTGTGATACTCAATGTCATATTCAGATAACAACATCTGCCAACGGGCTATCCTTCCAGATAAGGCGGGCTTCTCAAAGGTATACTTGATCGGATCCATTTTAGAGATCAACCAAGTGGTGTGGTTAATCATATACTGGCGCAGACGGCGAGCAGCCCAAGCTAAAGCACAACAGGTCTTCTCAAGCATTGAGTATCGAGTCTCACAATCTGTGAATTTCTTACTCAGGTAATATATGGCATGTTCCTTTCTTCCAGTCTCATCTTGTTGACCAAGCACACATCCCATGGAATCTTCCAATATGGTCAGGTACATAATCAAAGGTCTTCCTTCCACTGGAGGAATCAAAATAGGAGGTTCAAGTAAATATTCCTTGATGCTATCAAAATCTCTCTGACAATCTTTTATCCATACACATCCTTGGTTATTTCGGAGAAGCTTGAAAATCGGCCCACAGGTAGCAGTCATATGAGATATAAATCTAGAAATATAGTTCAGTCTCCCAAGGAATCCTCTTACTTGTTTTTCCGTCTTGGGTGCGGGCATTTCCCGAATAGCTTTGACTTTATCAGGATCTACCTCAATACCTTTCTGACTGACAATGAAACCCAGAAGTCTTCCAGAACGAACACCAAAAGTGCACTTGTTGGGATTCAGACGGAGTTTATACTTTCTCAAACGCTGGAATAACTTCAATAAATGTTCCAAATGATCCTCTTCAGTTTGCGATTTGGCAATCATGTCATCTACGTACACTTCTATCTCTTTATGCATCATATCATGGAACAAAGCAGTCATGGCCCTTTGGTACGTTGCACCAACATTCTTCAAACCAAACGGCATTACCCGATAACAAAATGTTCCCCAAGGTGTAATGAAGGTTGTCTTCTCCATATCTTCTGGCGCCATCTTGATTTGATTATAACCAGAGAAACCATCCATGAAAGAAAAGACTTTGAACTTCGCGGTACTGTCGACCAAAACATCAATGTGTGATAAAGGAAAATCATCCTTTGGGCTAGCCCTATTCAGATCTATGTAGTCTACACACATCCGAACTTTGCCATCCTTCTTTGAAACATGCACTATATTGGCTAACCATTGAGGGTAGACCGATGTAACAAGGAAACCTGCATTGATTTGCTTTTTAACTTCTTCTTTGATCTTGTCAGCCATATCAGGACGAGTCCTTCTCAACTTCTGCTTAATCGGCGGACATTCAGGTCTCAACGGCAAACGATGCTCCACAATATTGTTATCCAAACCTGGCATGTCTTGGTACGACCAAGCAAACACATCAACATACTCTCTGAGAAGATCCAACATTTTCTCTTTGATCTCTGGGATAAGCAATGCTCCGACCTTAACTTCCTTTTTATCTTCTTCATCACCCAAATTGATCATCTCTATAGGCTCTTCAAACGGCTGAATAATCTTTTCATCGTGCTCAAGTAAACGGGAAATTTCATCAGGAACTTCTCCACCATCTTCTTCCTCGACTCCGAACACAGGGAATTCAAAGTTGGGAGGGGGCATAGGATCATTGTTTTCAATGGTTAAGTCATGTATTAATCTGCACATATGATTATGCTTTATTTTAGAAATCGATTAATATGAATGTTGTACAAATGAAACAAAAGATTATTATATTTTCCTATTACTACCAATTAATTTTCATTACTATTTCCCAGAAAAAGTGAAAAATAAAACAGTAGTGGACAAAATAACATTTTTATTTATGATTGGCAATACTTGAAACAAAGAGCCCAGACATTTTCTCTTTTGCCTTGGGCAGAGCAAAAGGATTTATTTTCAACATAGCCCGACACAAATACTTTTCGCCTTGGGCAGAGCGAAAGTTTTTTTTCAAAAATAAAACAAAACATTACTCAGAAATGTGCATCACAACAGGAACATCAACAGCAATCCAGTTCTGGCAAACCACTCCATGCGTTACAAAATCGGGTAAATCCTCTTCAGAATCGTCTCCTATTATAGCATCAACCTCAGGAGGTGTCGGATGGATAAAACCTGCGCTTCGGAAAACCTCTTGTATCGGACGGGTAACTGTTTCCTGCTTGACTCTTGTAGACATGGGATGAAAACCAAGACCTTCTCCAGACTTGTTCTCAGGCAAAGTCAACACCTGGCCCCAACCTTCATCCGAACCACTTTCAACCATACGTCGCGCATCCTCAAAAGAAGAAATAGATGTCCCTTGCTTCTTCACTTCATTATTAGCAACAGATAGAGCTTGGAATTGGGTTCCAACATCCTCATCAACATCAATAAAAGAGAAAGATGACAAATGGATTACCACCATAGCCTGCTCTCCACCAATCATTACCAGCTTTCCATGCCTTACAAACTTCAATCTCTGATGGAGCGTGGAAGTGACTGCCCCTGCATCATGGATCCATGGACGACCCAATAGGCAACTGTAGGAGGCACGAATATCCATTACTTAAAAAGTGATCTGAAAAGTAAAAGGACCAATTACCATAGGGAGATCCACTTCACCAATGACAGTCTTCCTAGAACCATCAAACGCTTTGACAATTACTCCACTGGGTCTCATGGGAGCACCTTGATATGAGAGTCGGGATAATGTAGTTTTCGGCATTACATTTAACGACGAACCTGTATCTACCAGTACACTTGATAAAGTATCATTTCCATAACTTATTGAGATATGCAAAGCCATTTTATGGTTCCTTCCCTCCTCCGGAAGCTCTTCATCACTGAAACCAAGATTGTTACACGAAGTAATATTTCCCACAATTCCATCAAACTGGTCAACCTTCACATCATGATCCACGAATGCCTGGTCCAAGACCTTCATCAAAGCTTCTCTATGGGCACCAGAATCTCTCAGTAAAGCAAGCAAGGAAATCTTGGAAGGAGTTTGCAATAGTTGGTCCACAATCTTGTATTCACTTCTCTTGATAAGCTTCAGAATCTCATCATCATTGGGATGTGGGATAGGTTCATTGGATCGGCCTACCTCAACCCTGGGTTCAACATTTCTTGCTGGAATTTCTGCCGGTATGGGCCTTCTGACTTGAACTTCTGGTCTTTTCAAAGGTATTGCTGCAAAGACACGTTCGCTTCTCGTAACTCTGCTCACATCAACGATGTTAACAAAAGATGGCCTTGTTGGTATAGGGACTTCTACCCCATTCTCAATCATTGTGGCATTATACTTATACAGTATAGCTTGGTCTGAGTTGTAAGGCACAAGACCAGGTGGATGAATGATCAAAGGAGCAACAGGTGCAGTCTGACTGTCGTAAACGATCTCTACTGATTCAGGCAAGTTGAATTATGGTATTATAACATTCACTTCATCCACCGGATCTCTGTCATGTGTAATAGTGATAACCCTTTGGTCCAACAATTTTTGAATATCCTCCTTAACAATAAGCAATCAACTTCTCTTGAACAAAAATCACAAACATCATAATCATGGTGATGCCTAAAAAAGGCAAGTCTTCTTAAACTCTGATGTAACCTGATCAACGAATCTCTTATGTGTTCAACTTGAAAAACTTGAAACTTCCCCGAACAACCTTCCACCATATTCACTGATGCTGACCCATGTCGAGGCAAAGGATTATCTCTAACATTCAGGTTAACATCCTTGAAAGACAAGATACCGTTCTTAATCAATCTCTGCACGTCCGCCTTTAGAGCAAAGCAATTTTCAAGGTTGTGCCCCGACGACCCTTGATGATACTCACAAAACTAGTCTGCCTTGTACCACGGAGAAGTACTATTCGGTGCGACAAGAGGAGGCTTCGTCGTTATGAGGTTCTTTCTGATCAGAGTAGGGAACAATTCAGTGTAAGTCATGGGAATGGCATCAAAATGCAGTTTCCTTGGTGAACGATTCTGGTTATTAAACTGATAAGCCTATTGTCGAGGTTGCTGTTGAAATGGTCACTGCTGAATTGGTGGGGTTTGATGAGTTGGGGTCACCAATGTTGGGCGGACATCCGGAGTGACTGCCGCAACATGTGAGTAACCCCTTCTTGGTCTCCCGGGGAAAACTACGCTGACATCTTGTTCTTTCCTTTTAGGGAAAACACTTCCAAACTTCTTGATACTGCTAGACGGGCTTCCTTCCTTAACCAAACGTCCTTCACGAATCCCTTCTTCCAACCGCATGCCCATGCTTACCATCTCGGTGAAGTCACTGGGTGCGCTGGCAATCATTCTTTCATAATAAAAGGAACCTAGAGTCTTCAGGAATATCTTTGTCATTTCTTTCTCCTCAAGAGGGGGATAGATCTGAGCAGCAATCTCACGCCACCTCTGGGCGTATTCCTTAAAGGACTCTCTGTCTCTCTGGGACATCGCCCGGAGTTGATCTCTGTCTGGCGCCATGTCGACGTTGTACTTATACTGGTGAACAAAATCTTCACTAAGATCGTTGAAATTACGGATCCGAGTGTTGTCCAAACCCATATACTACTTTAGAGCGGCACCAGTCAAACTGTCTTGAAAGTAGTGAATTAACAAGTCATGATCATCAGAATATGTAGACATCTTTCTCACGTACATAGTTAAATGACTCCGTGGACACGAATCACCTTTATACCTTTCAAAGTCTAGCACTTTGAATTTGGCTGGAATCTTTACATTCGGAACTAAACACAGGCCGTGAGCATTCTTTCCAAACAAATCTTTCCCCTTTAACGCTCTGATCTCCCTCTGCATCTCTTGAAACTGGTCTTGAAATTCTTCCATTCTATCGACAAGACCCAGACTTTCAGCAAGCTCAGCATGATAAGCAGGTTCATTCATGTATGGCATAGAATGAATCACAGGGGCGACCGTTGTCATCACTGGTTGAGGAAAAGGTGCCACAGGAGGCATAGCAGTTGTCTCCGGTTGAGGAAGAGACACGGTAGGTTGAACCAAAGGCTGTACGACAGGCTGATACCCTTCTGGCACAAAGTTATAAGGCATTCCCCACGGAAAACCCTTTGGCATCTGATGTTGAAGCAAAGAGTTGATTTGAGTCACGAATGTTGGAACTGTGACAATCTCAGAAACCATAGTAGTCGAAGTCTGAATCTCAGCAGCTGCAGTCGATGGCTGATTCTAAGCAGCCATCAAACTTTCCACCTGCGCAGTTAGTTTCTCCATACCAACACGAAGGGTAGCGACCTCCCCACGAAGCTCGTGGTTTTCCTGTTCTAGATCTTCCATCTTCTTCTGACGGTTGGCTCGAGTATCGTACCGATGAGACAGCTTGACAATAAGATCGGAGTGGAAAAAAAGAAACAAAGATAAGACTCTAGAAAACATGTGAAGTGGAATGTTGGATGATGCATGATATGCGATGCAAATGATCGTTCATTTTGATAGTTTTTCAAGGAACTTTGATAATTTTGCACACATCAATGGTAAATGAATTTGGAACAACAAAAACTCATTTCATTAATCAGAAGCGGTAAATTACAACTTACAACTTTGGAAAAACAAAACAATAAATTACAACCTTGGGACGACAACCCAATAAAAAGCAGTAAATTACAACTTTGGAACATGAAGCCCATAATGAAAGCAGTAAATTACAATTTTGGAACATGAAGCCCTTTTACAGAGTTTTACAATAGTAAAATAAAACTAAGAACCAAAGATCACTCAGAATCATCAGATGAAGGACCAAATGCCAACTGTAACTGGAGCTTCCTAATCTTCTTTTCATAAAAGTCTTCCATCTTTTTCTTCTCAGTTGCTAGTCGATCAATGATTTCCTTTTGTGGATTAGGAACGAGAGCAACGCTTACCGAATCTTCCTTCTTTCTCTTCCTTTCACTTGCATATTTCTTCAGTAAAGCATCCTTTTGACGAAGTTTCTCATCATGATCAATGAACCATCCGTCTTGAATAAATAGCAAATCCTCCTTTTCCTTTAGCTGTCGAGTCAGGACTCGATTCTCATATTCCGACATATTATACTTTTCTTTCCAAGCATCTCTCTCGGACTTCATCCTAGCCAGATTTCCTTGGTATTCTCCCATATTCTCGATGGGAACAACAACAGATAACGATGCAACAGTAGGGAATAAAGGTTTCTCAGGTTTATAGGGCATCTTGAGAGCACAAGCCCTAGCACGAACCCATTGTAGGTAAGGCTCCAAAGAAACGACACCTCTCTGTCCTAACATGTCTCTCCCTTTCCTATGGATGTGACGCCAAGCTCCTTCGATCTCCTTCTTAGCTGCTTGGTGATCTTGTCCTTCTTGTAGAAAGAAACCACTCACTTGAATGTTGTTCGGCTTGTCCCTCATCGGGTATCCAAACTGACGGTGTGCGAGAACAAGATTATAGTTAATTCCTCCTTTCGTACCAAGAAGAGGCACGTTAGGAAAAGCACCACAGCTATCGATGATCTTCACATCATAGTAAACTCGATTATACCAATCAATGTCGAAATGAGTGAGAGCCATAATTTTTGGTGCCCATCGCGGCTCATTCTCGAGATCCCAGAAAACATCAGACCTAGGTATATGAGAAACATACCACTGATATAGCAACGGTGCACAACAAATAATCATCCCTCCTTGATAAGAGTTTCGAAGATGGATGGAGTAGTAGGTATCTCCTAGCAGCGTAGGGACCGGATTTCCAATCAAGAAAATTCTGATGGCATTGATATCCATAAACTTATCAACATTAGGAAACAAGAAAAGGCCATAAGCGAGCAAAGCAAAAACGTCTTCAAAGGCAAAAGTATCTTTTGTCTCAGCGAAATAACGAGCTTTCTTCAACAAAAACTGCGCAGATAAGCCTCGGATTCCCCCTTTGGTAGTCATGTTCTCCTCTATCTCTGACTTCTTCAAGTGGGTGATGGTCGCTATCTCGTGAGATTTGGGTTCCTCTTCTAAGCCAGAAAAAGGAACACAGTCGGTGATCGGCAAACCAAGTATGTAGGAGTACTCTTCTAAGGTAGGCATTAAATGGTAATCCGGAAAGGTGAAGCATCGGTACAAAGGATCGTAGAATTGGACCAACGTATTAAGGATGCCTTCCTTCATCTTGCGCTTCATGAGAGGTATAAGGGACCCATATTTCTTCTGAAATTCTGTCGGGTTCTCAATCTTAGGAATCAAACTCTTCAGTTCTTCAATCTCGGGCTCCTTAAAACTAAAACTTCGAGTGTTTCTTCTTCCAAACTCCATAATAACAGTACCTAAGATGTCTGCAAAAATCATTCTTAAGTTCCTTGAAAAACCATTTTTTACAAAAAATGTCGATGGATGCATGGATGAATGATAATGCAACAGTTACACACAAGTTCACAAACAAGGGGTTCAAAGGTTCAACGTTTTGTGCATGGAGTCAAGGGTAAATCCCACCCCAAGGTATGTACTAATGGTTTAATCACACCTGCAAGACAAGGTTCTAAGAGTTCTCGGAGTCTATATTCCTCCTTCAGATATTACCAACGTCTTGATTACTCAATAATTAGCAATATTCTCAAGAGAAACTCATCCGAGCGTAGCAACTACTTCCGGATTACTCCGTTATAATCTCCACGCTACACCTAAAAGGCCAAGTTGGGTTAGGGTTCTACGGTTCTCAATTTCTCTGGCTCCCAGGTCGAAGATAATAATGTCTTCCCGATTACTCGGTAAACAAATATTACGTGCAAAAGGGCCTTCCATTGAGTGGGGGATTTCATGCCTCCTTCTTCGGGATTACTCCCTCAAAGTTAACATGACTATACCGCCCGTCCTATCCTTAAGTGTAACTTAATCCGGGTATAGGATTCGTCCTTTGCAAAAAACCCAAACAACCCCAATACAAACATATAATCAAACAAACAAGTAATAATAACAAAACAGATAAAACAAACTAGGCTTAACCCACTTAGGGATGGACCAGCATGAGGTCAATCTTTCCCCAGCAGAGTCACCAATTCTGTAGAGATAAAAAATGTAGCGGGGTAAATCGGAGATCGAACTATTAATTAATTCATCTCACAAAAGCAAGAGTCGCCACCACGCTTTATTATTTCCAAGGGAAAAGGGAAAAGAGCGAAATAAAACCCTAAAATATGCAATGTAAAATAATACTTTTAAAGTAATGAAAATACAAGGCGTTTTTGAAAAGAGGTCTAAGGTTCGGGGGTTGGTTATACAATGGGAAGGTATTAGCACCCAATGTATCTATAGTATTCTATAGGAACCTTTTGAAATATCTGTTTATTAAAATGTTTGTTTGATTAAAAATAAATTGTTTTGGCCAAAAATGGGTATGGATGAGTTTTTTTTGAAGATACGACGACCTAATGTCGAAGTTTTAACTTAAAAGGTGTGAGTTTTGAAAAATTGAATATTTGGGAAAATTATCTTAAGTTTTTAACGAAATAATGAATGAGGGTATTCGCACAATGTTTTTTGATGACATGAAGTCGACAAAAATTAAACAATTCCCTTGGATTTTTGCAAGCAACATGAAAATTAAAACTAAAAGTATAAACACTCCAAGATTTTAATAGAAAACCAAAAGAAAAGCCATGGAATTAAATTATCACAAACTCAACCAACATGTATCATGGGAGGAACATCATAAGGGGGGATAAATTCAAAAAAGGATAACTTACAAACTTATCAATAAAAGACTAGTTAAGAAAAACTAACAAAATTTACTAAAATGCTGACCAAGCGAAATAAATTATAAAACTAAACTAATTAACTAAAAACAAAATAAAGGTCCAGCATGGGACAGAAATCGAAATCGAACAATGCCTCTTTCGAACTCTCTTTTTCTCTTCGAACTCCCTCTTTCGAATCTTGCTTTTCTCTCTTCGAACTCCCTCTTTCGAACTCTGCTTTTCTCTCTTCGAACTCCCTCTTTCGAATCCTCTCTTTTCTCTCTTCGAACTCCCTCTTTCGAATCCTCTCTTTTCTCTCTTCGAACTCCCACTTTCGAACTCTGCTAAAACGAAAACGAACAACACCAACAACGAATCCTGCTCCATCAATTCGAACTCTTCCCACTCTCTAAATCGAAATCGAACACTCACTGCTTCTGGCTTCGAACTCTTACTCCTAAATCAAAAATGAATAACAAGACTGTTATTGGTTTCGAAGTCTTCCTAAGTCAGAACGAACAACAATACTGCCTCTGGTTTCAAATTCTTCCTAAGTCAGAACGAACAACAATACTGCCTCTGGTTTCGAATTCTTCCTAAGTCAGAACGAACAACAATACTGCCTCTGCTTTCGAATTCTTCCTAAGTCAGAACGAAAAACAATACTGTTTCTAGTTTTTTCATGTATTTAAACATCAAATCAACAAGGCAACAAATATTCATGGCAAGAGAAATAACAATAATAAACTCAAGGGGTTCTGATTTATTGAAACATTAACAACAACAAAAAATGCAGCAACAACAACTAGTTCACAACATATATCATGATAACAAACATGGCAATGGATTTTGAGAAAAAAAGTAGTAAGGAAACTTACAAGATCAGAGCAAGTCTGATGGTTTCGATTTTTGACAATGAAATAATAAAGAAATCCAGAGATGAGGTAATATGCTTTTTAGTTCCTCCTGCTTCCAGAAACTGATTCGAAAATATTGGTGTTGTGAGTTTGCTGTTATGATTGGAGCTTGGTTCGAAATAGGCTCTAAGTTTGTGGTTGTGGTAAGGAAGGAAGGCTTCGGTTTATGCAGGTTAGTGTTGGGTTCGAAACAGGTTTTGCAAGTGTGAGGAGGTTTCGATGCAGATTTGTGCTTCTGCAAGTTCGAAACAGCTTTGAGTTATGCAGGTTTGACAAACTTGCAGTTTTTGTGTTTTTCTCTTTTGTGAACTATCTCTTTTTCACGCTCTCTCCATCAACTCTACTAAAATGATTGCCTACTGCCTGTTTATATAGTGAAACAAGAATGAGGTTTTAGGAGGGAATTTTGGTGAATTTGAACAAAGGTGATAATCTATTTTTGACACTTTTCTGATACAGTTTTGGTGTGTGCCATTTGAGGCAATTCTTGGACAGATGTGCACAGGTTTGGTTGTGGAGGCAGCAGATGTTTTGGTGGTGGAGGCAGAGCAGATGTGACCGTTAATTGGCATGGCTTACGCAAGGAATTTGGACTGATGTTGTGCAACATAAAGACAAACTCATAGCATAACAATATTAATAATAATAGTAATGACAATAATAATAAACCGCCCTATTAATAAAAACTAAACTAAAGAAAATACAAAAGTGAAATAAAAGATATTAATTTTTTTTTGGTTTTTTCAAATAAAGTGATGCAAAAATATATATTATATGTAACTAAGATTTTTTTTAATAATTTTAAATTAACATAAAGAACTTGCAAAAAATAAAAAATAAAAAGAATGTGAAATTACTATTTTTTTTGAGATTTTTACTAAAGTAAATCTAAGACTATAATTTTAACTTAAATGATACAAGACCAAAAAAAACTAAATGAAACTTAAGGAAACTAATTTTTTATTTATTTTATATTTTGAATATTTTGAATAAAACATAAATAAAATGAAAATAGCATGAACTAAATATTTTTTAGGATTTTCTTTTTTATGAAAATAAGAATAAAAGAAAGATGATAAAAAATAAATAAATAACAAAACATGATTTAATAAAGTTAGGCAAAACCAGTTAAATTTCATTAAATTCACAACAATTTCTAACGTTCTATTTTTTGGTGGATTTTCAAAGTATAATCATCTCTTGACTTTGTAAAGAAAAGTTGTAGTTGTTGCAGAGGAGAATCATATGTAAAAGAACCACTAAAAAATTGTCGAAATTTGAAGAAGTTATGAATTTTTGAAATCTAACTCGAGAATTGGCAAAAATAGGTTGAAACGCTTGTGAACGCTTGCTATGTAACAATGCAGATGGGAGGTGATATCTTAGGTTAAAATTTGGGGTATGACAGCAGGCACATCAGCGGTGATCCCTTTGCCCCGAGCGTCAAATGACTCGGCGATAGGGGTAAGAATAGGAACTTGATCAGGAATAGTGGCGGGTAACTGGCAGGTGTAATAACAACAGGTCTTCGGACTGTTGGTGGAGAAATATCAGGTGAGAAAAGTTTTCCGCTGCGGGTGACTTTAACAGGTCCAGTAATGTTGCTGATGTCAGTATCAGCATCCAACTCTTGCTTAACTCCATGAAAATAAACATCAGCCCCATAGTGCCAAGGGACAGCTTTATCAGAGGTATAGGGGATGGGCCCCGGAACAGTGATGATCACAGGTGCGATTCTTGGAACATATGTAATTCTAACAAGCTTCCTCGAGGGAGCCTTGGAAGAATTGTCGAAAATGGTAATGATGGCAACTTCTTCAGAAGGAACTAAGGGAACAACAGTCTTCTCAAACAAAATCTCTTTACTATTCATCACGCGTTGGACACCTGCCTTCAAAAGCGGACAACCATTTGGGCGGGCAGAACACATACAACAACCTTCGTCACAACCCGGAAATAAACCGGCTAGAAAAAGGTTCTTCTTAACAGTCATCAGAGGGGTAACAATGTCATCCACAGAAACTACAAATAAGTCTTCCTCTATAGCATTCACTCCATGCTTGGGCATGGGAGCAGTCACAACATTAGGCCTCTCGGGCGCCTCGAACTCAATCTCCTTCGCATCAATTAAGTCTTGTATCTTATTTTTCAGACTCCAACAATCATCTGTATTATGCCCCGAGCTATCAGAGTGATAAGCACAACGGGCGTTAGGGTTATACCTTGGTGACATTGTATTTGAATTCTTTGGGGCTTCCCTTAGAGTCACCAGATTAGTCTTCAGTAACTGTGGCAGAATTTGAGATAAGGTCATGCTGAGACGAGTGAATTGCCTCTTAGGTCTCTTGTCCTTTTGTTGATTGTTGTACTGAGGAGCACCAGCAGGTTTTGAAATAACAACTGCATTGACATCTTGGCGGTGTTCAGGTCTATTCTGTCTTCTTGCACTGTAGACAGCACTGGACTCTTTCTTAAACGACTTCTTCTCGGTGCTTGATGAAGCACCCTTCTATATCTTACCAGCCTTAATACCAGCCTCTATCCTCTCACCAGTCAAAATAAGATCTGTAAACCTAGATGAAGAGCTTCCAATCAAGTGGTTAAAAGATGGACCAGACAGGGTCCACAAAAACATGTCAATAAATTCTCGATCAGCTAAGGGCGGTTGTACCCTTCCAGTGAGGTCTCTCCACTTTTAAGCATAATCTTTGAATCCTTCACCCATTCCCATTGACATACCCTGGAGTTGGGTACGCGTAGGAGCAAGGTCAGAGTTGTACTGATATTGCCTGTAGAATAAAACCCCAAATGCAAATCTCCAAAACCCTAGATTCGGGCAAGGTGATATAGGCTACAAAAACAAAATTAAATAATGCAGAAGTACTCTAAATGAATCGACTAACATGATAGTGTTAAGATTTTGGCAAAAAGATGCAAGATTCAGAGGTTATGAATTCGTGCACAGGGTCGTGTTTAGGACGACTTACAGTGAGTTTGGGGCTGTCTCAGGGCTTGATTATGATCGCTTTAGCTCCACTGGATGTCAGGCAAGGAAGCTACATTGAGATTTTGGACTGAATCGTGCTCTAAGTATGATTTCAGTTTCCACTTTTTCAAGTTTTTTCTCCAATTTGGTTTGGCTGTTTTGGGTAGCTTCAGGTCATGTTCTTGATGTGTCTAGCTTGTGTGAGTAATAAGGAATGCATTAGGTTAAAAGTTTGGGCTTGAATCCATGTATATTAATGAATTGAGATATGATTTGATTCCTCCATTAAAGGATTTCAAATTCTTTCCAAATCCAAGATTTTGTGCATGATTTGCCTTGGAACGAATTTGATTATGTATATCTTGATAATGAAGACCTGTAATGATCAAAAAATCTTATTCCATCAATTTTTGGATTTTATTTGAATTAATATTGATTTAAAATGAATTAAATCAATAAAAATTAAATAAAATAGAAAAATTAATAGTTGGTCATGAAATTGAAGATAGGACACGTGTGTGGTGTGAAAAGACCAAATCAAGTGGAAAAAAGTGGGCCCTTTGTCAAAAATTGGAGTTTTGAGGATATTTGACTTTTGGCACTTTTGGAAAAATTCCCAACTTCAACAATGCATAACTTCTTCAATTTTGAACTTTTAGAAGTGTTCTTGGACTATTTAGAAACCTTGAGATGTCCTCTAACCAACCCTTTTGGTCTCATCTCATTTTTATATTCCATGCTCAAGTTATAAGCTTTGGAAAAAAGGTGTTTTTGTTGACTTTCAAAAATGACCTATAATGTCCAAATTTGTAACTTTTTGTGAGAGAATTTCTTGATCTTGTGGTGTGAATATGGATTGTAGGAAATTGCATCCTCTTCAAAATGAGCTTTGTATGGGTCATTTATCATAAAGTATGAGAAAGTTATGCTTGGTCAAAGTTGAGTTGACTTTTCCTATAAAACCCTAATTTAGCAACTTTTGAATTTTGATGAATCTTGAGCAATCCTTGATGAATCATGATCAACCCTAGATCAAATAATTAATTATCCTTAAAAATGAGAATTTTGACAAAAAATATTGAGGTTTGACTATTTGTAGGTCACAGTTGACTTCTGCCCTAGCATAGTCGATTTTTGGACCTCTTGAGCAATTGACTGACCAAACTTTCTCTGCAAGGCTTGAAATTTGACATGGATGAACTTGAGAACATATTAGGACATTGGGGAGCATTTGAGACCATTTGGATGTAAGGACCTTGATGCAACACAAAACCCTAATTTTGAATTGACTGCCTTAGGAGGTGATTTGACTGTCCAACTCTTGAGCCATCTTGAACAACTTGGAGATGATTCTTGACATGTCTTGAGAAAAATGGGAGGGAAAATTTTGGGGTACAACAACTATGAGTAGACATATCCTTCTTATGGATCGACTCATCCTGGCTTTAAATTACAGCATGTATCGACACATGCACCTTACCGGTCGACTCATCCCGAGTCTTGCAACTTCCATGCATCGATGCATCCCCTCTTCGTGTCGACTCATCCTGAGTCTTACAGCCTTCATGTATCGACACATTCAGTTTGGGGTCGACACATCCTGCTACAGTCTGTATAATTTCTGTGTTTTCTTCTGTAATCTCACTACAGGAATCATGTTACAGTCCTACAAACCTCATTATGATCATGATAATTCATCACCTAACATTAACCTATATTACTACATCGATTAAACAATATCATGGCATAATTATTCATCCAAAATTCATCCATCTTCATCATACATCGTCATATACATATCCAATTCAAGAATAAAACAACAATCCTCTAACCCCACATATCAAACATCATGAACCCAATTATAAAGTCAGAACCCCACTCTTACCTTGGATTGAAGGTCGCTCTACAATTCCTTATTTCCTTCTACTGCTTCTTTCTTCTCTACCTTCTCACAAATAATAAAATAACATAATATTCTATTATTCCATATTTCTTAATGGGCTCAAAACCTACACCCCCTTATTACATATACTATCTCAAAATAGGCCCACATCAAAATAATATTAACTTCTAACATTATTTCACCAAATAGTAATATTATACCTCTAATATTATTATTTCTCCACTTAATAAAATAAATCCAATTTGATAATAACATATCTTCACAAATATTCCAAAAATAATTTAATTGAATAATTAATTAAATTACGGGCGTTACAACTCTCCCCACTTAGAGTATTTTCGTCCTCGAAAATTTACCTCAATCAAATAATTCAGGATAGGAGTCTCGCATCTTGCTCTGCAATTCCCAAGTCATGCTTTCTCCTGCACCTCCTAACCAAACCACTTTAACCAAGGCAATCTCTTTGCCCCTCAGAGTCTTCATTTCACGATCCGCGATTCGTACAGGCATCATCTCCACCGTAAGATTATCCCGTACTTGCACATCATCCATATGAATCACATGAGATGGATCTGAAATATACTTTCGAAGTTGCGACACATGAAACATATCATGCAAATTCAAAAGATTAGGCGGTAAAGCCACTCTATAGGCAACATTCCCCACTCTCTCTGAAATCTGATACGGTCCAATAAAACAAGAAGTGAGCTTCTTAGACTTCAATGCTCGCCCAACACCAGTCACAGGTGTAACTCTAAAAAACACATGATCACCGGCTTGAAATTCTAAGTCCTTCCTTTGCTTGTCATGATAACTCTTCTTTCTACTTTACGAAGCTTTCATCTTTTCTCGAATCAACTTCACCTTCTCAGTAGTCTCACGAACAAGTTCAGGTCCAAGTACTACACTTTCTCCAAATTCATGCCAACATAACGGAGTTCTACATCTTTGACCATACAATGCCTCAAAAGGTGCCATCCCAATACTGGAATGATAACTGTTATTATATGTGAACCCTATCAACGGAAGATAAGTATCCCACGAACCTCCCTGCTCAAGAACACATGCTCTCAACAAGTCTTCTAAAGATTGAATCGTCCGTTCAGTCTGACCATCTGTCTGAGGATGATACGCTGAACTTAACCTCAACTTAGAACCTAACGCTTCTTGCAAACTCTTCCAAAAATCAGAAGTAAATCTTGGATCTCTATCTGACACAATGCACAAAGGAACACCATGCAGCTTCACAATCACACAAGTGTAAATCTCAGCCAACTTCGACACTGGAAAACTGATGTTAATAGGAATAAAATGAGTTGACTTCGTAAGCCTATCAAAAATCACCCAAATCGAATCATGTCCTCTTAAAGTATTAGGCAACCCTGTCACAAAGTCCATTGAAATGCTATCCCATTTCCATTCTGGAACTTCCAATGGTTGCATCAATCCTGTAGGCTTCTGATGTTCAACTTTCGAATTCTGACAAGTTAAACATGCATACACAAACTGAGCCACGTCACTCTTTATCCCAGACCACCAAAACAAATCCTTCAAATCTTGATACATCTTTGTATCTCCTGGATGAATACTCAACTTACTTCTATGACTCTCTTAAAGTATCACTTTCTTCATCTCAACATCATCAGGAATACAAATTCGGTTACGAAATCTCAACACACCTTGCACATCTAGCTTAAAATCATTATTCTCAGATTGATCAGTCCCAACCATCAAATCTACCAGTTTCACATCCAACTTCTGAGCTTCTCTGATATTGTCTAAAAATTCATTATTAATCTTCAACATACCCAACATAACACTTTGCGGCGTAACCTCGCAAACTAAGCTCATATCTCTGAACTGCTCAATCAATTCCAACTCTTTAATCATCATTGCTGACATATGTAAAGTCTTTCGACTCAACGCATCAGCTACCACATTCGCCTTTCCTGGATGATAATTCAAATTGAAATCATAATCCTTTAACAATTCCAACCATCTTCGTTGCCTCATATTCAACTCCTTGTGATCAAATAAATACTTCAAGCTCTTATGGTCACTAAACACTTCAAATCTAGAACCATAAAGATAATGTCTCCAGATCTTTAATGCAAAAACAACTGCAGCAAGCTCTAAATCATGCGTAGGGTAGTTCTTCTCATGAGTCCTTAATTGCCTTGACGCATAAGCAACTACCTTACCATTATGCATAAGCACACCTCCTAAACCCATCTTATAAGCATCACAATAAACCACAAAAGGCTCTCCTGGGTTAGGCTACGTCAAAATCGGAGCCGACGTCAACCTCTTCTTCAATTCCGTAAAACTCCCTTCGCACTGAACATCCCACACAAACGTTCTACCTTTACAAGTCAACTTAGTTAATGGAAGTGACAACTTAGAAAACCCTTTGATAAACCTTCTATAATAACCAGCTAATCCCAAGAAGCTTCTAATCTCAGTAGCTGAC
The DNA here is from genome assembly GCA_948472305.1 of Vicia faba. NCBI lineage: Eukaryota > Viridiplantae > Streptophyta > Magnoliopsida > Fabales > Fabaceae > Vicia > Vicia faba. Next base: position 1,303,713,865 of record OX451739.1, read on the forward strand.
TTTGGAGTTTCCCATTGCAACACAGCATCAACCTTCGATGGATCTACAGCAATGCCACTACCCGAAATCACATGACCAAGAAAACTAACTTCTTTCAGCCAAAATTTACACTTGGACAACTTTGCATACAACCTCTTCTCTTTCAAAACTTGCAATACTACTCTTAAATGTTCAACATGCTCTTCTTCTGACTTAGAGTAAATCAAAATATCATCAATGAACACCACTACGAACCGATCCAAATAAGTATGAAAGATACGATTCATATATTCCATGAATACTCCTGGCGTATTAGTAACACCGAAAGGCATCACCGAATACTCGTAATGTCCATAACGTGTTCTGAAAGCCGTCTTCTGAATATCTTCATCCTTCACTTTAATCTGATGATAACCCGACCTCAAATCAATCTTACTAAACACATGAGCATCCACCAATTGGTCCATCAAGTCATCTATTCTTGGAAGCGGATACTTGTTCTTAATCTTCACCTTGTTCAACTGTCTATAATCAACACAAAGCCTCATACTTCTATCTTTCTTCTTCACTAACAACATTGGAGCTCCCCACGGCGATACACTTGGTCTTACAAACTTCTTCTCAAGTAACTCTTCCAATTGCTTCTTCAACTCTGACAACTCAGATGCAGACATCCTGTATGGTGCCATAGACACAGGCCTGGTACCAGGTACACGATCAATTGCAAATTCAACTTCCCTCTCTGGAGGTACATCAGGAATTTCATCAGGGAAAACTTCAGGAAATTCACACACCACCTGCAATTCCTCAATTATAGCTTGAGTCTCTACAGATAGTGACACCATCAACGAAAACATTTGTGCTTCCTCTTGCATCAACTTTCTCAACTGTCTAGCAGACAACAAACCGTCTTCCTCTTCTTTAGGAGTAGAAAACTTTACTGACTTGTCATAACAATTAATATGTACACATTTATGCTCTAACCAGTTCATACCCAAAATTACATCCAAACCTCTTAACGGTAAACAAACCAAATCAACAATGAAGTCTCTGTCGAAGATCGACAAGGGACACTTAGCACACACAAAAGAAGTAGTCACCGACCCCTTGGCAGGAGTATCGACGACCATTTCTCCATTCACAGAAGACAACACAAGACTCAATCTCTCAACACAATCAACAACAATAAAACAATGCGTAGCATCAGTATCAATAATAGTGATTAAAGGAGTACTATTAATGAAACATGTACCTCTAATAAGTCCGTCTTCAGCAGTTGTCTGATCCTCAACCAAAGCAAACACTTTACCACTAGACTAGGCTCTCTTCGGTTTTGGACTCTGGCTACCAATGTACCCTTCTTCTTTACAATTGAAACAAACCACACTCTTGTGTTCACACTCAGATACAACATGTCCGTTCTTGCCACAACGGAAACACCTCTTCACCTCAGTAGTGCACATATTACTCTTGTGTCCAGGTTTCCCACACTTAAAGCAAATCACACTAGCAGGAGCATCTCCCCCACTAGTCCTATGACCATGAGCAACTCTCTGCTTACCCTTACCAGCTGGGGCATCATAAGGCTTACCCCTCTTCTCGCTGATAATCTTGTAATGAACATTATTATCCTCCTCATAAATCCTGCAGCTATCAACCAAATCAGCAAAGACACGGATCTTCTAGTATCCAACTGCCTTCTTAATCTCCAGGCGCAACCCGTTCTCAAACTTAATACATTTTGAAAACTCAGCATTTTCCTCAGCATAACGCGGATAGAACTTAGCCAACTCAGCAAACTTGACAGCATACTCAACAACAGACAAATTTCCTTGCTTCAGCTCAAGGAACTCAATTTCCTTCTTACCACGGACATCTTCAGGAAAATACTTTCTCAAAAACTCCCTACGAAACACAGCCCAAGTGACATTCTCACCCGCAACTTCCAATTTCTGGCAAGTCTCTAGCCACCAGTCATCAGCCTCGACTACTAGCATATGAGTCCCATAACGAACCTTCTGCACTGGAGTGCAGTCCATCACATGAAAGATCCTCTCAATCTCTTTCAACCATTATAAATCTCCGCCAGGGTCATACTTTCCCTTGAACGTAGGTGGATTCTCTCTTTGGAAAGTCGCCAAGCTACGAGATCCAGCATTCTCGTCAGCATTCGGCTGATTTTCCATCGCATGAGCCATTTCTTCTAAAGCAGCAGCAAGTGCAACATCATTCCTTCCAGCCATCTCAACTTATCACTACAACACTAACAACAATTAGAACTCAAATAACAATACTCAATTGTTAGACAACTACGACTCAACGACAAGATCGGACCAACCTTTTGCTCTGATACCAACTTTGTAACACCCCAATTCTACCCCGGCAAATTATATAAAATAAAATCAGAGTTATAAAATTTCAATCATACAAATTAATTGGGACTTCACAAATTCTTCTAACAAATTATTTGCATTCATCGTGGATATATAACACTTTCAAAACATCGGATGAATCATCGTCATAACATCTTTAATAAAATAATTCAACATCTACATAGAGGAATTCTTCAATAACATCTTTAAATAAAAACAACAACTTCAAAACATCTCATATTTAATGATCATTAATTCAAAATTCAACAACTAAAAATCATCAATCAAAACAGCAAGCGTTCATCCCCCTGAGTGTTACATATCAGAGCAATGACACCGACTCAAACTACTGAAGGTATACAACCTTCACTCTCGATTACCTGCACGTTACCAACATGAGGGCAACATTCAAACAGAAGGGGTGAGATATCTAACAATATAATAAAGAGCATGATAATTAATATATTAAATTAGATCACTAATATCACCACTTCTCATCTCATAATCAACAATAATTATAGCATATATACTCATTCATCAACATCAAATACACTTCATTATTCAATCATATAATACGACTCCAAAACTATGCAAATGCATGTGGTACAATTGGAGCAGAACTCCCATCTCAAAAATCTGCCAATTAATAGAGGCATCAACAAGGCATAGCCTTCATCTCAAAATTTGCCAATCCAGGCCATCTCAACGAGCATAAGCTCCATCTCAAAAATGCAATGTATGTGACTCATCATGAATGTAATAACAACACCCAAGTTAACAACATTTCAAATCATCTCAAAACAATAACATCTCAATCATCTCAAAACATCTCAATCATCTCAAAACAACAACATCTCAATCATCTCAAAACATCTCAATTAACAACATCTCATAATTTATTAAACATCATTTATCATCACAAAATCATCGAACACAACTTCATCAATAACATATCACCAATACTCAACTGTATATGAATAGTACAGTAATCCAGCCTGTTATTCTGCTAATTTATATCGTTACTGTCACTAATTCTACTGTCATAATTCTAACACCAGCCTCTAAACATCTACTATTCATCGTTCTATCCAAAAATCAGCACAACGATCATCTACGGAAATTAATTCTAAATCATGCATTATATGATAGGATTACACTTCTTATCCATCATTTAATCATCTAGAATAAAGCTCATCGCGTTAGCTAATCAACGCTTCGAACGGCATATCAAACAGCTTCCTAAAACTCAAGTTACAGCAATTAAAAGCCAATTCTGTCAAAAACCAGACATTATGTGTCGACACAAAACCTTATGGATCGACTCATTCTGCTTCATCTGTACACTATGAGTCGACACATCCTCCTTATGGATCGACTCATCCTGTTTCATCTGTACACTATGAGTCGACACATCCTCCTTATGGATCGACTCATCCTGGCTTTAAATCACAGCATGTATCAACACATGCACCTTACCGGTCGACTCATCCTGAGTCTTGCAACTTCCATGCATCAACGCATCCCCTCTTCGTGTCGACTCATCCTGAGTCTTACAGCCTTCATGTATCGACACATTTAGTTTGGGGTCGACACATCCTGCTACAGTCTGCATAATTTCTGCATTTTCTTCTGTAATCTCACTACAGGAATCATGTTACAATCCTACAAACCTCATTATGATCATGATAATTTATCACCTAACATTAACCTATATTACTACATCGATTAAACAACATCATGGCATCATTATTCATCCAAAATTCATCCATCTTCATCATACATCATCATATATATATCCAATTCAAGAACAAAACAACAATCCTCTAACCCCACATATTAAACATCATGAACCCAATTATAAAGTCAGAACCCCACTCTTACCTTGGATTTAAGGTCTCTCTACAATTTCCGGGTTGAGTCTTCGTTCTTTTCGTTTTCCAATTTTTTTCAGCAACTTCACGTTCTTCTCAAATCCTTATTTCCTTCTACTGCTTCTTTCTTCTCTACCTCCTCACAAATAATAAAATAACCTAATATTCTATTATTCCATATTTCTTAATGGGCTCAAAACCTACACCCCCTTATTACATCTACTATCTCAAAATAGGCCCACATCAAAATAATATTAACTTCTAACATTATTTCACCAAATAGTAATATTATACCTCTAATATTATTATTTCTCCACTTAATAAAATAAATCCAATTTGATAATAACATATCTTCACAAATATTCCAAAAATAATTTAATTGAATAATTAATTAAATTACGGGCGTTACAAGCCTCGTTGTCCCAATTGACCTTGAACATGGAAGACATTATTGCCAAGGCGTCTGCCAACTGATTTTCTTCTTTAAGGAAGTGTTCAAAGGTAACCTCCTAAAAGCATGGGATCAAGGTCAACACAAGCTCTTTGTAAAGAATTAGATTAGGATGCTTGATATCCCATTCTCCTTTAACTTGACTGATCACTAGAGCAGAATCTCCGTATACATCCAAAAACTTGATCCTTAAATCATTGGAAGCTTTTAGGCCCAAGATGCACACCTCGTACTCAGCCATGTTATTTGTACAGTCGAAGCACAACCTAACGGTGAAAGGTGTATGGAAACCTGTTGTACCCCAAAATTTGCCCTCTCATTTCTCAAGGAATCACCCTGGATCCTCAAGTTTGCTTCCATCCAATTCCAAGCCTTGAACTATAACTTTTCAAGGAAATTATCCATAAGGGCAAAATGGTCAAAAGCACACTGAAAAATTCAAACTTTGACTTTTAAATCAAAATCAAGTTCCAAGAATCATATTCCATTAACGCATGAAATTGGTTCGTCAAAAATCAGAGGTCAGAAGTTACTTTGAAAAAATCAAAATTTTTAAACATTTAGAAAATTTTCTAAGTGTCTAGAGAATGTTATACTTCAGAACTTCTGAGACAGCCTCTATGCAAGTGCCGTCAGAAGTTGCAAGCACGGTCCAGAACATGACGCTTCAATCAGAACATGTAGAAGCATTGCTCTTTGGTCAGAACATAATGCTTCAATCAGAACATGCAGAAGCGTTTCTCTTTGGTCAGAACATAATGCTTCAGTCAGAATATAATTCTTCAGCATATGGAGGCTATGTTCAACGCTCCGGTCAAAAGATGCCCCTTCAGCATTTAGAGGTTATGCTTCTGATATTCTGCGATCAGAACATCACCAAAACCTCGTTTCAGTAACCTGCTGCCCTGCTATGGCACAATCCTGCAACCAGCTGCCACAACACTCCAAGGTGTTGCTGATCCAGTCCACGCCTGCGTTTTTCTTGCACCAAATTAGCCTATGAGAACTGTGATTTAAAAACAAAGGGACAGTATGCTAGAAATGTTTAAAAAAAACTTATTTTTCCCCACAAAACCACAACAAATCCATCTATAAATAGTTTGTTCCATCGCACGTTCAAGGTGGTGGGTTTTTGGAGAGGGAGAATCACCAAAAGAAAGAAAAAGCTTTGAATCTTTGCAAAATTCCAAGAATCCGAAAAGCTAAAAACACCAAAATACCAAACCTTAGCATTTTATTCTAGCATAAAAACTCCATTGTTCCTTGACTAAAACCATCCCCACAGTTGTTGATTCATATATTAGAAGTTATTCTAACTTCTGTATTCATACTACCATACACTCTCCATTCACCTCCACCTCAAAGAGGCCAGAGTATCACCACTTGGCTGTTCCAGAAGTTGAAAACCTCCATCTTGTTGAGTACGTAAAGAAGTTGCTCAGAGCGTCACCAGGGTCCAGGACCCACCTCCAGTTTACAGAATCTTTTCCAGCTGCAAGGTAAGCTTCTACTGACTCTTATCATGTTGCTTAAGCATTATCAGATTTGCATGTTCAAAAAACACAATGTAGATATCATGTTTCTGACGTTATGCATATTCTGAGGCTTCACGTATTTGCCTGCCTAAGTATGGAATAAAACAGTTCAGAACTTCTGGAAGAAATTAGAACTTAGAATTAGGATTAGTATTCATACTTGCCTCTGATTTGTAGTTCTGGTATTTCTTATTTCTGAAACACTATGACACCTGCCATAACTGTCATATGCACATCTTCTATTTTGTGAAGAAATGACTAAGTTGCAGATGTTCTGACTAGCATGGAAAGAGAGACCAAGTTCTGCCGGTGGTATCAGAACCTCTGAAATCCACTTTGTTGCTGGTGGTATCAGAACTTCTGAAACCTCCTCTGTTGCTGATGGTATCGGAACTTCTGAAGGCTGATGTGCTCCCAGTGGACTCAGAACTTCTGACTCTACTTATGTTTTTTTTACTAACAGGAATTCTGTTTTGCAGTGCGCTAGGGTCAGAACTTCTGACCTCCCTTAATCAGCAACACGCTGATTTTATTTTTACTTTTTCTCACTATCTTTGCCATTACTTTCCATTTCATTAATCAACAAACACCAAAAACGTTTTTTCCATGCTTTACTTTATTTCTTAAAACAAAAGACCAAAAAATATTTCCTTAGACAAAAACTTATTTCTTTTCTTAAATAAATAAGCAATTTACATTTCTTGCACATTCTGATCTATTTCGATATGGTTGTAATAATAACTTAGGATTTAATTTTACTTGCAACCCCATTCATAAATATGTATCCCCGTCCCCCCTAATGATTTGTAATAGCGTAGGATATTTACTTTCCTCACTTTTATCGCTTTAAAATATACTGTATAGTAATTAGGCGTGTATGGTAAGATAAGATCAACAAGTAGATAACCCTAATAAAAGATTAAATGCATGCAAATCAAACACACTATTCACACATGCACCCTTAAGGTTAACTGCACTTGTTGCCTAAAAAATGGTCATGTTATGCATGTGGGATGTCTTAGCAAAAACAATCGAAATACAAGATCATAGCCCCTTGATGACGCTATCAAAGTTGCCATTCGAAATGATCTTAGTCCCTAAAGAAAAATGCTAAGACATCTCACAACATTGTTATCATGGTCATACGATGACCCAACGCTCGTCCCTTCACATCCAACGATGGGGATTCTTACCAAATCAATGGTGTGAGAGCAACATCTAAAGGAGGAGGAAAAACACATCTAAGACCTTTTGAGTAGGTGGGTTCGCTCTTAGTTACTCGCTTGCTCGCAACAAAAACATTTCATACACTTCCACTTTGAAATTTTTTCCAAACAAACACTTTGTATGTGTTCTTATAGAGACGAGAACCGTTACAAAGACGTTTTCAAAATCACTTTCAAAAACACATTCCCCAAACACATCTTTGAACTATTTTCGAAACAACACTTTGTAAACGTTCTTATAGAAACGAGAACCATTACAAAGTTATATTTTCAAAATACTTTCAAAAAACCACACCACAAACACATTCAAACAAAAGCAAGTGATCTAGCGAGTAACTAAGAGCCCATGGAAAACCATGGATGAAAAGGGTGCTAATACCTTCCCTTTTCATAATCTAGCCCCCGAACTCAAAAAAAATCTCAAAGGTCTTTCCTGTGCTTTTTCACCTTTCCATTTGGATAAAAGAAAAGTCAGTGGAGACTCTTGCTAAACCGCAACATTTGTGAATACAAACGCAAAACAACTCCAAGTCAGTTCTCCCACAGTATCACAGAACTTGCGACTCTGCTGGGGAATCTATCACTTAAAAGTGGGGTTACCTTAGGGTTAGATCATATTTACTTGCTTTTTTTTGTTTAATTTGTATTGCTTTACATTATAGCTCTCTGTTTGGGTTTTATTTGATCCTCTACCCGGATCTGGGGTACCTTTTTAGGTAAGTAGCAATAGTTTATGGAAACTGTACAGCGTAGACCGATATGGTTGAAATAATGGCTATGTTAGTGTGACACATTTGTTGGTACCGGTATCCCTTATGTTGAAATGAGGAGAATACGGGGCCGCTGAGCAGCGTCATGAAGCACTAACTGACCTTAGAACCTTACTTGACCAACTTTGCCATTAGGACGTAGTGAGATAACCGGTTTTGGTGTAGAGCTGAAAATTGGTTGATACTCGATGCTACACTCATTGAGACCGGACTTTTGGGATATCTCGGCCGCACGAAAAGATTGATTGAGCTGACACAATGCCTAAGAGAAAGGTCAGTGATATTGAGATCCCTTAGAACCCGGTTACTATTAACTAGGACAGGTTGAGCCAACTAAACTTCAAGAGGGTACTTACCTACAAACTCCATGCAAGCCTAAAACTAAGGATTTGTTTGCTTTGTGTGTATATGATTATTTGTATATAAACTTGCTTACTTTGCATATTTGTACATAACATCATAACATCATACCATAGTGTTGTACCCCAAAATTTGCCCTCCCATATTCTTCTAGGTCTACCAAGAATCATCCTCAAATGGTTCAAGATTACTCAAGGGATTGCACAGTCAAACATCCTCCTAAGCCAGTCATAATTAGGGTTTTGGTTCCTTCAGTGAATTTGAGGCTTTCAGTGGTCCAATCAAGTCTCATGTGCCTATATACATTGTCAAACATCTGCATGCCAGGTTTCAAGACTCATAGTGCCAAATTGCACAGTCAAAAGTTCCATTTGCTTCACAATCAACTGTAGGGGCAAAATGGTCATTTGGAAGTCAAAAGTCAAAATTTTTGGTCAACATCTTATTTTGAAGCCACAATCATCATTTGATCAAGTCTTGATCATGATTCCACAAGCATGGCTCAAAAATCATTAAGATGCAAAAGTTTCTATTTTTGGACAGCTGAAAAGTCAACTGTAACTTGACCAGGGCATAACTTTTTCATGGTTCATCAGAAAAATGCCATCCAATGCTCATTTTGAAGGGGATGACATTTCCTACAACTCATCTTCACATTCCAAGTCCAAGAAATGCTCCCACAAAAAGTTATCAATTTCTACATCATAGGTCAATTTCAAAAGTCAACAAAAATGCACTTTAAGTCAAAGACCATAACTTGAGATTGGTAAATCAAAATGACATGGCACCAAAAGCATTGGTTAGAGGACTTCAATACCTTTCCAAAATGTCCAAGAACATGTTCATATGATCAAAATTGAGCAAGATATGCATTGGAGAAGTTGGGAAATTTTTGGGAATTTGCAAAAGTCAACTTTGCCCAAAACACCTCATTTTTGCTAATGGGCCTCAAATTCTTTCTTGAATCTTTGTCCAAAGCCTATGCACGACCCATTGAGATTAAATTGATTTATTTTCTTATTTTTTATTAATTAATTGAATTTTTTATTAATATTAATTCACTTAATTGATTTAATTGTAGGAAAATACCAAGATATGGTTTTCAAATCTTTTTGTGATGCAAATAAACTCAACACATGCTGAAGATTTCGTGTATCAATCAAGGGGACCAAAATCTCCATGTTTGGCAAGTTTTATCAATCAAAAAGATGCAAAATTATGTGATTGGAAATCAAATATTGAAATCATTATTTCATGGATTCTTGGACAAAGTTTTACCCTAATTCCATTCCAATACAAATACTGAAGCCAACCCTAATGCCTGGAACGTGCAAAAGCTGCTGCAGAAGCCATAGCCAATTCCAAAAAACTCAAGAAAATTTTAAAACAGTTTTTCACATTCCAGCCTCTTTCAAACCAATTTGAGGATTTTAATACCTTGCATAAGTCCCCAGGAACAATTTGCAATCGAAACCAAGCGTTTAACCTCAAGGAAACGTCCAAACAGAATCACGGTTTGCTTATTCTTTTTCAGAATCGAAACTCAAGTTTGATGCATCATTAACATGTTATGATCATTGCTTTGCATTACTAACACCTTTCTGAAGCTGATGATATAGGTTAATTGTATTATGGTGCCCTGAAACGTAAACCACCATTGTTGAATTCTAGGGTTTCAAAGCTCTTGATTTGGGGCTTTGCTATATAGGTAAAATTAGAACCTCCAACGCCTATGGTTGAGATCGCTGGAACGAGACAAACACAAAGCTACCCTCGCGCTCAATTTATATTGCATATAGACCTAATCGCTATTAATTGTGCTTCCATGTTGTGGGGGTTAAAAACCCCCGCTATTTGATATGTTTTATGCAGGTTTCATGAAGAAGACGGTGAGCTGGCAATACCCCAGTGGCTTATTCAAAGGAGCGCGCGCTTTTGATTGTTTGTGGCATAAGCAATTAATTAACCCATATAATATTTGGCCAGTATTATACTAACAAAGGCGTGCAGTTGGCTCAGTGGTTGTTGTGTTGTCCAAGGATCATTGGGACCTAGGTTCGATTCCCAGGTCCCCCCAAAACTCAATAATATTTTTTCTAATGCGTTCCTATGCAGGCTTCCAAATAGTGAACACCATATACCTCACGCTTCAGCTTGCCAAGTGGCCACAAAGGTGAATCCAAAGGCCAGGGATGGTTGAACACCATGCTCCAAGTCAACATGCACGTGGACCATTACAACAGTCAACGCAAGCTTGGCTTATTGGGCCTAAAATTTCCAGGCCTAACCTCCATTCTTGGGTCAACACCCCCACTGGTTTTGCTACTCTTTTTATTTTCTTTTCTTTTATAATTTATTTTTATTAATTATTAGTATTATTATTAATTCATAAATTAATATTTTTTATAATAAATTCAGAGAATAAAAAATGTAAATATTTTTGTTAATTATTATTATTCTTATTTATTAACTTATTTTGTAAATAAAATACTAACAAATTAATTAGTTTAATTAGGTAATTTTAATTCTTTTTTACCATAAATAAAAACAATCTAGAATTAGGTTTTTCTCTTGACAACTTTTAATTTCTTTTTATTTTTGTTTTCATTAAAAACTTAAAAAACACAAAAACATTTTTTTCTTTAATTAAATAGTTAATTAGTTTAGGTTTAATATTTAATTAATTGCAAAAAGGGAGTAAAAAAATTCTTTTCTCAAAAAGGGGTCAAAACCCTAAGGACGTCCTGATTAAATTTCTTTTCGCACGTTATCTCATTTTGATTATATTTGATGTATCTGTTTCCAAGGATGTAATAGTTAATTAGGATTTTATTGCTTTCTTTTACTTTCCGCATTTATTTTAAAACGGGTTTTTGTTTTTGGCGATGTATAGACCCGCGCCTTGTAATAGCGTAGATTTACCTTTCTGCACTTTATTTTCCGCACTCTTAACTGTTAATATGCATGCAAGACTTGGATGAAAATTAAAAACAAATCGTAGATCATCATGATACATGTACAAGATAATATAACATGAAAACAACACACAAGTACATGCCACTCCTAGGGTACGCCTCACTGGTTGCCTCGAACGTGGTCGTCAAGTATAGGGTGTTTTAGAGGTCGCCCTCTTGTCTAAAGATCCAGTTGCCTCGGATAAAAAGGATCTAGGATATTAGGGTTACTTCTAAGGTGTCCTACTATTGCTTCGGTGACCACACATGTCCCTTAATCGAATTGACCCGAATACCTCCAACAACGGTGCTACCTACCTCTCAATGGTGGGATAGCACTATCTAAAGGACTCTTACACAGCCTAATTCCTTAGAGTAGGTAGATTCTCCTGGGTACTTGCTCTCTCAAAACAAACAAAAACAACTTTTCACACTGACACTTTCAAAAAGTTTTCAAACAAAACACTTCATACACTCTTGAGGACTGATACAAGAGTTACTTAGAAGTTTTTCAAACGAACTTTTTCAAAACCCACACACACTTGAAAAGCAAACAAATTTTTGAAAACATAGAGTGAGCAAGTATCTAAGAGCCCGTGGATAACCACGGATAGAAAGGGTGCTAACACCTTCCCTTTCTATAAATCTACCTCCCGAACCGAGAAACATTCTCAAAGAAGGAATTTTGATGTGCTTTTGTCCTTTCCATGTTGGAGAACATAAAAGACGGTGGCGACTCTTGCTTACCGCGACATTTCGCGAACCAGCTTAAAAAACAGTCAGTTCTATTTCCACCGATCACACATAGAATTTTCAATAACCATTTCAAGGATCCCGAGGGTCTTTGATGCAGGTTCATAATGAACCAGACGTTTATCAAGGGGCAAGAGGATTTATTTTCCTCTAACCAAACGCCGTCAAAGATCAAGTACAACAATTTAAGTCAAGGGCTATGACTCACTTGACATGGTGAGCTTTATTCTCGTGGAAGGACATCCACCAATACAAAGTTCTCCAATCAAAAATGTTTATCAAAGTTCAATCTCTAACTTTTTCTTGTGTTTACCCCGCGAGATCCTTGAAAACATGCATCCACATATCATGCATCATATCATGACAGGTTTCTCCCATACAGGTCTCCTTATCTTCCTACTGTTTATTTCAGTAAGATGGATATGGAACAAATGGTGAAAGACATCCAGGCTCAAAACGCCCAACTCCGAGAAATGTTCTTGAACCTATCCAAGGGGAAAGAAGAAGTGAAAGCTCTTCTCACTAGGGGCATGATCATGGGGAATCTTGAGGGCAACAAGGATGACCAGTTGGAGCGGCTACAAACTGAGATAGCCATAATGAAAGTCCAGATGATGGGACAATTGGTGGACCAGATGGCTCTTATCCAAAACTTGGCTCAAGGACGGGAAGAGCTGAGAGCCCTTGTCAACAGGCTTCATCAAGACAGATGTAACCAAATGGGGCAAACAACCAGAATTGCAGATCGAGTCATCAATCATCCTCTGATGAAGAGTGTACCTTTTCAAATTGCTTCCCCGTTACGAGCCCAACAATGACTTCGTCAACATCAATCGGGAAATCAGCAAAGGCAAAGCGAGCCTAAAAGACAGTTTATCAACATCAACATACCATTGTCCCAAGCTTTGCAACACATGTTGAGGATGAATCTGATTACACCAATAAGACCTCATCCAAATCCCAAAACTTTTTCTCCCAGCTACAATCCCGATGCCAGGTGTGCCTATCATTCTAATAGTCCTGGACATGATACAAACGATTGTTGGGCGTTAAAGTACAAGATTTAAAACCTGATTAACAAATGAATGCTGGAGTTCACACAAGATGGCCAGACTGAATTCTTCTGCCAAAGGCTCACCATCTAAAGTGACAAGTTCAAACAAAGAGGCTTCTGTTCATTTTGAATTTTCAAGTTGTAATTTCTCTTTTATTATTCAAACAATTATCTATTAATGTCAAACTTTGTTTCATTAATGCATTGCATATGTTTTTCTTGAATTCATCCATTCGTTTTCACTATATTTAAACTACGCATTTTACTCTCTTTATGACATTCAACTCTTGCTAAAAGTTACAAGCCTTTAGAGGGAGGATGACGAAAACAATGCCATAATCTCATACAATATGCTTTTGGACAGACCTTGCTGACGATGTACATGCATTCTTTCAAATCCTAAACACTGGAGTTATAAGGAAGATAATCCCTAGTCAACCCCTTCAAGCCAAAGAAGTAGAAGTTTTTCTTTTTCACAAAATTGAAACCTTTAACCAAAACCTAGGGCAGGGTAGTCTCTCAGTTAATTCAAATGCGCACTCAAATTGCAAACTCTCATCTCGTAAATTAAAACATTTCTATGGAATCAAAAGATGGTAATGGTTCCCTATCACATAGGCAGTCATTATCTCTCAAAAAGAAAAGCCCACTAAATCAAAATCGACTAGGGTATCCCGCTGACTGTAATCTCAAAATAGGAACAGTCATGCAAAAATTAGGGATAACAAATCAAAACAAAGAGGTCACTACAAATCCTCAACAACATGAAAAAAATGTTGCAATGATGTCTGCCTTCAGACAAACCTAACTTGTCTGAACCATCACCAAAATGTCATTCCAGACTCAATTGGAGTTCAAATGCACAATTAACTGAGTTTAGGACTGAAGAACATCACGAAGAGCGGGTGGGTACAAATACACTTTGAGCCTTTATCCTTTGTTTCTCAAACCATGAACCAAGCTACGCTACAACCCTTCAAAAGTCCTAAATTGAAGCATGGGTTAGTTCGAAAGCATACTGTTACAAAAGGTATCCTGACTTCTGTAAGGCTTTACTTAAAATCCAGAGTTGAATTACAAACTCCTTTACTTGCTAAAAATGCATTTTTCAAAACTTCAAGACAAACATAAACTTTGCATTACTTGAATATCACTGTTTGCATATGGCTATTTGTTTGACGGCAGAGAAATTCACACAACGAATATCTAGTGAACGAAAGCTCTCTTAGTGAACAAAATAACTTCAAGTGGGTGACACTTCCATTTTAAAAACTCCTATCAACAAAGGGACATGACATGTCACTATCCAGCGCACCTGGGGCAGTCCAGTCAAGATTCAAGGAAGTCTCTCAAAGTGCAGAGTAACCAGGGGCAACTCTCCATCTCCGTCACTTGGGGCATTGAACGTCAATTTCAACAAAGGGTTACGTACAATCAAACATTTTATGGAAATACCACAAATACTTGCTACTAGGGGCAGTGACAAATCTCCCCAAAATCCTTCTCATAGGATGACTCCCAGCAAGAGTTTAATCTCTGAAAACCTTTCCCCAGCTAAGAGAACCTCGATAATCCTCGAGGACTTTCCCCAACGAAGTCATCACCTCTCTAGCAGACCGGCAACGGGGTTTATTTCTCCAACAATGGTAGGATTCCCCAGCTTGAGTTTGCCTCTCCGACTACTAAAAATCAAAGGACCACAACTCCTCTTCCCCAGTAGACTACCCTACAATCCCCAGCAAGTTACTGTGAAACTTGGACCCGACCAGATATTAGTTCAACTTCGACCCCAGTAGAGCAACGGGCAACCGAGACTCCAGAACTCTTTTCCCAAGCAGGAATCAACACTCTCCAATGGAGTTTTCAATATTCCCCAACGGATTTCTCCTCAACAAAACAGGAATCTCTAGTGGAAACGTTCTGAGCAAAGTTTGAAGACACACTTATTCTTCAACAACAGTCTAGGATTTAACAACTCCCCGACATTTGTCAAGGATTTATTTTCCCAGACAAAAATACATTCATTAACATTTCACATTTCATACATCCTATTGACATACATGATAAGTGCATACGACATAATCTCATTTATTTTGAGAACATCATCTCATCCTGGATTTCATGCATCGCATATAGCTAACCCTTATATCTTTTCAAGAAAAGACGACTAGATTCAATGAATCCAGCAACTATACATATCACATCTATAGACAACTAATGGAATTTCAGTTCCCGAAAATCAAATGGGTCAACTAATCTACATGATCAAACAAAGTAACCCTACTATCCAGGTTCCTTCTCACAGCCCTACTATCCAAGCTTTCATTTCGAAGTAACCCTACTACCCAGGTTCCTTCTTGCAAGCCCTACTATCCAGGCTTTCATTTCAAAGTAACCCTACTACCCAGGTTCCTTCTCACAGCCCTACTATCCAGGATTTCATTCTGAAGTAACCCTACTACCCAGGTTCCTTCCCGCAAGCCCTACTATCCAGGCTCTCATTTCGAAGTAACCCTACTACCCAGGTTCCTTCCCACAATCCCTACTATCCAAGATTTCATTTCGAAGTAACCCTACTACCCAGGTTCCTTCCCGCAAGCCCTACTATCCAAGCTTTCATTTTGAAGTAACCCTACTACCCAGGTTCCTTCCCACAAGCCCTATTATCCAGGCTTTCATTTCGATGTAACCCTACTACCCAGGTTCCTTCCCGCAAGCCCTACTATCCAGGCTTTCATTTCGAAGTAACCCTACTACCCAGGTTACTTCCCGCAAGCCCTACTATCCAGGATTTCATTTTGAAGTAACCGTACTACCCAGGTTCCTTCCCGCAAGCCCTACTATCCAGGATTTCATTTCGAAGTAACCCTACTACCCAGGTTCCTTCCCACAAGCCCTACTATCCAGGCTTTCATTTCGAAGTAACCCTACTACCCAGGTTCCTTCCCGCAAGCCCTACTATCCAGGCTTTCATTTCTAAGTAACCATACTACCCAGGTTCCTTCCTGCAAGCCCTACTATCCAGGCTTTCATTTCTAAGTAACCCTACTACCCAAGTTCCTTCCTGCAAGCCCTATTATCCAGGCTTTCATTTCGAAGTAACCCTACTACCCAGGTTCCTTCCCGAAAGCCCTATTATCCAGGCTTTCATTTCAAAGTAACCCTGCTACCCAGGTTCCTTCCCACAACCCTACTATCCAGGCTTTCATTCCGAAGAAACCCTACTACCCTGGTTCCATCCCACAAGCCCTACTATCCAGGCTTTCATTTCGAAGTAACCCTACTACCTAGGTTCCTTCCCGCAAGCCCTACTATCCAGGCTTTCATTCCGAAGTAACCCTACTATCCAGGTTCCTTCCTACAAGCCCTACTATGCAAGCTTTCATTTCGAAGTAACCCTACTACCCAGGTTCCTTCCCGCAAGCCCTATTATCCAGGCTTTCATTTTGAAGTAACCCTACTACCCAGGTTCCTTCCCACAAGCCCTACTATCCAGGCTTTCATTTCGAAGTAACCCTACTACCCAGGTTCCTTCCCGCAAGCCCTACTATCCAGGCTTTCATTTCGAAGTAACCCTAATACCCATGTTCCTTCCCGCAAGCCCTACTATCCAAGCTTTCATTTCGAAGTAACCCTATTACCCAGGTTCCTTCTCACAAGCCCTACTACCCAGGCTTTCATTTCAAAGTAACCCTACTATCCAGGTTCCTTCTCCCTTATCTCCAGACAACAGGTTACAACACTGTAAAGCTTAGACCCGATCAAATACGGTCGATTTCACATTTCCCCAGTGAGTTGCTGTACAGCCTGGACCCTGACCAGGTATACAGTCTACTTTCACCTCTTCAATCAAGAGTTAATTCCCCAGTAGAGTAATGGACAACCAAAAGCTCTTAGACTTTACTTCCCAGCGCATAAATCAACATTCCTCGGCAAAGTCCCCCTTGACAACAGGTACAGGAATTTTCACCCAGGAATCTCTTATGCAACCAATCTTTTCTGGATGGCATCTTTAAGCCCATCTCCTATGATTTCCCATTACCTCTCCAAATGGCATCTTTAAGCCCATTCCCTACATAATCAACTAACACATCTTCGAGTGCAAATTTTCTGGGTACTCTAGTGTTCAATCATCTTCCACCTTCAAGTCACGAATGGAAGATTTACCAATCTAACTCTTCAGGTGTAAGAAGATTGAACAGGGGCAGTTGTTGTACCCCAAAATTTCCCCTCTCATTTCTCAAGGAATCACCCTGGATCCTCAAGTTTACTTCCATCCAATTCCAAGCCTTGAACTATAACTTTTCAAGGAAATCATCCATAAGGGCAAAATGGTCAAAAGCACACTGAAAAAGTCAAACTTTGACTTTTAAATCAATATCAAGTTCCAAGAATCATATTCCATTAAAGCATGAAATTGGTTCGTCAAAAATCAGAGGTCAGAAGTTACTTTGAAAAAATCAAAATTTTTAAACATTTAGAAAATTTTCTAAGTGTCTAGAGAATGTGATACTTCAGAACTTCTGAGACAGCCTCTATGCAAGTGCCGTCAGAAGTTGCAAGCACGGTCCAGAACATGACGCTTCAATCAGAACATGCAGAAGCGTTGCTCTTTGATCAGAACATAATGCTTCAATTAGAACATGCAGAAGCATTGCTCTTTGGTAAGAACATAATGCTTCAGTCCGAATATGATTCTTCAGCATACGGAGGCTATGTTCAACGCTCCGGTCAGAAGATGCCCCTTCAGTATTTGGAGGTTATGCTTCTGATATTCTACGATCAAAACATCACCAAAACCTCGTTTAAGTAACCTGTTGCCCTGCTATGGCACAGTCCTGCAATCAGCTGCCACAACACTCCAAGGTGCTGCTGATCCAGTCCACGCCAGCATTTTTCTTGCACCAAATTAACCTACGAGAACTGTGATTTAAAAACAAATGGACAATATGCCAGAAATGTTTAAAAAAAACTCATTTGTTCCCCCCCCCCCCCCAAAAAAAAAAACCACAGCAAATCCATCTATAAATAGTTTGTTCCATCGCACGTTCAAGGTGGTGGGTTTTTGGAGAGGGAGAATCACCAAAAGAAAGAAAAAAGCTTTGAATCTTTGCAAAATTCCAAGAATCCGAAAAGCTAAAAACACCAAAATACCAAACCTTAGAATTTGATTCTAGCATCAAAACGCCATTGTTCCTTGACTAAAACCATCCCCACAGTTGCTGATTCATATATTAGAAGCTATTCTAACTTCTGTATTCATACTTCCATACACTCTCCATTCACCTCCACCTCAAAGAGGTTAGAGTATCACCCCTTGGCTGTTCCAGAAGTTGAAAACCTCCATCCTGTTGATTACGTGAAGAAGTTGCTCATAACGTCACCAGGGTCCAGGACCCACCTCCAATTTACAAAATCTTTTCCAGCTGTAAGGTAAGCTTCTGCTGACTCTTATCACGTTGCTTAAGCATTATCGGATTTGCATGTTCAAAAAACACAATGTAGATATCATGTTTCTGACGTTATGCATATTCTGAGGCTTCACGTATTTGCCTGCCTAAGTATGGAATAAAACAGTTCAGAACTTCTGGAAGAAATTAGACCTCAGAATTAGGATTAGTATTCATACTTGCCTCTGATTTGTAGTTCTGGTATTTCTTATTTCTGAAACACTATGACACCTTCCATAACTGTCATATGCACATCTTCTATTTTCTGAATAAATGACTAAGTTGCAGATGTTCTGACTAGCATGGAAAGAGAGACCAAGTTCTGCCGGTGGTATCAAAACCTTTCAAATCCACTTTGTTGCTGGTGGTATCAAAACTTCTAAAACCTCCTCTATTGCCGATGGTATCAGAACTTTTGAAGGCTGATGTGCTCCTAGTGGACTCAACTTCTGACTCTACTTATGTTTTTTTTTACTAACAGGAATTCTGTTTTGCAGTGCTCCAGGGTCAGAACTTCTAACCTCCCCTAATCAGCAACACGCTGATTCTATTTTTACTTTTTCTCACTATCTTTGCCATTACTTTCCATTTCATTAATCAACAAACACCAAAAACCTTTTTCCATGCTTTACTTTATTTCTTAAAACAAAAGACCAAAAAATATTTCCTTAGACAAAAACTTATTTCTTTTCTTAAATAAATAAGCAATTTACATTTTTTGCACATTCTGATCCATTTCGATATGATTGTAATAATAACTTAGGATTTAATTTTACTTGCAACCCCATTCATAAATATGTATCCCCATCCCCCTAATGATTTGTAATAGCGTAGGATATTTACTTTTCGCACTTTTATCGCTTTAAAATATATTGTATAGTAATTAGGCGTGTAGGGCAAGAAAAAATCAACAAGTAGATAACCCTAATAAAAGATTAAATGCATGCAAATCAAACACACTATTCACACATGCATCCTTAAGGTTAACTCCACTTGTTGCCTAAAAAATGGTCATGTTATGCATGTGGGATGTCTTAGCAAAAACAATTGAAATACAAGATCACAGCCCCTCGATGACGCTATCAAAGTTGCCTTTCGAAATGATCTTAGTCCCTAAAGAAAAATGCTATGACATATCACAACATTGCTATCATGGTCATACGATGACCCAACGCTCGTCCCTTCACATCCAACGATGGGGCTTCTTACCAAATCAATGGTGAGATAACAACATCTAAAGGAGGAGGAAAAGCACATCTAAGACCTTTTGAGTAGGTAGGTTCGCTCTTAGTTACTCGCTTGCTCACAACAAAAGCATTTCATACTCTTCCACTTTGAAACATTTTCCAAACAAACATTTTGTATGCGTTCTTATAGAGATGAGAACCGTTACAAAGACGTTTTCAAAATCACTTTCAAAACCACATTCCCCAAACACATCTTAGAACTATTTTCGAAACAACACTTTGTACGTGTTCTTATGGAAATGAGAACCATTACAAAGTTATATTTTCAAAATACTTTCAAAAAACCACACCACAAGCACATTCAAACAAAAGCAAGTGATCTAGCGAGTAACTAAGAGCCCATGGAAAACCATGGATGAAAAGGGTGCTAATACCTTCCCTTTTCATAATCTACCCCCCGAAATCAAAAAACAATCTCAAAG
Source organism: Vicia faba (assembly GCA_948472305.1). Classification (NCBI taxonomy): domain Eukaryota; kingdom Viridiplantae; phylum Streptophyta; class Magnoliopsida; order Fabales; family Fabaceae; genus Vicia; species Vicia faba. Next base: position 1,303,734,309 of record OX451739.1, read on the forward strand.
GTCTTTCCTGTGCTTTTTCACCTTTCCATTTGGATAAAATAAAAGTCGGTGGTGACTCTTGCTAAACCACAACATTTGCGAATACAAACGCAAAACAACTCCAAGTCAGTTCTCCCACTGTATCACACAACCCTCAGGAGAAATAATCACAGTATCAATTCCATTTCCCAATGCATTAGAAGCCCCATCAAAAACCATAGTCCATCGAGATCTTTGTTCAGATCTGTCATACGGCCCAAGTTTTTCGCAGTCAGTCACTAACATGATGTTCTCGTCTGGGAATTCAAAATTCTTGGACTGGTAATCCTCAATAGCTTGATGGGCCAAATGATCCTCCAATACACTTCCCTTGATGGCCTTTTGTGTTGTATATTAGATGTCATATTTAGTCAGAATCATTTTTCATCTAGCTTTTCGTTCGGAGAGAGCTGGCTTCTCAAAGATATACTTGATATGGTCCATCTTAGAAATCAATAGAGTGGTGTGAGTCAACATATACTGTCTTAGCTGGCGAGCATCCCATGCCAGAGCGCAGCAAGTTTTCTCAAGCAGTGAATATCTGGTTTCACAGTCGGTAAACTTTTTTCTGAGGTAGTAAATTGCATGCTCTTTTCGGCCAGACTCGTCATGTTGGCCCAACACACACCCCATATAATTTTCTAATACAGTCAAGTACATAATCAGAGGTCTTCCTTCAACTGGAGGCATCAGGATGGGATGTTCTTATAAATATTCCTTGATCTTGTCGAAGGTAGCTTGACATTCGTTGTTCCATCTAACTACTTGATCTTTCTTCAAGAGTTTGAAGATTGGCTCACAAGTAGCAGTTAGGTGAGATATGAAGTGAGCAATGTAGTTAAGTCGACCCAAGAAGCCTCTGAATTCCTTTTCAGAACGGGGAGTTGGCGTTTCTTGAATGGCTTTGACCTTTGTAGGATCAACTTCAATACTTTTTCCACTAACAACAAAACCTAGAAGCTTTCCAGATCTTACCCCGAAGGTGCCCTTGTTAGGATTTAGCCTGAGCTTGTACTTCTTCAACCGTTCAAACAGCTTGTGTAAGTGATTGAGGTGCTCTTCCTCATTCTACGATCTTGCAATCATATCATCCATATAGACTTCTATCTCATGATGGATCATGTCATGAAATAGAGCTACCGTAGCTCGTTGATACGTTGCTCCTGCATTCTTCAATCCAAATGGCATGACCTTGTAACAAAAGGTGCCCTATTGTGTAACGAATGTGGTCTTCTCCATATCCTCGGGAGCCATCTTGATTTGATTGTAGCTAGAGAAACCATCCATGAAGGAGAAGAATTTATGTTGAGTTGTATTGTCAACTAAGACGTCAATACGCGGTAGAGGGAAATCATCTTTAGGTCTTGCCCTATTCAAGTCCCTACAGTATACATACATACAAGTCTTTCCATATTTCTTCGGCACGGGGACCACATTTTCCACCCATTGAGGATATGATGTCACAACCCGAAAACCTGCATCAAACTATTTCATTACCTCGGCTTTTATCTTCTCAGGCATGTCTGGCCGCATACGACGCACTTTTTGCTTGACTGGAGGGCAATCTTCTTTTGTTGGTAGACGATGAACCACAATGTTAGTATCCAGCCCCGATATATCTTCATACGACCAAGCAAACACTTCAACATAGTCATGCAACATTTGGACTAATCTGCCTTTGATACCGTCTTCCAAGTTATAGCCGATATTGACCTCTTTCTTGTCTGTCTCAATACCTAGGTTGACCACTTCAACTGGATCTTCATTAGGTTGAATGGATTTCTCCTCTTGCATCAGAAGTCTGGCTAGCTCCCCTAGTATTTCACAATATTCTTCGCCTTCGTCTTCGGCTTGGTTGATCATGTGTTCAAAGTCATAGCTGGCAATAACAGAGTCGTTGGCAATGAGATCCGGAGTGGATGAGGATATGCAAGTGTGTGTGTGTGTGTGCCTGTAAGATACATGGCTATTTTGAAAAATGCAAATAAGAAAAGGAAAGACAATGAACACAAAATTTGAATGCAAAGAGTCCAATATTTTTCATTAAATGATCATATAGCAGATGAACATGAACAAAACCCTTAACAAATGGACCATGGTGCCCCGGGCAAGGCACGTGGTTAAAGTCATTGTTTGAAATTAAATTACAGACAAAGTTCTTGAATTTATAAAAACAATAAATGGTAATTACTCCTTGTTGAAAGAGATGGGAATGAAATCTTTGGCATGCCAGTTGTTGAGCTCTTCACTGGCAGTCGGTAGATCCATTCATCAAAGTCACATCCATCTTCGGAGTCTTCGAGAGCATTCACTTTATGATTACCAATGCAAAGAGGTGATTTTCCTATGCGAGCACGTCTGTTGTACCCCAAAATTTTCCCTCTCACTTATCAAGATTTGCTCACAAGATCTCTCTTGACCCAAGACTACACTAGGGTTTGATCAGCTCAAGACACCTCCTTAAGCATTGATGACCAAAATTAGGGCTTGAGATTGCACAAGGATTTTTGAACTTATAATGCCCCATATGATTTTCATAGATCATTATGGACCCCCAAGATCACTCATGTCAAGTTTCAAGCCTTGGATCACACTTTTGCTCAGTCAATTGAGCAGTTGACCTAAAAATCAGCTATATTAGGGAAAAAGTCAACTATGGCCAATTCAGAGTCAAACATCATAATTTTTTATCCACATCAACATTTTAAACTCATATGTACCATTTGATCAAGTTTGGACCACAATTCCTCAAGAAATTTGATCAAATCCCCAAAAGGGCATAATGGTCAAAATTAGGGTTTTTGACTAAGAAAGGGAAATTTCTGATTTTTGACCTAGAAAATTATCAATTGGTTTAAGGCATGATCTCAAGAGTCAAATTGCATCATTTTTACCTAATGGCATGGTTCAAAACATTGCAAGTCCATTGGATTGACTGATGAATTTTCCCAATCAACTAATCAAAAGTCAACTTTATACTAAAAACTCAAACTTTGACTTTTTGATCAAATTCAAGTGCCAAAGATCATAATTTATAAAAACATGTTAAAATATGAAACTTATTCATCAAGAAATCAAAAAGTCAAGATTTCATTTTGAAAAGTCAACATTTCTAAACTTAGAAATTTTTCTAAGTGTTGGAAATTTCATGTTTTTCATAACTTTGAACAAAACTTTCACCATGATGCAAGATGATTCAAGAGAAACTTCCAACATGAAAGTTGTAGATATCCATGAAATATACAACTTTTATTTACACAACTCTTTACAAAAATACTTGGATCTCAAGTTATAATTTTATGAACATAGGGTTATGAAACTAAACACTTAGTGAAATTTTGCCCTAATTTGGTCAGGATTTTGACCTAACTTCATGGCACTTTTTCATATATCTCCAAGGGGAATCTTTAAAAGAAATTCAAATATGGGTTGTAGAGCATATTACAAGTTTTCCAAAATGTCCAAGAACTCCTTGAGATCATTCTTGAGTAGGGAGAATCGAAGAGATGAAGTTAGGGTTTTCACACTTGAATTACAAGTCATTTTGTGATGAACAAGAATTCAATTTCAAACCTATGCTGCAAAATTTTGTTTTTCAGGCCTCTAAACCTCAAGATCTATCCATAATCAAAAGATTACACTTGCTTTTGAGTTATTATCCACTTGATTCAAGCTTTGTCCAAGTAAATTTTCCATTAATGGAACAAAGTTCACACTTCCATTTTGGAAAAGTGACTTTAATCACAAAGTCAACTTGTATGGAGCTTTGCACCTGTTCTTTCTGCACAAGCATACTCTATAAACTCAGAACAAACATGTTTAAAGTGGAAAGCCACCCTACAAGACATGTACCTTGCATTGAAACCATGTTTTTCAAGATAACTTCAAAAACAAGTCAAAAACTCATAACATGTGATCTTTGTCTTCTGATCACCTAGGCTCTCAAAACCTTTTCCTATACATTGAGACACTATTATGCAACTTAGGACACGATTTTTGTAAGCCTGAAACTCTCTAAAATTCCCTCTAGCCAGAAATTGCACACAAACTCCATTTTTGTGCAGGTTCTGACCATGAACTTATATCTTTTATTTCCCTCGTGCGTTCTTTGGCCTTTTAGTTCCTAAAGATCCTATACATCAAATATAACTTGTCCCCGCCCCTGTTACACTACTGTAACACCATTTGCATCAAACTTCATAACCAAAAACAGAGCTTTGCATATTGACTTCTCCAAGCCATTCCAGCCATACGTTGCTCAAGCTAATCATTGCATTAGCTTCATGGGAACTTGAGGAAGCTAACCTGATCATTACAACAACTTAAATCAAGCTCTAACTCAAAACACGATCTCCAACTGCAAGGTGAGTTTTCTGAACTTCTATCTTTTCATTTAGGCATTGTTAGGATTGCATTTGTGAAGATAAAATGTAGACATCATTCCCTGAAACTATACATGTCCATAGATTTCACTTATATTGCTTGAGTAGTGAGAATTTTGAGTTTGAACTTGCTGAAATACTTAGGTCAGAATTTGGTACTTTTAAAAATTCATGTTCATCTTTGGGAATTAGCTTAAGTTATTTACATATTCAGAATCGTGAGGAAATTTCTAACAAGTTTGATGTTGGAAGTTTTGTGAATGGATGAGAGATGAGTGAGTTACAAGAACCATGGCTGGAGGTTGAAGATGAAGTTCATTTTTGAAACTTGTTTTGCATTATGTATTTATCATTTCAGATAAATTAACGGATGTATAGCCACCCCAGTGGTAAGGCAGCGCGCGTTTCATGCTAAGGGCGTGGGTTCAAGCTCCAGCGCTGCCATTTTTCCTCTTTTTTTCTTCAGATTTTTCTTGTTTTTGTCACACAACAGATGCGTTGGGCCTCAACAGTTGGGCCTTGTTATTTTTGTTGGCCTTCCACCCTCCTGGCTGTTTTTAACACCCTTGGCCCACTTTATTTTATTTTTCTTATTTTTATTTTATTTATTTTCTTAATTATTTCTAATATTAAAAAAAAAATCATAAAAAATACAAAAATAGTAGATTTATATTTTGACTTAGTTTATTTATTTTTCTCATAAAAAAAGTATTTTTATTAGTTATAATTTATTTATTTTTTACTATTATCTTGTAAATATAAATAAAATTAGGTTATTAGTTATTTTCTTTCATACTAATTTAAATACATCATTTTTAATATAAAAAAAGGAATAAAAATAATTTATAATGCTATAAATATTTTCAAGATAAAAAATACCAAAAATACTTTTCTTAAAATTATTTTCTTTTGATTAATTAATAGAACTAGGTTTTCATTTAAAATCTTTTCTTAATAAATTCATACTTAGTTAACTATTTTATTTATTTAATTAGGTTAAGACAAAATCTTTTTTTCATGAAAACCAAATAAAATTCATTTTCTTTACATTTTTGCATCCTTGTACATTTATTCATTTTTATACTTTGTATTTATTTAATTCCTTGTATATTCATACCAATTCAATGTGATTGTAATAGACTAATTATGTTTAAATTCTTGCAATCTCCATTTACAAATTGTACACCCCCTCCCCACAAATGTTGTAACAGCGTAGTAACTTTAAATTTATCAATTTATCGCTTTTATATAACATGCTAGTAATTAGGGTTTGTATGGAAAGACTAAAACCAATACTTAGAAAATCATAATTCAAGACCAAAACAAGCATGAAAATGATACACTTGGACACAAGCACCCCTAGGGTTATTCCACTTGGTTGCCTTATACAAAATGGCCATATTACGAATGTAAGGTATCTTAGCAAAAACAAGCAAATACAAGATCATAGTCCCTCGATGACGCTATCTAAGTTGCCTTACAAATGATCTTAGTCCCTAAAAAAGAATACTAAGATACCTTGCAACATTGCTAATCATGGTTATACGATGACCCACACCCGTCCCGTTTACATCCAAAGATAGGGTTGCTTACCAAATCAATGGTAAGACAACAATGTCAAAGGAAAAGAAAATGATCAAGAAAGACATTTGAGTAGGTAGATTGCTCCTAATTACTTGCTCCATTTTAAAACAAACATCCTTGCTATTTTGAAAAACAAACACTTACACTTTCAAAATATCTTACAAAACTTGAAAACATTTTCAAAAGATCAACATCTTTGTATACATTCTTACGAATGAGAATCATTAAAAAGATTGCATAAACAATGGCCTCTTTACAAAATAATTTCAAAAAACCACACAAAGCACAATTTCAAACAAAAGCAAGTGATCTAGAAAGTAACTAAGAGCACATGGAATACCATGGATGAAAAGGGTGCTAATACCTTCCCTTTTCATAATCTACCCCCCGAACTCAAGAAATAATCTCAAAGGTCTTTCCTGTGCTTTTTCACCTTTCCTTTAGAATAAAATAAAAGTTGGTGGCGACTCTTGCTAACCGCAACACTTACGATCAAACGCAAAACCTTCAAGTCAGTTCTCCCACCGTATCACAGAACTGGCGACTCTGCTGGGGATATTTTAAAGTGGGGTTACCTTAGGGTTAGATCACATTTACTTTCTTACATTGTTTGACTTGTATGCTTTAAATTTTGGTTCTTTGTTTGGGTTTGAATCCTCTACGCGGATTTGGGATACCTTATAGGTAAGTAGCAATACATTGTGGAAACTGTGTGGGGTATACCGACATGGTCTAAGCAATAGCTACATTAGTGCGACATATTTGTGGGTACCGGTAGCCTTTGAGTTAATCAAAGATAATACAGGGTTGCTGAGTGATGTCATAAAGCACTAATAAACTTTTAGAATCTTTACTTGACCAACTTGGCCTTTAGGATGTAGTGAGATGACCAGTTTTGGTGCAGTCCGAAATTGGTAGATACTCGATACTACACTCACTGAGGTTTGGTTTCTTGGGATATTTCGATCGCCATTAAAGAGGCTTATGCTGAAACAATAACCAAGGAAACAAACCAGTGATATTGAACTCCTTAGAACCCGGTTACTATTACTAGGACAGGTTGAGCCAACTAAACTTCAAGAGGATACTTACCTATAAAACTCCATGCAAGCCTAAACCTAGGAACTTGTTTTTTTTGTTTGTATATACATACTTGTACATAACATCATGAACATTATAACATCATACATATTCACTAACCATTTCAATGATTTTGGGATTCATCTTTGTTCTTGTTTTGTAGAGTATGGATTCTCTTCGCAGGAAAACTATTCAAGTTAACCTTGTAAGAATCCCTCTACAACTTAAGGAGCTAGCTTCAAGGATTCCTGAAAACTCTCCATTCACCGAGAGACATGGTCGCCTACTCAACTTGGTCACCTCCAACACAGATGAGGACATGATGAATGTGCTCTTTCAGTTCTTTGATCCTTTACACCATTGCTTCATATTTCCCGACTATCAACGTGTGCCTATGTGATACGGTGGGAGAACTGACTTGAGGTTTTGCGTTTGTGTTCACAATTGTTCGGTTTAGCAAGAGTCACCACCGACTTTTTATTTTATCCAAAGGAAAGGTAAAAAAGCACAGGAAAGACCTTTGAGATGTTTTCTTGGGTTCGGGGGGTAGATTATGAAAAGGGAAGGTGCTAGCACCCTTTTCATCCATGGTTTTCCATGGGCTCTTAGTTACTTGTTTAGATCACTTGCCTTTGCTTTTCAATTGTTTGAAATGGTGCTTTGTGTGTGGTTTTTGAAAATGCTTTAAAAAGAGGCCTTGTCTTAGGTAACCTTTGTAATGATTCTTGTTTGAATATATACAAAGGTGTTTGTCTTTTTGAAAAGATATTTCAATATTTCGAAAGTTTGTTTTGAAATTGTATTGTGATGTGTGTTTGAAAATAGCAAGGATGTTTGGCAAGCTTTTGATCAAGTAACTAAGAGTTGTCTACCCTATTCTACTCAAAGATCTTTCTTATGTTTTTAACCCTTTTGACAGTGTTATTTCACCATTGCATTTGGTAAATAACCTTGTGTTAGGATGTTTAACGGGACAGGCGCGGGTCATCGTATACAATCATTGAAAGCAACTTGTGAGACGCTCTAGCAATTTTGTAAGGGACGAGATCGTTTTATCGAAGGAAACATCGAGGGTCATCGAGGGACTACGATCTTTGTTTATCGAAGGGGTATTTGCTAGAGTGTCTCATATTCGAGGGACATGATTGCATTTCCGAGGCAACAAGCGAGGTTACCCTAGTGGTGCAAGTGTGCGTTGTGTTTGTCAATTTTCATGCATTTAGGTTCTTGTATTAGGTCATCTAGCGATTGATTTTAGATTTTTGCATATAAGCCCTAATCTCTAGTCATGGCATATTTGAAAGCGTAAAATGCGAGAATTAAAATTCTAAGCTATTACAACATGATTATAGGGATGGGGGTACAATTATTTACAAATGGGGATGAGTCTCACAAGAATAATAATGTCCCAAATATTATGTGTTACAACCAAATCGAATAGTCGCAATTCAAATATAAAGCTATAACAAAACATAAAAATAAAGAGAATCAAAAATATTATGAGATGCATGTATTTATTTAACAAATAAAATCTAACCTAAGAAAGATTAAGTATTATTATTATTTTCTTTGTTTTATTAATTATGTAAATAAAAAGTTTAAAAGAAAAATTAAATGAACAAAGTTTCTATTATTCTTATATTTTTTAATCAATAAAAAGGGTTAAAGAAAACCAAAATTATTTAAATCAAACTAAATATTCTTTTTTTTGTATTTTCATTATATTAAACAAGATTAATAAAGAAAAAATAAAATTAACTTAAAAGAAAGTAAAACAAAATTTATTTAGTGTTTTTATTAACTAAAAAAAAGTTTAAAGGAAGAAAAATTAATTAAAGTAAATTTCTATTATTTTTTTATGTTTTCAAATAAAGCAAAATTATTTAATAAAACTATTTTTAAGAGAGTCAAAGTTTTTATAATAAAAATGAATTAATAGAAAAGAATTATTTGTTTAAACAAAAGAAAAGAAAAGAAATTAATTAAAAAAACAGAATGGGCTTTGGGATTATTGGGTGGCCCAAATAAAAATGAAGAAGAACAAAAGCAGAAATCCAGAATGGAGGGGGGTGCACGCTTAGAAAAAAATGGGCTTAAGGCAAATGTTGGGGTGGGTCAGGCCCAGTGCAGGATCTTTGTACAATTTTTGGTTATGGGTTTAACTGATTTAGGGTTTGTGTGTTTGGAACACAGCGGAGCCCCTTTTGCTCTCTTTTTTATTTCTTCATCTTCCTCGAACCAATACGCTGATTCTCCCTCCTCTCAGGCCACCGGAGCGCCACCCCACTCTCTCGTCTCCTCACAGTGATCTAGGACTTTGCTTGTAAATAGTACAGTTCATTTCTTGTCCTTTTAGGGTTTCACAGTTTCATGGTTTATTTGATTCTTCATGTTACTTGCATGTTTTGCTTTACAGTTAGCCTTTTAATCTATGATGTTTTATGCAGTAAGGGTTTGAGGAAAATTTACCTTTAGTTTTTTTCTGGAAAGTGGAGGGAGAGAGATGTGAGACGGAGGCGCTCCTTAGAGGCTAGGGGCGGAGGAAAAAATGTGATGACGGTTTCGCGTGTTTGCTTCTGGTATCTCTTTTGTTCTTTCTCAGATATTGATGTTGATGATGAAAAAATTCTGAAACTGGTATGTTCTTTGTTATTGATGATGAATAAAAATCTGAAACTGTTTGCTTTGCTTCTGAATCTCTCTTCTTTTCTCTGAATGTTGAAGGTTAATGATGAAATCTGAAACTGCTTATTTGTATTTTGAATGTTCTTTTGTTGATGATGATGTAGCTCTAAGACTTGAACGTTTATTGTTGTTGATGATGAACTTGATTCTGAAACTGTTATTGTTGATGCTCTTCGTTGATGATGAATATGATTCTGAAACTTTGCTTGTTTTGCTTCTGAAAACTATCTCTTTCTCTCTTCCTTGGATGTTGATGATGAAAGAATTCTGAAACTTGTTGCCTTCTTGATTTTCTCTTCCTCTTTCTGAATGTTTGAAGGTTAGTGATGAAGATAGCTTCTGAAACTGTGTTTTTGTGGTTGCTTCTTATTGAAGCTTGGTTGGCTTGCTGAGTTTGTTTAGGCTTTGTTGGTTTTGGAACTATTAACAGTTTTGCAGGTTTTGTGGTTTGTAGTTTGACAGGCTTGTGTAACTTGGCTTGGCAGTTTTTTGCTAGGCTTGTGGTTTGTAGTTTGACAGGTTTGGAGCTTGTTATTTGAGCAAGCTTGGCTTATTGAATGTTTGAGGGTTTACAGTTTGTTTTGGCTATGCAGGTCTATTTGTTTTTGGTGAGCTTATGCAGTTTGTACCATTTTGGAATTTGTTTGGCAAGCTGGTTGTTTGACAGGTTTGGAGCTTGGCCTGTTTGCAGGTTTGAGCAAACTTGCAGTTTGTTTGTTTGAGCAAGCTTGCAGTTTTGAGATTTTTGAGATTTCTTCTGAGTGTTTGTAAGCTCTCCTCTTCTTCCTAGACTGTTATGCAGTCCTTTCTTTTATATCTTTTTGTTTTTTTGTTCACTTATGCCAGCCTGCCTTTGCCAAACTGTACCTTCAACAGGTAATCCTTTTCTCTCCTCCTCTCTCCATCAAAACAAGCATTTTTGCTTTGTTTATTATATTTCTGAAAAGTTTGCTTTTCGTCTGGAAAATGAGGACAGCTATGACAAGTCTTTTTGGCTTGTAATTTGGTTTTCCTCTGCATTTGCCTGCTATTACTGCTGTACTTTCTGCATTGTGTACTTTGCATCTAGTTGGCTTACTTGACAATTTTTGCATTCAGTTTGGTTTTGCTTTAGTATGCTTTGCTTGCAATGTTTGGTTACTGCCTTTGTAATGTTGTGCAATGTTTAGACATTTTGAAATTCCGTGCCTTGGTTTGCCTTTGCAATATTTGCCTTGCTGACTTTGCAATATTTGTTACTATGCCCTTGTATGCTAGCATCTTTATTTTTTTACTTTTCTCTTTGTGAACCAAGAAGAGAAATCTTCTTGTGATTTACAAAGAGAAAAATAAAACATGATGAACAAATAGCACACTGATTCCGAACGGCAAACTTTAATGATGAATTTTCTTTTCTTTTTTGTTTGAAAATTCTTTTTTTCAATTAACTGTGCTAATTTCTTTTTCTTTCTTCTTTTTCAGGTGAATGCAACTTGGACGATAGAGGAAGCAGAGGACTTTGAGACCTTGAGCATGGGAGCACTGAAGCTTAGGAGATTTAAGCTTAGAATTAGATAGACTTTTTTTCATTTATTGTAAACATTTATTTCTTTTTAAAATACTATAAGTTGTAAAAACTTACAATATTCAAAAAATAATAAATTATCTTTTTGTAACAATATTTGAAAATGAATAAAAAGAGTCTTTATCCAAAAGAATTATTTCTACTGTCAAATATCTTTCAATTTTTCCCTTTGCATCTTCACTTTTTTATTTAAGATTCCTGATCCAAAATAAACTGAAATTGCATTCCAGTATTTCCAATACAGATAACTTAAAATCCAAGTAATCCTAAAAACTTTGTAATCTCATAACTTGCGACAACATTCCAATCAACATACGCGTTGTGTATTCAAATAAGCAAACAATCATTCCATTAACCAGAGAACATTTCACTCCATTAACAAGCAGATGTTTTAACATATGCACATTATCTGGTTAATCTGGATTAGACAGTTTCAACTCCTATCTCTTATCCCAGATAAACAAAACTTGAGGACAAACAACAATCTTTCAGTAGGCTTAAAAAGCGTGAAAACAATGTAACAGTTAACTGAATTTCTGAGGATTCAATTTCTTCTGAGAAATGCGAGAGAAAACCCTAATTCTGGATTGACTGCTAAAGAAAAGTTTGTTTGATCGATTCTTGAGCCAATCTTAAAAATCAGAGAAAACCCTAGGGTTGTGATTTCTTGTGAAAAAAGGAGGGCAAATTTTGGGGTACAACAGCTGCCCCTGTTCAATCTTCTTGAACCTGAAGAGTTAGATTGACAATTTTACCGTTCGCGACTTGAAGGTAAAAGATGATTGGACACTAGAGTGCCCATAAATTTGCACTAGTCAAAGCATAGTTGAGGGAATGGGCTTAAAGATGCCATTTGGAAATGTGACAGAATCTTGTCGGAGATGGGCTTAAAGATGCCATCCAAGAATATTTATTTAACTGTATGTTGTAGGCGAAAGAATGAGTATCAGAAAGGTATCCAGATCTGGAACGTCTCCGAGCTGGGGGCCTGAATAAGTAATAGATTAGCATCCGTGTTTGGAGCTTTCGTAGACTGTTTTCAGCGAACTGAATCTGAACAAGCGATAGATGGACATCCCTGTTTGGAAGCACCCATAAACTGTTTTCATGATTCTGGAGTTGAACAAGCAATAGATTAACATCCGTGTTTGGAGTATCCGTAAACTGTTTTCAGTGAACTGAATCTGAACAAGCGATAGATGGACATCCCTGTTTGGAAGCACCCGTAAACTATTTTCAGAAGTTGAGTCTGAACAAGCGATAGATTGACATCCATGTTTGGAAGCAACCGTAAACTGTTTTCAGAAATCCTTGAAGTTGAATAAGAAATAGATTAACATCCATGTTTGGAGTATCCCTAAACTGTTTTCAAAAGTTGAATCTGAACAAGCGATAAATTAGCATCCATGTTGGGAAGAACCCGTAAATTGTTTTCAGAAGTTGAGTCTGAACAAGCGATAGATTGACATCCATGTTTGGAAGCAACCGTAAACTGTTTTCAGAAATCCTTGAAGTTGAATAAGCAATAGATTAACATCCATGTTTGGAGTATCCGTAAACTATTTTCAAAAGTTGAATCTGAACAAGCGATAGATTAGCATCCATGTTGGGAAGCATCCGTAAACTGTTTTCAGAAATCCTTGAAGTTGAATAAGCAATAGATTAACATCCATGTTTGGAGTATCCGTAAACTGTTTTCAAAAGTTGAATCTGAACAAGCGATAGATTGGCATCCATGTTGGGAAGCATCCGAAAACTGTTTTCAGAAATCCTTGAAGTTTGAAGCTTGCTAAACTTATCCTGTGAAGGGTAAAATATTAGCTGAAACACAAAGTTATGTTGCATGAAATGTATGATGCAATATATGTGTTTTATCAATGTTTAGGATATATGAATGCAATGTATGCGCATGTGAGCTGATGAGCTGTCTTGCTGAGGAAGATAAATCCTGGATAGTTGGAGATAATAAAATCTTTGACCGCTGTCGGGGAAAATAAATCCTTGACTGCTGCTGGGGATTCAAAACCTGGAAGGCTTCAACTTGAAAAAGTGAGAACAAGAATCTTTGTTCTACTGGTAAATAAATCTATGGGGAGAATCTTTATCCTACTGGGAAAATCATGAATTTTGGGTTGTATGCCAATCTACTGGGGATTCTTGTTCTGTTGTTTGAGGAGAACTCTGCTGGGGAACTGAGAATGAGAATCTTCATTCTACTGGAGGAATTGAGAATGAGAAACTTCATTCTGCTGGGGGAATTTGTGCTGAGGAGTCAAGAACAAGAATCTTCGATCTGCAGGGGATTAAAAAACTCTGACAAATTATGTTGAGAGTAAAGAAGGTTCTGGCAACTTCACTGGAGAATCAAGAATAAGAATCTTGATTTTGTCGGGGAGTAAAAACTCTGTGGGGAGTAGCTGTACTGCTGGAGAGTAGCTATCCTGCTGGGGAATAAGCTCGGGATTCTGGGAGAAGCTTATTCCTGTTTGGAAGAAGTTCAGAAGTTAAGTCGTATGCCACTTTGAGAATGAGAATATTCATTCTATCGGGAATATCAGGAATTCAGGTTATATGCCACTTTGAGAATGAGAATCTTCATTCTGTCGGGAACATCAGGAATCCAGGTTATATACCACTTTGAGAATGAGAATCTTCATTCTGTCGGGAATATCAGGAATCCAGGTTATATACCACTTTGAGAATGAGAATCTTCATTATGTCGGGAATATCAGGAATCCAGATTATATACCACTTTGAGAATGAGAATCTTCATTCTGTCGGGAATATCAGGAATTCAGGTTATATGCCACGTTGAGAATAAGAATCTTCATTCTGTCGGGAACATCAGGAATCCAGGTTATATACCACTTTGAGAATGAGAATCTTCATTCTGTCGAGAATATCAGGAATTCAGGTTATATGCCACTTTGAGAATGAGAATCTTCATTATGTCGGGAACATCAGGAATCCAGGTTATATGCCACTTTGAGAATGAGAATATTCATTCTTGAGAGAAACAAAATTTTAGGAGCTTCATATGTCCGTTATTCTGCTGGTGGGTTGTTTCTGCTGAGATTTAGGAACTTGTCCGTAATTCAACTGAAGTAAAAGCTTTGTCGCTTGAATTTGACTGTACCTTTCCTGAAAGGTAAAGGTTAGTGGCATATATCAAACGATGATGTTCTCAAAATAAATGAGATTGCGTTGCATGATGTCCCGATGCACGGAGGTGTAATGTTTTTCAAGACGACCTTTCGCTGGGGAAAATAAATCCCGAGCTAATGAAGGAGAACAGAGTTGGATTCTTCATCTCTGATAGTGAAAGATCTAGAAGCGAATCAGAATGAATCATTGAGATATTTATCTAAAACAGCAAAAACCCGGAATATCTTCCACTGGAATAAGAATCAGGGAGACCTTAGTGTCGATCTGACTGAACCCAGAAAAGGTCTTGGATTAACTTTGACTCAATCGGATGATGGAGGAATCTTTGACGACTGCTGCTCCGAAAAGTGATGAAGGAATCTTCGACAACCGTAACTCCAACAGGTGATGAAGGAATTTTTACCTGCCGATCAATCTGTGTATGTTATGAATGTTGTTGAAATGTAATTTCGTTTTGGAGAATAAATCCTTGACAAGTGTTGGGGAAATAAACCCATGACTGTTGGTCTGCTAGAGAGGTGATGAACTTCTCGAGGATGCTTGAATTTCTTTTCAGAGAGATTCGTCACTGCCCCTAGTATCAAATGTTTGTGGCACTGCCATGAAACTTGGATTGTACGTAACCCTTTGATGAGATTGACGTTTAATGCCCCAAGTGATGGTGATGGCGACTTGCCCTAGGTTTTTTCTGTAATTGAGAGATTTCTTGAAATCTTGACTGGACTGCCCCAGATTAACTGGACTTTGAGAGATTTGTTGAAATCTTGTCTGGACTTCCCCGGGTTTACTGGGCTTTGAGAGATTTGCTGAAATCTTGACTGGACTGCCCCAGGTTTACTGGACAATACCATATCAAGTCCTCTTTTGTTGATGGGAGATTTTTGCAACGGGAGTGTCATCCCACTTGAAGTGATTTTATTCACTGAGAGAGCTTTCATTCATTCGAACATTCGCTGTGTGAATTTCTTCGCTGTCAAACAAATAACCATGTGCAACCAATGATATTCAAATAATACAAAGTTTATGATTGACTTGAAATTTTTGAAAAATGCGTTTTTTAGCAGAAAGCTTTTTATAGGAAAAATTCAGCTCAAGATTTAGAGCAAAGCCTTACAGGAGTCAGGATACCTTTTGTGATAGTATGCTTTTGAACTAACCCATGCTTCAATTAGGACTTTTGAAGGGTTGTAACGTGGCTTGGTTCACGGTTTAAGAAACAAAGGATAAAGGCTCAAAGTATATTTGTACCCACCCGTTCTTCGTGATGCTCTTCAATCCTAAACTCAGTCAATTGTACATTTTGAACCCCAAATGGGTCTGGAACGACGTTTTGGTGATGGATCAACACAAGTCGGATTTTGTGGGAAGGCAGACATTTTTGCAACATTTTTCTTGTTGTTGAGGATTTGTAATGACCTCATTCTTTTGATTCATTATCCCTAATTTTTGCCTGATTGTTCCTATTTTTGAGATTACAATCAGCGGGATGCCCCATCTTTCTTAAGCCTCCTTTGTAGGTTTTGGCTCAGTGGGCTTTTTTTTTGAGAGATAATGACTGCCTATGAGATAAGGAACCATCATTGTCCTTTAGTTTTAAAGGAAATTTTGATGTCGTTCGCTGTATTACGAACTGAGAGTTTGCGACTAAACGCGTATTTTGAATTAACTGAGAGACTACCCTGCCCCAGGTTTGATTAAAGGTTTCAGTTTGTGTTAAAACATAAAACTTCTACTTCTTTGGCTCGAAGGGGTTGACTAGGGATTATCTTCCTTATAACTCCAGTGTTTTAGGATTTGAAAGAAACGCATGTACATCGTCAGCAAGGTCTGTCCAAAAGCATACTGTATGAGATTATGGCATTTTTCTGTCATCCTCCCTCTAAAGACTTGTAACTTTTAGCAAGAGTTAAATATCATAAAGAAATTAGGAAGCATGGTTCAAGAATAGTGAAAACGAATGGATGAATTCAAGACAAACGTATGCAATGCATTAATGAAACAGAGTTTGACATCAATAGATAATTGTTTGAATAACAAAAGAAATTACAACTTGAAAATTCAAATGAAACAAAAGTCTCTTAGTTCGAACTTATCATTTCAGATGGAGAAACCTCAGCAGAAGATTTTCATCTGGCCATCCTGTGTGAATACCAGTACTCCTCTGTCAATCAAATCTTGGATCTTGTTTTTCAAAGCCCAACAGTCGTCGGTGTCATGTCCAGGACTATAGGAGTGGTATACACAAAATGCGTTGGGGTGATAGCCAGGAGCAGAGGTATTGGGATTCCGAAGAGGATCCTTTAAAACAGTCATATTGACCTCCAACAAGTGTTCCAGTACTAGAGATAATGGTATGTCAGTCTCAGTGAAATGTCTTCCAGATGTATTTTGCTTATGCCGATTACCCCGCCGACGCTGGCGAGGACGTTGTTGGGTTTGTGACCCTGAAGCAAGTTAGGGAGACTTTCCCTTGTCTTCTTGTCTCAAAGGAGGCTGAATGATGACTTGATCTTCAACCCTAGTTGTTTGCCCTACTTGGTTATCTTGAAGCAGTTTGTTGATGAGGACCTTTAACTCTTCTTGTCCTTGAGCTAGGTTTTGAATGAGAGCCATCTAGCCCACCAATTGTCCCATCATCTGGATTTTTATTGTTGCCAACTCAATCTGTAGCCCTTCCAACTGATCATTCCTGATGCCCCCTGGATTCCCTGGGACCATGCCCCTTGTGAGGAGAGCTTTCACCTCTTCCTGCCCCTGGGACAGGTTTAAGAACATTTCTTGAAGTTGAGCGTTTTGAGCCTGGATCTCTTTGACAGTCCTCTCTAGAGCCATCTCTTCTGAAATAAACAGTAGGATAATAAGGAAACCTGAAAAGGGGGAAACCTGTTATGATACAATGTATGATATGTGGATGCATGTTTTCAAGAATCTCGCGGGGTAAACACAAGAAAATGTTAGGGTTTGAACTTCGATCAACATTTTTGATTGGAGAACTTTGTATCAGTGGATGTCTTTCCATGAGAATCAAGCTCACCATAGCAAGTGGGTCATAGCACTCGATTCAAGTTGTTGTACTTGATCTTTGATGGCGTTTGTTTAGAGGAAAATGAATCCTCTTGCCCCTTGATAGACGTCTAGTTCGACGTGACCCTGCATACAAGACCCTCGAGATCCTTGAAATGGTTATTGAAAATGCTATGGTATGATGTTATGATATTATGTACAGGTATGCGAAAGTAAGCAAGTGTATATACAAACAATCATATTCATACAAAGCAGACAAGTCCTTAGGTTTAGGCTTGCATGGGGTTCGTAGGTAAGTACCCTCTTGAAGTTAGTTGGCTCAACCTGTCCTATAAATAGTAACCGGGTTCTAAGGAGCTCAATATCACTAGATTATTTTCCGTGTTCATTGTTTCAGTTTAGCCACTTTACTTGCGACCGAAATATTCCAAGAAAACAACCCTCAATGAGTGTAGTATCGAGTATCTACCAACTTCAGACTGCACCAAAGTCGGTCATCTCACTACCCCTAAAAAAGGCCAAGATGGTCAAGTAGGGTTGTAAGAGTTCGTTAGTGCTTCATGACATCACTCAGTGGCCCCGTATTCTCTTTGATTGACTCAAAGGCTACCGGTACCCACAAATATCTCACACTAACGTAGCTACTGCTTCAACCATGTCGGTATACCCCGCACAGTTCCCTCACAGTTTATTGCTACTTACCTAAAAAGGTGCCCCCAAATCCGGGTGTAGGATTTAAAACAAACCCAAACAAAGAACCAAAAAGTAAAGCATACAAGTCAAGCAAGATGAGCATGTAAAGGTGATCTAAAACCCTAAGGTAACCCCACTTTTAGAATACTCCCCAGCAGAGTCTCCAGTTCTGTGATACGGTGGGAGAACTGACTTGAGGTTTTGCGTTTGTGTTCGCAATTGTTCGGTTTAGCAAGAGTCGCCACCGAATTTTTATTTTATCCAAAGGAAAGGTCAAAAAGCACAGGAAAGACCTTTGAGATGTTTTCTTGGGTTCAGGGGGTAGATTATGAAAAGGGAAGGTGCTAGCACCCTTTTCATCCATGGTTTTCCATGGGCTCTTAGTTACTTGTTTAGATCACTTGCCTTTGCTTTTCAATTGTTTGAAATGGTGCTTTGTGTGTGGTTTTTGAAAATGCTTTGAAAAGAGGCCTTGACTTAGGCAACCTTTGTAATGATTCTTGTTTGAATATATACAAAGGTGTTTGTCTTTTTGAAAATATATTTCAATGTTTCGAAAGTTTGTTTTGAAATTGTGTTGTGATGTGTGTTTGAAAATAGCAAGGATGTTTGGCAAGCTTTTGATCAAGTAACTAAGAGTTGTTGTGATACGGTGGGAGAACTGACTTGAGGTTTTGCGTTTGTTTTCGCAAATGTTTCGTTTGAGCAAGAGTCACCACCGACTTTTTATTTTATCCTAAAGGAAAGGTTAAAAAGCACAGGAAAAACCTTTTGAGATATTTCGTGGGTTCGGGGGGTAGATTATGAAAAGGGAAGGTATTAGCACCCTCTTCATCCATGGTTATCCATGGGCTCTTAGTTACTTGGTTTTTTAGATCACTTGCCTTGATTGCTTAAAAATGGTGTATGTGTGTTTGAAAATGTTTTTGAAGAGATGCCTTGTCTTAGGCGACCAATGTATTTGACTCGTGTTTGAGTGTTTTACAAAAGTGTGGATCTTTTCGAAAAGATGTTTCAAATGTTTTTGAGAGTTTGTTTGAAAGTGTCGTGGATTGTGGTTTTTGAAAAGAAGGCAAGTGTTTTTGCAAGTCGATCTCAAGTAACTAAGAGTTTTATCTACCCTATTGTACTCAAAGGTTTTTGTTATGTTTTAACCCTTTTTAACAATTTTGTTCCACCATTGAATTTGGTGGACAATCTTGTGTTTAGGAAGTTTATTCGGGACGGGCGCGGGTCATCGTATGGACCATGAATGCAATGATGCCAAGTGTCTTTGGCAATTTTCTTTGAAGGGACTATGATCATTCCGTTTTAGGCAACACTTTAAGGGACTTATGATCATTTGATTTTGTTTTGCCAAAGAAACTAGACGTGCAAGCATGGCCCATTTTGGAAGGCAACATGTGGGATTACCCTAGAGGGTGCAAGTGTGATTGTGTATTGATTTCATGTATTTGTCTTGTATTAGGTTATCTAGCGTTTGATTTTATGTACATGCAAACCCTAGGTCTAACCATGGTATAATTGGAAAACTGTAAATTGCGAAAATGTAAAATCTACGCTATTACAAAATGGTATCCGGGAGTGGGGGTACAATATTCACAAATGGGGATGAGACTTATAGTATCCAATAAGTTACAACCAAATCGAATTTGTGATCAAATGTAAATATCGAATATACAAATATAAGATAAACAAATGTGTATAGGGCAATGTGAATGTATTTGTATTGTGTAAGTGTGAGATGTATATGTATATGTGATTATTTACAGGTGTGACAATATGATTTTAAGAAAGTAATGTTAGGTATTTGCTTTGACCTAAAGATGCGTTTAATGAGTCTTTGATTTGTATATTTTTAATATGTACAAAAGAAAATGTTTTAATCGAGTGCTTATGAATTTAATATTAGAAAAAATGTATTTATCTATTATGTACAAAGATATATAAAAAAGTATTTTCAACTTTAATTATATGATAGAAAAAGAAAAAAGTACCTTTATTGTTTATGTACAAAAGGAGATGTTTTAATCAAAAGAAAAATCTTTTCAATCTTATAAAGATATATTTCTATGTATATACAAAGATAATTTAAATTAAATATTTTAAAGAAATAAAAACATATTTCATGGTATTTTAGTATTAACGAAATAATATACAATGCTAACAAAAATTAGGTTAGAGGAAAACCATTATAATTAAAAAGTATTAAACGTTTTAAATTAATTAAAAAAAGTAGGTTAATTAACTTGTTTTATAAAAGAAGAGAATTTAAACCTCTTAATGGGCCTGTTCAGTTGAAATCGTGCTTTGCAATGGGGGAGTTTTCAGAGCAAGATGATGATTTGTATAACTTCCTTGAAGTGTGAGGATGCTATTCCGAGTTCTACTTTGTCTTGAAACTCCCTGAATCGTGCTAGAGAACTTCAACTGCAAAACAGAAAAATGAAAATGGTGAAGTGGCTTGGAGGTGTTACAGATCGTGTTTTAGCTTTTGGATAGCTTGCATAGATGGTATGGAGGGTGTGTGAACTGGTTTGGGCAAGAATGCTTGAGAGGATTGAGAATTGGAACTCAATCTGCAAAGGCAACTCTGTTTTTGCAGTTTGATGGTGTTTTTTTTGGTTTGATGAGGTTTGGAAGGTGTTTAGCTCGTGTTTTAGGGCAAGGTGATTGTTTGGAATGTGTTTGACAAGTTTGCCTAAGCTGGTTTTTGCTGAGATGGAAGTTGTATTGAAAAACTGGTTTTCTGGTTTTTGACACTTTTTACACTATACTTCCACCAGTGGAAGTTGTATTGAAAAACTGGTTTTCTGGTTTTTGACACTTTTTACACTATACTTCCACCAGTGGAAGTTGTATTGAAAAACTGGTTTTCTGGTTTTTGACACTTTTTATACTATACTTCCACCAGTGGAAGTTGTATTGAAAAACTGGTTTTCTGGTTTTTGACACTTTTTATACTATACTTCCACCAGTGGAAGTTGTATTGAAAAACTGGTTTTCTAGTTTTTGACTGATGCAGGTTATGGGTTTAGACTGGTTTGAATTTGCTTCAGCAGGTTATGTTGGTATGGTTGTTCAGGTTTGAGGTTATGAAGTTTTTAGGCCATGTATTGCTGGTTTCTGAGCTTTGTGTTTGCTTCAGTATGTGGTTGTGACAGGTTGGTCTTGTTGGTTTAGGTTCAGCAGGTTTAATGGCTGAGAAACTAGTTTGAGTTTGGAGGTGTTTGATGTTTGTAGTAGTTCAGCAGGTTTGAGGTTGGCCTTTTGATATATGTTTTTTTGTTGGAGTTCTTTCAGGCAGGGCTTATGCAGGTTGTGGTTATTGAAGTGTTTTCTTTTTGTTCAGGTTGCTGCAGTGGGAGTTTGTATATTTTCTTGTGTTTTGGTGAAAGTTCTGCCCTCTTTTTTTTGAACTGTGTTGTTCTTGTGTGTTATATGCTTCTTCCTATCTATGCCTGCCTAAGCCTGAAAACCTGCATCTTTTCTCTCTCTCTCTCTCTCTCTCTCTCTCTCTCTCTCTCTCTCTTAGTACAGTTGGATATGTTATAATATGATTCTTTTCTGTACTTTATTCTGAAAGTGGCCACTGGGAAATGATGAAAAGTGAAGCTAGCTTGCATAAAAGATTTCCTCTGCATCTTTATCTTTCTTTGACAGCTTTGGTACTTTGTCTTTTCTTTGATATCTTCTCCATATCTTCTTATTGACAGTCTGGATACCTTTTTGGCATTTTGACAGTAAACTGTACTTCTTTATCCTCTTTGATATCTTTGTGCAGTAATTTGTCCCTTTTGGATTTTGACAGAAAGTTGCATTTGGATTTTTCAGTTTGGTTGAACTTGAACTATGCAGTTTGACATTTTGAATTTTATGCATTTTGACATTTTGCATTCATGATTAAACGAATAAAATTCTTCCCTCTTTGTGAACCGGGAGAAATCCCGTGATTTGCAGAGAGGGTTAACTGATCCCAGTCAGTGGCCCTTAATGATGAATTTCTTTTTATCTGTCTCTTCAATTTAACTGTTACTTGACTTTTCTCCTTTTGCAGATAAAAATGGATGGAGGGGTACTAAATGAAGACTGAAGAATTAGAAAAAATAGGATAGTTTTCTTTTTATTTAATATTTAAATTAATGTAAACCATTGTTTGTAATTAAATTATAAACAATATTTGTACAAATAATTCAAATATCAATAAAAGTCTTTATTATCCAACCAATTCTATTTCCTCTTTCTTTATTGTTTATTTATTTATTTAAAACTCTTTGAATTAAAATAATTGAAAAAATAAATTTCAATCACTTAATTTAGAATAATAAATAATTTAAATAAACAATACTTTAGCACATTGATCAATTAAACCTGGTATCTTCAAAGCGAATCAATAGTTAATCAAAAACACTGATCAGGCGCGTTCTCTCTTTTCACTGATTTTCAACAAACACTGTAATTCCAAACTGCGCATATCCTTTGACTGGTGAATTCAAACCAACTGCCTCCTCTTACTGATCAACTCAAAACAATGCGAATTCAACCCGAATCTCGGAATAATTTGCAAAGAGCTGTGGAATTTTAATCTTTCTGAGAATATGCCCATAAAACCTTAATTCCTGATTAAATGCCAACGAACATTTGCCTGATCACAATTGAGTCAAAATCAACCAAAACCCTAAGCCAACTGTGTGAACTGTTCTAGAGCCATGAAAACCAGTCAAACCCTAATTTTGCTTGACTGACAAGAAAAGTCCGTTTGTCCGATTCTTGAGCCAAATCTGAAAAATCAGGAAACGCCTGAAGCTGAGATTTCTTGTGGAAAAATGCGAGGGCAAATTTTGGGGTACAACAGTTGCCCCTGTTCAATCTTCTTGGACCTGAAGAGTTAGATTGGCAAGTTTGCCTTTCGCGACTTGAAGGTAAAAGGAGATTGGACACTAAAGTGCCCAGAAAATTTGCACTCGGCGACATGATGGTAGAGGTGAATGGGCTTAAAGATGCCATTTGGTGATGGGCTTAAAGATGCCATCTGGTGCGATAGAATTTTGTCGGGGGATGGGCTTAGAGATGCCATCTGAGAATGGGCTTAAAGATGCCATCTGGTGACTGCTGGTAGGAGGATGGGCTTATAGATGCCATCTGGACATGTTGAACTGTATGTCAAAAGTGAGTGGGCAAGTATCAGAAGGGCATCCATGTTTTGGAACATCTCTGAATTAGGGGTCCGAATAAGCAACAGATTGACGTTCATGTCTGGAGAATCCGTAAACTATTTTCAGGAGTTGGGATTGAATAAGCAATAGAGCAACGTCCGTTGTTGGGAAGCGTCCGTAAACTATTTTCGAAAGTTGAGAAGAGTCTGAACAAGTCGGTAGATTGACATCCGTTGTAGGGAAGAATCTGTAAACTGTTTTCAGAAGTCTTGAAGAGGAACCGGTGTAGGGTTTCTTGATGATGCGTCCGAATGAATCTGGAATAAGTATCAGAATGTCGCCGTGTCCGGGTCACATCTGAACTATTTCTGGATGAATCTCGGAAGATGATTTGTGTCTGTCGACTGATCTTACCTGAAAAGGTAGAGGGTTAGTTGTATGCAATGTTATGATGCATGATGCAATGTATGTGACATCAATGTTTATAGCATGAATGTGATGAATGCGCATGTAAGCTGATGAGCTATCTTGCTGAGGATAGATGGATCCTGGATGACTGAAGATAAAAGAATCTTGACTGCTGCCGGGGAGAACAATTCCTTGGCTGCTGTTGTGGAGGGCAAGAATCTTTGACTGTTAAAAATGAGAAGTCTTGGGACCACTGTTGGGGAAATCAGAAGCTTGGGTTGTATGTCAAACTACTGGGGAATTCCTGTCTTGAGGAGACCTTCAGTCTGCTTGGGGATTGATTGTTGGAAGTTTTAGCTTCGTTGGGGATAATGAAACTTGACTCTGAGGGGAGTTAGCTTCTGGAAGGTTCTCTGGCTGGGGATTGCGAGAGTCCTCTGATTGCTGCAGGTGTTGGTCTGGAATAAGTTACTGAACGTCGCCATCTCTGGGTCACATCTGAACTATCTCTGGAAGCAGGTTTGGATAAGTTATAGAATGTCGCCAAAATCTTGGGTCACATCTTGAACTATATCTTGAAGGAAGTCTGAATGAGTTATAGAATGTCGCCATCTCTGGGTCACATCTGAACTATCTCTGGAAGCAGGTTTGGATAAGTTATAGAATGTCGCCAAAATCTTGGGTCATATCTTGGACTATATCTTGAAGGAAGTCTGAATGAGTTATAGAATGTCGCCATCTCTGGGTCACATCTTGAACTATATCATGTCTGAAGTCTGAATGAGTTATAGAATGTCGCCATCTCTGGGTCACATCTTGAACTATATCTGGAAGAAAGTTTGAATGAGTTATAGAATGTCGCCATCTCTGGGTCACATCTTGAACTATATCATGTCTGAAGTCTGAATGAGTTATAGAATGTCGCCATCTCTGGGTCACATCTTGAACTATATCTGGATGCAAGTTTGAATG
The DNA here is from genome assembly GCA_948472305.1 of Vicia faba. Taxonomy (NCBI): domain Eukaryota; kingdom Viridiplantae; phylum Streptophyta; class Magnoliopsida; order Fabales; family Fabaceae; genus Vicia; species Vicia faba. The sequence goes on from OX451739.1 coordinate 1,303,759,040, forward strand.
AGTTATAGAATGTCGCCATCTCTGGGTCACATCTTGAACTATATCATGTCTGAAGTCTGAATGAGTTATAGAATGTCGCCATCTCTGGGTCACATCTTGAACTATATCATGTCTGAAGTCTGAATGAGTTATAGAATGTCGCCATCTCTGGGTCACATCTTGAACTATATCTGGAAGAAGATCTGAATAAGTTATAGAATGTCGCCAAATCTGGGTCACATCTTGAACTATATCTGGATGCAAGTTTGAATGAGTTATAGAATGTCGCCATCTCTGGGTCACATCTTGAACTATATCTTGAAGGAAGTCTGAATGAGTTATAGAATGTCGCCATCTCTGGGTCACATCTTGAACTATATCATGTCTTTTGAGGTGATAAGGAAATTGTTGAACACTTTTGACATTCGAATGCCCCAAGTGGTGATGAAGGAGTCTTGAATCAGATTACTCTGCATATTGAGAGATTTCTTGAAATCTTGACTGGACTGCCCCAGGTTAACTGAACTTCGAAAGATCTGTTGGAACCTTGACTGGACTGCCCCAGGTTAATAGGATGGTGACATGTCATGCCCCTTGTTGATAGGAGATTTGTCGTTGGAAGTGTTATCCTCTTGAAGTGATTTTAACTTACTGAGAGAGTTTTCGTTCCTCCGAACATTCGTTGTATGAAATTCTTCGCTGTCAAACAAAAAGCCAGATGCAGACAGTGATATTCAAGCAATGCAAAGTTTATGTTTTTCTCGAAGTTTTGAAAAATGCGTTTTTAGCAGAAAACTTTTTATAAGACAGATCAACACAAGATTTAGAGCAAAGCCTTACAGGAGTCAGGATACCTTTTGTAACAGTATGCTTTCGAACTAACCCATGCTTCAATTAGGACTTTTGAAGGGTTGTAACGTGGCTTGGTTCACGGTTTAAGAAACAAAGGATAAAGGCTCAAAGTATATTTGTACCCACCCGCTCTTCGTGATGTTCTTCAACCTAAACTCAGTTAATTGTGCGTCACACTCTGTTTTGAGTTTGGAACGACTTTTGGGCGATGGTTCACCAGTTGGATTTGGGGAGACAATCATCATCTCCTTTTTTTTCTTTTTCAACACTTTTCATGTTGTTGAGGATTTTGTAATGACCTCACTATTTTGATTTTGATTTGTTATCCCTAACTTTTGCCTGACTGTTACCGTTTTCCGGGATTACTGTCAGCGGGATGCCCCAGCTTTCTTAGGCCTCCTTTATAGGTTTTGGCTCAGCGGCCTTTTCTCTTTTGAGAGATTGACTGTCTATGTGATAGGGAACCACCCTTGTCTTTTGATTCCAAAGGAATGCTTTCTTTTTTCTGACATCGTTCGTTGCATTACGAACTGAGAGTTTGCGACTTCAATGCGCATCTTCTTTTGAATTAACTGAGAGACTACCCTGCCCCAGGTTTATATCAAAGGTTTTGATCGTTTTAAAAATAGAAAACTCCTAGTTCTTTGGCTCGAAGGGGTTGACTAGGGATTAACTTCCTTATAACTCCAGTGTTTGGGAATTGAAAGAAATGCATGTACATCATCAGCAAGGTCTGTTCAAAAGCATACTGTATAAGATCATGGCATTGTTTCGTCATCCTCCCTCTAAAGGCTTACAGCTTTTTATCAAGAGTCAAATATCATAAAGAAAAGCATAAGAGTAGTGAAACGAATGGATGGATTCAAGACAAACATATGCAATGCATTAATGAAAACAGAGTTTAACATCAACAGATAATTGTTTGACAGCAAACGAAATTACAACTTTGAAAATTCAAAAAGAAGCAAAAGTCTTTCAGCTCGAGCTTCGTTACTTCAAGTGGAGAACCCTTTAACGGAAGATTTTCATCTCGCCGTCTGGCATGAATTCCAGCACCCCAATGTCGATCAGATCTTGAATCTTGTTCTTCAAGGCCCAACAGTCGTTGGTGTCGTGTCCCGGGCTGTAGGAATGGTAAACACAAAATGCGTCGGGATGATAGTTAGGAGAGGAGGTATTGAGCTTCTGAGGAGGGTCCTTTAAGGTAAGCAAATTGACCTCCAACAGGCGCTTTAGTATGGAAAATGAAGGTATTTCAGTCTCCGTGAACTGTCTTCCCGACTTTTCTTGCTTACGCTGATTACCCCGTTGACGCTGGCGAGGTTGTTGATGGGTTTGTGACCCTGAAGCGAGCAAAGGAGCTTTCCCCTTGTCTTCTTGAATGGATGGAGGCTGAGCGGTGACTTGCTCTTCGACCTCAGATGTTTTCCCCAGTTGGTTGTTTGGAAGCAGTTGGCGGACAAGAACTCTGAGTTCCTCTTGTCTTTGAGATAGGTCTTGGATGAGAGCCATCTGGCCCACCAACTGTCCCATCACTTGGGTCCTCAGTGTTGTCAGATCAAACTGCAGCTCCGCAAGCTGATCACTCCTGGCATTGTTGGAATTCCCTAAGCCCTTGGTGAGGAGAGCTTTCATCTCTTCTTGCCCCAGAGACAAGTTCAGGAACATCTCCTGCAGCTGAGCAGTCTGGTCTTGGATGTCTTTGACAGACCTTTCTAGAGCCATCTCTTGCTGAAATAAACAGCAGGAGAGTAAGGAAACCTGAAAAAGGAAAGACTGTCAAAATGCAATGCATGATATGTGGATGCATGCTTTCAAGGATCTCTTGGGGTAAACACAAGAAAATGTTAGAGGTTGAACTTTGCTCTTGGATTGGAGATCTCTGCACCGGTGGACGTCTTTCCACGAGAATCAAGCTCACCATGTCGAGTGGGTCATAGCCACTGATTCAAGTTGTTGTTTTTGAACTTTGATTGGAGAGCTTTGTATCGGTGGATGTCTTTCCACGAGAATCAAGCTCACCATGTCGAGTGGGTCATAGCCACTGATTCAAGTTGTTGTTTTTGAACTTTGATTGGAGAGCTTTGTATCGGTGGATGTCTTTCCACGAGAATCAAGCTCACCATGTCGAGTGGGTCATAGCCACTGATTCAAGTTGTTGTTCTTGAACTTTGTTTGGAGAAATTTGTATCGGTGGATGTCTTTCCACGAGAATCAAGCTCACCATGTCGAGTGGGTCATAGCCACTGATTCAAGTTGTTGTTCTTGAACTTTGGTTGGCATTGGTTAGAGGAGAAACCCCTTGCCCCTTGATAGACGTCTGGTTCAACATAACCCTGCATCCAAAGAACCCTCGAGATCCTTGAAATGGTTATTGAAAATGCTATGGTATGATGTCATGATGTTATGTACATGTATGCATAAGCAAGTGAGTGTATATACAGGCAAACATATTCACACAAAGCAAACAAGTCCTTAGGTTTAGGCTTGCATGAGGTTCAGGTACTACCCTCTTTCAGTTCGTTGGTTAAAACCTGTCCTATCAAAAGTAACCGGGTTCTAGAGAATCTCATATCATTGGCTACCCTCAATCGGTCATAACTCCAGCATCGCAATCTTTTCTCGCGGCCAGAACCATCTCGAGAGTTTAGCCTCAATGAGTGTAGCATACTGCTACTGTCCTAATAGCCAAGTTGGTCAATTTAGGGTTCTAAGGTTGGTTGGTGCTTAATGACTCCTTAGAAGACCTATATTCTCCCCGTTGCAACACAAGGGATATAGGTACAGACTAAGGTGCCACACCAACGTAGCCACTGCTTCACCCATGTCGGTCTACGCCGGACAGGTCCCTCACAGATTATGCTACCTAAAAAGGGTATTTCCCAGATCCGGGTTAGGATCTATGAAACTCTGATACAAAGCCCACAAAGGTAAAGCAAACAAAGCAATCAATTGAAAGTAAAAGTGATCTAAACCCTAAGGTAACCCCACTTTGAAAATTTTCCCCAGCAGAGTCGCCAGTTCTGTGATACGGTGGGAGAACTGACTTGAGGTTTTGCGTTTGTTTTCGCAAATGTTTCGGTTGAGCAAGAGTCGCCACCGACTTTTTATTTTATCCTAAAGGAAAGGTTAAAAAGCACAGCAAAAACCTTTTGAGATATTTCGTGGGTTCGGGGGGTAGATTATGAAAAGGGAAGGTATTAGCACCCTCTTCATCCATGGTTATCCATGGGCTCTTAGTTACTTGGTTTTTTAGATCACTTGCCTTGATTGCTTAAAAATGGTGTATGTGTGTTTGAAAATGTTTTTGAAGAGATGCCTTGTCTTAGGCGACCAATGTATTTGACTCGTGTTTGAGTGTTTTACAAAAGTGTGGATCTTTTCGAAAAGATGTTTCAAATGTTTTTGAGAGTTTGTTTGAAAGTGTCGTGGATTGTGGTTTTTGAAAAGAAGGCAAGTGTTTTTGCAAGTCGATCTCAAGTAACTAAGAGTTTTATCTACCCTATTGTACTCAAAGGTTTTTGTTATGTTTTAACCCTTTTTAACAATTTTGTTCCACCATTGAATTTGGTGGACAATCTTGTGTTTAGGAAGTTTATTCGGGACGGGCGCGGGTCATCGTATGGACCATGAATGCAATGATGCCAAGTGTCTTTGGCAATTTGCTTTGAAGGGACTATGATCATTCCATTTTAGGCAACACTTTGAGGGACTTATGATCATTTGATTTTGTTTTGCCAAAGAAACTCGACGTGCAAGCATGGCCCATTTTGGAAGGCAACATGTGGGATTACCCTAGAGGGTGCAAGTGTGATTGTGTATTGATTTCATGTATTTGTCTTGTATTTGTCTTGTATCATGCAAACTGTTGTACCCCAAAATTTGCCCTCCCATATTCTTCAAGAAAATGCCAAGTCAAGCTTCAAAATTCCCCAAGGGTTACACAAGTACAAGGGTCTCCTAAGCAGTCAAGATTAGGGTTTTTGTTTTGATCAAGAAAATGAAGTTTTCAAAGGTCCAATCAAGTCCCACATGCCTACAAATATGGTCAAGCATCCTCATACCAAGTTTCAAGACTTTCAGCATAAAATTGCACAGTCAAAAACCCTAATTGCACTACAATCAACTGTAGGGGCAAAATGGTCATTTGACAGTCAAAAGTTCAAATTTTTGGTCAAACATCTCATTTTGAAGCCACAAACATCATTTGATCAATGCTTGATCATGATTCTCAAAGCTTGGCTCAAAAATCATCAAGATGCAAAAGTTTCCTTATTTGGACAGCTGAAAAAGTCAACTGTAAATTGACCAGGGCATAACTTTCACATGGATTATCAGAAAAATTCCATCCAAAGCTCATTTTGAAGAGAAAGACATTTCCTACAACTAATCTTCATACTTCAAGTCCAAGAAATGCTCTCACAAAAAGTTATCAATTTCAACATTATAGGTCATTTTCAAAAGTCAACAAAAAGGGACTTTAAGTCAAAGGCCATAACTTGAGATTGGTAAATCAAAATGACATGGGACCAAAGACATTGGTTAGAGGACTCAAAGACCTTTCCAAAATGTCTAAGAACATAAGAAAAGCTTAAAAATTGAGCAAGTTATGCCTTGTAGAAGTTGGGAAATTTTTGGATATTTTGAAAAGTCAACATTGGTTCAAATGACCTAAAATTGCTAATGGGCCCATTTTTCTTCCATAATTCATCATCCATGGCATGTGCACGACCACTTGGCCCAAAGGGAAGTATTTATTCATTTTTTATTTATTTATTTGAATTTTTATTTATAATAATTCATTTAAATCAAATTAAATACATGAAAAATATTTAACCTAGGTTTTACAATCTTTTTGTGCACAAAATCTACTCAATAATTCGTGTGAAATTAAATAGGGAAAGATTTGGAGAGAATTGATCTTAATTTGTACAAAAACACATGGAAAGATTGAAAAAATAATGATTGAAAATCAAATCTCATAAATCATGAATACAAGAGATTTTGGTCAAGTTTGTTGACCTAATTGGTTCATTACATAAGCCTGAATCAAAACCTAATCAAGAGAACACACGCAGCTGCTCAGAAACCAGGAAAACAAAACTTGAAATTTTATTAAGAAACTCAATTCTGAAAACCACATTCTAGGGCGACTCAAGGCACGATTTTTGTTTCATTAGCTTGCTGAAGGTTCACTGAACGATTCCCAATCAAAAACATTCAACATAACCTCTTGAATCGTTGTACAGAAGCTAACCTTTCTCACTCTTTTTTCATAATCGTGCATTCCAATTCATGCGCATTTAGCCTTTTTTTAATGTTTGATTCATGTTCCTTGTATGATTCTAAAGCTAACCATGTGATTTGATTGAATTATTATGCATTGTATACGATTCTACCATTGTCAATTTCTAGGGTTTACAGGACCTTGGATTAGGGCTTTTCAAATAAGGAAAAATTGAGACTTGGGACCTTGGCCATTAAAACGAGCGCGTCTGCACGAAGAGAATCCAAGTGTCGTGCCCAATTTATGAGCGTTCCATGCCTAATCGCTATTTTCTTGTATGGTGTCTTAGGTAACGCGTGAAAACCGTTGCCAATGTTTTGTGTATTTCAGGAAAAATAAACACAACGAAGAAGATGGTGTGGTGGCATAAGCTGGTCGGTCAATTCAAAAGTTCGCGCGAAAAAAAGAACACACTAACGCGTTTGTTTTATTATGTTTGTTTATTATATTAATTTACAGATGAGCGAAGTGGCTTAGTGGCATACGTGTTGGTTGGCAATGGTAATGACCTGGGTTCGAGCCCCAGGTCTTCATGCTTTCAATATTATTTTTCGTTCAGCATTCACATGCAGATTCCATGATGAGACACACCATACACCTTCTCCATCAAACCATCCACGCGTCTAAGGACATCAAATCAAAGGCTCAGATCTAAGGAACACAATGCACCCTGGTCAGCGCACATACACATGTCCAGCAAAAGTCCAAACAAGCCAAGGTTATTGGGCCAGATTTCTTAAGATTATACCTCCATATTGGGGACTACAACCCCCTAGGTTTGCCATAATATTTTTTATTTTTATTTTTTATTTGCTTTTAATTATTATTTGCTTAATTAATTTATTATTTTCACAAAATATCAAAAACACCTAAAAATAAAAAAAAATCAGAAAAAGAGAAAAAATAGAAAATATTTTATTTTTAGTATTTTCATAAATAAATGTATATAATTAAATTTAGTGTAAATTAGGTTTTAATTTTAATTCTTTTAATAAAAATATAAAAAACATAGAATTAGGGTTTAATTAATAATTTTTCATCTTTTTGTTTTTCTTTCATGATAATCAAATATTTAATATTATTTATTTTATCTATTTTTATAATTAAATTTGTATATAAAAATTAGGGTTAATATTAGGTTTTAATTTTCTTTTCTTAATAAATTAAAAATAAAATAGAATTAGGGTTATTTAATTTCAATTAATTCCTTTTTCTATTAAATCCTAAAATACTAAAAAATACCAAAAAAAACAAGTTCTTTCTTTTTTTTAATTAATTAACTCCATCATTAATTTAATTTTTTGCAAAAGGGTCCAACGCCCTCGTTCTTAATTTCTTATTAATTCGCATATTTATTTTATTTCTTTGTAATATTTATGTATCTCTCCCAAGGCCATGTAACCTTTTAATTTTCTCGCACTTTTCTTTTAATTCTTTATTTTCTGTCAAATCGGGTCCTGGTTTAATTTTGGCGATGTGGACCCGCGCCTTTGTAATAGCTTTAGATCTTTACTTTCCCGCAACTTTTTAACTGTTAATCAAAGGCATGAAAGAATGTATAAACAAAAATAAAAACAAGCGTAGGACACCAATAACATGACAAGACAAAAATAAATGAAAACGACACACGAATCGCACACACCACCCCTAGGGTACGCCTCACTGTTGCCTTGCCTCGAAAGGTGATCGTCGAGTAGAGGATGTCTTAGTAAGTCCTCATGATCCGGGAACCTGGCATGAGGGTAGCTTCTAAGGTGTCTTCCCATTGCTCTGGTGATCACCATGTCCCGAACCTCGAATTGACCCGAACACCTCCAACGGTGGTGCTACCTACCTCTCAATGGTGGGATAGCACTACTTTAAGGACATCTACACAGACGAATTCCTTAGGGTAGGTAGACGACTCTAGATACTTGCTCTAATGTCAAAACAAATCAAAAATACTTTTCACACCGACACCTTTTTCAAAAAGCTTTCGAAATCAATTTTTCAAACACTCTTGAGGACCGATACAAGAGTCGAACTGGAATTTTCAAAGAAACTTTTTTAAAACCCACTCACACTTGAAAAGCAAACAAACATTTTGAAAACACAAATGAGCAAGTATCTAAGAGCCCATGGATAACCATGGATAGAAAGGGTGCTAACACCTTCCCTTTCTATAATCTACCTCCCGAACCGAGAGCAATCTCTATAAGGAATTTTTCTGTGCTTTTGTCCTTTCCATTTGGAGAAAATAAAAGACGGTGGCGACTCTTGCTTCCGCGACATTTCGCGAACCAGCGTTAAACAGTCAGTTCCAGATCCACCGATCACAGAACTGGCGACTCTGCTGGGGAAATTAACTTAAAGTGAGGTGTACCTTAGGGCTAGTTCATAACTGTGTTTTCAATTGTATTGACTTGCTTGCTTTATTATTGTGGGACTGTCTTGGGAGTTCTATAGATCCTAACCCGGATCTGGGGATACCTTCTTAGAAAGTAGCAACAAGGCTGTGAGGGAACTGTGCGGGGTATACCGACATGGTTGAAACGGTCTGCTACGTTGATGTGGCACTTTGGTGTGTACCGGTAACCCTTGAGTTCAGTCAAGGAGAGTACGGGGCCTCCGCGTGGTGTCGTGAAGCATCAACAGACCTTAGGAACCTTAATTGAACTATCTTGGCCTCTTTAGGGTAGTGAGATAACTGACTTTGGTGCAGTCCGAGGTTGGTTGATACTCGATACTACACTCAATTGAGGGTTGCTTTCCTGGAATATTTCGGTCGCCAGTTCAGTGGCTAAATCGAAACGATGAACAATGAAAGCAATTCAGTGATATTGGGACCCTTAGAACCCGGTTACTTCTGATAGGACAGGTTGAGCCCATAAACTGAAAGAGGGTAGTACCTAAACTTCATGCAGGCCTAAACTCTAAGGGCTCTTGTGTGTGACTCGTGTGCCTTCAAACTTGACTACTTGCATATACTTGTTATCTAACAATACGAGTTCCTTGCAGGTTTTGCTTATAGTCTTTAATCAGGACTCATAACAGGGTTACTCACATTACCCCATGCATACCATAACATCATACCATTGCATACATCCTAATCCATTTCAAGGATCTCAAGGGTTTGTGATGCAGGTCATGAGGAACCAACTGTCCAGCAAGGGGCAAAGGGGATTTATTTTCCTCTAGACAAGGTTGTCAGGGGCTATGACCCACTAGATATGGTGAGCCTTTGACCCTTGAAGAAGGACTCTCAACAACATGAAGTACCTTCAATCAAGTTACCAGTTTCCAACTCTAACAATTTGTTTACCCCTCGAGGTCCTTGAAATCATTGCATGCATATCATACATATCATTGCATAACAGGTACCCTTTCTCTGCAGGTTGCTTACCTTCTTCGCTGTTTATTTCAGCAGTCTCGTCATGAATCCTGAATCCTCAACCGAGCACACTATCAAGGCCCTCCAGGCTCAGAACGCCCAGTTCCAAGGGCTGATCATGAATTTGACCCAGGGGCAATAAGACCTGAAGGCTCTGCTCTTGAAGAAGGAAAAGAAGAAGAAAAGGACTGTTTTGTTCAGCCCTAGACGCAGATCTGGGAACACCCTGCATGATGAAGCTGAGAGGACAACTCCATCTATGGGGAAAGGCAGTCATCAAGAGGAAAGGGTTCCCAGTCCAGTGGTCTCCGACAATGAGACAGATTTCAACGATGAACAGTACCCTCCGGCTGAGGATAGGTACAAACAGTTGGAAAACCGGCTAAGTGCTATGGAGATACAAAAAGTGCTCGGCCTGGACTTCGAGGATCTAGGTCTGTCTTCTGGGGTAGTGATCCCGCGCAAATTCAAGGCACCTGTCTTTGCAAAGTACGACGGGGCATCCTGTCCAAAGCTGCATCTCAGGTCATACATGAGGAGGATCCAGCCCTACACGGCCGACAGGAACTTATGGATCCACTTTTTCCAGGAGAGTCTTTCAGGGACTCAGCTTGACTGGTTCTATCAACTGAATGGAGCCGACATCCGTACCTGGGAAGACTTAGCCACTGCATTCTACAAGCAGTACCAGTACAATGCCGACCTTGCTCCTACACGTACCCAACTCCAGGGTATGTCGCCGGGGTCAAGTGAAGGTTTCAAGGAATACGCGCAGAGATGGAGAGACCTTGCTGGAAGGGTGCAGCCTCCATTAACTGACCGGGAACTCGTTGATATGTTCTTGGGGACCCTATCCGGGCCATTCTTCAATCATCTCATTGGTAATTCATCTGCAGGATTTACCGACCTCATCCTGACTGGCGAAAGAATTGAAGCCGGTATCAAGAGTGGGAAAATCCAAGAGGCCACACCTTCTGACACTCACAAAAAGCCTTACACGGGAAAGAAAGAATCTAATGTTGCATACAGCCAAAAGAGTCGTCGTGACCAACATGCAGGGGCAGTCATGATTTCTGGTTCTGCACCACGCCGCCAACCACAAAAGGGAAACCAACGAAGGCCGGACGAGCCTAAAAGACAATTCACCAACATTAACATGCCATGGTCACAAGCATTGCAGCACATGTTGAAAATGAATCTGATTGCGGTGATCAACCCTCCTGCAAATCCCAAGACCTCCTCTCCAAGCTACAACCCAGAAGCGAGGTGTGCTTATCATTCTGATAGCCCGGGGCACGATACTGAGGACTGTTAGGCACTGAAGTACAAGATTCAGAACATGATCGATGCCAAAGAGATCGAGTTCGAGCCTGCCGAGACTCCCAACGTGATCACTGCTCCATTGCCAAAACATGGCTAGGGTCGAGAGATTTTTGTTCATTTGAATTCAAGTTGTATTTTTCTTTTCTTGTTCAGATAAACAATTATCATGTTAAACTCTTTTATTTCATGAATGCATTACACATGTCTGTCTTGATTTAATTATGTTTACTATGCTTAAAATTGCTTTCATAATTTTGTGATGGTCAACTCTTAATTGAAAATTCTAAGCCTCTTGAGGGAGGATGACGAAAACGATACCGCAATCTTTACAGTATGCTTTTGAACAGACCCCGCTGATGAGGTACAGGCATTGTTTCAATTCCTAAACACTGGAGTAATAAGGATGATAATCCCTCGTCAACCCATCTGAGCCAAAGAAGTAGGAGTTTTTCTTTTCGAAATTTAAAACCCTTTATCATAACCTGGGGCAGGGTAGTTTTCTCAGTTGATCCAAGTGCATAACGAATGGCACCAAAGAGGTCCTTACAAAAAAGAAGACAGTGATGGTTCCGAATAATCAATAAAGAAAGGCAGTCATTACTTCTCAAAAAAAAAAAAAAAACCCATTAAGTCGAAACCCATGAAGGAGACTTACAAAACTGGGGCATCCCGCTGACTGTAATTCCAAAAAAGGAAACAGTTCAGGCAAAAAAGAAAGGGATAACAAAAATCAAGAAAGAGGTCTTACAAACCCTCAACAAAAAAAGGAATGACTGCCTATTCAAAATAAGTTATTAACATCCGAATCATCATCGGAAAATCAAAGCAAAGATTCAAACAAGGTCTAACGTATGATCAACTGAGTTTAGGTTTGGAGAACATCACGAAGAGCGGGTGGGTACAAATAATTTGAGCCTTTATCCTTTGTTTCTTAAACCGTGAACCAGGCCACGTTATAACCCTTAAAAGTCCTAGCTGAAGCATGGGTTAGTTCGAAAGCATACTGTTACAAAAGGTATCCTGACTCCTTAAGGCTCGCTGTAAAAATTTTGAGTTGACATCACGTTTTACAAAATCCACTTGCCTTTATTGAAAAAATGCATTTTCAAAAATTTAAAGACAGACATAAACTTTGCATTCTTAAGATAACATTGCTTGCATATGATTATTTGTCTGAACAACAAAGAACTTTGCGCAACGAATATCCGATGAACGAAGATCTTCTCAACAAAGGAGTCCCTCTAGTGGAAGGAGCACTTTCAATCAAGGGGCATGGCATGATCAAAGACTATCATCTGGGGCAGTCCAGTCACAACCTGGAGAATCACTCAAGATGTCCAACAACAGGGGCAACTCCCTACATTATGAAAGCATGGACATAGTCGAAAAGATACTACGCATGAACAAAAGACCCGCTAGGTTGACACACCTAGGCAAAAATAAGGGCTTCTCGGCGAACCAAAAGGGTTCGGGAAAAAATAAGGGATGAAACAAAAAATCTGTACACCCGGCAAGTCGAAAACCTGAAAAGGCAGCTTGGGCAAAAATGGGTATCCCGGTGGACTGAAAACCCGAAAGGGCGGTCCAGGCAAAAATCAGGGATTTGAGCGTACAACTATGTCCCGGCATCTCGTCACTTGTCTGCCAGAAGATTTGTCAAATGACCTCCAAGGTATCTTCTCCCTTCACCTCAGAAACAGGGGCAATAATGAGTCGTCCAGGCAATCAAGTTGCTCTGTCAACCAAAACACTAAGGTCAATATAAAGATGATTACCATCTACCTTTACAAATCCCAGATCAACATTGATAACAAGCCAGTGAAAATCAGGCAACCTTACTCTGGTTCCTCCAGAAGTCTTACACGGATTTATCTCAAGTTTTACACGAACTTACCTCCAGGTAGCCTTACCCCGGTTCCTCCAGAAGTCCTACACGGATTTATCTCAAGTTTTACACGAACTTACCTCCAGGTAGCCTTACCCCGGTTCCTCCAGAAGTCTTACACGGATTTATCTCAAGTTTTACACGAACTTACCTCCAGGTAACCTAACCCCGGTTCCTCCAGAAGTCTTACACGGATTTATCTCAAGTTTTACACGAACTTACCTCCAGGTAACCTAACCCCGGTTCCTCCAGAAGTCTTACACGGATTTATCAAGAAGTTTTACACGAACTTATCCTGCAGTAACCTAACCCCGGTTCCTCCAGAAGTCTTACATGGACTTACCCCAAGATGACCTTACCTCGGTTCATCAAGAAGTTTTACTCGAACTTATCCTGCAGTAACCTAACCCCGGTTCCTCCAGAAGTCTTACATGGACCTATCTCAAGATGACCTAACCCCGGTTCCCCCCAGAAGTCTTACGTGGATTTAGCTCAAGATAACCTCACCCCGGTTCATCAAGAAGTTTTACATGAACTTACCTCACCAGGCAACCCTACACAGGTTCTCCTTCTCCGGACGTAGTTTTACACGAACTCGACATCAAGCAACCCTACACCGGTTCCCTCTCTTCAAGATGCAGTTTTACATGGACTCGTCACCCAGAAACCCTACACAGGTTCTCCCTTTCCAAAAACGAAGTTTTACACGAACTCACCATCAAAGTAACCCTACACAGGTTCCTTCTCCATTTCAGATGCGGTTTTACATGAGCTCATCAGCAGGCAACTCCACATAGGTTCCCTCTTTCAACTTACAAAATTACAGTCCAAAATCTCCCCAGGAAGTCCAATCCAGTTCCCCAAGAAAGTTGGAATCCATCTCTCCAAGCAGTAAGCTTATCCCCAGTAGATTCTGGAAGCTTATCCTCGCAGAGCACGAACGCGTCACCCGGCTTTATTCAAAGAGTTATTTCCTTAACCGGATATAACTGGGTTATCCTCAGCCAAAGGCCACTGAAAGATCGTCGTCGGCACAGTCTCTTACCCCCAGCGAAGTCTATTAACACTTCCGATACAGCAAGAGTATCCCCAGCGAGTTATTATCAACAGCTCAGCAAAGTATCTCTCTCCCCACAGAGTATTGCTCCCCAGCAAGGTCGCTAGAGTATTTTTCTCCCCGCAGAATCTTCCATTTGCCAAGTTTATTCCTCAACGGAGTCATCTTCTCCCAACCGGTATCCTTGCAATTATCATCCCCAGCGGAAGCAAAATCCATTCTTCAACATCAGCCCAGGAGTGACTTCCCGGCACCCGTCAAGGATTTACTTTCCTAGACGAAAAACACATTCATAAAACATCACATACATCATTATAGCATGCATAGATGCATCATATCATACAAATCTCATTTATGTTGAGAACATCATTGCTTGGTCCATATCATGCATGGCATATGACTAACCTCTACCTTTCAGGAAAGATTCAGCTAAATTCTCAATCATATTTCAAGACCTAGACCGGTTCAGTTAATCGACTCCAAAGATTTCTTATCCAGTCCAAGGCCTTCTCTAGTCCAGCTAAATCGACTCCCAACAGATTTTTCTGATGAAGACTCAGTAGAAGTTATTAGGTCTTTATTTGAGATTATAATTTCCTATGGTCCTCTCCCCGACGGTGCGTGAGATGTAATTCCCTTTTAGGTTATAATTTCCTATGGTCCTCTCCCCGACGGTGCGTGAGATGTAATTCCCTTTTAGGTTATAATTTCCTATGGTCCTCTCCCCGACGGTGCGTGAGATGTAATTCCCTTTTAGGTTATAATTTCCTATGGTCCTCTCCCCGACGGTGCATGAGATGTAATTCCCTTTTAGGTTATAATTTCCTATGGTCCTCTCCCCGACGGTGCGTGAGATGTAATTCCCTTTTAGGTTATAATTTCCTATGGTCCTCTCCCCGACGGTGCGTGAGATGTAATTCCCTTTTAGGTTATAATTTCCTATGGTCCTCTCCCCGACGGTGCGTGAGATGTAATTCCCTTTTAGGTTATAATTTCCTATGGTCCTCTCCCCGACGGTGCGTGAGATGTAATTCCCTTTTAGGTTATAATTTCCTATGGTCCTCTCCCCGACGGTGCGTGAGATGTAATTCCCTTTCAGGTTATAATTTCCTATGGTCCTCTCCCCGACGGTGCGTGAGATGTAATTCCCTTTCAGGTTATAATTTCCTATGGTCCTCTCCCCGACGGTGCGTGAGATGTAATTCCATTTCAGATTATAATTTCCTTTGGTTCTCTCCCCGACGGTGCGTGAGATGTAATTCCCTTTCAGATTATAATTTCCTTTGGTTCTCTTCCCGATACTGCGAAGATGGTAATTCCCACCAAGATTTTCTCAACAAGCGTTGTTGAAGTTAAAGTCACCCAAGGTTCTCTTACTGTTCATGCTAAGGTAGTAACCATCCCTGGTTCATTCATCACCGTTTGAAGCTCCAGATCCAACTCCTGTAACCAGTCAGGACACGTTTATACAAAGCATCTGAAAACCAGCTCCTGCAACATGACAGGTACTCATTTTTCTTTTGCAGGTATGCAGGTTCTCGCTAAGGAATCTCTTATGCGATCAACACCCAGATGGCATCTATAAGCCCATCATCTTATTCATCAACCTCTAAATGGAATCTATAATCCCATTCCCACCACATCACTGCTACTATGTGAGCGCAAATTTCTGGGCACTCTAGTGTTCAATCATCTTCTACCCTCGGATTACGAAAGGCACGTCAGCCAATCTGCATCCTCAGGTCTAAGAAGATTGAACAGGGGCAACTGTTGTACCCCAAAATTTGCCCTCCCATATTCTTCAAGAAAATGTCAAGTCAAGCTTCAAAATTCCCCAAGGGTTACACAAGTACAAGGGTCTCCTAAGCAGTCAAGATTAGGGTTTTTGTTTTGATCAAGAAACTGAAGTTTTCAAAGGTCCAATCAAGTCCCACATGCCTACAAATATGGTCAAGCATCCTCATACCAAGTTTCAAGACTTTCAGCATAAAATTGCACAGTCAAAAACCCTAATTGCACTACAGTCAACTGTAGGGGCAAAATGGTCATTTGACAGTCAAAAGTTCAAATTTTTGGTCAAACATCTCATTTTGAAGCCACAAACATCATTTGATCAATGCTTGATCATGATTCTCAAAGCTTGGCTCAAAAATCATCAAGATGCAAAAGTTTCCTTATTTGGACAGCTGAAAAAGTCAACTGTAAATTGACCAGGGCATAACTTTCACATGGATTATCAGAAAAATTCCATCCAAAGCTCATTTTGAAGAGAAAGACATTTCCTACAACTCATCTTCATACTTCAAGTCCAAGAAATGCTCTCACAAAAAGTTATCAATTTCAACATTATAGGTCATTTTCAAAAGTCAACAAAAAGGGACTTTAAGTCAAAGGCCATAACTTGAGATTGGTAAATCAAAATGACATGGGACCAAAGACATTGGTTAGAGGACTCAAAGACCTTTCCAAAATGTCCAAGAACATAAGAAAAGCTTAAAAATTGAGCAAGTTATGCCTTGTAGAAGTTGGGAAATTGTTGGATATTTTGAAAAGTCAACATTGGTTCAAATGACCTAAAATTGCTAATGGGCCCATTTTTCTTCCATAATTCATCATCCATGGCATGTGCACGACCACTTGGCCCAAAGGGAAGTATTTCTTCATTTTTTATTTATTTATTTGAATTTTTATTTATAATAATTCATTTAAATCAAATTAAATACATGAAAAATATTTAACCTAGGTTTTACAATCTTTTTGTGCACAAAATCTACTCAATAATTCGTGTGAAATTAAATAGGGAAAGATTTGGAGAGAATTGATCTTAATTTGTACAAAAACACATGGAAAGATTGAAAAAATAATGATTGAAAATCAAATCTCATAAATCATGAATACAAGAGATTTTGGTCAAGTTTGTTGACCTAATTGGTTCATTACATAAGCCTGAATCAAAACCTAATCAAGAGAACACACGCAGCTGCTCAGAAACCAGGAAAACAAAACTTGAAATTTTGTTAAGAAACTCAATTCTGAAAACCACATTCTAGGGCGATTCAAGGCACGATTTTTGTTTCATTAGCTTGCTGAAGGTTCACTGAACGATTCCCAATCAAAAACATTCAACATAACCTCTTGAATCGTTGTACATAAGCTAACCTTTCTCACTCTTTTTTCATAATCGTGCATTCTAATTCATGCGCATTTAGCCTTTTTTAATGTTTGATTCATGTTCCTTGTATGATTCTAAAGCTAACCATGTGATTTGATTGAATTATTATGCATTGTATACGATTCTACCATTGTCAATTTCTAGGGTTTACAGGACCTTGGATTAGGGCTTTTCAAATAAGGAAAAATTGAGACTTGGGACCTTGACCATTAAAACGAGCGTGTCTGGACGAAGAGAATCCAAGTGTCGCGCCCAATTTATGAGCGTTCCATGCCTAATCACTATTTTCTTGTATGGTGTCTTAGGTAACGCGTGAAAACCGTTGCCAATGTTTTGTGTATTTCAGGAAAAATAAACACAACGAAGAAGATGGTGTGGTGGCATAAGCTGGTCGGTCAATTCAAAAGTTCGCGCGAAAAAAAGAACACACTAACGCGTTTGTTTTATTATGTTTGTTTATTATATTAATTTACAGATGAGCGAAGTGGCTTAGTGGCATACGTGTTGGTTGGCAATGGTAATGACCTGGGTTCGAGCCCCAGGTCTTCATGCTTTCAATATTATTTTTCGTTCAGCATTCACATGCAGATTCCATGATGAGACACACCATACACCTTCTCCATCAAACCATCCACGCGTCTAAGGACATCAAATCAAAGGCTCAGATCTAAGGAACACAATACACCCTGGTCAGCGCACATACACATGTCCAGCAAAAGTCCAAACAGGCCAAGGTTATTGGGCCAGATTTCTTAAGATTATACCTCCATATTGGGGACTACAACCCCCTAGGTTTGCCATAATATTTTTTATTTTTATTTTTTATTTGCTTTTAATTATTATTTGCTTAATTAATTTATTATTTTCACAAAATATAAAAAACACCTAAAAATAAAAAAAAATCAGAAAAAGAGAAAAAATAGAAAATATTTTATTTTTAGTATTTTCATAAATAAATGTATATAATTAAATTTAGTGTAAATTAGGTTTTAATTTTAATTCTTTTAATAAAAATATAAAAAACATAGAATTAGGGTTTAATTAATAATTTTTCATCTTTTTGTTTTTCTTTCATGATAATCAAATATTTAATATTATTTATTTTATCTATTTTTATAATTAAATTTGTATATAAAAATTAGGGTTAATATTAGGTTTTAATTTTCTTTTCTTAATAAATTAAAAATAAAATAGAATTAGGGTTAGCATTTAATTTCAATTAATTCCTTTTTCTATTAAATCCTAAAATACTAAAAAATACCAAAAAAAACAAGTTCTTTCTTTTTTTTAATTAATTAACTCCATCATTAATTTAATTTTTTGCAAAAGGGTCCAACGCCCTCGTTCTTAATTTCTTATTAATTCGCATATTTATTTTATTTCTTTGTAATATTTATGTATCTCTCCCAAGGCCATGTAACCTTTTAATTTTCTCGCACTTTTCTTTTAATTCTTTATTTTCTGTCAAATCGGGTCCTGGTTTAATTTTGGCGATGTGGACCCGCGCCTTTGTAATAGCTTTAGATCTTTACTTTCCCGCAACTTTTTAACTGTTAATCAAAGGCATGAAAGAATGTATGAACAAAAATAAAAACAAGCGTAGGACACCAATAACATGACAAGACAAAAATAAATGAAAACGACACACGAATCGCACACACCACCCCTAGGGTACGCCTCACTGTTGCCTTGCCTCGAAAGGTGATCGTCGAGTAGAGGATGTCTTAGTAAGTCCTCATGATCCGGGAACCTGGCATGAGGGTAGCTTCTAAGGTGTCTTCCCATTGCTATGGTGATCACCACGTCCCGAACCTCGAATTGACCCGAACACCTCCAACGGTGGTGCTACCTACCTCTCAATGGTGGGATAGCACTACTTTAAGGACATCTACACAGACGAATTCCTTAGGGTAGGTAGACGACTCTAGATACTTGCTCTAATGTCAAAACAAATCAAAAATACTTTTCACACCGACACCTTTTTCAAAAAGCTTTCGAAAGCAATTTTTCAAACACTCTTGAGGACCGATACAAGAGTCGAACTGGAATTTTCAAAGAAACTTTTTTAAAACCCACTCACACTTGAAAAGCAAACAAACATTTTGAAAACACAAATGAGCAAGTATCTAAGAGCCCATGGATAACCATGGATAGGAAGGGTGCTAACACCTTCCCTTTCTATAATCTACCTCCCGAACCAAGAGCAATCTCTATAAGGAATTTTTCTGTGCTTTTGTCCTTTCCATTTGGAGAAAATAAAAGACGGTGGCGACTCTTGCTTCCGCGACATTTCGCGAACCAGCGTTAAACAGTCAGTTCCAGATCCACCGATCATACAAACCCTAGGTCTAACCATGGTATAATTGGAAAACTGTAAATTGCGAAAATGTAAAATCTACGCTATTACAAAATGGTATCTGGGAGTGGGGGTATAATATTCACAAATGGGGATGAGACTTATAGTATCCAATAAGTTACAACCAAATCGAATTTGCGATCAAATGTAAATATCGAATATACAAATATAAGATAAACAAATGTGTATAGGGCAATGTGAATGTATTTGTATTGTGTAAGTGTGAGATGTATATGTATATGTGATTATTTACAGGTGTGACAATATGATTTTAAGAAAGTAATGTTAGGTATTTGCTTTGACCTAAAGATGCGTTTAATGAGTCTTTGATTTGTATATTTTTAATATGTACAAAAGAAAATGTTTTAATCGAGTGCTTATGAATTTAATATTAGAAAAAATGTATTTATCTATTATGTACAAAGATATATAAAAAAGTATTTTCAACTTTAATTATATGATAGAAAAAGAAAAAAGTATCTTTATTGTTTATGTACAAAAGGAGATGTTTTAATCAAAAGAAAAATCTTTTCAATCTTATAAAGATATATTTCTATGTATATACAAAGATAATTTAAATTAAATATTTTAAAGAAATAAAAACATATTTCATGGTATTTTAGTATTAACGAAATAATATACAATGCTAACAAAAATTAGGTTAGAGGAAAACCATTATAATTAAAAAGTATTAAACGTTTTAAATTAATTAAAAAAAGTAGGTTAATTAACTTGTTTTATAAAAGAAGAGAATTTAAACCTCTTAATGGGCCTGTTCAGTTGAAATCGTGCTTTGCAATGGGGGAGTTTTCAGAGCAAGATGATGATTTGTATAGCTTCCTTGAAGTGTGAGGATGCTATTCCGAGTTCTACTTTGTCTTGAAACTCCCTGAATCGTGCTAGAGAACTTCAACTGCAAAACAGAAAAATGAAAATGGTGAAGTGGCTTGGAGGTGTTACAGATCGTGTTTTAGCTTTTGGATAGCTTGCATAGATGGTATGGAGGGTGTGTGAACTGGTTTGGGCAAGAATGCTTGAGAGGATTGAGAATTGGAACTCAATCTGCAAAGGCAACTCTGTTTTTGCAGTTTGATGGTGTTTTTTTGGTTTGATGAGGTTTGGAAGGTGTTTAGCTCGTGTTTTAGGGCAAGGTGATTGTTTGGAATGTGTTTGACAAGTTTGCCTAAGCTGGTTTTTGCTGAGATGGAAGTTGTATTGAAAAACTGGTTTTCTGGTTTTTGACACTTTTTACACTATACTTCCACCAGTGGAAGTTGTATTGAAAAACTGGTTTTCTGGTTTTTGACACTTTTTACACTATACTTCCACCAGTGGAAGTTGTATTGAAAAACTGGTTTTCTGGTTTTTGACACTTTTTATACTATACTTCCACCAGTGGAAGTTGTATTGAAAAACTGGTTTTCTGGTTTTTGACACTTTTTATACTATACTTCCACCAGTGGAAGTTGTATTGAAAAACTGGTTTTCTGGTTTTTGACTGATGCAGGTTATAGGTTTAGACTGGTTTGAATTTGCTTCAGCAGGTTATGTTGGTATGGTTGTTCAGGTTTGAGGTTATGAAGTTTTTAGGCCATGTATTGCTGGTTTTTGAGCTTTGTGTTTGCTTCAGTATGTGGTTGTGACAGGTTGGTCTTGTTGGTTTAGGTTCAACAGGTTTAATGGCTAAGAAACTAGTTTGAGTTTGGAGGTGTTTGATGTTTGTAGTAGTTCAGCAGGTTTGAGGTTGGCCTTTTGATATATGTTTTTTTGTTGGAGTTCTTTCAGGCAGGGCTTATGCAGGTTGTGGTTATTGAAGTGTTTTCTTTTTGTTCAGGTTTCTGCAGTGGGAGTTTGTATATTTTCTTGTGTTTTGGTGAAAGTTCTGCCCTCTTTTTTTTGAACTGTGTTGTTCTTGTGTGTTATATGCTTCTTCCTATCTATGCCTGCCTAAGCCTGAAAACCTGCATCTTTTCTCTCTCTCTCTCTCTTAGTACAGTTGGATATGTTATAATATGATTCTTTTCTGTACTTTATTCTGAAAGTGGCCACTGGGAAATGATGAAAAGTGAAGCTAGCTTGCATAAAAGATTTCCTCTGCATCTTTATCTTTCTTTGACAGCTTTGGTACTTTGTCTTTTCTTTGATATCTTCTCCATATCTTCTTATTGACAGTCTGGATACCTTTTTGGCATTTTGACAGTAAACTGTACTTCTTTATCCTCTTTGATATCTTTGTGCAGTAATTTGTCCCTTTTGGATTTTGACAGAAAGTTGCATTTGGATTTTTCAGTTTGGTTGAACTTGAACTATGCAGTTTGACATTTTGAATTTTATGCATTTTGACATTTTGCATTCATGATTAAACGAATAAAATTCTTCCCTCTTTGTGAACCGGGAGAAATCCCGTGATTTGCAGAGAGGGTTAACTGATCCCAGTCAGTGGCCCTTAATGATGAATTTCTTTTTATCTGTCTCTTCAATTTAACTGTTATTTGACTTTTCTCCTTTTGCAGATAAAAATGGATGGAGGGGGTACTAAATGAAGACTGAAGAATTAGAAAAAATAGGATAGTTTTCTTTTTATTTAATATTTAAATTAATGTAAACCATTGTTTGTAATTAAATTATAAACAATATTTGTACAAATAATTCAAATATCAATAAAAGTCTTTATTATCCAACCAATTCTATTTCCTCTTTCTTTATTGTTTATTTATTTATTTAAAACTCTTTGAATTAAAATAATTGAAAAAATAAATTTCAATCACTTAATTTAGAATAATAAATAATTTAAATAAACAATACTTTAGCACATTGATCAATTAAACCTGGTATCTTCAAAGCGAATCAATAGTTAATCAAAAACATTGATCAGGCGCGTTCTCTTTTTTCACTGATTTTCAACAAACACTGTAATTCCAAACTGCGCATATCCTTTGACTGGTGAATTCAAACCAACTGCCTCCTCTTACTGATTAACTCAAAACAATGCGAATTCAACCCGAATCTCGGAATAATTTGCAAAGAGCTTTGGAATTTTAATCTTTCTGAGAATATGCCCATAAAACCTTAATTCCTGATTAAATGCCAACGAACATTTGCCTGATCACAATTGAGCCAAAATCAACCAAAACCCTAAGCCAACTGTGTGAACTGTTCTAGAGCCATGAAAACCAGTAAAACCCTAATTTTGCTTGACTGACAAGAAAAGTCCGTTTGTCCGATTCTTGAGCCAAATCTGAAAAATCAGGAAACGCCTGAAGCTGAGATTTCTTGTGGAAAAATGCGAGGGCAAATTTTGGGGTACAACAGTTGTCTACCCTATTTTACTCAAAGATCTTTCTTATGTTTTTAACCCTTTTAACAATGTTATTTCACCATTGCATTTGGTGAATAACCTTGTGTTAGGATGTTTAACGAGACAGGCGCGGGTCATCGTATACAATCATTGAAAGCAACTTGTGAGACGCTCTAGCAATTTTGTAAGGGACGAGATCGTTTTATCGAAGGCAACATCGAGGGTCATCGAGGGACTACGATCTTTGTTTATCAAAGGGGTATTTGCTAGAGTGTCTCATATTCGAGGGACATGATTGCATTTCCGAGGCAACAAGCGAGGTTACCCTAGAGGTGCAAGTGTGCGTTGTGTTTGTCAATTTTCATGCATTTAGGTTCTTGTATTAGGTCATCTAGCGATTGATTTTTGATTTTTCGCATACAAACCCTAATCTCTAGTCATGGCATATTTGAAAGCGTAAAATGTGAGAATTAAAATTCTAAGCTATTACAACATGATTATAGGGATGGGGGTACAATTATTTACAAATGGGGATGAGTCTCACAAGAATAATAATGTTCCAAATATTATGTGTTACAACCAAATCGAACCGTCGCAATTCAAATATAAAGCTATAACAAAACATAAAAATAAAGAGAATCAAAAATATTATGAGATGCATGTATTTATTTAACAAATAAAATCTAACCTAAGAAAGATTAAGTATTATTATTATTTTCTTTGTTTTATTAATTATGTAAATAAAAAGTTTAAAAGAAAAATTAAATGAACAAAGTTTCTATTATTCTTATATTTTTTAATCAATAAAAAGGGTTAAAGAAAAACAAAATTATTTAAATCAAACTAAATATTCTTTTTTTGTATTTTCATTATATTAAACAAGATTAATAAAGAAAAAATAAAATTAACTTAAAAGAAAGTAAAACAAAATTTATTTAGTGTTTTTATTAACTAAAAAAATGTTTAAAGGAAGAAAAATTAATTAAAGTAAATTTCTATTATTTTTTGATGTTTTCAAATAAAGCAAAATTATTTAATAAAACTATTTTTAAGATATTCAAAGTTTTTATAATAAAAATGAATTAATAGAAAATAATTATTTGTTTAAACAAAACAAAAGAAAAGAAATTAATTAAAAAAACAGAATGGGCTTTGGGATTATTGGGTGGCCCAAATAAAAATGAAGAAGAACAAAAACAGAAATCCAGAATGGAGGGGGTGCACGCTTAGAAAAAAACGGGCTTAAGGAAAATGTTGGGGCGGGTCAGGCCCAGTGCAGGATCTTTGTACAATTTTTGGTTAGGGGTTTAACTGATTTAGGGTTTGTGTGTTTGGAACACAGCGGTGCCCCTTTTGCTCTCTTCCTCATTTATTCATCTTCCTCGAACCAATGCGCTGATTCTCCCTCCTCTCAGGCCACCGGAGTGCCACCCCACTCTCTCGTCTCCTCACAATGATCTAGGACTTTGCTTGTAAATGGTACGGTTCATTTCTTGTCCTTTTAGGGTTTCACAGTTTCATGGTTTATTTGATTCTTCATGTTACTTGCATGTTTTGCTTTACAGTTAGCCTTTTAATCTATGATGTTTTATGCAGTAAGGGTTTGAGGAAAATTTACCTTGAGCTTTTTTCTGGAAAGTGGAGGGAGAGAGATGTGAGACGGAGGCACTCCTTGGAGGCTAGGGGCGGAGGAAAAAATGTGATGACGGTTGCGCATGTTTGCTTCTGGTATCTCTTTTGTTCTTTCTCAGATATTGATGTTGATGGTGAAAAAATTCTGAAACTGGTATGTTCTTTGTTGTTGATGATGAATAAAAATCTGAAACTGTTTGCTTTGCTTCTGAATCTCTCTTGTTTTCTCTGAATGTTGAAGGTTAATGATGAAATCTGAAACTGCTTGTTTGTATTTTGAATGTTCTTTCGTTGATGATGATGTAGCTCTGAGACTTGAACGTTTATTGTTGTTGATGATGAACTTGATTCTGAAACTGTTATTGTTGATGCTCTTCGTTGATGATGAATATGATTCTGAAACTTTGCTTGTTTTACTTCTGAAAACTCTCTCTTTCTCTCTTCCTTGGATGTTGATGATGAAAGAATTCTAAAACTTGTTGCCTTCTTGATTTTCTCTTCCTCTTTCTGAGTGTTTGAAGGTTAGTGATGAAGATAGCTTCTGAAACTGTGTTTTTGTGGTTGCTTCTTGTTGAAGCTTGGTTGGCTTGCTGAGTTTGTTTAGGCTTTGTTGGTTTTGGAACTGTTAACAGTTTTGTAGGTTTTGTGGTTTGTAGTTTGACAGGCTTGTGTAACTTGGCTTGGCAGTTTTTTGCTAGGCTTGTGGTTTGTAGTTTGACAGGTTTGGAGCTTGTTGTTTGAGCAAGCTTGGCTTGTTGAATGTTTGAGGGTTTACAGTTTGTTTTGGCTATGCAGGTCTGTTTGTTTTTGGTGAGCTTATGCAGTTTGTACCATTTTGGAATTTGTTTGGCAAGCTGTTATTTGACAGGTTTGGAGCTTGGCCTGTTTGCAGGTTTGAGCAAACTTGCAGTTTGTTTGTTTGAGCAAGCTTGCAGTTTTGAGATTTTTGAGATTTCTTCTGAGTGTTTGTAAGCTCTCCTCTTCTTCCTAGACTGTTATGCAGTCCTTTCTTTTATATCTTTTTGTTTTTTTGTTCACTTATGCCAGCCTGCCTTTGCCAAACTGTACCTTCAACAGGTAATCCTTTTCTCTCTTCCTCTCTCCATAAAAACAAGCATTTTTGCTTTGTTTATTATATTTCTGAAAGGTTTGATTTTCGTCTGGAAAATGAGGACAGCTATGACAAGTCTTTTTGGCTTGTAATTTGGTTTTCCTCTGCATTTACCTGCTATTACTGCTGTACTTTCTGCATTGTGTACTTTGCATCTAGTTGGCTTACTTGACAATTTTTGCATTCAGTTTGGTTTTGCTTTAGTATGCTTTGCTTGCAATGTTTAGTTACTGCCTTTGCAATGTTGTGTAGTGTTTAGACAGTTTGAAATTTAGCGCCTTGGTTTGCCTTGCTGACTTTGCAATATTTGTTACTATGCCCTTGTATGCTAGCATCTTTATTTTTTTACTTTTCTCTTTGTGAACCAAGAAGAGCAATCTTCTTGTGATTTGAAAAGAGAAAAATAAAACATGATGAACAAATAGCACACTGATTCCGGACGGCAAACTTTAATGATGAATTTTCTTTTCTTTTTTGTTTGAAAATTCTTTTTTTCAATTAACTGTGCTAATTTCTTTTTCTTTCTTCTTTTTCAGGTGAATGCAACTTGGACGATAGAGGAAGCATAGGACTTTGAGACCTTGAGCATGGGAGCACTGAAGCTTAGGAGATTTAAGCTTAGAATTAGATAGACTTTTTTTAATTTATTGTAAACATTTATTTCTTTTTAAAATACTATAAGTTGTAAAAACTTACAATATTCAAAAAATAATAAATTAACTTTTTGTAACAATATTTGAAAATGAATAAAAAGAGTCTTTATCCAAAAGAAATATTTCTACTGTCAAATATCTTTCAATTTTTCCCTTTGCATCTTCACTTTTTTATTTAAGATTCCTGATCCAAAATAAACTAAAATTGCATTCCAGTATTTTCAATACAGATAACTTAAAATCCAAGTAATCCCAAAAACTATGCAATCTCATAACTTGCGACAGCATTCCAATTAACATACGCGTTGTGTATTCAAATAAGCAAACAATCATTCCATTAAACGGCGGACCTTTCATTCCATTAACAAGCAGATGTTTTAAAAGATGCACATTATCTGGTAATCTGGATTAGACAGTTTCAGCTCCTATCTCTTATCCCAGATAAACAAAACTTGAGGACAAACAACAATCTTTCAGTAGGCTTAAAAAGCGTGAAAACAATGTAACAGTTAATTGAATTTCTGAGGATTCAATTTCTTCTGAGAAATGCGAGAGAAAACCCTAATTTTGGATTGACTGCTAAAGAAAAGTCTGTTTGATCGATTCTTGAGCCAATCTTAAAAATCAGAGAAAACCCTAGGGTTGTTATTTCTTGTGAAAAAGGGAGGGAAATTTTTGGGGTACAACAACCAACTTTGGAAGAATTCTCCTGACTCTTGAGGATTCCCATTCTCAACCAACTACCTTTTAATGGCACGGAAAGAGACCCAAAGCCAGAAGAGATTTCTCAAGCTCTACACTGGCACTCATCTGATGTCACAACTCATTGGGAAACAAGGAGTGGTTTCAAAGGTTTCCTAGCAAAGTTATTGTTTGAAAAAGCCCAAAGTTGTTGGAATTCCTTGGATTTGCAAGCCTTTGAGGAAATTGTGGCTCTCCTCATCTATGGGATAGTTTTGTTTCCAAATCCTGACCAACTCATAGATGTGAACGCCGTCAAAATCTTCATATCCCGCAACCCGGTGCCTACATTGATAGGGGATATCCTACACTCTTTTCACACTCGCACAATGAGAAAAAAGGTGTCCTTATGTGTTGCACACTTCTCTTGGCAAGATGGTTTATTTCACATCTTCCCCAATCTGTATTAAAGAATGAGCAAGGTTCGAGGTGGTCACAAAGGTTGATGACGCTCAAACATTTAGACATTCATTGGTGCTCCCGATCCATAGAGAATATTTCTATTGTCGACCGTTTTGGATAATTTCCTAATGCCCCTTTACTTGGCATTAGGATAGGTATCACTTACAACCCTTGTTTAGCCTTAAGACAGTTTGGTTACGCCTGAAGGGATGGCCCGCACGAGATGCTGATTCAAGGTTTGGTATTTGACTACGACAACAACGATCAAGGTCTTCGCCAGAGATTTATCCGAGCTTGGAGGATGTTGAACAAGGTAGATAGCAAGACTTTGGGGCACACGAATTCCATCCCTCTTAAGCCTTACCTCAAATGGGTACGAACTCGTTCTCAGAGTCTTACGATGCCTTATCCCTCCATTCTCCCGGTAATCATAGAGTTTGTCATGGAAGAAGATGTTCCATACACTATCCTACATCCTGACATGCCTGCCTCTCTTGAAGACCTACAAAGGGATTAGATACAACTCAAGGGGGAGTGAGATACTTTTGAAGCCCAATTCTACGCAAGTGAGAAGAAGGTTTTGGAACTTACTAGGTTACTTCATGAGGAGCAGACTCTGAATGCTTACATTGCACCAAAGAGGACGCGTACTACCTTGCTATCTTAGAGTTTCTTGTATTTGTTTTGCCCAAGAAGGAATTGATGTACCCGAGCTTTAATCTATTAATATAACGTGTATTTCCTTTTTGTCTAAACAAATTTGAATCTTAATATCCTTGAAATCATTGCATACGCATTTATCATTCATCATAACATAAGCAGGTTTCTTGCAACAAGTCTCCTCATCTCTCTACTGTTTATTTCAGTAAGATGGATCTCGAGCAAACGGTGAAGGACCTCCAAGCTCATAATGCACAATTTCAATAGTTGTGCTTAACTCTGGCCAAAGGACAAGAAGAGTTGAAGACCTTGATGGTTGAGGAGAAGAAAAAGAAGACGAAGAAAATAACCGGAATTATGAACATGGGAAGAAGATTCCAAGGGCAAACAAGAAGGGCCTTAGACTTTACTACGACATCTGGTGAGAAAGACAGTCAATATGTGAAGGGAAAGGAAACAATTGTTCAGTCTGACGACAAGTATAAGCATCTAGAAGAACGGTTGAGTGCAATGGAAATCCAAAAAGTGCCTGGATTGGACTTTGAGGAGTTGGGACTGGTATAAGGAATTGTCATTCCTCCAAAGTTCAAAGCATATGTGTTTGCCAAATATTACAGAGTTTCATGCCCTAAAATGCATCTTCAGTCCTATGTAAGGAAGATCCAGCCCCATACCGCTAACGAAGATTTATGGGTACACTTCTTCCAAGACAGTCTGTCTGAAACTCAACTTGATTGGTTTTATCAGTTATAAAGAGCTAATGTTCATAACTGGGAAGATCTTGCTGCAGCCTTTTACAAACAATATCAATACAATGTTGATCTTGTGCCTACCCGTACTCAACTCCAGGGTATGGCCATGGTTTCAAATGAAGGCTTCAAGGACTTTGCGCAAAAATGGAGAGATTTGGCCGGAAGAGTTCAACCTCCTCTATCTGAAGGAGAATTAGTAGACATGTTTTGGGCACCTTGTCTGGTCCCTTCTTCAATCACCTAATTGGGAGTTCATCGACAGGTTTTACTGAACTAATATTTACCGGAGAAAGGGTAGAAGCTGAAATAAAGAATGGAAAGATTCAAAAAGATGCTTCCTCTGCTGTTGTAAGGAAGCCATTCATCGGAAAGAAGGAAGTGGTTGTTGTGTATCCTCAGAGAAATCAAGATAGGGCTGAAAGCCATCCAATGGTGGGGGCCATTATGATTCCTAAACCCGCGCCTGATCAACAAAGAAACAATCAGCCAAGATTGGAAAGACTAGTCAGACAGTTCACCGGAATTAGCATGACCATATCTCAAGTATTTCCACACTTTCTAAGATCCAACCTAGTGACTTTGAAAGAAGATCCAAAGAACCCTAACACAACATCTCCTCACTATCATCCTAATACCCGCTGTGCATACCACTCTGAGAGTCCCGGCCATGACACTAACAACTGTTGGGCTCTAAAGAACAAAGTACAAGACCTCCTTGAAGCCAAAGAGATTGAATTCTATGCGCCAGAAAAGCCCAATGTCATTTCAGCCTCTATGCCCAAGCACGCCCGTAATGTTAACGCCATTGAAAAGGATATGTTTGTTACTTCAGTTGATGAACTTATGACCCCACTCTTGACCATCAAAAAGAACTTATTGAATGCCAGTGTTTTCTCGGGCTATGATGAAAGCTGTCATTTCTGTTTGTCCTCACCAACCAACTGTCCTTTGTTGAAAGCAGGCGTTCAATGCCTAATAGATAACAAGGAGATTTTGTTCGAAAAGACTTTTGTTCCACCTGTTTCTTATAATGATATTTCCATTGTGACCATTTCCGACAATTCTTCCAGGGTCTCCACCAAAAGACCCGTTAGAATTACATCAGTTCCAAAAGTAGCTCCTTCCGTAATTATAATACCTGGACCAGTCCCATATTTGTCAGACAAAACTGTACCATGGAATTATGGGGGGGTGTCTAATACTACGGTATCAAGCAAGATTGTCCAGCTGCCGAAGATTCAAGTTCCGAGAAAGATAACTCTGATATCAGTAATATTGCAGGGACTAGTAAGATAATCCAAAGCGGAAGGATATTCTCTCCACAAATTGCTCCCCTAAAAGCAGTTTCTGGACCCATAATTATTCTTGTTTTTGTTGCTCCTCCAAAGGCTATTCCCAGTTCCATAATCATCTCCACCAATGCTCTAACTGACAAAGTTGTTACAATCCCTGCTATCACTCCTACTGACATTCCTACTGCCGAGATAACCAAGACTCGAGGTAAAAGTATCCTGATTGAGCCTGTCCGGACGAAGGCATAAACATTGGCTACCCCTGAGACCTCCCGGAAAGAGATGGAGGAAATTCTAAAGATCATAAAAAGAAGTGACTACGACGTAGTTGAACAACTGGAGAAAACTCCATCCAAAATTTCCATGCTGGATTTACTACTATGTTCCGAGGCGCATGCAAAAGCCTTGGTAAAATTCCTAAAAACTGCTCATGTACCCCAAGAAACATTTGCCGATCAATTCCAAGATTGCGTAGCCAGCTTGACTGCAGGTAATGGCTTAGGTTTCTCGGATGCTGATTTAACGCTAAGAGGAAGGAAGCATAATGAGGCATTGCATGTCTCAGTTGAATGTAAGGGCACAACCTTGGCTCATGTCTTGGTGGACACTGCCTCATCTCTGAATGTGTTGCCTAAAAAGGCTCTTGATATGCTTGATTGTGAAGGATTGACATTGAAACCAAGCAATATAGTAGTGAGGGCTTTTGACGGCTCAAAAAGGATTGTGCATGGGGAGGTGGATATCCCCATAAAGGTTGGAACCCAAACATTTGACTCAACTTTTTATGTAATGGATATTCGCCCTTTGCATTCCTGCTTGTTAGGCAGACTGTGGATCCACAATGCTGACGCTGTCACTTCTACGTTGCACCAAATGCTGAAGTACCCAATTCAAGGGAAGATTATCATCGTTCATGGAGAAGAAGAGTATATGATCAACCTTCTCAATTCCTTCAGATGTGTGGAGTTAGATGGTGAATTTATTGAAACTCCATTCCAACACTTCGAGAAAGTCCCGCAAGATGTAGCAGTAACCAGGGTTGTTCCCAAGATCACAAGGCCTCCACTCAAGATGTCGTCTTTGAAGGATGCAAAAGCAGTAATAGAAGAGGTGGGTGCACTATCTGGGGACAACTCCCAGATATCCCATACAAATCTGACAAGTTTGGCCTAGGTTTCACTTCAAGTGCTCAGAAGGTTGTACGCCGCGCTCGTGCTGGAGGACCACCCCTGAAGATCAACAATTATAAGGTAAACACGGTAGAGGATGATGAAGATGGCTACAACCTAGAGGATTGGATCTTACCAATTGTCAGTGGAGGGCTCAGCAATTGGGAGGCTAGAGATTTTGTCCCGATCACTTTTATCCCACAGTAATTTGTCTTTACATTTTGTTGGATCTGTAATATTAAAACATTTCAAACTCTTAAAACCTTGTGTCTTACCCGAGGCACAATGGTCCATTTGTAAGGGTTATTATCTCATCTCCATATGACATCAATGAATCATGTACATTTTGCATACAAACTTTGTGCTCATTGTTTTTCTTTTTACATTTTTCATTTCTTTCAAAGATAGATATACCCTTACACACACTCACACTCACACTCACAATGTAGGTCTACATCCATTCAAGATCCCATGGGTAAAGATTATGCTATGGCCTTATGTGACTCCGAAAATCTAATCTACCAAGCCGAAGATGAAGGTGAGGAAGATTGTGAAGTACCAGGGGAACTTGCCAGGTTATTACAACAAGAAGAGAGAACCATTCAACCCCACGAGGAACATGTGGATACAATCAACCTAGGTATCGAAGAAGACAAAAGAGAGGTCAAGGTGGGTGCCAATATGGAACCCGATGTCAAGGAGCGGTTGATTCAGTTATTACACGAGTATGTTGAGGTATTTGCCTGGTCGTATGAAGACATGCCAGGACTTGATGCGTAGGGATGTCAATGGGGCGGGGCGGGGCGGGGCCGGGGGGACACTTCCCCATCTTTTTCCCCGCCATCAAATTCATTCCCCGTCCCCGTCCCCGATCTCCGTCACGGGGGAATTTCTATCCCCATCCCCGTTCCCCGCGGATCCCCGTTCCCCGCGGGGATCCCCATAGATCCTACATTTATTCATTAATATTTTATTTTTTTAAAATGTTTATATTTTCTATAAAAATAAAAAGCACAAAGAATTCACATATTTATTATGTTATTAAAAAATACTAGTATTTACATTTCTCTCTCTTAATAAATACATGAATATTTATTTATTTATTTTTATAAATAAACATAAAGGAAATGACTAAAAAACCTAATCTAAAATATATATATTAAATTAACTATATTAAAATAATAGGCGGGGCGGGGTCCCTGCGGGGCGGGGGAGTATTCCCCGTCCCCGTCCCCGAAATGCTCTCGGGGGAATTTTTCTCCCCATCCCCGCCCCCACGGGGGAAAATTCCCCATCTTTGGGGCCCCGAACGGGGCGTTCCCCGCGGGGATCCCCATTAACAGGTCCAAACTGACATCCCTATTGATGCGGATATTGTGGTACATCGTCTACCTACAAAAGAGGATTTCCCACCATTAAAACAAAAGGTATTTCGAATGCGACTAGATATGTCAGAGAAGATTAAAGCAGAAGTCATGAAACAATTTAATGCTGGATTCTTGGTCGTCACCTCCTATCCGTAATGGGTTGCCAATGTTGTTCCCGTGCCCAAAAAGGATGGCAAGGTACGAATGTGCGTGGACTATAGAGATTTGAATAGGGCGAGCCCCAAGGATGATTTCCCACTTCCCCACATTGACATCCTAGTTGATAATATTGCACAACACAAAGTGTTTTTCCTTCATGGACGGTTTCTCAGGTTACAACCAAATCAAAATGGCGCTTGACGACATGGAGAAAACAACATTTGTCACACAGTTGGGCACATTCTGCTACAAGGTTATGCCATTCGGACTGAAGAATGCTAGGGCAACCTATCAGCGTGCCATGGTAGCTTTATTTCACGACATGATACATCACGAAATAGAGGTTTATGTGGACGACATTATAGCTAGATCTTAAACAGAAGAAGAGCATCTTGATCATTTACAGAAACTGTTTGAGAGACTAAAGGTACAAACTGAGGTTGAACCCCAATAAGTGCATGTTTGGAGTAAGTTCTGGTAAACTCCTAGGCTTTGTCGTTAGCAATAAGGGTATTGAAGTAGATTCTACCAAGGTGAAAGTGATACAAGAGATGCCTTCTCCTCGTACTGAGAAGGAAGTCAAAGGATTCTTGGGACGTTTGAACTACATTGCCAGATTCATTTCTCACCTGAGAGCTACTTGTGAACCAATCTTCAAGCTACAAAAGAAAGATTAAGTAGTCAAATGGAATGATGAATGCCAAACTGCTTTTGACAAGATCAAAGAGTACCTATAAGAGCCTCCTGTTTTAATGCCACCAGTCAAAGGAAGACCATTGATCATGTATCTAACCATTTTAGAAAATTCAATGGGGTGTGTGCTGGGGCAGCATGAAGAGTCTGGCCGAAAAGAGCACGCCATTTATTACCTGAGCAAAAAGTTTACCGACTGTGAAACAAGATATTCACTGCTCGAGAAAACTTGTTGTGCTCTGGCATGGGCTGCTCGCTGGCTAAGATAGTATATGCTGACCCATACTACCTTGTTGATATCTAAAATGGATCCAATAAAATACATCTTCGAGAAACCTGCTCTCTCTGGGAGAATAACGAGATGGTAGATGATCCTAACAAAATATGATATACAGTATGTGATCGGTGGATCTGGAACTGACTGTTTAACGCTGGTTCGCGAAATGTCGCGGAAGCAAGAGTCGCCACCGTCTTTTATTTTCTCCAAATGGAAAGGACAAAAGCACAGAAAAATTCCTTATAGAGATTGCTCTCGATTCGGGAGGTAGGTTATAGAAAGGGAAGGTGTTAGCACCCTTTCTATCCATGGTTATCCATGGGCTCTTAGATACTTGCTCATTGTGTTTTCAAAAATGGTTTATTTGCTTTTCAACTGTGGATTTTAAAAAGTTTCTTTGAAAATTCCAGTTCGACTCTTGTATCGGTCCTCAAGAGTGTTTGAAAAATTGTTTTCGAAAGCTTTTTGAAAAGGTGTCGGTGTGAAAAGTATTTTTGAATTTGTTTTGAATTTAGAGCAAGTATTTAGAGTCGTCTACCTACCCTAAGGAATTCGTCTGTGTAGATGTCCTTTAAAGTAATGCCATCCCACCATTGAGAGGTAGGTAGCATCACCGTTGGAGGTGTTCGGGTCAATTCGAGGTTCGGGACATGGTGATCACCAGAGCAATGGGAAGACACCTTAGAAGCTACCCTCATGTCAGGTTCCCGGATCATGAGGACTTACTAAGACATCCTCTACTCGACGATCACCTTTCGAGGCAAGGCAATAGTGAGGCGTACCCTAGGGGTGGTGTGTGATTTGTGTGTCGTTTTCATTCGTATTTATCTTGTCATGTCATTGGTGTTCTACACTTGTTTTTATTTTTGTCCATACATTCTTTCATGCCTTGATTAACAGTTACAAAATTGCGAGAAAGTAAAAATTCTAAACTATTACAAACGGCGCGGGTCCACATCGCCAAAATTTCTCGAACTCGATTTGACATAAAAAATAAAGAAAGTAAAGAAAATAAAGAATTAAAAGTGCGACAGATTGATTACACGGCTTTGGGAGAGATACATCAAAATTATAAAGAATAAAATAAACATACGAATTTAATAAGAATTAAACGAGGGCGTTGGACCCTTTTTGCGAAATTAAATTAAATGATGAAATCAAATAAAAAAAAAGGAAGAGAACTTGTTTTTTTGGTATTTTATAAATTTTTAGGATTTTAATGAAAAAGAATTAATTAAGATAAATGCTAACCCTAATTCTAGTTATTTTAATTTATTAAAAAAAAGAAGATTAAAGTTTTACCCTAAAATTAACCCTAATTAATTTACATGCACTTTTAATCACAAAAATAAATATTTAATTATTTAATTATTATGGAAGAAAAATAAAAAAAGGATAAAAAATTAATATGAACCCTAGTTCTATGTTTTTTTAGATTTTTATTAAAAGAATTAAAATTAAAACCTAAATTTAAAACTAATCAATTAAAGTTATTTATTCACAAAATACTATTAAATAAAATATTTATTATTTTAATTTTTATCTTTTCTGATTTTTTTTTATTGTTTTATGAAAATAATAAATTAATTAAACAAACAATTAAAGAGAAAATAGAAAATAATAAAAATAAAGAAAGTAGAAAGAATTGCAAACCTAGGGGGGTTGCAGTCCCCAAAGTGGAGGTGAAAGTCCAATAATGCTGGCCCATTTGGAGGCCTTGTTGACCTTTCCAGGACGCGTGTACACGCGTTGACTAGGGTTTACCATGTACCTCAGAGCGTGGCCTTCTGATCCTCTTCCTTGGGACGTGTGGATGCCTGATTCTGAAGGCGTATGATGTATCTTCATTATTGACACTGCACAGGAATTTTGGTTGAAAAATAATATGGAGATTGTGAAGACCTGGGGCTCGAACCCAGGTCATTAACGTTGCCAACACATACGCCTTGCCACTGAAGCACTTTGTCTATCTGTAATTAATATAACAAATAAACATTATAAAACAAAACGCGTTAATGTTTGGTTTTCCGCGCGAACTTTTAAACCGTCCAATCATTGATGGCCACGCATCTTCTTCTTCCTCGTTCCTGAAACATAAACATATTAGGTAACGTTTTTTAAGTGTTCTTTTAGGCATGTTTTGGGAAAATAACGAATAGCCCTGTGATGCTCATAAATTGAGCGCGAGGGTCTCAAACTCTTCGTCCAAGTATGCTGAGCATGTTCATGGCACTGTGGTGTCCCAATTTTGCCTTCTTCACAAACCCCCAATTCAGAGCTTCATAAACCCTAAAACGTGATAATGGTAGAATCGTATACAATGCTCAAAAACACAATTAATTC
This sequence comes from Vicia faba, assembly GCA_948472305.1. NCBI lineage: Eukaryota > Viridiplantae > Streptophyta > Magnoliopsida > Fabales > Fabaceae > Vicia > Vicia faba. Next base: position 1,303,794,870 of record OX451739.1, read on the forward strand.
ACATGGTTAGCATTAGAATCTCACAAGGAACACGAATCAAACATTAAAAAATGCTAAATGCGCATGAATTGAGATGCACGATTATGAAAAAAAAGTGAGAAAAGTTGGCTTCTGTACAATGTTCCAAAGCGTTAGAATTGCTGCTTTTGATCCATGAAGGTTGCTTGATGTCCTTGGAAGGCAATAGGATGGATTTTGTGGCTTGAAACGACCTAGAACTAGGTTTTCAGTTTTGAGTTTTTAAGTCAAAATTTCAAGTTTGTGAATGGAGTTTCTGCGCAGCTTAGTGGTCTCTCTCATTAGGTTTGTGTTCAGGCTTAAGTATAGAGTGAATTAGGTCAAATAAAACAATCCAAATCCTTGGCATTCATGGTTTGAGAGATTTGATTTTCAAAGATCTTTTTTTCAATATTTTCCATGCTATTTTGTACCAATCATGATCAATTCTCTTCAAATCTTTCCATATTGGATTATGCACGTTTTATTGAGTATATTTCATGCACAAAAAGATTTTATTTCATTGGTTTTATATTTTCCATGTATTTAATTGATTTAAATGAATTATTATTAATAAAAATTCAAATAAATAAATAAAAAATGAAGAAATACTTCCCTTTGGGCCAAGTGGTCGTGCACATGCTTGGAATAATGAATTATGGAAGGAAACTAGGCCCATTAGCAATTTTAGGCCATTTGAATCAATGTTGACTTTTCAAAATATCCAAACATTTCCCAACTTCCACAAGGCATAACTTGCTCAATTTTTAAGCTTTGCTCATGTTCTTGGACATTTTGGAAAGGTATTTGAGTCCTCTAACCAATGCCTTTGGTCCCATGTCATTTTGATTTACTAATATCAAGTTATGGCCTTTGACTTAAAGTCCCTTTTTGTTGACTTTTGAAAATGACCTATAATGTTGAAATTGATAACTTTTTGTGAGAGCATTTCTTGGACTTAAAGTATGAAGATGAGTTGTAGGAAATGTCTTTCTCTTCAAAATGAGCTTTGGATGGAATTTTTCTGATAATCCATGTGAAAGTTATGCCCTGGTCAATTTACAGTTGACTTTTTCAGCTGTCCAAATAAGGAAACTTTTGCATCTTGATGATTTTTGAGCCAAGCTTTGAGAATCATGATCAAGCATTGATCAAATGATGTTTGTGGCTTCAAAATGAGATGTTGACCAAAAGTTTGAACTTTTGACTGTCAAATGACCATTTTGCCCCTACAGTTGACTATAGTGCAATTAGGGTTTTGACTGTGCAATTTTATGCTGAAAGTCTTGAAACTTTGTATGAGGATGCTTGACCATGTTTATAGGCATATGAGACTTGATTGGACCTTTGGAAACTTCATTTTCTTGATCAGGATCAAAACCCTAATTTTGACTGTTCAGGAGACCCTTGCACTGTGCAACCCTTGGGGAGATTTTGAAGCTTGACTTGGCAATTTCTTGAAGAATATGGGAGGGAAAATTTTGGGGTACAACAGTTGCCCCTGTTCAATCTTCTTAGACCTGAGGATGCAGATTGGCTGACGTGCCTTTCGTAATCCGAGGGTAGAAGATGATTGAACACTAGAGTGCCCAGAAATTTGCGCTCACATAGTAGCAATGTGATGGAAATGGGCTTATAGATGCCATTTAGAGATTGATGAATAGGATGATGGGCTTATAGATGCCATCTGGATGTTGATCGCGTAAGAGATTCCTTAGCGAGGACCTGCATACCTGCAAGAGAAAAATGAGTACCTGACATGTTGCAGGAGCTGGTTTTCAGATGCTTTGAGTAGATATATCCTGACTGGTTACAGGAGCTGGATCTTCGAATTCTTCAGACGTGCCCTGGCGAGATACAGGAATCGAGTCTGGTAATGTTAGTCTTCAACGGATACACCCTGGCAAGATTCAGGTATCGGATCCTCGAACTCTTCAGACACACCCTGGCAAGATACAGGAATCGGATCTGGTAATGCTAGTCTTCAACGGACACACCCTGGCAAGATTCAGGCATCGGATCCTCGAACTCTTCAGACACACCCTGGCAAGATACAGGAATCGGATCTGGTAATGCTAGTCTTCAACGGATACACCCTGGCAAGATTCAGGTATCGGATCCTCGAACTCTTCAGACACACCCTGGCAAGATACAGGAATCGGATCTGGTAATGCTAGTCTTCAACGGATACACCCTGGCAAGATTCAGGCATCGGATCCTCGAACTCTTCAGACACACCCTGGCAAGATACAGGAATCGGATCTGGTAATTCTAGTCTTCAACGGATACACCCTGGCAAGATTCAGGTATCGGATCCTCGAACTCTTCAGACACACCCTGGCAAGATACAGGAATCGGATCTGGTAATGCTAGTCTTCAACGGATACACCCTGGCAAGATTCAGGTATCGGATCCTCGAACTCTTCAGACACACCCTGGCAAGATACAGGAATCGGATCTGGTAATGCTAGTCTTCAACGGATACACCCTGGCAAGATTCAGGCATCGGATCCTCGAACTCTTCAGACACACCCTGGCAAGATACAGGAATCGGATCTGGTAATGCTAGTCTTCAACGGATACACCCTGGCAAGATTCAGGTATCGGATCCTCGAACTCTTCAGACACACCCTGGCAAGATACAGGAATCGGATCTGGTAATGTTAGTCTTCAACGGATACACCCTGGCAAGATTCAGGTATCGGATCCTCGGACTCTTCAGACACACCCTGGCAAGATACAAGAATCGGATCTGGTAATGCTAGTCTTCAACGGATACACCCTGGCAAGATTCAGGTATCGGATCCTCGAACTCTTCAGACACACCCTGGCAAGATACAGGAATCGGATCTGGTAATGCTAGTCTTCAACGGACACACCCTGGCAAGATTCAGGCATCGGATCCTCGAACTCTTCAGACACACCCTGGCAAGATACAGGAATCGGATCTGGTAATGCTAGTCTTCAATGGATACACCCTGGCAAGATTCAGGTATCGGATCCTCGAACTCTTCAGACACACCCTGGCAAGATACAGGAATCGGATCTAGTAATGCTAGTCGTCAACGGATACACCCTGGCAAGATTCAGGCATCGGATCCTCGAACTCTTCAGACACACCCTGACAAGATACAAGAATCGGATCTGGTAATGCTAGTCTTCAACGGATACACCCTGGCAAGATTCAGGTATCGGATCCTCGAACTCTTCAGACACACCCTGGCAAGATACAGGAATCGGATCTGGTAATGTTAGTCTTCAACGGATACACCCTGGCAAGATTCAGGTATCGGATCCTCGGACTCTTCAGACACACCCTGGCAAGATACAGGAATCGGATCTGGTAATGCTAGTCTTCAACGGATACACCCTGGCAAGATTCAGGCATCGGATCCTCGGACTCTTCAGACACACCCTGGCAAGATACAGGAATCGGATCTGGTATCGATCGTCAATAGATACACCCTGGCAAGATACAGGAATCGGATCTTTAGTTGCGACCGTTGATAGTAATCATTTTTGTACTGACTTTTGTCCTGAAAAGACAAGCGTTAGTTATATGCGATGTCATGTGGTATGACATGCGAGATGCTCTCTGAATACGTGAGATTGTATGTTCAAGATGCGTATATGCATGCTATTATGTATGAAGATGTTTATGAATGTATTTTTCGTCTAGGAAAGTAAACCCTTGACGGGTGCCGGGAAGTCACTCCTGGGCTGATGTTGGAGAATAGATTTTGCCTCCGCCGGGGATGATAATTGCAAGAATACCGGTAGGAGAAGATGACTCCTTTGGGGAATAAACTTGGCGAATGGAATAACTCTGCGGGGAGAAAAGTACTCTAACGATCTTGCTGGGAAGAAAAACTTTGTGGGGAGAGAGATACTTTGCTGAATTGTTAACGATAACTTGCTGGGGATATCTTTGCTGTGTTGGAAGTGTTAATAGACTTCGCTGAGGATAAGAAGAAACGGTGTTGACGACGACCTTTCCGTGGCTCTTGGCTGAGGATAACCCAGTTATATCCTAGTAAGGAAATAACTCTTTGAATAAAGCCGGGCGACGCGTTCGTGCTCTGCGAGGATAAGCTTCCAGAATCTACTAGGGATGAGCTTGCTGCTTGGGGAGATGGATTCCAACTTTCCTGGGGAAACTGGATTGGACTCCTGGGGAAGTTTTGAACTGTACTGGGGAAGTGACTCCTTTGCATGTTGATAGAACGCCGGGGAACAATCTTAAATCAAGACTGCCGGGGATGCTTGTTAAGGCTGTATGCTACTGGGGAAGGTTGAGATCTACTGGAGGATACTCAACTTCCTTAAGGTTTGATAATATAGCTTGGAGAGAGTGTACTGTCTTGTTGGCTCACTCTCTGGGGAATTAAGATACCTGGTTGTATTCTTCAGCTGAACCTACCTTGACACCTTGGAGGACAGAACAATTAGATCGCTTGGACAACTCTTTATTGCCCCTGTTTCTGAGGTATGAGAGGAAGACCTGTGAGATGCTGATAGTTGTTGAGGGTCAAACCTTCTTTAGGTAGGCAGGTGACAAGATGACAGGACATAGTCGTACGCTTTGATCCCTAACTTTTTCCTGGACCGCCCTTTCGGGTTTTCGGTCCACCGGGATACCCATTTTTGCCCAAGCCGCCTTTTCAGGTTTTCGACTTGCCGGGTGTACAGATTTTTCATTTCATCCCTTATTTTTCCCGAACCCTTTTGGTTCGCCGGGAAGCCCTTATTTTTTCCTAGGTGTGTCAACCTAGCGGGTCTTTAATTTTGCGTAGTATTTTTTCGACTATGTCCACGCTCTCAAAATGTAGGGAGTTGCCCCTGTTAGAAGTGTTTTGTCATACCGCCAGAAGGTGTTTGATCAAGCAAGATTCGTTGTTGGAATGCCCCAAGTGACTCAGGCGGAGATTTGCCCCAGGCTAATGGACCATGGTCATGTCTGCCCCTTGAGTGGAGGTGCTTCTGTTCATTAGGCATTCGTCTTGCGAATTTCCCTGCTGTTCAAACAAATAATCATATGCAAACAAAGTTATGTTAAAAATGCAAAGCTTATGTCTGTCTTGAAGATTTTGAAAATGCATTCTTTTTCATAAAACAAGTGAATGTTTGTAAAACGTGATGTCAACTCCGTATTTTATCGCAAGCCTTAAGGAGTCAGGATACCTTTCGTAACAGTATGCTTTCGAACTAACCCATGCTTCAGCTAGGACTTTTAAGGGTTATAACGTAGCCTGGTTCACGGTTTAAGAAACAAAGGATAAAGGCTCAAATTATTTGTACCCACCCGCTCTTCGTGATGTTCTTCAAACCTAAGCTCAGTTGATCATACGTTAGACCTTGTTTGAGTCTTTGCTCTGATTTTCCGGTGATGATTCGGATGTTGATAACTTATTTTGAATAGGTAGTCATTCCTTTTTTGTTGAGGGTTTGTAAGACCTCTTTCTTTTTTATTTTTGTTATCCCTTTCTTTTTTTGCCTGAACTGTTTCCTTTTTGGAATTACAGTCAGCGGGATGCCCCAGTTTTGTAAGTCTCCTTCATGGGTTTTGACTTAATGGGTTCTTATTTTGAAAGATCATGACTGCCTTTCTTTATTGATTATTCGGAACCGTCACTGTCTTTCGTTTTTTTTTTTTTTGTAAGGACCTCTTTGGTGCCGTTTTGTTATGCACTTGGATCAACTGAGAGACTACCCTGCCCCAGGTTATGATTAAGGGTTTTGAATTTCGAAAAGAAAAACTCCTACTTCTTTGGCTCAGATGGGTTGACGAGGGATTATCATCCTTATAACTCCAGTGTTTAGGGATTGAACCAATGCCTGTACCTCATCAGCGGGGTCTGTTCAAAAGCATACTGTAACGATCGTGGCATCGTTTTCGTCATCCTCCCTCAAGAGGCTTAGAATTTCTTAATCAGGAGTTGACATCAGAAAAAAATATGAAAATAATTTGCATTTAGTGAATACGAATATATTGTTTCAAAACCGACATATGCGATGCATTAATGAAATAACAATGTTAACAATGAACAAATGTTTGAACAAAAGAAAATTGCAACTTGAACATTCGAATGAACAAAAATTCTTCTCATCTCAGGGCTTGTTACTTCAAATGGTGCCTCCTGTAGGGATGGTAGAAGCACTCAGCCTGTCCATCTTGGGTGAATTCCACAGTTCCTTCCTCAATCAGGTCCTGGATCTTATTCTTCAAAGTCCAACAATCCTCTGTAGCATGCCCCGGGCTGTCAGAATGATAAGCGCAGCGAGCGTTGGGGTTATACCTTGAAGGTGTCCTGTTGGGATTCTTAGGAGGATCCTTTAGAGTTACCAAATTCAACCTCAACAGTTGTTGTAAGGCTTGAGGCAGCGACACGTTGAGCTTGGTGAATTGCCTTTTGGGCTTGTCTGGCTGAAGCTGGTGAGGTTGATACTGAATTGGTGATACTGAGGCCATCTGAGGAGCTTTTCCCTTGTCTGCTTGTCTCAAGGGTGGTTGAATGATGACTGGCTCTTCAACCCTAGATGTTTGCCCCAGCTGGTTACCCCGAAGCAGTTGGTTGATGAGAATCCCGAGCTCGTCTTGTCTTTGAGCTAACCTTTGAATGGCAGTCGCCTGCCCCAGCATCTGGACTTTCAATGCATCCACCTCAGCTTGCAGGTGTTTCAGCCTTTCATCCTCAGCATTGTTGTTGACAAAAGTCCCCATGAGAAGTGTCCTTAGCTCCTCCTGTCCCTTGGATAGATTCAGGAGGATTTCCCCAAACCGAGTCTCTTGAGCAAGAAGGTCCTGGTTATCTTGTTGGGAAGCCATTGACTGAAATAAACAGCGGAGATGGTAAGTGACCTGTCCAAAGGGTACCTGTAATGCGATGATATGTATGATATGCATGCAATGTTTTCAAGGACCTCGCGGGGTAAACAAGAAAATTTGTTAGAATTTGGGTCTGGTAACTTGATTGAAGGAACTGCATATTATTGAGAGTCCTTCTTCCAAGGGTCAAAGGCTCACCATATCAAGTGGGTCATAGCCCCTGACTTTAGTCATCATGTCTGGTTTTGATTTCCAAACAACCTTGGTTAAGGGAACCTTCTTCAAGTGTCAAAGCTCACCATATCGAGTGGGTTATAGCCCCTGACAACCTTGGCTAGAGGAAAATAAATCCCCTTTTGCCCCTTGCTGGACAGTTGATTCATCCTGACCTGCACCACAGACCCTTGAGATCCTTGAAATGGGTTAGGATGTATGCAATGGTATGATGTTATGCTATGCATGGGGTACTATGGGTAAACCCTGTTATGAGTCCTCATTAAGGACTATAAACAAAACCTGCAAGAAACTCAGTACACTTTGTTAGGAGTCCCAATTAAGGACTATAAACAAAATCTGCAAGAGACTTAGTAAACCCTGTTATGAGTCCCAATTAAGGACTATAAACCAAACCTGCAAGTAGTTCATGTGTCAGATAACAAGCATGCAAGTAGTCAAGTACGAAGGCACACAAGTCACACAAGAGAAACCCTTAGAGTTTAGGCCAGCATGGGGCCTGGGTATTACCCTCTTGAAGTTGGTGGGTTCAACCTGTCCTATTAGAAGTAACCGGGTTCTAAGGGTCCCAATATCACGGGATTGCTTTCATTGTTCATCGTTTCGATTTAGCCACTGAACTGGCGACCGAAATATTCCAGGAAAGCAACCCTCAATTGAGTGTAGTATCGAGTATCAACCAACCTCGGACTGCACCAAATTCAGTTATCTCACTACCCTAAAGAGGCCAAGATAGTTCAATTAAGGTTCCTAAGGTCTGTTGATGCTTCACGACACCACACGGAGGCCCCGTACTCTCCTTGACTGAACTCAAGGGTTACCGGTACACACCAAAGTGCCACATCAACGTAGCAGACTGTTTCAACAGTGTCGGTATACCCCGCACAGTTCCCTCACAGCCTTGTTGCTACTTTCTAAGAAGGTATCCCTCAGATCCGGGTTAGCATCTATAGAACTCCCAAGCAACCCACAATTTAAAGCACACAAAGAAAACAATTGAAAACACAGTTATGAACTAACCCTAAGGTACACCTCACTTTAAGCTAATTCCCCAGCAGAGTCGCCAGTTCTGTGATCGGTGGATCTGGAACTGATTGTTTAATGCTGGTTCGCGAAACATCGCGGAAGCAAGAGTCGCCACCGTCTTTTATTTTCTCCAAATGGAAAGGACAAAAGCACAGAAAAATTCCTTATAGAGATTGCTCTCGGTTCGGGAGGTAGGTTATGGAAAGGGAAGGTGTTAGCACCCTTTCTATCCATGGTTATCCATGGGCTCTTAGATACTTGCTCATTGTGTTTTCAAAAATGGTTTATTTGCTTTTCAACTGTGGATTTTAAAAAGTTTCTTTGAAAATTCCAGTTCGACTCTTGTATCGGTCCTCAAGAGTGTTTGAAAAATTGCTTTCGAAAGCTTTTTGAAAAGGTGTCGGTGTGACAAGTATTTTTGAATTTGTTTTGAATTTAGAGCAAGTATTTAGAGTCGTCTACCTACCCTAAGGAATTCGTCTGTGTAGATGTCCTTTAAAGTAATGCCATCCCACCATTGAGAGGTAGGTAGCATCACCGTTGGAGGTGTTCGGGTCAATTCGAGGTTCGGGACATGGTGATCACCAGAGCAATGGGAAGACACCTTAGAAACTACCCTCATGCCAGGTTCCCGGATCATGAGGACTTACTAAGACATCCTCTACTCGACGATCACCTTTCGAGGCAAGGCAATAGTGAGGCGTACCCTAGGGGTGGTGTGTGATTTGTGTGTCGTTTTCATTCGTATTTATCTTGTCATGTCATTGGTGTTCTACACTTGTTTTTATTTTTGTCCATACATTCTTTCATGCCTTGATTAACAGTTAAAAAATTGCGAGAAAGTAAAAATTCTAAACTATTACAAACAGCGCGGGTCCACATCGCCAAAATTTCTCGAACCCGATTTGACAGAAAAAATAAAGAAAGTAAAGAAAATAAAGAATTAAAAGTGCGACAGATTGATTACACGGCTTTGGGAGAGATACATCAAAATTATAAAGAATAAAATAAACATACGAATTTAATAAGAATTAAACGAGGGCGTTGGACCCTTTTTGCGAAATTAAATTAAATGATGAAATCAAATAAAAAAAAGGAAGAGAACTTGTTTTTTTGGTATTTTATGATTTTTAGGATTTTAATGAAAAAGAATTAATTAAGATAAATGCTAACCCTAATTCTAGTTATTTTAATTTATTAAAAAAAAGAAGATTAAAGTTTTACCCTAAAATTAACCCTAATTAATTTACATGCACTTTTAATCACAAAAATAAATATTTAATTATTTAATTATTATGGAAGAAAAATAAAAAAAGGATAAAAAATTAATATGAACCCTAGTTCTATGTTTTTTTAGATTTTTATTAAAAGAATTAAAATTAAAACCTAAATTTAAAACTAATCAATTAAAGTTATTTATTCACAAAATACTATTAAATAAAATATTTATTATTTTAATTTTTATCTTTTCTGATTTTTTATTTATTGTTTTATGAAAATAATAAATTAATTAAACAAACAATTAAAGAGAAAATAGAAAATAATAAAAATAAAGAAAGTAGAAAGAATTGCAAACCTAGGGGGGTTGCAGTCCCCAAAGTGGAGGTGAAAGTCCAATAATGCTGGCCCATTTGGAGGCCTTGTTGACCTTTCCAGGACGCGTGTACACGCGTTGACTAGGGTTTACCATGTACCTCAGAGCGTGGCCTTCTGATCCTCTTCCTTGGGACGCGTGGATGCCTGATTCTGAAGGCGTATGATGCATCTTCATTATTGACACTGCACAGGAATTTTGGTTGAAAAATAATATGGAGATTGTGAAGACCTGGGGCTCGAACCCAGGTCATTAACGTTGCCAACACATACGCCTTGCCACTGAAGCACTTTGTCTATCTGTAATTAATATAACAAATAAACATTATAAAACAAAACGCGTTAATGTTTGGTTTTCCGCGCGAACTTTTAAACCGTCCAATCATTGATGGCCACGCATCTTCTTCTTCCTCGTTCCTGAAACATAAACATATTAGACAACGTTTTTTAAGTGTTCTTTTAGGCATGTTTTGGGAAAATAACGAATAGCCCTGTGATGCTCATAAATTGAGCGCGAGGGTCTCAAACTCTTCGTCCAAGTATGCTGAGCATGTTCATGGCACTGTGGTGTCCCAATTTTGCCTTCTTCACAAACCCCCAATTCAGAGCTTCATAAACCCTAAAACGTGATAATGGTAGAATTGTATACAATGCTCAAAAACACAATTAATTCACATGGTTAGCATTAGAATCTCACAAGGAACACGAATCAAACATTAAAAAAATGCTAAATGCGCATGAATTGAGATGCACGATTATGAAAAAAAAGTGAGAAAAGTTGGCTTCTGTACAATGTTCCAAAGCGTTAGAATTGCTGCTTTTGATCCAGGAAGGTTGCTTGATGTCCTTGGAAGGCAATATGATGGATTTTGTGGCTTGAAACGACCTAGAACTAGGTTTTCAGTTTTGAGTTTTTAAGTCAAAATTTCAAGTTTGTGAATGGAGTTTCTGCGCAGCTTAGTGGTCTCTCTCATTAGGTTTGTGTTCAGGCTTAAGTATAGAGTGAATTAGGTCAAATAAAACAATCCAAATCCTTGGCATTCATGGTTTGAGAGATTTGATTTTCAAAGATCTTTTTTTCAATATTTTCCATGCTATTTTGTACCAATCATGATCAATTCTCTTCAAATCTTTCCATATTGGATTATGCACGTTTTATTGAGTATATTTCATGCACAAAAAGATTTTATTTCATTGGTTTTATATTTTCCATGTATTTAATTGATTTAAATGAATTATTATTAATAAAAATTCAAATAAATAAATAAAAAATGAAGAAATACTTCCCTTTGGGCCAAGTGGTCGTGCACATGCTTGGAATAATGAATTATGGAAGAAAACTAGGCCCATTAGCAATTTTAGGCCATTTGAATCAATGTTGACTTTTCAAAATATCCAAAAATTTCCCAACTTCCACAAGGCATAACTTGCTCAATTTTTAAGCTTTGCTCATGTTCTTGGACATTTTGGAAAGGTATTTGAGTCCTCTAACCAATTCCTTTGGTCCCATGTCATTTTGATTTACCAATATCAAGTTATGGCCTTTGACTTAAAGTCCCTTTTTGTTGACTTTTGAAAATGACCTATAATGTTGAAATTGATAACTTTTTGTGAGAGCATTTATTGGACTTGAAGTATGAAGATGAGTTGTAGGAAATGTCTTTCTCTTCAAAATGAGATTTGGATGGAATTTTTCTGATAATCCATGTGAAAGTTATGCCCTGGTCAATTTACAGTTGACTTTTTCAGCTGTCCAAATAAGGAAACTTTTGCAGAATTTTTTTTATTAATAACCAAGTATTAAAAAAATATTTCGCAAATAACCGGGTTTCGGAAAAAATTACGCAAATAACCATGTTTGAGATGGCTCCATAAAGGAGGAGCCATCTCATTTGGCGCATGCACCTAGGGTTTTGCCCTAGGCGCCATCTCACTTGGCGCCTCCATTGGCTTTTAGCCAAGTGAGATGGCGCATGCTCCTTAAAAAGGAGAGGAGGCGCCATCTCACTTGGCGCCTAGGGTAAAACTAGGGTTTTTTGCCGTTTTATAAATAATTCGTCCGTTTCTTTGAAATTTCTCACACTTTCTCGCACTGTATTTTTATTTTGTACTCCCTTATTTACGTAATGACGTCGCCTATGATTTTTAGCAGAGATGGTTACGTTATATTCTCCGCCACGAAACCCGCGATGAAAATGAAATTCTGGCACATTCACTCCATGGAGCGTCTGAAGCGGGAGTTGATGCGGTGGCTAGATGGAGACATCGCCGAGGGGGAAAAAATTCGAAGGATCCAGCGAAAACGAACAACAACCTCGCATGCGACAGGAAGACCTAATGTGTGGTTGGAGGAAGTCAAAACAGACAGTGATGTAATGCTGATGATGCATGGGTCAGATGAAATTGTGTTAACAGTTGTAATTTCCTAGATTGATTATCGTTAATCATTGTTGTACGCGAAAACCCTAATTTAATTTCCTAGATTGATTATCGTTAATCATTGTTGTACGCGAAAACCCTAATGTAATTTCCTATATTGAATTTCTTAAATTGTGTGAACAGTTTTATTAACGGAAAACCCATAATGTTTACAACACAAATATTGAAAAGATTTATTGTATTACAAAATTTATGTGGTCGAGCCAGACGCCCGATTCGGACAGTTTTTGCGATTGTGTCCGACCTGACGGCATAAACCACACTTTCTTTCCAACCTGTCAAGATCGTCCATTTCTGTTGTTATGCGCCTGCTTTTGGGACGACCCTTCTTGTTCCTTCGCATTTGGTCATTGTGCCAAACTATATCACCGCTGTATTCAGGCCAATAGTCTGGTTTTGCCACCAAAGGAAAGTTGTTGTTGTAAACAGTTAGCAACGTCTCAGATTTATAAACGTTTGATAGCAGTTGAAGCGCGTCTTGATGGGTATGCGCACAAGCGGCAATGACATGAGAGCAAGGCATACGAAAAGCTTGAAACCTGCCACAATCGCACCATTGAGAAGGTAAAATGACCCTGTATTCCTGTCTTGCCAGGCCTTCATTGTGGTCAATTGTCTCTTTCACAATGAAGTTGTGGCTATGGCGGTCAAACCGTGTAACCATGTGAGTGTTGGCTTTTGCACTTTCAGCCTTAATGTATTTCATACAGCTTTCACTCCACAGTTGTCCTGATTGCAAGACCGAATACCACATTTCACCTCTTTTGGCAAATAACGCAGCCATCCTAAAATACGTGGATTTCACCAAGGCAGTGATGGGGAGGTTTCGTATGCCCTTGAATACCCCATTCATTGATTCAATGAGATTTGTTGTCATATGCCCCCATCTTTGGCCATTGTCGTATGACCTAGTCCACTTTTCGACCGGTATGTTGTCGATCCACGTACCGGCTTCTGGGTTAGACAAACGGATCTCGTTGCGGTAATATTTGAATGTGGGCTGTGTCAGTGCGTATCCCGCATTCATCACCGCTTTCCGCAATGTTTTGTCCTTGACCTCCCTCGAGAAATTCTGGACGATATGCCTGATGCAATAGACATGCGTAGAAGGAGGGTCATGCCAACCATTTGCCGGATTATTATAGGCACTTTCAATAGAGGCATGTCTGTCCGAGATCAAACATAGATCCGGTTGAGGAGCCACGTGTGTACGAAGATTTTTCAGGAAAAAGCTCCAAGCACCACCGGTCTCCCCCTCGACAAGGGCAAACGCAACGGGGAAAATGTTATTGTTGCCATCTTGTGCAACTGCCATCAAAAGAGTGCCTTTGTACTTGCCATACAACCAAGTCCCGTCTATTTGTAGAATTGGTTTACATGATGCAAACCCTGCGATGCATGGTTGAAATGCCCAAAAGACGCGACTGAATATTCCGTTGCCATGTAGAACACTACCATCTTGGGCGTAAGCGGGCAATGTTTCCAGAACATAAACACTACCTGGAGAATATGTCTTTAGTGCATTGAGGTAGCGGGGAAGTTCTCGGTATGACTCCTCCCAGTTTCCATACACCCTTTCAATCGCCTTAGTCTTTGCTAACCACGCCTTACGGTAAGACGGAGTGTAGTTAAAAACTGTGGTGATGTGGGAGATGATTGTTTTCACCTTCAAAGAAGGGTCGTTGCTCACCAGGGGTAGGATTTCTTGACAGATTAGATCATGGTTGAGTTTTCGGTGGTCTTGTGATTGAGTGGAACTTACACAAGTATGGGTTGTCATGGAACCTATGACCCAGCAGTCACCCCTTAGTCTGTATGAAGCGGTCAGCTTGAACATGCAGTCAGGGTGGACACACTTGATCTTGTACCTTTCCGGGTTTACACGATCCACCTTATAATCAACCGAGTTGAGCATGTGAAATTTTTTGATGGCCCTTATGCATTCCTCTCTATTACGAAACTTGTCCTTCTCTTTTAAATTTTCATCTGATTGCATATACGGTTGGAAAAACAAGTCCGTAGAAGTTTCATCTCCGCCCATGTTGAAGTTTGTCATGTGCGTAGGTGGTGTGTAGATTTTGTCGGTAGGAATACTTGGGATGCCATCATCGTCAGAATCGTCGTTCACCATTTCATCGAACTCTAACTCGTTATCTTCTTCTTCATCATCAACTGCATCCACCTCGGCTTGCTCATTCTCCAAAGGATCAACCTCCTGTAACACCGGAGGCTCTACCTCCTGTGTCACCGGAGGCTCTTGAAACAGAACGTACAACTCAATAGAGTCGTTTCCAGAATAGACATGGCTGGAAATCATGTTCTGGAAATCCTCGTCATCTTGAATTGCAACCTTATAAAATATGACTTGGTTGTTTCCAAAATAGACTGGACTCTGATAAAATATCTGGGATATAGGGCCTCGTTCAAGTTTGGCCTCCAATCTTTTCTTAAAGTAGGAGAAATTTGCTTTCTCGTTTAAGAGAAATCGGACATTGTCGGTGTTTCTAAACAAAAACCCAATTGTGGGACACATGTATGTCTCACCGTTGAAGTGTGCTTTGACAACAAATTGTGGTGAAGAGGCCATTGTGTAGAATTGTTTTAGGTATGAAGGTGGGAATGTTTTGGGTTTATTGATTATATGAAGGTATGAATGCTGGAATGTTTGAAGGTTAGATGACTGATTCGAAGGTTGGAAAATTTTACAGTTTATGTGAATGAATGTTATGTTCAACCTAAGGCAAAATATTTCAATTAAGTAAGTGATGCAACCCCCCAAGGCTGCCAATAATATTACATGCATGGGCTTATGCTGCCACCTAGCCTGGCCCTATTCTTCACACATAAAAGTTTTGTCTAAGCCTGCCACCCGTCTACTCCAATAGCCTTGCATGCAACAGAGAAAGGAATCCCAAAGGCTGTCACGTAGCCTGAGACAATGCTGTAAAACGTGACACCTCTTATTCGCCAAATGGGGTGGCGACAACATTCATTTTTGTACTATTTCGCCAAGTGAGATGGCGCCTCCCTTACTGTCCAATCGTATTACATGCATGGGCTTATGCTGCCACCTAGCCTGGCCCTATAATACACACATAAAAATTTTGTCTAAGCCTGCCACCCGTCAGCTCCAATAGGCATGCATGCAACAGAGAAAGGCATCCCAAAGGCTGCCACCTAGCCTGAGACAATGCTGTAAAACGTGACACCTCTTATTCGCCAAATGGGGTGGCGACAACATTCATTTTTGTACTATTTCGCCAAGTGAGATGGCGCCTCCCTTACTGTCCAATCGTATTACATGCATGGGCTTATGCTGCCACCTAGCCTGGCCCTATAATACACACATAAAAGTTTTGTCTAAGCCTGCCACCCGTCAGCTCCAATAGGCATGCATGCAACAGAGAAAGGCATCCCAAAGGCTGCCACCTAGCCTGAGACAATGCTGTAAAACGTGACACCTCTTATTCGCCAAATGGTGTGGCGACAACATTCATTTTTGTACTATTTCGCCAAGTGAGATGGCGCCTCCCTAACTGTCCAATCGTATTACATGCATGGGCTTATGCTGCCACCTAGCCTGGCCCTATAATACACACATAAAAATTTTGTCTAAGCCTGCCACCCGTCAGCTCCAATAGCCTTGCATGCAACAGAGAAAGACACCTTACATTATTTGTAAATGCATGCATGCATATGTGTAACTCCCTAAGCATGCAAATGTGACACCTCGCATGCATGCAACCACTACATCAGAATTAGTTGCCTATAAATACATACCTTATGAAACATATCTCACACCCACACAACTCTCACTCTCTCACTCTCTGCTACGAAATATTTCTTAAGTCTATCATACTCCTTATTTCTTCCTAAGTCTTTCATTCACTCAAGCGTTCTGAAGAATGGCCCTTCTAACAATGGGAGATACTCACAGAGGCACAAGGGAAAACATTGCTGCATTTGTAAGTCTCTTCTTTGGTTATACATTTTTCATACTTTAAAAAACGTGTTGTTCATCTTAATTAATCTTACTCTTGTTTAATTATGATCTCAGGATACACAAAGATTCAGAATCCGTTCGCACAAATACCTGGCCCCCGACCCTTTTATCGTCCCTTATCTGGAATATGCAGGTTTTGGACACGTGATAAAGATCTCCAACTGCACCATTGACTCCAAATTCATCCTTGCAATGTTGGAGAGGTGGAGACCGGAGACCCATACATTTCACCTACCAATAGGTGAATGTACCATCACTCTCGAAGATGTCTACATGCTACTGGGCCTCCCTATTGACGGTAAAGCGGTGAACGGGTCGGTTCAACAACCCAACTCACAGTGTGAAGAACTGTTGGGTAGGGACATGGTAGAAGGGGGTGGAGCAAGAGGGCAGGGAATACTACTCACTGACCTGAAACGGCATTATGCAAGTATGGAATTAAATGAAAATTCCTCAGAAAATGACCGAGTAGTAAAAGCCCGGACGTATATAATGATACTTTTTGGTACTTTTTTATTTCCCGAAAGTACGGGAAATAGTGTAAATTTCATGTACTTACATTTACTAACCAATTTTGATAAAACTAGAAAATTTAGTTGGGGTTCTGCAGTATTAGCCCACCTGTACAGTTCCTTGTGCAAAAACGCAGTCAAGGAAAAATGTACATTTTATGGGTGCGCATTTTTACTACAAGCCTGGGGTTGGTGGAGGATGGAGTCCTTAAACCCCATCAACAACAACACTTTTGGTTTCCCTTACGCAACAAAGTAAGTCATTAAGTTATAGCATTTATAACTATTCTTCTCTTTCCAAAATATATGCTAAAAATAACATGTTTCTCATTTCCTATAGGTACTGCGTGAGGGGTATGGATTACGGCAAGAATCCCAGATTCAATGTCGCACTCTACCGGAATCTGTTGGATCACCTAGGCCCAGATGACGTAAGTCGTAGCTTTTAACTTTTGTTCATTTTATTTATTTATACATTACTTTTGCGCTTACCTGATTTAAATTTTATCGCAGTTCGTCTGGAGACCATATTTGGGTTTGGACCATTCTCCAAATCCAGAGGATGCAGCAACTTGGACTGCAAAGACTGCACTCATTCGGTTCAACATTGTGGAGATGCACCACAGCGACCGCGTGAAGATGCAGTTCGGAATGATCCAAGAGATACCAAGTGACCCAACAGATTTGTCCCCCTGGCATCTAAAAAGGGTCGACGCCCAGTGGAATCTAACCAACTGGAAAGACTTTGCTCCAGAATGGTGTAAAATGTGGCAAAGGCGTCACCGCTACATCTTGCAATCCCCTGTTTTCCTTACTCAAGGTAACATGCGACACACCGATCAATATATGTCGTGGTACAGGTCGGTTAGTAACCCAGATATGCACGTGTCTCATCCGAGGTACTTGGTTGACCCACGCACACAATGGGCACAACCCTCGATTCCCCACCAACAAACCCAAAATCCTTCAACCTCAAACCCACCCCCAAGAAGAAACAGACCAACAAACACACAACCACATTCCCCACCACAACACAACTACAACCAAATGCCGTACTACCAACCACAGTCACCGCCAAACTACCAATACCCAGATATGCCTCAAACCCAACCACAATACCAACCCCAATACCAGCAAACCCACATACCCCATACCCAATTTCAGTCTTCCACATATCCCAATATGGGGCCCTCAACATCCAGCCTTAGCCCTGATATGGGAATGTCAGAAGATTACGACCAACCCGACCAAACCTACCATCAACCACCATATCACCAAACAACCCAACATCCACAGTACCAAACACCCCAAGATCCATTTCCTTTCTACCCCCCATACTCAGACGACCAATGCTACCGACCAACCATGGAACCCCACCCACCGCCAACACGACCAAACTTCGAGGGCATGGGTAACCGACTGTACCAGAGCGGATCTTCGAGATACGGAGATCTTACTGATTTTATGGATTCGGATCGCATTGACTTCGCTGGGCCATCGACCTTGCCGCAACAGGAAACGAGACGGCACCCAGCAAGAGAAAGGCGAGGACGGGGATGCGGAACTGGGGGTCATTACCGGGTTCCTGGGGATCATTGATGTATCTTTTTTTTTTCAGTATTTTTTGTATCTATTTTTTTACTGTTATTTAAATGTAAAACAGTTGAATGTAATTATTTTTTTTCAAATAAAAAATCAATTTTGGTTATCTCTGTCTAATACGCAACGCGCAGGAAAGGAAAAAAAAATTTTTTTTTTTTGACCTACTTTTCCACATAGGCGCCATCTCATTTGGCTTAGGGCTTGCCATTTGCCCTTAGGCGCCAAATGAGATGGCGCCTCCCTTATAAAAATAGGAGGATGCGCCAAATGAGATGGCTCCTCCTTTATGGAGCCATCTCAAACATGGTTATTTGCGTAATTTTTTCCGAAACCCGGTTATTTGCGAAATATTTTTTTAATACTTGGTTATTAATAAAAAAAATTCACTTTTGCATCTTGATGATTTTTGAGCCAAGCTTTGAGAATCATGATCAAGCATTGATCAAATGATGTTTGTGGCTTCAAAATGAGATGTTGACCAAAAGTTTGAACTTTTGACTGTCAAATGACCATTTTGCCCCTACAGTTGACTATAGTGCAATTAGGGTTTTGACTGTGCAATTTTGTGCTGAAAGTCTTGAAACTTTGTATGAGGATGATTGACCATGTTTATAGGCATATGAGACTTGATTGGACCTTTGGAAACTTCATTTTCTTGATCAGGATCAAAACCCTAATTTTGACTGTTCAGGAGACCCTTGCACTGTGCAACCCTTGGGGAGATTTTGAAGCTTGACTTGGCAATTTCTTGAAGAATATGGGAGGGCAAATTTTGGGGTACAACACAGTATACTACCCAGAAAGCAATAAAGGGTAGCGTACTAGCTAATCATCTTTCTCACCAAGCCGTAGAAGACTACTTGTCCATGAAGTTCAAACTCCCAGATGAAGACATCATGATGGTAAACAACTATGAAGAACTCAGGCCATATGATGGACCTGAACAAGGATCCCGATGGACCATGGTTTTTGATGGGGCATCTAACGCACTCGGAAATGGTATTGGTGCAGTACTCATATCTCCTGAATGGTGTCATACCCCATTGACTGCAAGACTCTGCATCAATTGTACAAATAACATGGCGGAATACGAAGCGTGCATCTTTAGTCTCAAAGCTGCCATAGACTTGGGGATCAAATTGTTGAATGTATTCGGAGATTCAGGTTTGGTTATCAGCCAGATTAAAGGGGAATGGGACACCAAACACCCTAACATTATCCCTTACAAAGAACATGTTTTGACATTGCTCCCACACTTTGAGAAGATTACCTTTGAGCACTTCCCGCGAGAAGAAAATCAGCTAGCAGACGCACTAGCCATAATGTCATCTATGTTTAAACTTAAATGGGATAACGAGGCTCCCCAGAACACCATTGAACGAAGGGATAAACCAACACATTGTCACGAGATTAATACTGAAGAAGTAGTGGACCAGCCTTGGTTTCATGGAGTCAAGAGGTATCTTGAAACCAAATAATATCCAGAAGGAGCTTCAGTCAAAGATAAGAAGTTCTTAAGGACATTCTCTGCTAAATTCTTCTTTAGTAATGGCATTCTTTACAAACGCAACCATGACTCTGTGTTACTTCGATGCGTAAACAAGGTTGAAGCTGAAAGGATCATGGCTGAGTTACATGAAGGAACTTTTGGCACCCATTCCAGTGGACATACAATGGCAAATAAGATCCTACGGGCAGGCTATTACTGGTCTACCATGGAAGCAGATTGCTATCAACACTCTCGAACCTGCCACAAGTGTCAAATTTATGCTGACAAGGTGCACGTACCTCCGGTTCCTCTGAATGTCTTGACGGCGCCTTGGCCCTTTGCTATGTGGGGGATTAATATGATTGGGGAAATCAAGCCGACCGCCTCAAATGGACACCGCTTCATCTTAGTGGCCATTGATTATTTTACAAAGTGGGTAGAGGCAGCTTCCTTCGCTTCCGTTACCAAGAATGTTGTTTCCCGGTTTATCAAGCAGAATCTCATTTGTTGTTACAGTATCCCGGAGAGGATCATTACAAACAATGGTACAAACTTAAATAATACTATGATCACGGCCTTGTGCAAGCAATTCAAGATCCAACATCACAATTCTTCCCCTTACCGGCCAAAGATGAATGGTGTCGTCGAAGCTGCGAATAAGAACATTAAAAAGATCATATAGAAAATAACAGTCACATACAAAGACTGACATGAGATACTACCATTCGCTCTCCACGGATATCGTACCACAACTCACACATCAACCGGGGAAACACCCTTTTCTCTGGTTTACAGCATGGAAGTTGTTTTGCCTATTGAGATCCAGATCCCCTCTCTGAGAATTATGAAGGACGCAGGGTTGAATGAAGAGGATTGGATCCATACTCGACTTGATCAACTAAACTTGATTGATGAGAAAATACTTGTTGCTTCCTTCCATGGTCAAATGTATCAAAAACGGATGATCAAGGCTTTCAACAAAAAGATTAGACGCCAAGTGTATCAAGTTGGGGATCTGGTGATCAAACGTACCATACTACCGCAGGGTGATACCGGGGGAAAATGGACTTCTACATATGAAGGACCGTTTGTAATTAAAAACATATTCTATGGTGGAGCAATGATTCTGACCACTATGGATGGCGACGACCTGCCGCACCCTGCGAATGCAGACATAGTCAAAAGATACTACGCATAAGAAACCCGCTAGGTTGACACACCTAGGAAAAACAAGGGAATCCCGGCGAACCAAAAAGGTTCGGGCAAAAATTAGGGATAAAACAAAAAAATTTGTACACCCGGCAAGTTGAAAACCCGAAAGGGAGACTTGGGCAAAAAAGGGTTTCCCGATGGACTGAAAACCCGAAAGGGCGGTCCAGGCAAAAGTTGGGGAATTAAAGCGTATGACTATGTCCCGTTGGATCACCTTACGGACAACCTTTGGCTTCAATTGGAAAACTCATAGGTTCTGATCAATTCAATCATTTTCAGACGAGGCAACAAATAGACAAGATGCTCGGAGATACGAAGACTATAGCAGAATGGGACCCCCATGGGATTATTGCACATAGCTATCTTTTCTTTTTATCAAAATTTTCATTTATTTACGACGACATTCTCTTACTAGAATGTTCGTCTCATTGTACAAAATACTTACTCAAAGTCAATACAAAGATATCCCTTTGAAAGTGCAAAAACTATCTGTTTTTCTTTACGCTTGTGTTTTGTTTACAAAAACGTCCAATGATTCATTGTTGAACATATGCATTTGAACATAATTATTGTTTACAAATAAACAAAATAAAAGACAATCGCTGATGGATTTAAGAGATAGGGAAATCTCTCTAAGTTTATCTCCATAAAGTTCCCCACAGTGTGCAGTTTAATCCCCAGTGGAACAAAGCTTCCAGTTTATCAATCCCCTGTAGAAGTCGCCAAATTTCTCAGAATTCCCCAACCAAGATTTTTTAAACAGTACATGGCATTTCCCTTACAACAGAGTTTATTTCTCTAAAGGGAAATTCATCAACACTTCAACTCCACAACATGAAGACTTATACTCCATATCCTCAACAACAGTCGGGGATTTATTTTCCCCAAATCCAGCAGCAGTGCAATAGATTAGCTCACAAACGCATACATCACATTCATATATCATTAACATTGATAACACAAATGCATCATATTACGCATTTCATACAACATAACATTGCATATTAGCTAACATTTTACCTTTTTCAGGAAAAGATTAATCAAACAGCTACCATTAACAATGTTCAGATTTCAAATACAATTCAGATACGCTCCAGATACGGATGCCATCCCGATACTCATTCAGATTCAGATTTCAGATACAATTCAGATACGCTCTAGATACAGATATCGTCCTGATACTCATTCAGATTCAGATTTCAGATACAGCTCAGATACGCTCCAGATACGGATGCCATCCTGATACTCATTCGGATTCAGCTTTCAGATACAGTTCAGATACGCTCCAGACACGGATGTCATCCTGATACTCATTCAGATTCGATCTTCAGATACAGTTCAGATACGCTTCAGACACGTATGCCTTCCTGAAACTCATTCAATCTTCAGATACAGTTCAGATACGCTCTAGACATGGATGCCATCTTGAAACTCATTCAACTTTCAGATACAGTTCAGATACGTTCCAAACACGGATGCCATTCTGATACTCATTCAAAATCAGCTTCCAGATACAGTTCAGATACATATGCCATTCTGATACTCATTCTTTCAGCTTACAAATTACCATTCAACAATCACTCTTGGATGGCATCTACAAGCCCATATCCAACAAATTTCTATTACCTATCCAAATGGCATCTTTAAGCCTATTCTCTCTACCATTACATCATCGAGTGCAAATTTCTGGGCACTATAGTGTCCAATCATCTTCCACCTTCGAGTCACGAATGGCAAAACTAGCCAATCTAACTCTTCAGGTTTAAGAAGATTGAACAGGGGCAGCTGTTGTACCCCAAAATTTCCCCTCTCACTTATCAAGAATTCGCTCACAAGATCTCCCTTGACCCAAGACTGCACTAGGGTTTGATCGACTCAAGACACCTCCTTAAGCACTAATGACCAAAATTAGGGCTTGAGATTGCACGGGGATTTTTGAACTTCTAATGCCCCATATAATTTTAATGGATCATTATGGACCCCCAAGATCACTCATGTCAAGTTTCAAGCCTTGGATCACACTTTTGCTCAGTCAATTGAGTAGTTGACCTAAAAATCAATTGTAATGGGGGAAAAGTCAACTATGGCCAATTCACAGTCAAACTTCATAATTTTTGATCCACATCAACATTTTAAACTCATATGTACCATTTGATCAAGTTTGGACCACAATTCCTCAAGAAATTTGATCAAATCTCCAAAAGGGCAAAATGGTCAAAATTAGGGTTTTTGACTGAGAAATGGCAATTTTTGATTTTTGACCTAGAAAATGATCAATTGGTTTAAGGCATGATCTCAAGATCCCAATTTCATAATTTTAACCTAATGGCATGGTTCAAAACATTACAAATCCATTGGATTGACAGATAAATTTTCCCAATCAATTGATCAAAAGTCAACTGTATACTAAAAAGTCAAACTTTGACTTTTTGGTCATATTCAAATGCCAAAGATCATAATTCATCAAAACATGCCAAAATATGAAACTTATTCATCAATAAATCAAAAAGTCAAGATTTCATTTTGAAAAGTCAAAATTTCTAAACTTAGAAATTTTTCGAAGTGTTGGAAATTTCATGTTTTTTCATAACTTTGAACAAAATTTTCACCATGATGCAAGATGATTCAAGAGAAACTTCCAACATGAAAGTTGTAGATCTCCATGAAATATATAACTTTTATTTACACAACTCCTTCCAAAAATTCTTGGATCTCAAGTTATAATTTTATGAACATAGGGTCATGAAACTAAACACTTAGTGAAATTTTGCCCTAATTTGGTCAGGATTTTGACCTAACTTCATGGAACTTTTTCATATAGCCCCAAGGGGAATATTAAAAAGAAATTCAAATATGGGTTGTAAATAACATTTCAAGATTTCCAAAATGTCCAAGAACTCCTTGAGATCATTCTTGAGTAGGGAGAATCGAAGAGATGAAGTTAGGATTTTCACACTTGAATTACAAGTCATTTTGTGATGAACAAGAATTCAATTTCAAACCTATGTTGCACAATTTTGTTTTGCAGGCCTCTAAACCTCAAGATCTATCCATAATAAGAAGATTACACTTGCTTTTGAGCTATTATCCACTTGATTCAAGCTTTGTCCAAGTAAATTTTCCATTAATGGAACAAAGTTCACACTTCCATTTTGGAAAAGTGACTTTAATCACAAAGTCAACTTGTATGGAGCTTTGCACCTGTTCTTTCTGCATAAGCATGCTCTATAAACTCAGAACAAACATGTTTAAAGTGGCAATCCACCCTACAAGACATGTACCTTGAATTGAAACCATGTTTTTCAAGATAACTTCAAAAACAAGTCAAAAACTCATAACATGTGATCTTTGTCTTCTGATCACCCAGGCTCTCAAAACCTTTTCCTATACATTGAGACAATATTATGCAACTTAGGACACAATTTTTGAAAGCATGAAACTCTCTACAATTCCCCCTAGCCAGAAATTGCACACAAACTTCATTTTTGTGCAGGTTCTGACCTTGAACTTATATCTTCTATTTCCCTCGTGCGTTCTTTGGCCTTTTAGTTCCTAAAGCTCCTATACATCAAATATAACTTGTCCCTGCCCCTGTTACACGACTGTAACACCATTTGCATCAAACTCTATAACAAAAAATAGAGCATTGCACATTGACTTCTCCAATCCATTCCAGCCATACATTGCTCAAGCTAATCATTGCATTAGCTTCCTGGGAACTTGAGGAAGCTAACATGATCATCACAACAACTTGAATCAAGCTCTAACTCAAAACACGATCTCCAACTGCAAGGTGAGTTTTCTGAACTTATATCTTTTCATTTAGGCATTGTTAGGCTTGTATTTGTGAAGATAAAATGTAGACATCATTGCCCTGAAACTATACATGTCCATAGATTTCATTTATATTGCTTGAGTAGTGAGAATTTTGAGTTTGAACTTGTTGAAATACTTAGGTCAAATTTTGGTACTTTTAAAAATTCATGTTCATGTTTGGGAATTAGCTTAAGTTATTTACATATTCAGAATCGTGAGGAAATTTCTAACAAGTTTGATGTTGGAAGTTTTATGAATGTATGAGAGATGAGTGAGTTACAGGAACCATGGATGGAGGTTGAAGATGAAGTTCATTTTTGGAACTTGTTTGCATTATGTATTTATTATTTCAGATAAGTTAACGGATGTATAACCACCCCAGTGGTAAGGCAGCGCACGTTTCATGCTAAGGGTGTGGGTTCAAGCCCCAGCGCTGCCATTTTTCCTCTTTTTTTTTCTTCATATTTTTCTTGTTTTTGTCACACAACAGATGCGCTGGGCCTCAATAGTTGGGCCTTGTTATTTTTGCTGGTCTTCCACCCTCCTGACTGTTTTTAACACCCCTGGCCCAATTTTGTTTTCTTTTTCTTATTTTCATTTTATTTATTTTCTTAATTATTTCTAATGATAAAAAATACAAAAAATAGTAGATTTATATTTTGACTTAGTTTATTTATTTCTCTCACAAAAAAATATTTTTATTAATTATACTTTATTTATTTTTTACTATTATCTTGAAAATATTAATAAAATTAGGTTATTAGTTATTTTCTTTCATACTAATTTAAATACATCATTTTTAATATAAAAAAAAGGACTAAATAATTCATAATGCTATAAATATTTTCAAGATAAAAAATACCAAAAATACTTTTCTTAAAATTATTTTCTTTTGATTAATTAATAGAACTAGGTTTTCATTTAAAATCTTTTCTTAATAAATTCATACTTAATTAACTATTTTCTTTATTTAATTAGGTTAAGACAAAATCTTTTTTTCATGAAAACCAAATAAAATTCATTTTCTTTATATTTTTGCATCCTTGTACATTTATTCATTTTTATACTTTGTATTTATTTAATTCCTTGTATATTCATACCAATTCAATATGGTTGTAATAGACTAATTAGGTTTAAATTCTTGTAATCCCCATTTACAAATTGTACACCCCCTCCCCACAAATATTGTAATAGCGTAGTAACTTTAAATTTTGCAATTTATCGCTTTTATATAACATGCTAGTAATTAGGGTTTGTATGGAAAGACTAAAACCAATACTTAGAAAACCCTAATTCAAGACCAAAACAAGCATGAAAATGATACACTTGCATACAAGCACCCCTAGGGTTATTCCACTTGGTTTCCTTATATAAAATGGTCATATTACGCATGTAAGGTATCTTAGCGAAAACAAGCAAATACAAGATCATAGTCCCTCGACGATGCTATCTAAGTTGCCTTACAAATGATCTTAGTCCCTTAAAAAGAATGCTAAGATACCTTGCAACATTGCTAATCATGGTTATACGATGACCCACACCCGTCCCGTTTACATCCAAAGATAGGGTTGCTTACCAAATCAATGGTAAGACAACAATGTCAAAGGAAAAGAAAATGAACAAGAAAGACATTTGAGTAGGTAGATTGCTCCTAATTACTTGCTCCATTTCAAAACAAACATCCTTGCTATTTTCAAAAACAAACACTTACACTTTCAACATATCTTACAAAACTTGAAAACATTTTCAAAAAATCAACATCTTTGTATACATTCTTATGAACGGGAATCATTACAAAGATTGCCTAAACAATAGCCTCTTTATAAAATACTTTCAAAATACCACACAAAGCACAATTTCAAACAAAATCAAGTAATCTAGAAAGTAACTAAGAGCCCATGGAAAACCATGGATGAAAAGGGTGCTAATTCCTTCCCTTTTCATAATCTACCCCCCGAACTCAAGAAATAGTCTCAAAGGTCTTTCATGTGCTTTTTCACCTTTCCTTTAGGATAAAAGAAAATTCGGTGGCGACTCTTGCTAATTGCAACATTTGCGATCAAACACAAAACCTTCAAGTCAGTTCTCCCACCGTATCACAGAACTAGCGACTTTGTTGGGGATATTTTAAAGTGGGGTTACCTTAGGGTTAGATCATATTTACTTGCTTACATTGTTTGACTTGTATACTTTACATTTTGGTTCTTTGTTTGGGTTTGAATCCTCTACCCGGATTTGGGATACCTTATAGGTAAGTAGCAATACATTGTGGAAACTGTGCGGGGTATACCGACATGGTCTAAGCAATAGCTATGTTAGTGAGACATATTTGTGGGTACCGATAGCCTTTGAGTTAATCAAAGAGAATATGGGGCCGCTGAGTGATATCATAAAGCACTAATGAACTTTTAGAACCTTTACTTGACCAACTTGGCCTTTAGGATGTAGTGAGATGACCGGCTTTGGTACAGTCCGAAGTTGGTAGATACTCGATACTACACTCATTGAGGTTTGGTTTCTTGGGATATTTCGGTCTCCATTAAAGAGGCCTGTGCTGAAACAATAACCAAGGAAACAAACCAGTGATATTGAGCTCCTTAGAACCCGATTACTACTATTAGGACAGGTTGAGCCAACTAAACTTCAAGAGGGTACTTACCTATAAAACTCCATGCAAGCCTAAACCTAGGAACTTGTTTGTTTTGTTTGTATATACATACTTGTACATAAAATCATGAACATCATAACATTATAACATCATACACATTCACTAACCATTTCAAGGATTTTGGGATTCATTTTTGTTCTTGCTTTGTAGGATATGGATTCTCTTCGCAGGAAAACTATTCAAGTTAACCTTGTAAGTATACCTCCACAACTTAAGGAGCTAGCTTTAAGGATTCTTGAAAACTCTCCATTCACCGAGAGACATGGTCGCCTACTCAACTTGGTCACCTCCAACACATATGAGGACATGTTGAAGGTGCTCTTTCAGTTCTTTGATCCTTTACACCATTGCTTCACATTTCCCGACTATCAACTTGTGCCTACTTTGGAAGAATTCTCCCTACTCTTGAGGATTCCCATTCTTAACCAACTACCTTTCAACGGTACGGAAAGAGACCCAAAGCCAGAAGAGATTGCTCAAGCTCTACACTTGCACTCATCTGATGTCACAACTCATTGGGAAATAAGGAGTGGTGTCAAAGGTTTCCTAGAAAAGTTCTTGTTTGAGAAAGCCCAAAGTTGTTGTAATTCCTTAGATTTGCAAGCCTTTGAGGAAATTGTGGCTCTCCTCATCTATGGGATGGTTTTGTTTCCAAATCCTAACTAACTCATAGATGTGAACACCGTCAAAATCTTCATATCTTGCAACTCGGTGCCTACATTGCTAGGGGATATCCTACACTCTTTTCACACTCGCACAATGAGGAAAAGAGGTGTCCTTATGTGTTTCACTCCTCTCTTGGCAAGATGGTTTATTTCATATCTTCCCTAATCTGTATTAAAGAATGAGCAAGGTTCAAGGTGGTCACAAAGGTTGATGACGCTCAAACATTAAAACATTCATTGGTGCTACCGATCCATAGAGAATGTTACTATTGTCGACCGTTATGGAGAATTTCCTAATCTCCCTTTACTTGGCATTAGGGGAGGTATCACCTACAACCCTTGTTTAGCCTTAAGACAATTTGGTTACGCCTGAAGGAATTGCCCGCACGAGATGCTGATTCAAGGTTTGGTATTTGACTACGACAACGATGATCAAGGTCTTCGCCAGAGATTTATCCGAGCTTGGAGGATGTTGAACAAGGTAGATATCAAGACTTTGGGGCACAAGAATTCCATCCCTCTTGAGCCTTACCTCAAATGGGTACGAACTCGTGCTCAGAGTCTTATGATGCCTTATCTCTCCATTCTCCCGGTAATCATAGAGCCTGTCATGGAAGGAGATGTTCCATGCAATATCCTACATCCTGACATGCCTACCTCTCTTGAAGACCTACCGAGGGATTGGATACAACTCAAGGGGGGAGTGAGATACTTTTTAAGCCCAATTATACGCAAGCGAGAAGAAGGTTTTGGAACTTACTAGGCTACTTCATGAGGAGCAGACTCTGGATTCTTACATTGTACCAAAGAGGATGTGTACTACCTTTCTATCTTAGATTTTCTTGTATTTGTTTTGCCCAAGAAGGCATTGACGTACTCGAGCTTTAATCTATTAATATAACGTGTGTTTCCTTTTTGTCTAAACAAATTTGAATCTTAAGACCCTTGAAATCATTGCATACGCTTTTATCATTCATCATAACATAAGCAGGTTTCTTGCAACAAGTCTCCTCGTCTCTCTACTGTTTATTTCAGTAAGATGGATCTCGAGCAAGCAGTGAAGGACCTCCAAGATCAGAATGCACAGTTTCAACAGTTGTTCTTAACTCTAGTCAAAGGACAGGGATAGTTGAAGACCTTGCTGGTTGAGGAGAAGAAAAAGAAGACGGAGAAAATAACCGGAATTCTGAACATGGGAAGAAGATTCCAAGGGCAAACAAGAAGGGCCTTAGACTTTTCTACGACATCTGGTGAGAAAGACATTCAAGATGGGAAGGGAAAGGAAACAATTGTGTTTGCCAAATATGACAGAGTTTCATGCCCTAAAATGCATCTCTGGTCCTATGTAAGGAAGATCCATCCCCATACCGCTGGCAAAGATTTATGGGTACACTTCTTCCAAGACAGTCTGTCTGGAACTCAACTTGATTGGTTTTATCAGTTAGAAAGAGCCAATGTTCATAACTGGGAAGATCTTGATGCAACCTTTTACAAACAATACCAATACAATGCTGATCTTGCGCCTACCCATACTCAACTCCAGGGTATGGCCAGGGTTTCAAATGAAGGCTTCAAGGACTATGCGCAAAAATGGAGAGATTTGGCCGGTAGAGTTCAACCTCCTATATCTGAAAGAGAATTAGTAGACATGTATTTGGGCACCTTGTCTGGTCCCTTCTTCAATCACCTAATTGGGAGTTCATCGGCAGGTTTTACTGAACTAATATTGACCGGAGAAAGGGTAGAAGCCGGAATAAAGAATGGAAAGATTAAAAAAGATGCTTCCTCTGCTACTGTAAGGAAGCCATTCATCGGAAAGAAGGAAGTGGTTATTGTGTATCCTCAGAAAAATCAAGATAGGGCTGAACGCCGTCCAATGGTGGGGGCCATTATGATTCCTAAACCCGCGCCTGATCAACAAAGAAACAATCAGCCAAGATTGGAAAGACCAATCAGACAGTTCACTAAAATTAACATGACCCTATCTCAAGTGTTGCCACACTTGCTAAGATCCAACCTAATGACTTTGAAAGAAGCTCCAAAAGAACCCTAACACAACATCTCCTCACTATCATCCTAATGCAAGCTGTGCATACCACTCTGAGAGTCTCGGCCATGACACTAATAACTGTTGGGCTCTAAAGAACAAAGTACAAGACCTCCTTGAAGCCAAAGAGATTGTATTCGATGCACTAGAAAATCCCAATGTCATTTCTGCCCCTATGCCCAAGCACGACCATAATGCCAACGCCATTGAAAAGGATGTGTTTGTTACTTCAGTTGATGAACTTATGACCCCACTCCTAACCATGAAAAAAAACTTATTGAATGCCAGTATTTTCCCGGGCTGTGATGAAAGTTGTCATTTCTGTTTGTCCTCACCAACCAGCTGTCCTTTGTTGAAAGTAGGCATTCAATGCCTAATAGATAACAAGGAGATTTTGTTCGAAAATACTTTTGTTCCACCTTTTTCTTATAATGATATTTCCATTGTGACCATTTCCGACAATTCTTCCAGGGTCTCCACCAAAAGACCCGTTAGAATTACATCAGTTCCAAAAGCAACTCCTTTGGTAATTACAATACCTGAACCAGTCCCGTATTTGTTAGACAAAACCGTACCATGGAATTATGGAGGGGATGTCTACTACCATGATATCAAGCAAGATTGGTCAGCTGTCGAAGATTCAAGTTCCGAGAAAGATAACTCCGACATCAGTAATATTGCAGGGACTAGTAAGATAACCCGAATCAGAAGGATATTCTCTCTAGAAATGACTCCCCCAAAAGCAGTTTTTGGACCCGTAATCATTCTTGTTGTTGTTGCTCCTCCAAAGGATATTCCCAGTCCCATAATTATCTCCACCAATGCTCCAACTGACAAAGTTGTTACAATACCTGTTATCACTCCTACTGATATTCCTGCTGCCGAGATAACCAAGACTCAAGGTAAAAGTATCCTGATTGAGCCTGTCCGGACGAAGGCACAAACATTGGCTATCCCTGAGACCTCCCGTAAAGAGATGAAGGAAATTCTAAAGATCATAAAAAGAAGCGACTACGACGTAGTTGAACAACTGGGGAAAACTCCACCCAAAATTTCCATGCTGGCTTTACTACTATGTTCTGAGGCGCATGCAAAAGCCTTGGTAAAATTCCTAAAAACTGCTCATGTACCCCAAGAAACATCTCCCCATGTTGAGCAAAGCCTTCTTCTTAGTCTTTTTCTTGGCAACCAGAAGTGACATCAGTTCTTGCTTCCCTTTGGCCAAATTGAGCAAGATTTCTTGAAATTGAGAATTTTGTGTCTGCAAGTCTTTCAGTCTTCTCGAGATCCATCTTACTGAAATAAACAGTAGAAGTATGAGGAAACCTGTGTCGGAAAACCTGCTTATGTTATGATGCATGTAATGTGAATGCAAATGTTTTCAAGGACTTTTAAGATTTAAATTTGTTTAAACTAAGAAGGAACAAACATTAATTGGATTAATAAGTTCAAATATGATTACAAAATGTGCCTCTTGGGCTTACAATAGAAGAATTACAAATAAAATAAACTCCTAAAAGGACTCAAGATTCCCACGAGCGCATCCTCTTTGGTGTAACGTAAGCGTTCAAACTCTTCTCTTCATGAAGTTGTCTCGTGATCTCCAAAACCTTCTTATCCCTTGCGTAGAACTGGGTTTCAAAGGTGTCACGCTCTTATTTGAGTTGAATCTATGATCTTTTCAGCTCTTCGAGAGTAGTAGGCATGTTAGGATGGAGAATAGTGTAGGGAATGTCTCCTTCGACAATAGGCTCCATGATGATAGGTAGGATAACCTCATATGGCATCATGATATTTTGAGCGTGAGCTCGCACCAACTTAAGATAAGGCTCCAAAGAAATGGAGTTATTATGCCCCGATATCTTTATATTAACTTTGTTCACCATGCCTCAAGCTCGTATAAATCTTTTACGGTAACCTTGGACATCGCTTTCATAGTCAAATGCAATTCCTTGGACAGGTGCATCATGAGGACCATCCCTCATAGCATACCCAAATTGTCTCAAAGCCAAACAAGGATTATAACTGATACCTCCCCTAATGCCTAGTAGTTGTACATTAAGGAATTCCCCGCAATTGTCAATAATGATAACGCTCTCCAACGATCAAGAACACCAATGGATATCTGAATGCGTGAGTAACATCAACCTATTAGACCATCTCATGCCTTGCTCATTCTTCAAAATAGATTGAGGTGGGTGTGAAATAAACCACCTAGCCAACAAAGGAGTGCAACACATAAGAATTCCTCTTCTCTTCATGGTGCGAGCGTAAAGAGAATGCAAGATATCTCCAAGTAAGGTAGGCATTGGGTTACGAGATAGAAAAACATTGACTGCATTCACATCTATGAACTGGTCTGGGTTAGGAAATAGTACCATCCCATAGATTAGAAAAGCCAAAATCTCTTCAAAAGCTTGCAAGTCCAGAGCATCCCAAAATAATTGAGCCTTCACAAGCAAAAACTTGGCTAGAAATCCCTTAACTCCACTTCTTGTTTCCCAATTTTCCACAACGTCGGACGGTTGCAAATGTAAAGATCGAGCAATCTCCTCAGATCTTGGGTCTCTTTCAATACCGGTGAAGGATACTTGATCAATATGAGCACTCCCAAGAGTTGATAAAATTCTTCCATAGTAGGCACTAATTGGTAATCAGGAAATGTAAAGCAATGGTGCTTAGGATCAAAGAATTGGAAAAGCACATGTACTATATCCTCTTCAAAGTTTGTGGTATCCAAGTTGATGAGACGACCATACTTCTTGGTGAATGTATAATCATTGAGAACCCTTGATGCTAATTCTTTAAGTTGAGGAGGAACTTTCACAAGGTTGATTCAGATAGTATTTCTTCGCATGGAAGCCATGTTCTACAAAATAGCACAAAGGTAAATCCTAAAAGTCCTTGAAATGGTTAGTGCAAATGCAATGGTATGATGTTATGATGTTATGTACAAGTAAACATATACAAGTAAAGCAAACAAATCCTTAGGTTTAGGCTTGCATGGGTTTTCATTGGTAAGTACCCTCTTGAAGTTTAGTTGGTTCAACATGTCCTAAAAAGTAATTGGGTTCTAGGGAATCTCAATATCATTGATCTTTCTTCATTGGGCGTTGTTTCAGCGCAAGCCTCTATTTTGGTGACCGAAATATCCCAAAAGTCTGATCTCAATGAGCGTAGTATCGAGTATCAACCAACTTCGGACTGCATCAAAGCCGGCTATCTCACTATTTCCTAATGGCCAAGTTGTTCAATTAAAGGTTTTAAGGTTCGTTAGTACTTCATAACATCGCTCAGCGGCCTCGTATTCTCCTTAATTCGCCATAAGAGATACTGGTACCCTAAATTTTTTTGCCACACTAACATAGCTATTGTTTCAACCATATCGGTCAACACCGTATAGTCTCCACAATTTTTTCTATTTACCTAATGATGTTCCCAGATTCGGGTAGAAAGATCAACCCAAACAAGGACCCATAAATGTAAAGCAAACAAATCAAACAAAGAAAGCATTTAAAGATGATCTAGCTCTAAGGTAAACCCCACTTTTAAGTATCTCCCCAGCAGAGTCTCAAATTCTGTAATACGGTGGGAGAACTGACTTGGGTGTTTTACATTTTATCGCAATTGTTACAGATAGCAAGAGTCACCATCGACTTTTATTTTATCCAATAAAGGAAAGGGTGAAAAGAACATGAAAGACCTTTTGAGATATTTTCTTGAGTTCGGGGGGTATGTTATGAAAAGGAAAGGTGTTAGCACCCTTTTCATCCGTAGTTATCTACGGGTTCTTAGTTGCTAGCTCACTTTGAAATGCTTTTGTTTGAGATATGTTTGTGATGAGTTTTGAAAGTATTTTTGAAAAGTGCCTTCGTTTAAGCGAACTTTGTAATAATTCTCATCTCTATAAGAATGTATACAAAGTGTTGAATTTTGAAAATGTTTCATGTTTAAAAATGTTAGTGTGTTTTGAAATATGTTTTGAAAATGGTTGTGAGCAAGTAACTATGAACGTTCTACCTACTCAAAAAGTCTTAGTTCTTTTCCTCCTCCTTTAGATATTACTATCTTACCATTGATTCACAAGAAGCTCTATCATTGGATGTGAAGGGACAGGCGTGGGTTATCGTACAATCATAGAAGGCAACATTGTAGGATACCTTAGCAATTTGTCGTAAGGGTTTAAGATCGTTTACAAAGGCAACATCGAAGGGTCATCGAGGGACTACGATCTTGTATTCGAGGGTCATTGCTAAAGTATCCCACGTTTGAGGGACATGACTGTTTATTCTCAATGCAACAAGTGAGATTAATCCTAGAGGTGTAAGTGTGCAAAGTGTTTAGATTGCATGCATTTTGTCTTGAATTTAGGGTTATCTACTTATTGATTTTATGTCTTACCATACAAACCCTAATTACTAGCATTTATATTAAAAGCGATAAATTGCGAAAATGTAAAGTTCTACGCTATTATCATTTGGGGATGGGGGTACAAGTTTATGAATGGGGGATGAAAGCAATAAACCCTAATTTACTATTACAACCATATTGAACTTGAATAAATAATGTACAAGAATGCGAGATAATATACAAGGAAAGAAGAAATATTTTTTGTTTATTTTGGTTAAGAAAAGGTTTTGTGACCTAATTAAATTAAAAGAAAAATAATTAATTAAAATAAGAAAGTTAAACCTAATTTAATTAAGAAAATAAATTAATTTAATCAGGAAAGCATTTTTTAGGGTTTTATGAAAAGGTTTTAATTTAATTAATCAAACTAAAATGAATAGAAAAAATTAATTGAGTTTCTAAGTTCTAAGCTAATTTTAATTAGAAGATAAAATAAACCTAAGTCTAAATATTAATTTTTATTTAAGAAAAGAAATTAATTTGAATAGAAAAATATTTTTGTCTTAATAAAAAATAAGTATATTAGTATATAAATAAAAATATTTTTTATTTGGTTTTTTTTAATAATAATAATATTAATAATAATAAAATAAAGAAAATAAAATAAAATCAAAATATAAAATTAAAGCTAGGGAGTTTTTAAAATAAAAATGGGGTTTGAGAGCAAAAACAAATTTTATTTTGTATCAGGCCCAAAGGTTTTCAGAAAAAATAAATAAAAATTAATTGGGTTTGGGTTGTGTTTAGTAAAAGGGGGTATTGAGAAAGCAATTCAGTCTAAGTCCAAAATAGAAACCCAAGTGTGTGCTGATTCAGTGTGGTTGATTTTTGGGATTGTACCATAGGCTTGCATTATGGGGCGTTTGATTTAATGGTCCGACTGATCATGTGGTATGGATGAGAGGTGCATGGTATGCGTACATGGCTGGTGTGTATGGAACATGAAATAAGAAAAATGTAAAAAAAAAACAAAAGGATACCATTGGGGCTCAAACCCGGATCCCATAAATTAACAGGCGCACGCTTTACCACTAGGGTGACTATACATCCGTTTATTAATACAAAACCATAAATATATATTGGAAAACAACTCCATGGTTGTTATCTTCTTCTTCCTCGCGCCAGAAGCCATTGCTATACTTTTGAATTTTCTAACTTCTTAATTTCTCAACCAAATTGAAAAATACAAACATGAAACTTGCTTGAAATTTCAATACGAATTCAACCATGTAAATAACTAAAGCTATAAATCACAGATGAATGAGAATTTTGTTGGCCCTAAAATGAAACCTAATTTTTTCAGAAACTTTAAACTCAAAATTCTCCATGCTCAGGCAATATAAATGAAAACTATGGACATGCTTAGCTTCAGGGAAATGATGTCTACATTTTATCTTTGAAAATGAAACCCTAACAATGCCTACATGAATAGTTGAAAGTTCAGAAAATTAACTTCAAAACTGGAAATCATGAAATGAGTTAGAGAAGCTTCCAAGGTGTTGTGATGATCCAGTTAGCTTCAGTGAACCTCCAGGAAGCTAATGCAATGATTATTTTGTGTTGAGGATGACTGAAATATGCTGGAGAAGTCAATATGCAGCACCCTGTTTTTGGTTATGGAGGATGGTGATGGAGGTGTTACAATTTCAAAACAGGGACAAAGATGAGTTGTATTTGATGTTAGGAAGTTTTAGGATTGTTTTAGAGAGGAAACGCACGAGTAGATTGTGAGTTTGGTGTTTATGGTCAGAATGTGCAACAATGGAGTTTTGAAATACAAATTCTAATTTTGAGGAGTTTCGGGTGTTTGAGGACTTGTCAATTCGTGTTTAGCTTGCAAATGGACCTCTCTATATATAGGGAAATATTGGAGGGGAGGGACTGATCAGATTGCAAGTTTATAAGTTATGGTTTAGTTGAGACATAACTTGTGATTTCTTTGAGAAATTAAAGTTCCAAAGCATGGCACCATAAATTATAGGGAGGTTGAGTACTTTAAACATGTTTCTTCTAACCATACATGTTGAGTGTGTGCAGAGGTAGCAAGTGTGAAGCTCAATGGATTGACTTTGTGAAAAAGCTTGCTTTACAAGAATGGATATGTTACTTTCTTCCCAAAATAGTAAATTGGTTTGGATAATGGCTTAATCACTTAGACCATACCTTAATTAAGGAGTGATATACAAGTTAGAAGCATGCAAAGCACGATTTATGCAGCATGCTTGAAGATTGGATCAAGTGTTCATCAAGAAAATGACTTGTAATTCAAGAATGAAACCCTAACTTCATGCTTTCGATTCTCTTAGCTCAAACATGATCTCAAAGAGTTCTTGGAAATTTTGGAAATCTTGTAGCATCCTCTACAACCTTCATGTTTTCCATTTTTGAAGAATCCAATTGGAACTATGTGAAAAATTTCCATGAAGTTGGTACCAAAAATCTGCCTAACTAGGTCAAAATTTCACTAAGTGTTTTAAGAAAAAGTTCATGACTTTATGGCCTTATAACTCAAAATCTAAGTACTTTTTGGACATGAGCCCTCTAATACAAGTTTGTAGAAATAATTAAGATATACAACTTTCATGTTGAAAGTTTCCATTAATCATCTTGCATCATGGTGAAAAATTGGCATGAAGTCATGAAAAAAATACATGTATAAAACATTTAGAAAAATTTCTAAGTTTTGGAAAATTTGACTTTTAATAATGAAATTTGACTTTCTTGATTTCTTGATGATCAAGTTTCATATTTTTGCATGTCTTGATGAAATATGATCTATGAAACTCAATTTTGATCAAAAAGTCATAGTTTGACTTTTGGTGCATCAGTTGACTTTTCATCAGTTGATTGAAATTCATCTATCAATCCCATGATCTTGAGAAGTGAATTGAACCATGAAATTAGGTAAAGATGATGCATTTGAATCCTTGATATCATATTTCAAACCAATAAGTCATGTATTAAGTCAAAAGTCAAAAATCAAGCCTTCCTAGTCAAAACTCTAATTTTGACCATTTTGCCCTTTTGATGATTTGATCAATTTTCTTAGAGAATTGTGATACAACCTTGATCAATTGATACATATGGGTTTAAAATGTTGATATGAGCCAAAAATAATGATGTTTGACTGTAATTTGGCCATATTTGAATTTTTACTCAGTACAACTGATTTTAGGTCATATGATCAATTAACTGAGCAAATTTGAGCTACAAGACCTGAAACTTGACATGAGAAATCTTGAAGGTCCATAGTGATCCATGAAGTCATTTGAGGTATTAAAATTCCATTTGTCATTATGGAAACTCAAACCCTAATTTGAGGCATCAGTGTTGAGGAAGATGTTTTGACTTAGCCAATCCTTGTGCAAGCTTGAGCCATTGAAGATCTTGTGAAAAACAACTTAAGAAATGAGAGGAAAAATTTTGGGTTACAACAGCTAGCATTAAAAGTAAAAACTTCAAGATTGAGGATTACATCCCTGTTTATTATAGAAAGTCACAATACATGAAGGTATATTCATCTGTCATTTATCATGTGAATGGATCAAACCTCTGGACCAAAACTGAATATCCAGATGTCCAACCTCCTAAGTATAAAAGGATGTCTGGAAGGCCAAAGAAACAAAGAAAATCTTAAGCAAGGAGAGCTCGATGGGTCTGATAAAAAATGAAGAGAATAGGTTTTGCAGTCAGGTGTTCTAGGTGCAGGCATACAAGGCACAATAAATCAACATGTAAGGTGACTTCAACTACTCAACAAATTACACAGGGTACTCAACATAGTGCACAAGGTAATGAATAGAATGCACATGATACTCAAAATGCTGTCAACCTTAGCCAACCAACTCCAGCTACTCGAGGGTCTCAAAACGCTGTCAACCTTAGCCAACCAACTCTAGCTACTCAGGGTTCCAAGAAGACAACTGATACTGAAAAACAAGGAAGTCATGAAACATCAACACTAAGAAATCCATCTAAGTTGGGTGTCAAGAGGCCATCAAAACCTTTTGTTCCTCCTGGACCAACTATAAGACCAACTACTGCCAAGAATGTGATTGGCCCAACTACAAAGAGGACAACTCCAACTAAGAGGACAACTCCCAAGAAAAAAACTTAGATCTGTATAGGATGTCATTTTGAATTTCTGTCATTTTGTGTAATGGTCTTAACTGATATTTGGAACCATCTACTACTGTTTTGTGTTATGCTTATGTATGTCATTTTGAACAAGTTTATGTTAATGGTAATTATGTGTTATGTTGAAATTATATTTATTACAAGTTTATGTGTTAATGAATAATTGATCAACATTACAATATTTCATTACAACATTTCAACATTTCAACATTTGGAACATTACAATATTTCATTACAACTTAACATAGAACAATACAACATTTCATTACAACTTAACATAGAACAATACAATATTTCATTACAAAATGATCAACATTACAACATTTCATTACAATTGAACTGATATTTGGAACTTTACAATATTTCATTACAACTTAAAACCAGATCTAAATCATTACACCGCAACTTAAACATTATAATTCATCATAAACCAAACCAGAATTGATGCACCTAAAATAACAAACATAATACAACATCTTTTCAACTTCAGAATCTTGTTCATCTCCTTCCTTAATTCTTCATTTGTCAATTTAATTTTTTCAATCTCCATTGTTGCAGTATCCAATTTCTTTGATAAATTTTCGAGTCTATATATTATAATTTGTCATTTGTCATCTTGAACTTCCTCATAAAACTATTAAAAAACCCACACCCAGATTGCCTTGTTCCCTGCAATTTATGATGTATTACTCAAACAGTAACAATGGAGATAAAAAACTTGTATATTTCACAAACATACCTTAAAATGAGTACAATCCCAAAAATGTTTCCCATAGCTCTCTGTCGTTGAAGACCTGTGAAGAATAGCAAAATCTTCACAGTGACAAGTTGGTTTCCATGTGAGATTGAAGCTCGTGAACACACTGAAGTTGTTTGATTCTTAGCTTTTCTGGTTCATGGGGGGCGAAGCACCTGACGCCATTCATGTTGAACCCTATGCTTCAATTTGGGCAAAAACTTCTTAACCCTAGATACGATAAAGAAACAATTCGATGAAATAGAATAGGAGAAATGAAGGAGACAAGCCATGTCATTTGTCACATATGCATACATAAACGTCTGTTTGCAGTAAATGGACGGAAAAGACCTACGTATTTTGTTTTTAAGACTTAAAAAATTATTTTACACTTTTTAAAAGATAAAGGACCAAAATAAATTCTAAGAAAAAAATTAAGGGAGGAAAAATGATATTTTCCTTTTCTTTTTTTTTTTTATATAGAAATACCTACATTTTCTATTATAAAAAGATGAGTATGGTATTATGCACCGACCAGGAGGTTAGTTGGGCCGGGGGGTAACGGACGTTACGAGCTACGAGAAAAACGAAACGGAGAGAAAACGACGATAGTATACATAAGAAGAAAAAAAAAAGGTCTTCGAAAATAACGAAGCCACATTACTCCTATAAAACCCACACTCGACTCTCTCTCTTTCCAACAACAACTCACACTCTTGGTCGCCTCCGTCCTTTTTTCTCTTCTTTCAAACTCCAGATCTCTCTCTACAATGGCTTCCATCACCGGAACTTCATTTTCCCTCACCGCATTCAACCAATCACTGGTAACTATTCTATTCATCTCTTAGATTCAATAAACCGTTTCATCAGTTTCAAATCATTGGGATTTACGGTTTTGTTTTGTTTTTATAATGATATAAAACAGGTACCTGGTGCTGGTGCTGGTGCCAGATTCTCTAACGCGAATTCTGTTTCCATTTCAATAAAAGGGAAAGCCTTTCCATCACTTTCATTGCAATCTAGGGTACATCGCTTTCAAGTTACATGTGCCGTGAGTCTAAAACCCTTCAATTGCGTATCTTTTATTTATTTTGTATTTTTGGTACTGCTAAATCTATTATTTTTTGTTTTTATTGAAAAGTGTATTTTCTCTTGGAATATAAAGGATTGCTTGTACTTGTGTTGTAATGCTTGATTTTGCAATTCATTGATTTTGGATAATTGATTCAGGTTGAGGTGAATATTAAGTGGTTTATGTAAAAGGGAGTTGAACATGAAATTTCAGTGTAAAAATCACGTTTAGCTTCAATTAGAATCAATTTTGAAAAGCATAATCAATTCTACTTGAAAGTAACCAAACATACACTTTGTGCAGTACTTATTTGGACTATATTTGTATTATTTGTTACCATGTAACCGCAGTGATTTTTTATACAATTTTTATCAGGCTAAACCAGAAACTGTAACCAAGGTCAGTGACATTGTCAAAAAACAATTGGCATTGGCAGATGGGACCGAGGTCACTGGAGAGTCCAAATTTTCTGCCCTTGGAGCTGATTCTCTCGACACGGTATTGTCATATTCATAAATCTTGTCAACATTCATTCACAACACATCAGTTGATCATATTGTATCTATTGTTGTTTAAATTTCTTAATAAATGTTTACCGCGCGGTCATGCACTTCTTGTTTTGTGGCACACACACTCCATACTCCACACAACACAGACATGTACAAGGTGACACCAGTAAAAATTTGACGAAATGATATATCTGTTGGCCCAAAAAGAAAGTGCGCTACTACTGTGGTGGCTGCATATACATATTAACAGTGTTGAGCTATTAAATTTACTCCCCTTCCCTTGTTAGGGTAACATTTTGACATATGTATTCTTTAATCTACATGGAAAGTTGTAATGGAAATGTATTTTGAATCCTTTTTTGCACTTATCACATTGCCTAATTCAAAACTTGGGCATGGTTCTGCATGTCAGAAAAATGAGAACAAAGCATCTATTATTTATCTTTTATAATACTATTCTTTGTATTATTTAGACTTGCTTGTCAAATTTTATGTAGGTTGAGATTGTGATGGGACTTGAGGAGGAGTTTGGTATCAGTGTTGAAGAAGAAAGTGCCCAGGCCATTACCACTGTCCAAGAAGCAGCAGATATGATTGAGAAGCTTCTTGAAAGCAAGACTGCTTAAGTTTAAACCAAGAACAAGGACATATATGCATTTGGGAGTTTTTGTATTTTTGTGTGAGGAGGGTTTAATTTTATCATAGGTTTTTCAGTTTGATTGCTCTTGAAGAAACTGGTAGATCTTTTATGAATTCCTATAGAACTACTGCATTAATAGTTTTATATTTGTAGACCTTGTGGGGCTCTCTTCAACAATGAAGTGAAATTTATATGTCAAGTGTTTCATGTGCTCTTTATTTCCAAGTTTTGTTAGTTATTCTTCTCATGTGCCTTGGAGATTGTATG
Organism: Vicia faba; assembly: GCA_948472305.1. Classification (NCBI taxonomy): domain Eukaryota; kingdom Viridiplantae; phylum Streptophyta; class Magnoliopsida; order Fabales; family Fabaceae; genus Vicia; species Vicia faba. Next base: position 1,303,836,770 of record OX451739.1, read on the forward strand.
AGTTTAGGGGAGGGGAATGAGAAATTTTAATTAAATACTATATATTTGGTTTATATGGGAGAATAGAAGGGTCGGAGGAGTAATTCAATTGTTATGTGTCAAGTGAGTTACATGAATGTAATTAGACATGTCAATTTAGACCTGTAGTGATGAGAGTCACTCTAATGAAATCTGAAAAATGTCCTTCCATAATTTTTGAAGTACAACTTCGGATACCTCCATTTTCTCAAAAATTAGTTTGGAGTGTAACTTTAGACTCACTCATACAATATGGTTTTATTTATTTCACAACTTAGTGACTATTTTGGAAGTGTATTTTTGGATTTGTCAAGTGGAAAATTTAATAAAACACCACTTTATATGGATGTTTTGAATTTTCAAGAAAAAAACTTAGATCTGTATAGGATGTTATTTTAAATTTCTGTCATTTTGTGTAATGGTCTTAACTGATATTTGGAACTGTGATACGGTGGGAGAACTGACTTGAGTGTTTTGCATTTTATGACGACTCTTCTTTTATCCAATAAGAAAATGGTGAAAAGAACATGAAAGACCTTTGAGATATTTTCTTGAGTTCAGGTGAAAAGAACAGGAAAAACCTTTGAGATATTTTCTTGAGTTCGGTGGTAGGTTATGAAAAGGGAAGTGTAGCGGTAGAAATATTTAAGACTAAACCATTGGATTGACTAGACTTGTACAGATCAAAATAAAAATCGCAACCGCACTTTATTGTTTCCAAAGGAATGGGAAAAGAGCGAATAACCCAAAAAGAGGGGGAAACATTCAAGATAAGGGGTTTGGTTATGCAAACGAAAGGTGTTAGCACCCTAAACATCTACGGCACTCCACAGAAACCTCTTTGTAAAATCTGTATATTTTGGTTATAAAATGTTGCATGTAAAATAGATGATGGAGGTGAGAAAAGAAATATATTTTTTTATGATTTTTGCACCCGCTGCGGTTGCGAACCTTTAGTGCCTACGTACCACCTTTCGTGCAATAGGGGATCAAGATACACGTAGTTCACCTTTAAAAAAAATAAAACACAAGTGTGTTGGTTAATTTTATGAGATAAGACATCATCGTCATTGTCCGTGTGGAAAACATACTTACTACCCACAATCGTGAGAATGAAGAATTTGCATCATCTCAAAGTGGAGAATATGACTTGAATTTTAAAATCAACAATGCCTCACTCAACACCCAAGTGGAAAATATATCTCTTCACTACATATTGTAGAAGTATAGTTGTTTGCATCACTACAAGGATTGACAAGAGTCTAATCTTTTGAGAAAGATTTTAAAATAAAAAGCCAAAGTGGAAAAATGGTTTGAAATGAGATTGATTGACTTTTAGTCTTCTCATAAAAAATGTCAAGGTATTATTAAATTGATTGAAGTTTATTTATGAAAATGTTTTGAAAATGCATGGACCTAAGTCCAAGTTTATTATGAAAGTGGTTCAAGTTTAGAAACAAAAAGAGTTTTCAAAAGGAGGAGGAAGATTTTTGAAATTAAAGAAGATGGGAGGAGAAGAAAAGACTATCCTAAAGCATAAGATAAAAGCTATGGATAAGAACCATCTAACCATCAAGAAGCCAATACTTGACTGTTGTACCCCAAAATTTGCCCTCCATTTTTCACAAGAAATCACAACTTCAGGGTTTTCCCTGATCTTTCAAGATTGGCTCAAGAATCAGTCAAACAGACTTTTCTTTATCAGTCAATCCAGAATTAGGGTTTCCATTGATTGGGTTGAGATTGGCTCAGGAATTGATCAAACAGACTTTTCTTTGACGACAAATCTGGAATTATGGTTTCCGCTCGTATTTCTCAAAAGAAGTTGAATCCACAATAATTCAATTGACTGTTACATTATTTTTACGCTTGTTCCAGATTACCGGTTGTTTCTCAAAACCTAAATATCTGAGATAGGAGCTGAGGCTTTGTTTGAAACTTTGAGGCATTGGTTTGATCAGTGGAGTGAAAAGTGTATGGAATGCTTGTTTGTTTAACTGTACAAAGCATGGTTAATTGGAGTGCCAGGCGTATTGTGATTAATGCGAGATTGCGAGGTGGCAAAGTTTGTTGATTATTTATTTCATCTGGATTAAAGTTATTGGGATGCATTTCCAGTTGTTTTAACTTAAGAGATTTAAATAATTAAATAGACAGTGCAAAGGAAAGAATGAAATATTTGACAGTAAAGAATTCTTATTTGACAAAGACTTTTTATTTATTTATTTTAAATATTGTTACAAATGTTATTCGAATATTGTAAATTTATAATTTACAGTGTTTACAATAATATTTATTACAATAAATGAAAAGAAAATAAATCTAAAGCCTAAATCTCTTGAAATCTTTGATCTTTACTGCGTCCTCCACTATTCAACTAATACTTACCTGCAAAGGACATAAGAAAAAGAAATCAGTGCAGTTAAATTAAAAAAGTATTTTTAAGCAGATAAATAAAAAAGATCATCATTAAAGCTTGTTGGCCGGAATCAGATTGTTTTTGGGTTCATCATGTTTTACTTGTCCTCTTTGCAAATCACAAGAAGATTTCTCTTCTTGGTTCACAAAGAGGAAAGTAAAAATAATTTGCAAACATACAATTAAATGCAAAGATATAAGGCAGCAAGGCAAAGCAAACTGGATTCCCAAACTGCATTAGTCAACCAAAGGCACAAGGCTGCACACAAAAGCAAACTAAGTTGCAAAACTGTCAAACCAAGTACACAAAGCTCTCAAAGCAGAAAAGCTGTCCAAGAAAGTACACAAGCTGTCAAAGAAAGCATACAATGCAGGAAATATGGAAACAAGTACAAAATGCAGAGATAAACCAAGATACAAGCAAGAAGGCTTGTCAAACTTATCATCATATTCTGGCCAACAAAGCTTTTCAGAAAAAAGATAATAAGCAATTTAAAATGCTTTTATGGAGAGAGAAAGAGAGAACCATAAAAGGGTTTGCAGTTTTGGCAGGCTGTACAAAAGCAGTGAGAAAACAGATAAATATAACAGTTTAACAGTTCAGGAGAGATAGAGAAAAAGATTGTATAACCTCCAAACTTGCAAAAAACACACAGTCTGCCTTATCAATAACAAGAAAACCTGTTCAAACAAGCCTGCATAAAGTCCTCCAACTGAAGCCTGCTTCCAAGAATACCAGAAGCAAGCTAACTAATCACGCAAGCCTGCCTTCCAAGGCCAACAACAAGCCTGCCTTCCAAAGCCAGCAGCAAGCCTGTCCTTTTCAAAAACACCAACCTGCTAAAACCTTACAAACACTGAAACCTGAAGCCTGCCTAAGACTTACCACAAACCTGCTTTCAAATCAGAAAAAAACAAAACAAATTGCATAACCTGCAAAAACTCACAAGCCTTCAAGCCTGCTTTCAAAACAAAACTCAACCATCTGTAAAAACGGCTATAAAAAATCCAAACCATTCAAACCTGTTCAAAAGTCCAAAACCTGCAAATCACCAAATCAAAAAAACTGCAAAAACCTATTTGTGAACCAAAAACCTACAAACTGCCTCCAACTGAACCTGCATACCAGAAGCAAGCTGTAAAACTGCATAGCCTACCAAAAATCCAAACAAGTTCAAAGTTTACAAATCACACAAACCTGCCTTCAACAAGCCAAAACTCAAAACCATTCAAACCTGTCCAAACTGCCTAGCCTGTAAGCTTGCAAACTCACAAACTTACAGCCTGCAAATCAAACAAATCAAGCCATTCCAACATTTCCAAACATACAAAAAAAAACCACAAACTGAAGTAACCCTGTTGGCTCAACAAAAAGCAAGACCATAACATTGGTTTTCAGTTTTCACTATCATCCAGTCAAAACATCAAAACATCAATATCAAAAAGAAGGATAGGCAACAAGTTCTAGGTTGTATTCACCAATAAGTTTCAAACAACATGAAGAACAACAACAAATATCCTTTTTCAGAATACATATGTTCATCATCAAATAAACAAGGTATTCAAAGAAGAAGAGAGATTCAGAAGTGATAAACAAATCAGAAACAAATATTCAAGCATCCTCAGAACAAGTTCATCATCAGAATATCAGGGTCCACAAAGAGAGGAAGAGTTTAGAAGCAAGCAGTTTTCAGAACAGAATTCCTCATCAAACATCAAGAAAACAGTTCAAACATGAGCTAGTTTCAGCAACACTCTCATCATTAACATAGCAAAGAAGAAGGGAGATTCAGAAGCGATAAAAGTTTCAGAATACATATGTTCATCATTAACCAAAACAAAGAACAAACAAAGTTCATCATCAAAAGCCAACACTCAAAGAAGAGGAAGAAGTCCAGAAGTGAAGAAAACAACAAATAAGTTTCAGAAAATAAGCTTCATCATCAACGAATCATCAAATCAAAAGCACAATAAAAATACCAGAAGCCCAACGTAATCGTCACGCCCCTCCTTCGCCTAACCTCCTAGAAGTGCCGCCGGCCAGCTCACCCTCCTTCTCCTTCAATTTACAGAACAAAACGCCAAGGTATATCTCTCAAAACTCCTACTACATGTAAATATCAAAAGAAACATGGATTAAAACTCGCATGTAGTGATCAAGCAGAATGAAAGAGTAATATCACAAAAACCCTAAAACAAAAGTTAACAAATCGTACCGTCACGAAGCAAGAACCCTAGACCGCTGCAAAGGGAAGGCAGGAGGTGGATGGAGGCGATGCTCCGGTGGCTAAGGCGAGGGGAGAGGATATTAGTTGTCCATGGCTGAGAACGAGGAAGAGAGAACGAAGAAGATGGAAGGAGGCGCCGTTGTACCAAAACCAAACCCTAATTTCCACTAAAATGATTTAACCCTAACAAACTTGTTCAAACATCAGATGGGCCTCTGCCCAAGCCAAAACCCCTAAGCCCAAACGTTTAACAGCGCCCACCCCCTTTTTTTTCTTCATTTTTTGATATTAAATTTGTTCTTCTTCTTAATTTCCTTGGGCCATCCAAGAAAACATTTGTTTAGGCCCATGATCTTTTCTTTTTTTTTAATGTTTTTAAAAAACTAACACTTTTTATCATTTTATTTTCATCTTTTATGATATAATTTTTCTTTTCTTTTGTTAAAAAATATATACATATTAAATAATTCTCCTTAATATTTATTACATTTAATAAAACAAAAAATACATAAATAATAGAACTTTAACTTAAATAATTTTTTTCTTTTCTTTAAAACTCTTTGTCTATATAATTAACAAAAATACAAAAAATAATAATAAATACTTAAGTCTTTAATTAGGATAAATCTTCATTTGATCATTTGTAAATAAATATACACATCTCATATCTCTTTGATTTTCATCATCTTATACCTTGTTATATTTTTACATTGAGAATGCGACAATTCGATCTGGTTGTAATATATACTTAGACATTACTATTCTGATAAGACTCATCCCCATTTGTAAACATTTGTACCCCCATCCCTGGATACTTATTTGTAATAACTTAGACTTTAAATTCCCGTAATTTATCGCTTTCAATATACTGTATAGTAATTAGGGTTTGTATGCGAAGATTCAAAATCAATCGCTAGATGACCTAATACAAGATAAATGAATGAAAATCAATATACAATTCACACTTGCACCTCTAGGGCAACCTCGCTTGTTGCCTCGGAAAATGCAATCATATCCCTCGAGTATGAGACACTCTAGCAAAATGTCCCTTCAATAAACAAAGATCGTAGTCCCTCGATGACCCTTGATGTTGCCTTCGATAAAACGACCTCGTCCCTTACAAAATTGCTAGAGCGTCTCACAAGTTGCTTTCAATGATTGTATACGATGACCCGCGCCTGTCCCGTTTAACATCCTAACGCAAGGTTGTTCACCAAATACAATGGTGAAACAACACTGTTAAAAGGGTTAAAAACATAAGAAAGATCTTTGAGTAAAATAGGATAGATAGCTCTTAGTTACTTGATCAAAAATCTTGCAAAACATCCTTGCTATTTTCAAACACAACACAATTTCAAAACATTATCCAAATCAAACTTTCAAACATTGAAATCTTTTCAAAAGACAAAAACACCTTTGTATACATTCAAACAAGAATCATTACAAAGGTTGCCACAACGATGGCCTCTTTTCAAACATCTTTCAAAACCACACACAAATCACCATTTCAAACAATTGGAAAAGCAAAGCAAGTGATCTAAATAAGTAACTAAGAGCCCATGGATAACCATGGATGAAAAGGGTGCTTGCACCTTTCCTTTTCATAATCTACCCCCCGAACCCAAGAAAACATCTCAAAGGTCTTTCATGTGATTTTTGACCTTTCTTTTGGATAAAATAAAAAGTCGATGGCGACTCTTGCTAAATCGAACAAGTGCGAACACAAACGCAAAATCCCAAGTCAGTTCTCCCACCGTATCACAGAACTGGCGACTCTGCTGGGGACAAATTTTAAAAGTGGGTTACCTTAGGGTTTTAGATCACATTTACATGCTTACCTTGATTGCTTTGATTGCTTTACTTTTTGGGTTCCTTGTTTGGGTTTGTTTTAAATCCTACACCCGGATTTGGGGGCACCTTTTAGGTAAGTAGCAATAAACTGTGAGGGAACTGTGCAGGGTATACCGACATGGTTGAAGCAGTTGCTACGTTAGTGTGACATATTTGTGGGTACCGGTAGCCTTTGAGTTAATAAAAGAGAATACGGGGCCGCTGAGTGATGTCGTGAAGCACTAATGAACTCTTAGAACCTTACTTGACCATCTTGGCCTTATTAGGGGTAGTGAGATGACCGGCTTTGGTGCAGTCCGAAATTGGTAGATACTCGATACTACACTCATTGAGAATTGTTTTCTTGGAATATTTTGGTCGCCATTTAAGTGGTTAAACCAAAACAATAAACACAGAAAATAATCCAGTGATATTGAGCTCCTTAGAATCCGGTTTCTATTTTAGGACAGGTTGAGCCAACTAACTTCAAGAGGGTACTTACCTACAAACCCCATGCAAGCCTAAACCTAAGGACTTGTTTGCTCTGTGTGAATATGATTACCTGTATATACACTTGCTTACTTTTGCATACATATACATAACATCATAACATCATACCATAGCATTTTCAATAACCATTTCAAGGATCTCGAGGGTCTTTGATGCAGGGTCACGTTGAACCAGACATCTACCAAAAGGCAAGAGGGTTTTCCTCTAAACAAACGCCATCAAAGATCAAGTGCAAACAACTTGAATCAGGGGTTATGACCCACTTAACATGGTGAGCTTGATTCTCGTGGAAAGACATCCACCGATACAAAGTTCTCCAATCAAAGATATTGATCAAAGTTCAACCTTTAACATTTTCTTGTGTTTACCCAGCGAGATTCTTGAAAACATGCATCCACATATCATGCATTGTATCATAACAGGTTTTCCTTTTCAGGTTTCCTTATTCTCCTACTGTTTATTTCAGTAGAGATGGCTCTAGAGAGGACTGTCAAAGATATCCAGGATCAAAATGCTCAACTTCAAGAAATATTCTTGAACCTGTCCCAGGGGCAAGAAGAAGTGAAAGCTCTCCTCACAAGGGGCATGGTCCTAGGGAATCCAGGCAGCGTCAGGAATGATCAGTTGGAAGAACTACAGATTGAGCTGGCAACAATGAAGATCCAGATGATGGGACAGCTGGTGGGCCAAATGGCTCTCATTCAAGACCTGGCTCAAAGACAGGAAGAGCTAAGGGTTCTCGTCAACAAACTGCTTCGAGACAACCAAGTGGGGAAAACATCTAGGTTTGAAGATCGAGTCATCATTCAACCTCCTTTGAGACAAGAAGACAAGGGAAAGGCTACCCAACTTTCTTCAGGGTCACAAGCCCAGCAACAACCTCGCCAGCATCAACGGGGTAATCGGTGTAAGAAAAATACGCCTGGAAGACATTTCTCTGAGACTGACATACCATCATCTCTAATACTGAAACGCCTGTTAGAGGTTAATCTGATTGCTTTAAAGGATCCTATTCGGAAGCCCAATACCTATACTCCTAGCTATCACCCCGATGCATTTTGTGTATACCACTCCCATAGTGCTGGACATGACACCGATGACTGTTGGGCTTTGAAAAACAAGATCCAAGACTTGATTGACGAAGGAGTGTTGGAATTCATGCCAGATGGCGAGATGAAAATCTTCCGCTAAGGGTTCTCCACCTGAAATGACAAAGTTCGAACTAAGAGACTTTTGTTTCATTTGAATGTTCAAGTTGTAATTTCTTTTGTTATTCAAACAATTATCTGTTGATGTCAAACTCTGTTTCATTAATGCATTACATATGTTTGTCTTGAATTCATCCATTCGTTTCCACTATTCTTGAATTATGCTCCCTACTTTCTTTATGATATTTAACTCTTGATAAAAAGCTACAAGCCTTTAGAAGGAGGATGACGAAACAATGCCATAATCTCATACAGTATGCTTTTGGACAGATCTTGCTGACGATGTACATGCGTTTCTTTCAAATCCTAAACACTGGAGTTATAAGGAAGATAATCCCCAGTCAACCCCTTCGGGCCAAAGAAGTAGGAGTTTCCTGTTTTAAACACAAATTGAAACCTTTGATTAAACCTGGGGCAGGGTAGTCTCTTAGTTAATTCAAAAGATGCGCATTGAAGTCGCAAACTCTCAGTTCGTAATACAACGAATGACATCAAAAACATTCCTTTGGGAACAAAAAAGACAGTGATAGTTCCTTATCTCATAGGCAGTCATTACCTCTCAAAAGAGAAAAGCCCACTAAGCCAAAACCTATAAAGGAGGCTTAAGAAAGCTGGGGCATCCCGCTGACTGTAATCTCGAAAACAGGAACAGTCAGGCAAAAATTAGGGATAACGAATCAAAAGAAAAAGGTCATTATAAATCCTCAACAACATGAAAAATGTTGCAAAAATGATGACTGCCTTCCATAAAATTCAACTTGTGTGGACCATCACCAAAATGTCGTTCCAAACTCGAATAGAGTTCGACACACAATTAACTGAGTTTAGGATTGAAGAACATCACGAAGAGCGGGTGGGTACAAATATACTTTGAGCCTTTATCCTTTGTTTCTTAAACTGTGAACCAATCCACGTTACAACCCTTCGAAAGTCCTAATTGAAGCATGGATTAGTTCGAAAGCATACTATTACAAAAGGTATCCTGACTCCTATAAGGCTTTGCTCTAAATCTTTTGTTGAATTTGTCTTATAAAAAGTTTTCTGCTAAAAAACGCATTTTTCAAAACTTCGAGACAAGCATAAACTTTGCATTATTCGAATATCGTTGTTTGCACATGTTTATTTGTTTGACAGCGAAGAAATTCACAACGGTGAATGTTCGGAGAAACAAAAGCTCTCTCAGTGAATGAAATCACTTCAAGTGGGATGACACTCCCGTTGCAAAGATCTCCTATCAACAAGAAGGGGACTTGGTTTGGTATAGTCCAGCAAATCTGGGGCAGTCCAATCAAGATTTCAACAAATCTTTCAAAGCCCATTAAACCTGGGCCAGTCCAGTCAAGATTTCAAGAAATCTCTCAATTGCAGGATAACCTGGGGCAAGTATCCCTCACCATCACTTGGGGCATTTAAACGTCAATCTCAACAAAGGGTTACATGCAGTCCAAGTTTCCTGGCAATACCACAAACATCTGATACTAGGGGCAGTGATGAACCTCTCCGAAATCTTTCTGAAAAGAAGTTCAAACGTCCTCGAGAAGTTTATCACCTCTCTAAGCAGACCAGCAGTCATGGGTTTATTTCCATAACATTTTTCAAGGATTTATTCTCAAAAACAAATTACACGGTCGTTCAAAATTTTCTTCATCACCTGCTGGAAGTTACGGTTGTCATCAAAGATTCCTTCATCACCCGTTGGAAGTTACAACCACCAACAGAATAACGGACAACTGAAGCTCCTAAAAACCTGTTTCTCTCAAGAATGAAGATTCTCATCCTTAAAACCTCAGAAGATTGGTATACTCCCAACCTCCTAACCCTTAACAGAATGAAGATTCTCATCCTTGAAACCTCAAGAGATTGGTATACTCCCAACCTCCTGAACCTTAACAGAATGAAGATTCTCATCCTTGAAACCTCAAGAGATTGGTATACTCCCAACCTCCTGACCCTTAACAGAATGGAGATTCTCATCCTTGAAACCTCAAGAGATTGGTATACTCCCAACCTCCTGACCCTTAAAAGAATGAAGATTCTCATCCTTAAAACCTCATAAGATTGGTATACTCCCAACCTCTTGACCCTTAACAGAATGAAGATTCTCATCCTTGAAACCTCAGAAGATTGGTATACTCCCAAGCTCCTGACCCTTAACAGAATGAAGATTCTCATCCTTGAAACCTCAGAAGATTGGTATACTCCCAACCTCTTGACCCTTAACAAAATGAAGATTCTTATCCTTGAAACCTCAGAAGACTGGTATACACCCAACCTTCTGACCCAAGACCTGAATGAAGATTCTCATTTTGGCTTCCCCAGTAGATTGACATACACCCAACCTCCTAATATTCCCGACAGAATGAAGATTCTCATTTCTCAAAGTGGTATAACATCTGAATTTCTGATATTCCCGACAGAGTGAAGATTCTCATTCTTAAAGTGGCATACAACCTAAACCTGAACTTCTTCCAGACAGGAATAAGCTTTTTCCAGAATCCTGAGTTTTACTCTCTAACAGGATAACTACTTTTTAAACAGTATGGCTATTCCCCACAGAATTCTTATTCCCCAAGCAGAATGAAGACTCTCATTCTCAATTCGTCACAGAGTATTCAGATATTCCCCAGTGAAGATCTCCTCAAAACAGGAATCCCCAGTAGATTGGCATACAACCCAAACTCCTGATTTCCCTAACAGTGGTCCCAGGACTTCTCATTTTCAACGATCAAAGGATTTTCAATCCTCAGCAGCAGTCAAGGATTTACTTTCCTCGGCAGCAGTCAAAGATTTCATTATCCAGGATTTATCTTCCTCAGTAAGACAACTACTCAGCTTACATGCACATCCATTACATCCACATATCATAAACATTGATGAAATACAATTCATTACATCATACATATCATGCAACATGACTTTATGTCTCAACTAACATTTTACCCTTTTTAGGATAAGATTAAAAGGCTATCATTAACAATTAATCAAATACAGTACAAATATACCCCAGACACGACGGTCATTCTACTACTCATTCAGACTTCAGCAATCCGATACAGACTAGATATGCTCCAGACACGGCGGCCATTCTATCTCTCATTCAGATTCAACCATCAACTTCAAAGTTCAGATATGCTCCAAACACGGATGCCATTCTGGCCTTTGCACCAGCAGCTTGATTTTCCCCAGTGCATTCGCCACGGAAGATTCTTTCACTTATTCAGATTCCAGTTACAGTCTTAGATATAATCCAGATACGGAAGTCATTTTGCTACTCATACAGATCTCAACTCCAGTTACAGTCTCAGATATACTCCAGACACGGAAGTCATTCTGCTACTCATACAGACCCCAACTTTTGAAAACAGCTTACGGATTCTCCAAACACGGATGTTAATCTATCGCTTGTTCAGACTCAACTTCTGAGAACAGTTTACGGATCCTCCAAACACGGATGTTAATCTATCGCCTGTTCAGACTCAACTTCTGAGAACAGTTTACGGATCCTCCAAACACGGATGTTAATCTATCGCTTGTTCAAACTCAACTTCTGAGAACAGTTTACGGATTCTCCAAACACGAATGTTAATCTATCGCTTGTTCAGACTCAACTTCTGAAAATAGTTTACGGGTGCTTCCCAACATGGATGTCGATCTGTTACCTATTCAGACCACCAGCTCAGAGAAGTTCCAAACATGGATACCTTTCTGATACTCACCCACTCACCTACAACATACAGTTCAACCAACATTCTTGGATGGCATCTTTAAGCCCATCTCCGACAAGATTCTGTCACATCTCCAAATGGAATCTTTAAGCCCATTCCCTCAACTTTGCTTTGACGAGTGAAAATTTTTGGGCACTCTAGTGTCCAATTATCTTTTACCTTCGAGTCACGAACGGCAAAATTGCCAATCTAACTCTTCAGGTTCAAGAAGATTGAACAGGGGCAACTGTTCTACCCCAAAATTTGCCATCCCTTTTTCACAAGAAATCACAAATTTAGGGTTTTCCCTGATCTTTCAAGATTGGCTCAAGAATCGGTCAAACAGACTTTTCTTTATCAGTCAATCCAGAATTAGGGTTTCCATTGATTGGGTTGAGATTGGCTCAGGAATTGATCAAACAGACTTTTCTTTGACGACAAATCTGGAATTATGGTTTTCGCTCGTATTTCTCAGAAGAAGTTGAATCCGTTATAATTCAATTGACTGTTACATTATTTTTACGCTTGTTCCATATTACCGGTTGTTTCTCAAAACCTAAATATCTGAGATAGGAGCTGAGGCTTTATTTGAAACTTTGAGGCATTGGTTTGATCAGTGGAGTGAAAAGTGTATGGAATGCTTGTTTGTTTAACTGTACAAAGCATGGTTAATTGGAGTGCCAGGCGTATTGTGATTAATGCGAGATTGCGAGGTGGCAAAGTTTGTTGATTATTTATTTCATCTGGATTAAAGTTATTGGGATGCATTTCCAATTGTTTTAACTTAAGAGATTTAAATAATTAAATAGACAATGCAAAGGAAAGAATGAAATATTTGACAGTAAAGAATTCTTATTTGACAAATACTTTTTATTTATTTATTTCAAATATTGTTACAAATGTTATTCGAATATTGTAAATTTATAATTTACAGTGTTTACAATAATATTTATTACAATAAATGAAAAGAAAATAAATCTAAAGCCTAAATCTCTTGAAATCTTTGATCTTTACTGCGTCCTCCACTATTCAACTGATACTTACCTGCAAAGGACATAAGAAAAAGAAATCAGTGCAGTTAAATTAAAAATAGCATTTTTAAGCAGATAAATAAAAAAGATCATCATTAAAGCTTGTTGGCCGGAATCAGATTGCTTTTGGGTTCATCATGTTTTACTTGTCCTCTTTGCAAATCACAAGAAGATTTCTCTTCTTGGTTCACAAAGAGGAAAGTAAAAATAATTTGCAAACATACAATTAAATGCAAAGATATAAGGCAGCAAGGCAAAGCAAACTGGATTCCCAAACTGCATTAGTCAACCAAAGGCACAAGGCTGCACACAAAAGCAAACTAAGTTGCAAAACTGTCAAACCAAGTACACAAAGCTATCAAAGCAGAAAAGCTGTCCAAGAAAGTACACAAGCTGTCAAAGAAAGCATACAATGCAGGAAATATGGAAACAAGTACAAAATGTAGAGATAAACCAAGATACAAGCAAGAAGGCTTGTCAAACTTATCATCATATTCTGGCCAATAAAGCTTTTCAGAAAAAAGATAATAAGCAATTTAAAATTATTTTATGGAGAGAGAAAGAGAGAACCAGAAAAAGGTTTGCAGTTTTGGTAGGCTGTACAAAAGCAGTGAGAAAGCAGATAAATATAACAGTTTAACAGTTCAGGAGAGATAGAGAAAAAGATTGTATAACCTCCAAACTTGCAAAAAACACACATCCTGCCTTATCAATAACAAGAAAACCTGTTCAAACAAGCCTGCATAAAGACCTCCAACTGAAGCCTGCTTCCAAGAATACCAGAAGCAAGCTAACTAATCACGCAAGCCTGCCTTCCAAGGCCAACAACAAGCCTGCCTTCCAAAGCCAGCAGCAAGCCAGCCCTTTTCAAAAATACCAACATGCTAAAACCTTACAAACACTGAAACCTGAAGCCTGCCTAAGACTTACCACAAACCTGCTTCCAAATCAGAAAAACACAAAGCAAATTGCATAACCTGCAAAAACTCACAAGCCTTCAAGCCTTCTTTCAAAACCAAACTCAACCACCTGTAAAAACGGCTATAAAAAATCCAAACCATTCAAACTTGTTCAAAAGTCCAAAACCTGCAAATCACCAAATCAAAAAAACTGCAAAAACCTGTTTGTGAACCAAAAACCTACAAACTGCCTCCAACTGAACCTGCATACCAGAAGCAAGCTGTAAAACTGCATAGCCTACCAAAAATCCAAACAAGTTCAAAGTTTACAAATCACACAAACCTGCCTTCAACAGGCCAAAACTCAAAACCATTCAAACCTGTCCAAACTGCCTAGCCTGTAAGCTTGCAAACTCACAAACTTACAGCCTACAACTCAAACAAATCAAGCCATTCAAACATTTCCAAACATACAAAAAAAAGCCACAAACTGAAGTAACCCCGTGTGATCGGTGGAAATAGAACTGACTGTTTTGGAATGCTGGTTCGTGAAATGTCGCGGTAAGCAATAGTCACCACCGTCTTTTATTTTCTCCAACAAGGAAAGGACAAAAGCACAGCAAAATTCCTTTTCGAGATATTTCTCGGTTCGGGAGGTAGATTATAGAAAGGGAAGGTGTTAGCACCCTTTCTATCCGTGGTTATCCACGGGCTCTTAGGTACTTGCTCACTATGTTTTCAAAAAGATTTTGCTTTTCTTGTATTTGTGGGTTTTGAAAAAGTTTGTTTGAAAACTTTGTTTTAACTCTTGTATCAGTCCTCAAGAGTGTATGAAGTGTTTGTTTGAAAACTTTTGTCAGAAAAGTGTAGGTGCGAAAAGTGTTTTTGTTTTAAAAGAGCAAGTACCCAGGAACCTCTACCTACTCAAAAGAAATTAAGTTGTGTAAATGTTCTTTAGACAGTACTACCCCACTATTGAGAAGTAGGTAGCACCGTCGTTGGAGTTTGTCGGGTCAATTCGATTATAGGGACATGTGGTCACTAAAGTAATAGTAGGACGCCTTAGAGATAACCCTAATGTCCTAGATCCTTTTTATCCGAGGCAACCGTTTCGAGGCAACTTGGACCTTTAGACAGGAGGGCGACCTCTAAAACACCCTATACTCAATGACCACGTCGAGGCAACCAAGTGAGGCGTACCCTAGGAGTGGCATGTGCACGTGTGTCAGGATTCAGTTAAGTTATCTTTGCACATGTTATGGTGAGCTACGTTTTGATTTTAGTTTTCAGAGATAAGTCTTGTCATGCATAGCCTAGTTAACATACATCTAACAGTTAATAGTGCGGAAAATAAATCTAAACTATTACAAGGCGTCGGGTATTTACATCGCCAAAAACAAACCCTTTGAAAAAGTAAATTGCGGGAAATTAAAGAAAGCGATAAAAAGTCCTAATTAAAGCTATTACATCCTCGGAGCAATTACATAATAATGATAAAAAATTAATCAAGAATAAACATGCGCGAGAAAAATTGAATCGGGGAAGTCCTTAGGGTTTTGACCCTTTTTTAAGAAAGAAAGAAGTTTGATTATTTATGAATTAAATTAAATTAAACCTAATTAATTAATTAATAAAAAGAAAAAAGTATTTTTTTAGTTTTTTATGTCTTTTTAGGAAAATAAATAAAGAAAAAGTCACAAGTTAGTGAAAACCCTAATTCTAATTTATTTATTTATTGCAAAAAAAATTATTGAAATTAACCTAATTAAAAGACTAAATTAATCAATTATATTTATTTACAAAAAGAAAGTGAAATTGATTTTAATTAAGAAAAAATATTATTTTTAGTTTTTATGAATTTATTATGAAAATAATTAATTTATGAGTTAATTAAATAATAATAATGATAATTAATAATAAAAATAGTTAAATAAATAAATAGAAAATATAAAGAGAGAGAAAAAAAAGAAGAACCCAGAGGGGGTGTTGGCCCATTTAGGAGGTAAGTTTGGAATTTTGAGGCCCAATTGTTTCAGCCACGTTTGACTTTCCTGATCAACCACACGCCTGTTGACTAGGGAGTATGGTGATCTTCTACCCAGCACCATTGGATTGCTTCCTGAAGCCACATGGCGCATGGATGTTTGAAGCACATGGTGGAACACTTCCTGAAGCCTGCATGTAATCATGTGAAGAAAAAGAACAAATAATTGTTGGGGGACCTGGGATTCGAACCCAGGTCCCAATGACTAATACTCCAATGCCTTGGCCATCTGAGCTGGAACGCGCTCCTGTTAAATATATGGGCAATAAATATTATATGCAAAAAAATAATATTATGTTATAAAACACAAAATACGCGCGTTTTTCAAACAGTCCAATGATACGTGAACACGTCCTCGTCTTCTTCCTTCGTTCCTGCAAAACATAAACAGATAGCGGAGGTTTTTAACCCCCACTAAATAGTGTGGCGAAAAATAGCGAATAGAGCTATGGTGTACATAAATATTTCGCGAGGGTTGATTTAAATTCGTCTGGTTCTCAGGAATCCAACCATGTGCCTTTCAAGTCCTGATTTTTCTGGGTTTAGAAAGCCCCAATTTCACAACTTATGAACCCTAGAAATCGTCAATGGCAATTTTTGATTTATGGCGTTTTAATCCAATTGAGTGATACCATTAGCTTCGTATGACCTCTAGCAATGCAACACAATCAATAAAACATGTTAATTACGCATGAATTCAACAATATGATTTTGAGAAAAAAACGCAAACCGTGGTTCTGTTCTTAGTGATTCTTTGAGCTTTAGCGTATGATTTCAATTGTAAATCACTCCTGGGAACCCCTGCAAGGTGTTAGAATTAACAAAAAGCTTTGAATCGCCCTGGAATATAGAAATCAGTTTTGAGTTTTTCTTGAAAATTTTTCAATATGCTATGGCTTTTCTGCAACTTCTCTCACGTGTATGGCATTAGGGTTGGCTTGCATATTTATAGAGGAATGGAATTAGGTCAGAATCTTGCACAAAAATCCATTGGAATGATGATTGAATATTTGATTGAAAATCAAATCTTTTTGCATTTTCATGATTGAAGAAAGTTGCCAAATTTGGAGATTTTTGCATATTTGATTTGTACACGAAATTGCCAGCATATCTTGACCACATTTGCTTCACAAAAAGATTGAAAAACCACATCTTTGTATTTTCCTACAATTTAAATCAATTAAATGAATTAATATTGATTAAAAATCCAATTAATTAATAAAAATAAGAAAATAAATTCAATTAAGCTTGATGGGTCGTGCATAGGCCATGGATGAAGTTTCAAGAAGAAATTTGAGGCCCATTAGCAAAAACAAGGTGTTTTGAGCAAAGTTGACTTTTGCAATGTCATAAAAATTTCCCAACTTCTCCAATGCATATCTTGCTCAATTTTGATCATATGAACATGTTCTTGGACATTTTGGAAAGGTCTTGAAGTCCTCTAACCAATTCCTTTGGTACCATGTCATTTAGATGTACCAATCTCAAGTTATGGTCTTTGACTTAAAGTGCATTTTTGTTGACTTTTGAATTTGACCTATAATGTAGAAATTGATAACTTTTTATGAGAGCATTTCTTGGACTTGGAATGTGAAGATGGATTGTAGGAAATGTTATCCCCTTCAAAATGAGAATTGGATGGGATTTTTCTGATAAACCATGAAAAAGTTATGCCCTGGTCAAGATACAGTTGACTTTTCTACTATCCAAAAATAGTAACTTTTTGCACCTTGATGATTTTTGAGCTATGCTTGTGGAATCATGATCAAGACTTGATCAAATGATGATTGAGAAATCAAAATAATATGTTGACCAAAAATTCTGACTTTTGACTGCAAAATGACCATTTTGCCCTTGCAGTTGACTATGGATCAAATGGAGCTTTTGACTGTGCAAGTTGACACTATGAGTCTTGAAACTTGGCATGTAGATGCTTGAGAATGTATATAGGCCTATGATACTTGATTGAGCCATTGAAAACCTCCCATTCCTTGAAAGAACCAAAACCCTAATTTCAGCTGTCTGAGGAGGTATTTGGACTGTGCAATCCTTTGAGCAATCTTGACCAATTTGAAAATCATGCTTGTCAAATCTTGAAGAATATGGGAGGGAAAATTTTGGGGTACAACAGTTGCCCCTGTTCAATCTTCTTAAACCTGAGGAGGTAGATTGGCTTGCGTGCCTTTCGTGATCCGAAGGTGGAAGATGATTGAACACTAAAGTGCCCAGAAATTTACGCTCGCATGGTGTAGTATCAGCAATGTGATGTCGGGAATGGGATTACAGATGCCATTTGGAGAGATGATGGATAGAAGGATGGGCTTATAGATGCCATCTGGAGATGTGACAGAATCTTGTCGGGGATGGGCTTATAGATGCCATATGGGAATGTAATGAATAGTTATGGAGATGGGCTTAAAGATGCCATCTGAAATGTTTGTTGAATTGTAACTTGGTAGGTTGAAAGAAGGAACCTGTGTAGGGTTGCCTGGTGATGAGTCCGTGTAAAACTGCATCTTGGAAGAGAAGGAGCCGGTGTAGGGTTGCGTCATGATGGTCAAGTAGATAGATGTCCTGTCTGGTTTCAGGTATTAATCTCTGACCTGAGAAAGAAAGATAGTTTTCCTGGCTCGCTACAGGTATTAATCTTCAATCTCTTCAATGTAGATAACTTTCCTGTCTAGTTACAAGTATAGATCTATAATTTAGTTCATATAGGTGGTTTTCCTGTCTGGTTTCAGGTGTTAACCTATAATCAGTCGTCCACAGATATTTCCTGGCTAGTTACAGGTGTTGATCTGGAACTTAAGAAGGCTGACCGATGAGATAGTTTTCCTGTATGGTTTCAGGTATTGATCTCTGACCGGAGAAAGAAAGATAGTTTCCTGGCTTGCTACATGTATTAATCTTCAATCTCTTCAATGTAGATAACTTTCCTGGCTGGTTTCAGGTATAGATCTACAATCAATCGTCCACAAATACTTCTTGGCTAGTTACAGGTATTAATCCAGAACTTAAGAAAGGGCGGTCGGGGAGATAGTTTTCCTGGCTGGTTTCAGGCATTAATCTCTGACCTGAGAAAGAAAGATAATTTCCTGGCTTGCTACATGTATTGATCTTCAATCTCTTCAATGTAGATAACTTTCCTGGCTGGTTTCAGGTATAGATCTACAATCAATCGTCCACAGATACTTCCTGGCTAGTTACAGGTGTTGATCCAGAACTCAAGAAAAAGTTGGTCGAGATAGCTTTCCTGTCTGGTTTCAGGTATAGATCTCTGACCTGAGAAATAAAGATAATTTCCTGGCCTGTTACAGGTGTTGATCTTCAATCTCCTCGTGTAGATACTTTCCTGGCTAGTTACAGGTATAGATCTACAATCAATCGTCCACAGATATTTCCTGGTTAGTTACAGGTATTAATCCGGAACTTAAGAAAAAGGGTGGGTCAAGTAGATAGTTGTCCTGGCTGGTTTCAGGTATTAATCTCTGACCTAAAAAAAAAGATAATTTCCTGGCCTGTTACAGGTATTGATCTTCAATCTCTTCATGTAGATAACTTTCCTGGCTAGTTACAGGTATAGATCTACAATCAATCGTCCACAGATACTTCCTGGCTAGTTACAGGTGTTGATCTGGAACTTAAGAAAAAGTTGGTCGAGATAGATTTCCTGTCTGGTTTCAGGTATAGATCTCCGACCTGAGAAAGAAAGATACTTTCCTGGCCTGTTACAGGTGTTGATCTTCAATCTCCTCATGTAGATAACTTTCCTGGCTAGTTACAGGTATAGATCTACAATCAATCGTCCACAGATACTTCCTGGCTAGTTACATGTGTTGATCTGGAACTTAAGAAAGGTTGATGGTAATCATCTTTGGATTGACTTTTTCCTGAAAAGGCAAAAACATTAATTGTATGCAATGTCATGATGTATGAAATGCATGATGTCATGATGTTCTCAAGAATAAACGAGATCGCGTCGTATGCACTTTATCATGTCTGTAAATAGGAGGTATGAGATGTGAAGTGTTTATGAATGTATTTTCGTCTGGAAAATAGATCCTTGACAAATGCCGGGAAGTTTGTTAAGTCCTGGGCTGATGTTGAAGAGTAGAGTTCTTCGTTTCCACTGGGGATGATGAACGAAGATGATTGCAAGAATAAACCGGTAGGAGAAGATGACTCCGTTGGGGAATAAACCTGGTGAAGAGATTACTTTGCAGGGAATTACTCTGTGGGGAAGAGATGCTTCACTGAAGATTTGAACGATAAACTCCGCTGGGGATTCCGTTGTTATGCTTTGTTGGGGATTTTGATGAACTCCGCTGGGGGATAGAAAGAACTTCGCTGGGGACGATCTTTCAGTTGCAATCTGCTGAGGATAACCCAGTTAGACTCTGGTGGTGAATAACCTTCTGAATAAGGCTGGGGAGACGCATTTGCACTCTGCAGGGGATAAGCTTCCAGAATCTACTGGGAAGGATGATTCAACTCTCTTGGGGAAACTTTTGAGGAAATGGCTCCACTAGGGGTATCTTGTATTCTGCTGGGGAACAATCTTATATTTTTGTCGAGGAATATTAAGACTGCCGGGGATGCTTGCTAGGGAATATCTGTATACTCCACTGGGGAATATTAAGATCTACTAGGAATACCCAACTTCTTCAGGACTGATGGTAGACCAACTCTGCTTGGGGGAGAGTATTGCTGACTTGCTGGGGATACTGTGCCTTTTTTAGGGTTGATGAGAGACCAACTCTGTTTGGGGAGAGCATTGCTGATTCGTCCGTAGTTGTAAGTATCAGTGGGGAGAGCTTCCATTACTGTCTTACTCTTGGGGAGTGAAGGTATCTTGGCCCTATTCTTCAGCTGAATCTACCTTGTACCTGGAGGACAGAGCAGCTTGTACAGTTCGGACAATTCTTATTGTCCCAGTTTCTGCGGGAGGAGAGTGCCTGCGGAGGTGCTTGATAACTGCCGATTGACAAATCTTCTTCTGGTAGGCAAGTGGCGAGATGACGAGACATAGTCGTACGCTTTGATCCCTAATTTTTGCCTGGACCGCCCTTTCGGGTTTTCAACCCATCGGGATACCCTTTTTTGCCCAAGCCGCCTTTTCAGGTTTTCGACTTGTCGGGTGTACAAATTTTTTCATTTTCATCCCTCATTTTTGCCCGAACCCTTTTGGTTCGCCGGGAAGCCCTTACTTTTGCCTAGGCCAGTCGACCTAGCGGGTCTTTGATTATGCATAGTATTTTTTTCGACTATGTCCATGCTCTCAGGATGTAGAGAGGTGTCACTGTTGGTAGTGTTGCATTGCCATGCTACCAGAAGATGTTTGATCGTGCAAGATTCGTTGCTAGAATTCATGTCCAATGCCCCAAGTGATTCAGATGGAGATCTGCCCCTGGCTATCTGGCATTTTGAGAGACTCCTTGAATCTTGACTTGACTGCCCCAGACGATGGATAATGATCATGCCGTGCCCCTTGGTTAGAAGTGTTTTTCCACTTGAGGTGATCTTTTTTATTGAAGAGGTTTTTGTTCACAAGATATTCATCGTGCGAATTTTGCTGCTGTTCGAACAAATAGTCATATGCAAACAAGGTTATTTTAAGAATGCAAAGCTTATGTCTGTCTTTTGAAATTTTTGAAAATGCAGTTTTCAATAAAACAAGTGAATTTTTTGTAAAATGTGATGTCAACTCAAGATTTTACAGCGAGCCTGTTGTACCCCAAAATTTGCCCTCCCATATTCTTCAAGATTTGTCAAGATCAATCTCCAAAAGCTTCAAGATCTCTCAAGGGTTGCACAGTCCAATTGCCTCATAATACCGTCAAAATTAGGGTTTTGGTTCTTGCAAAGAAATTGAGGTTTTCAAGGGTCCAATCAAGTCCCATATGCCTATATACATTGTCAAGCATCCATATGTCAAGTTTCAAGACTCCCAGCATCAAATTGCACAGTCAAAAACCCTAATTGCTCCATAGTCAACTACAGGGGCAAAATGGTCATTTGACAGTCAAACGTGAATTTTTTTGGTCAACATCTTATTTTGAAGCCACAATCATCATTTTATCAATTCTTGATCATGATTCCACAAGCATGGCTCAAAAAGTCTCAAGATGCAAAAGTTTCTATTTTTGGACAGCTGAAAAAGTCAACTGCAAATTGACCAAGGCATAACTTCTTCATGGTTTATCATAAAAATCCCATCCAATGCTCATTTTGAAGGGGATGACATTTCCTACAACTCATCTTTACACTCCATGTCCAAGAAATGCTCTCACAAAAAGTTATCAATTTCAACATTATAGGTCATTTTCAAAAGTCAACAAAAGGCACTTTAAGTCAAAGACCATAACTTGAGATTGGTAAATCAAAACGACATGGGACCAAAGACATTGGTTATAGGACTTCAAGACCTTTCCAAAATGTCAAAGAACATGATCATAACTTCAAAATTGAGCAAGATATGCATTGGAGAAGTTGGGAAATTTTTGGGAACTTTCAAAAGTCAACTTTGCCTAAAACACTTCAAATTTGCTAATGGGCCTCAAATTCTTCCTTGAATCATTACCCAAAACCTATGCACGACCCATTGAGCTCAAAATGATTTATTTTCTTATTTTTAATTAATTAATTGAATTTTTATTATTATTAATTCATTTAATTGGTTTTAATTGTAGAAAAATATCAAATAATGGTTGTCAAATCTTTTTATGCAGCAAATATACTCCACACATGCTAAGGATTTCGTGCATCACTCAAGGGGACAAGATATTCCATAATTGGCAAAGTTTTCATGGAAAAAGATTGAAAAATATATGGTGAAAATCAAAGATATGAAACATTAATTCATGGACTTTTGGGCCAAGGTTTTGACCTAATTTGCTTCACATACAAAGGCACAAGGGAACCCTAGTGCAGAAGACACGAAAAAGCTGCTGCAGCCATAGAATCACATTGCAAAATTTTCATAAAAACTCAAAAACTGTTTTCTGATTTAGAGGCCAATTCAGAGAAGGTTGTTGATTCCAATCCCTTGCTGAGAGTTCCCTGAACGTGTTGCAACCACTTTCTAGCTCTCATACTCAAAGAAACGGTAAAGCAAAGTCAGGATTTGATCAAATATTTTCTTAATCGAAACCTAATTTATATGCATCATTAACATGTTTTGCTTGTGGATTTGTATTACTGACACCTTCCTGAAGCGTTTGGTATAGCTTAATTGTGCTAAGGCTGCCTGAATCGAAATCCACCATTGAAGGATATTAGGGTTTCAGAGCTTCAATATTGGGGGTTTCCATATATTGTAAAATTGAACCTCCAAACCTGTATAGACAATTTTGTTGCAACCAGACGAAACCAATGATGCCCTCGCGCTCAATTTATGTTATCTCCTCTTCTATTCGCTATTTTCAGGACTTTCAGTTTGTGGGGGTTTAAAACCCCCGCTACTTGTTTTATGTTTGCAGGAAGAATGAAGAAGAAGGTATGCGTGGTGTCCTGTAACTGGAGCATTTGAACTTTAGCGCGTTTTTTTTGGTTTCATACCATTAATATCTATTTCTTTATATAATATTTGTTGTGTAAATATTTAACAAACGCGTTGCCTAGCTCAGTTGGTGGAAGACGTGGCTGGCAGGTATAGGGACCTGGGTTCGATTCCCAGGTCCCCCCATATAATTGTTGTTATTTTTCCTCAAGCGTTCACATGCAGCAAGCGTTCAAGGTTCCATCATGCATCCTCACACGTTAGCCTGCCAAGTGGCCTTGATCACTCATCCAAGGGCCACAGAATGATATCCAGGGTGTACCCCAGTCAAGCAGCATACGCATGATCCCTGAAAAGTCAACAAGGCCTTTGTGTCAATGGGCCTGAATTACTTCCAAAAAACCTCTATATGGGCCAGACACCCCTCCTGGTTTGCAATTTAGTTTTCTTTTCTTTTCTAATTATAATTCTTTTCAATTGTTTTTTTAATTGTTTTTATTAATTCACCATTAATTAATTTTCATAATAAAAAATCAGAAACCAAAAACATGTTTTATATTTAATTTCATCACTAACCTATTTTTTGTAAATAAATAACTAACAATTAATCTAGTTTAAATTAGGTTTTAATTTTGACACTTTTTCTTAATAAATAAAAATTACATAGAATTAGGTTTTTGACACTTTTTTTTCTTAATTAATTATTCGCATCATTATACATTATTACTATTTATTAACCATTATTTTTGTAAATAAACATGTAAATTAAATAATTTAGTTAATTAGTCTAATTTTGACCTTTTTTCATTAATAATCAAAAATAATTTAGAATTAGGGTTTCCTTTTAATTTTAATTTTCTTTATTTCATAAATACCAAAAACGTAAAAAACACCTTCTTTTCTTTAATTAAATAATTAATTAGGCTTTAATTTAATTTAATTTCAAGCAAAGGGTCAAAACCCTCGAACGTTCATTTTAATTCTTTTCGCACATCATTATTTTATCGATCATTATGTAACTGCTTTTTGGATGTAATAGTAACTAGGTTTTACTTTCCGCATTTTATCAAAAACAGGTCTTTGTAATTTGGCGATGTATAGACCCGCGCCTTGTAATAGCGTAGCTTTTCTCTTCCCGTCTTTTAATTTTCCGCACTCCTAACTGCTAATTTGCATGGGAATGTATGTCAATTAAAAACAATGCGTAGCTCACAATGCCAAGATCAAAGATAACTGTTAAACATGAAAACAACATACAATTACACACACCACTTCTAGGGTACGCCTCACTCGTTGCCTTACCTTCGAAACGTGGTCGTCAAGTATAGGACGTTTTAGCGGTCGCTCTTATGTCTAAGATCCAGTCGCCTCGAAACGGTTGCCTCAGATTAAAAAAGGATCTAGGACATAAGGGTAACTTCTAAGGTGTCTTACTGTTGCTTCGGTGACCACACTATCCCTACAAACGAATTGACCCAAACACCTCCAACGGTGGTGCTACCTACCTCTCAATGGTGGGATGGCATTACCTTAAGGACTTTTACACAGCCTAATTCCTTAGGGTAGGTAGATGACTCATGGATACTTGCTCTCTAAAAAACAAAACAAAATCTTTTCACACCGACACTTTCAAAAGCTTTCAAAACAAATTTTTCAAACACTCTTGAGGACAGATACAAGAGTCATTTAGAAATCTTTCAATGAAACTTTTTCAAACCCACTCACATCTTGAAAAGCAAACATTTTGAAAACATAAGAGCAAGTATCTAAGAGCCCATGGATAACCATGGATAGAAAGGGTGCTAACACCTTCCCTTTCTATAAATCTACCTCCCGAACCGAGAGACAATCTCATAAGGAATTTTGCTGTGCTTTTGTCCTTTCCATGTTGGAGAACATAAAAGACGGTGGCGACTCTTGCTTCCGCGACATTTCGCGAACCATCGTTAAACAGTCAGTTCTAAATCCACCGATCACAGAACTGGCGACTCTGCTGGGGACTATCTAAAGTGAGGTGTACCTTAGGATAGCTCATACTTGTGTTTTCAATTGCTGTGTTTTGTTTGCTTTATTATTGTGGGCATTGTCTTGGAGTTTCATAGATCCTAACCCGGATCTGGGGATACCCTATTAGGTAGCATAAGCTGTGAGGGACCTGTCCGGCGTAGACCGACATGGGTGAAGCAGTGGCTACGTTGGTGTGGCACCTTGGTCTGTACCGATATCCCTTGTGTCGCAACGAGGAGAATATGGGTCTTCTTAGGAGTCATTAAGCACCAACCGACCTTAGAACCCTAATTTGACCCAACTTGGCCATAGAACAGTAGCAGTATGCTACACCCATTGAGGCTAAACTCTCGCGATGGTTCTGGCTGCAAGAAAAGATTGCGATGCTGGAGTTATGACCGATTGAGGGTAGTCAGTGATATTGGGATCCTCTAGAACCCGGTTACTTTTGATAGGACAGTTCTTAACCAACAAACTGAAAGAGGGTGGTACCTAAACTTCATGCTGGCCTAAAATCTAAGGGCTCTTCTGTGTGACTTGTGTGCTTTCATTCTTGACTACTTGCATGCTTGTTATCTAACAACACGAGTTCCTTGCAGGTTTTATTTATAGTCCTTAATCTGGAATCATAACAGGGTTCACTTACATCACGCATAGCATAACATCATACCATCATGCCATTGCATGCATCCTGCATAAAGACTAACCCATTTCAAGGATCTCAAGGGCTTGTGATGCAGGTCATGATGAACCAAAATGTCTAGCAAGGGGAAAAGGGGATTTATTTTCCTCTAGCCAGGTTGATGACTTGAGTCAGGGACTATGACCCACTTGATATGGTGAGCTTTGACTCTTGAAAGAAGGTTCCCCTAGCCAAGGTTGTTGGGAAATCAAAACAAAGTTGATGACTTGAGTCAGGGGCTATGACCCACTCGATATGGTGAGCCTTGACTCTTGAAGAAGGACTCTCAACAACAGGAAGTCCCTTCAATCAAGCTACCAAACTCAAATTCTAACAATTTTTCTTGTCTACCCCGCGAGGTCCTTGAAAACAGTGCATGCATATCATACATATCATTGCATTACAGGTACCCTTTCTACAGGTTGCTTACCTTCTTTGCTGTTTATTTCAGCAGCCGTCATCATGAATCCTGAATCATCCAACGAACAAGCTATCCAGGCCCTCCAGACCCAGAATGCCCAGTTCCAGGAGTTGGTTACGAGCCTAGCCCAGGGTCAACAGGAATTGAAGACTCTGCTTCTGAAGAAGAAGAAGAAGAGGACAGTGCTGTTCAACCCTAGACGCAAATCCGGGAATGGATCAAGAAACGAGGCTGAGCTGACTACCCCACCTGTTGGAAAGGACAGCCCCCATGAGAGAGAGGTTCCTAGTCCAGTGGTCTCCGACAACGAGACAGAGTTCAATGATGAACAATACCCTCCAGCTGAGGACAGGTATAAACAGTTGGAAGACTGGCTAAGTGCCATGGAGATACAAAAAGTGCCCGACCTGGACTTCGAAGATCTAGGTCTGTCTTCTGGGGTAGTGATCCCGCACAAATTCAAGGCACCTGCCTTTACAAAGTACGACGGGGCATCCTGTCCTAAGCTGCATCTCAGGTCATACATAAGGAGGATCCAGCCCTACACAACTGACAAGAATTTGTGGATTCACTTCTTTCAAGATAGTCTGTCAGGAACTCAGCTTGACTGGTTTTATCAACTGAATGGAGCCAGTATCCGTACCTGGGAAGACTTGGCCACTGCATTTTACAAGCAATACCAGTATAATGCCGACCTTGCTCCCACGCGCACTCAACTCCAGGGGATGTCTATGGGTACA
The DNA here is from genome assembly GCA_948472305.1 of Vicia faba. Classification (NCBI taxonomy): domain Eukaryota; kingdom Viridiplantae; phylum Streptophyta; class Magnoliopsida; order Fabales; family Fabaceae; genus Vicia; species Vicia faba. The sequence continues at coordinate 1,303,864,008 of OX451739.1, forward strand.
GGCGAGGGCTTTAAAGAATATGCCCAAAAATGGAGGGACCTTGCTGGAAGGGTCCAACCACCTCTAACTGACCGTGAGCTCGTTGACATGTTCTTGGGGACCTTGTCTGGTCCATTCTTCAACCACCTGATTGGAAATTCTGCAGCTGGGTTTACAGATCTTATCTTGACTGGGGAGAGAATTGAAGCTGGTATCAAGTCGGAGAAGATTCAAGAAACCGCACCTGCTGATGCTCAGAAAAATCCCCACAGTGGGAAGAAAGAATCCAATGCTGCATACAGTCAGAAGGGTCGTCATGATGTAGGGGCAATCCAGATCTCTGATCCCACGCCCGTTCAACTAAGAAAGAGCAATAGGCGTAGGATAAAGTATCAGGATAGGAAGTATACTGACATCAACATGTCTTTGTCTCAGGCATTACAACAATTGCTGAAGGCAAAACTGATCACACTAAAGGATCCTCCTCAAAATCCTGACACTTCCTCTTCCAAGTACAACTCGGGTGTGAGATGTGCCTACCATTCCGACAGTCCTGGACATGACACCGACGACTGTTGGACCTTGAAGAACAAGATCCAAGACTTTATTGATGCCAAGGAGGTCAAGTTTGAACATTGATCCTACACCAAATCATCGAGAATGTCTTTTGTTCATTAGAATTTTCAAGTTGTATTTTTTCCTTGATGGTTCAAACATTTTATTCATATCAAACGATGTTATTTCATTAATGCATTACACATGTCTGTCTTGAAGTAATTGTGTTTACTATGCTTAAAATTGATTTTATTGATGCTCAACTCTCTCAATTAATAATTCTAAGCCTCTTGAGGGAGGATGACGAAAACGATACCACAATCTACAGTATGCTTTTGAATAGACCCCGCTGATGAGGTACAGGCATTGTTTCAAATCCTAAACACTGGAGTTATAAGGAAGCTAATCCCTCGTCAACCCCTTCGAGCCAAAGAAGTTGGAGTTTTTCTTTTCACAAAAATTAAAACCCTTAATCATAACCTGGGGCAGGGTAGTTCTCTCAGTTGATCCAAGTGCACAACGAAGAAATCCTTACAAAACAAAAGACGGTGATGGTTCCGAATAATCATAAAGACAGGCAGTCATTATCTCTCAGAAATAAAAGCCCATTAAGTCAAAACCTATGAAGGAGACTTACAAAACTGGGGCATCCCGCTGACTGTAATCACAAGAGAAACAGTTCAGGCAAAAAACAGGGATAACGAAATAAAAAAAGAAAGAGGTTCTACAAACCCTCAACAAAAAAGGAAATGACTGCCTATTCAAAATAAATCATCAATATCCGAACCATCACCGGAATATCAGAGCAAAGACTCAAACAAGGTCTAACGCACGATTAGCTGAGGTTTAGGTTTGAAGAACATCACGAAGAACGGGTGGGTACAAATAAAATTTGAGCCTTTATCCTTTGTTTCTTAAACCGTGAACCAGGCCACGTTATAACCCTTTAAAAGTCCTAGCTGAAGCATGGGTTAGTTCGAAAGCATACTGTTACAAAGGTATCCTGACTCCTTAAGGCTTGCGGTAAAATAACGAGTTGACATCACATTTTACAAAATTTGCTTGTTTTACTAAAAAAAATGCATTTTCAAAAACTTCAAGACAGACATAAGCTTTGCATTCTTAAAATAATTTTGTTTGCATATGACTATTTGTTCGAACAACAGAGAAATTCGCACGACGAATATCCAATGAACAAGAAATATTATCAACAAAAAGAGTCATCTCAAATGGAAAAACACCTCCAATCAAGGGGCAGACGTGATCATTGTCCATCATCTGGGGCAGTCCAGTCAAGATTCAAGGAATCTCTCAACAGGCCAAATAGCCAGGGGCAGATCTCCATCTGAATCATTTGGGGCATGGGACAGGAATTCCAGCAACGAATCTAGCATGGTCGAACGAAGATCTTATGGTAGCATGGCAACACAACAACAGGGGCACCTCCCTACATCCTGAGAGCGTGGACATAGTCGAAAAAATACTACGCCTAATCAAAGACCCGCTAGGTTGACACACCTAGGAAAAAATAAGGGCTTCCCGGCGAACCAAAAGGGTTCGGGCAAAAATAAGGGACGAAAATGAAAAAATTGTACACCCGGCAAGTCAAAAACATGAAAAGGCGGCTTGGGCAAAAATGGGTATCCCGGTGGACTGAAAACCCGAAAGGGCAGTCCAGGAAAAAGTTAGGGATCACAGCGTACGACTATGTCCCGTCATTTCGCCACTTGCCTACCAGAAGAAGATTTGTCAATCGGCAGTCATCAAGCACCTCTACAGGTGACATTAGAAACAGGGGCAATAATGAATTGTCTAAGCGATCTAGTTGCTCTGTCCTCCAGGTATAAGGTAGTTTCAGCTGAAGAACGTACCCGAGATACCTCCACTCCCCGCAGAGTAAGGATAAGACTCAACAATTCTCCCCGAGCAGGTTTGGTCTCCTCAGCCTTGAAAAGACATAGTATCTCCAGCAAGTCAGCGATACTCTCCCCAAGCAGAGTTAGTTTACTGCCAGCCTTAAGGAAATTGGATATCCCCAGAAGATCTCAATATTCCCCAACGGAGCATATAGATATTCCTCAGCAAGCATCCCCGGCAGTCTTGATCTAAGATTGTTCCCCGGCAGAATACAGAACATCCAGTGGAGCCATTCCCCAGTCAAATCTGAAAAGTATCCCCAGGAGAGTTCAATCAATCTCCCCAACATGAAGCTTATCCCCAGTAGATTCTGGAAGCTTATCACCTGTAGAGTGCAAACGCTCCCCCGGTTTTATTCAAAGGTTATTTCCCCACCAGGATATAACTGGGTTATCCTCAGCCAATTGCCACGGAAAGATCGTCCCCGGCGAAGTTCTTCCTATCCCCCAGCAGAGTTCATCAGATCTTCCAACAGAACTCAACAATGGTATCCCCAGCGGACTTATCATCAAACCTCAGCAAAATATCTCTCCCACAGAGTATTCCCCGCAGAGTAATCTCTCCAACAAGTTTATTCCCCAACGGAGCCACCTTCTCCTACCGGTTTATTCTTGCATCCCCGGCGGAAACGAAGAACTCTCTTCAACATCAGCCCAGGATTCAGCTCCCGGCATCCGTCAAGGATTTATTTTCCTAGACGAAAATACATTCATAAACATCACATTGTCATACATTATGATGCATGCACATACGCATCATATCACCCCAATCTCATTTATTTTTAAGAACATCATGACGTCATGCATGTCATACATTATGACATTGCATACAACTAACTCGTTACTTTTTCAGGAAAGAATGATCAATAGATAAAGGTCTTTACCTTTTGAGGTAGAAGACGCCTAAGGTTCTCTCATCGTCCCGTTGAGGTAGTAATCGTCCAAGGTTCTCTCATCGTTCCCTTGAGATAGTAATCGTCCAAGGTTCTCTCATTGTTCCGTTGAGGTAGTAATCGCCCAAGGTTCTCTCATCGTCCCGTTGAGGCAGTAATCGCCCAAGGTTCTCTCATCGTTCCGTTGAGGTAGTAATCGCCCAAGGTTCTCTCATCGTCCCGTTGAGGTAGTAATCGCCCAAGGATTCTCTCATCGTCCCGTTGAGGTAGTAATCGTCCAAGGTTCTCTCATCGTTCCGTTGAGGTAGTAATCATCCCAGGTTCTCTCATCGTCCCGTTGAGGTAGTAATCGTCCAAGGTTCTCTCATCGTTCCGTTGAGGTAGTAATCGTCCAAGGTTCTCTCATCGTTCCGTTGAGGTAGTAATCGCCCAAGGTTATCTCATCGTCCCGTTGAGGTAGTAATCACCCAAGGTTCTCTCATCGTCCCGTTGAAGGTAGTAATCGTCCAAGGTTCTCTCATCGTCCCGTCGAGGTAGTAATCGTCCCTGATTCATTCATCACATCATTATCAACAAAAACCCTTTGAAATTTCCAGACTCGATTCCTGTATCCTGCCAGGGCACGTCTGAAGATTTTGAAGATCCGATTCCTGTATCCAGCCAGGGTGTATCTGTTGACGACTATTCCAGACTCGATTCCTGTATCCTGCCAGGGCACGTCTGAAGAGTTTGAAGATCCGATTCCTGTATCTTGCCAGGGTGTATCTGTTGACGACTATTTTCCAGACTCGATTCCTGTATCCCGCCAGGACACGTCTGAAGAGTTCGAAGATCCGATTCTTGTATCTTGCCAGGGTGTATCTGTTGACGACTATTTTCCGGACTCGATTCCTGTATCCAGCCAGGGCACGTCTGAAGAGTTTGAAGATCCGATTCCTGTATCCCGCCAGGGTGAATCTGCTGACGACTATTTCCGGATTCGATACCTGTATCCAGCCAGGGCACATCCACATAAAGAGTTTGAAGATCAACCCCTATGACAGGCCAGGTAATTATCTTTCTTTCTCAGGTACGCAAGTTCTCGCTAAGGAATCCCTTACGCGATCGACACCTAGATGGCATCTATAAGCCCATCCACATACCAACAGTCTCCAAATGGCATCCATAAGCCCATTCCCGACAAGATTCTGTCACATCTCCAGATGGCATCTATAAGCCCATCCTCCTATCCATCATCTTTCCAAATGGCATCTGTAAGCCCATTCCCACCATCACGCTGCTAACACTCTACTATGTGAGTGCAAATTTCTGGGCACTCTAGTGTTCAATCATCTTCCACCTTCGGATTACGAAAGGCACGCCAGCCAATCTACATCCTCAGGTCTAAGAAGATTGAACAGGGGCAACTGTTGTACCCCAAAATTTGCCCTCCCATATTCTTCAAGATTTGTCAAGATCAATCTCCAAAAGCTTCAAGATCTCTCAAGGGTTGCACAGTCCAATTGCCTCATAAAACCGTCAAAATTAGGGTTTTGGTTCTTGCAAAGAAATTGAGGTTTTCAAGGGTCCAATCAAGTCCCATATGCCTATATACATTGTCAAGCATCCATATGTCAAGTTTCAAGACTCCCAACATCAAATTGCACAGTCAAAAACCCTAATTGCTCCACAGTCAACTGCAGGGGCAAAATGGTTATTTGACAGTCAAAAGTCAAAATTTTTGGTCAACATCTTATTTTGAAGCCACAATCATCATTTTATCAATTCTTGATCATGATTCCACAAGCATGGCTCAAAAAGTCTCAAGATGCAAAAGTTTCTATTTTTGGACAGTTGAAAAAGTCAACTGCCAATTGACCAAGGCATACCTTCTTCATGGTTTATCAGAAAAATCCCATCCAATGCTCATTTTGAAGGGGATGACATTTCCCAAAACTCATCTTTACACTCCAAGTCCAAGAAATGCTCTCACAAAAAGTTATCAATTTCAACATTATATGTCATTTTCAAAAGTCAACAAAAAGGCACTTTAAGTCAAAGACCATAACTTGAGATTGGTAAATCAAAACGACATGGGACCAAAGACATTGGTTAGAGGACTTCAAGAACTTTCCAAAATATCCAAGAACATGATCATAGCTTCAAAATTGAGCAAGATATGCATTGGAGAAGTTGGGAAATTTTTGGGAACTTTCAAAAGTCAACTTTGCCTAAATCACTTCAAATTTGCTAATGGGCCTCAAATTCTTCCTTGAATCATTACCCAAAACCTATGCACGACCCATTGAGCTCAAAATGATTTATTTTCTTATTTTTAATTAATTAATTGAATTTTTATTATTATTAATTCATTTAATTGGTTTTAATTGTAGAAAAATATCAAATAATGGTTGTCAAATCTTTTTATGCAGCAAATATACTCCACACATGCTAAGGATTTCATGCATCACTCAAGGGGACAAGATCTTCCATAATTGGCAATGTTTTCATGGAAAAAGATTGAAAAATATATGGTGAAAATCAAAGATATGAAACATTAATTCATGGACTTTTGGGCCAAGGTTTTGACCTAATTTGCTTCACATACAAAGGCAAAAGGGAACCCTAGTGCAGAAGACACGAAAAAGCTGCTGCAGCCATAGAATCACATTGCAAAATTTTCATAAAAACTCAAAAACTGTTTTTTGATTTAGAGGCCAATTCAGAGAAGGTTGTTGATTCCAATCCCTTGCTGAGAGTTCCCTGAACGTGTTGCAACCACTTTCTAGCTCTCATACTCAAATAAACGGTAAAGCAAAGTCAGGATTTGATCAAATATTTTCTTAATCGAAACCTAATTTATATGCATCATTAACATGTTTTGCTTGTGGATTTGTATTACTGACACCTTCCTGAAGCGTTTGGTATAGCTTAATTGTGCTAAGGCTGTCTGAATCGAAATCCACCATTGAAGGATATTAGGGTTTCAGAGCTTCAATATTGGGGGTTTCCATATATTGTAAAATTGAACCTCCAAACCTGTATAGACAATTTCGTTGCAACCAGACGAAACCAATGATGCCCTCGCGCTCAATTTATGTTATCTCCTCTTCTATTCGCTATTTTCAGGACTTTCAGTTTGTGGGGGTTTAAAACCCCCGCTACTTGTTTTATGTTTGCAGGAAGAATGAAGAAGAAGGTATGCGTGGCGTCCTGTAACTGGAGCATTTGAACTTTAGCGCGTTTTTTTGGTTTCATACCATTAATATCTGTTTCTTTATATAATATTTGTTGTGTAAATATTTAACAAACGCGTTGCCTAGCTCAGTTGGTGGAAGACGTGGCTGGCAGGTATAGGGACCTGGGTTCGATTCCCAGGTCCCCCCATATAATTGTTGTTATTTTTCCTCAAGCGTTCACATGCAGCAAGCGTTCAAGGCTCCATCATGCATCCTCACACGTTAGCCTGCCAAGTGGCCTTGATCACTCATCCAAGGGCCACAGAATGATATCCAGGGTGTACCCCAGTCAAGCAGCATACACATGATCCCTGAAAAGTCAACAAGGCCTTTGTGTCAATGGGCCTGAATTACTTCCAAAAAACCTCCATATGGGCCAGACACCCCCCCTGGTTTGCAATTTAGTTTTCTTTTCTTTTCTAATTATAATTCTTTTCAATTGTTTTTTTTAATTGTTTTTATTAATTCACCATTAATTAATTTTCATAATAAAAATTCAGAAACCAAAAAAATGTTTTATATTTAATTTCATCACTAACCTATTTTTTGTAAATAAATAACTAACAATTAATCTAGTTTAAATTAGGTTTTAATTTTGACACCTTTTCTTAATAAATAAAAATTACATAGAATTAGGTTTTTGACACTTTTTTTTCTTAATTAATTATTCGCATCATTATTCATTATTACTATTTATTAACCATTATTTTTGTAAATAAACATGTAAATTAAATAATTTAGTTAATTAGTCTAATTTTGACCTTTTTTCATTAATAATCAAAAATAATTTAGAATTAGGGTTTCCTTTTAATTTTAGTTTTCTTTATTTCATAAATACCAAAAACGTAAAAAACACCTTCTTTTCTTTAATTAAATAATTAATTAGGCGTTAATTTAATTTAATTTCAAGCAAAGGGTCAAAACCCTCGAACGTTCATTTTAATTCTTTTCGCGCATCATTATTTTATCGATCATTATGTAACTGCTTTTCAGATGTAATAGTAACTATGTTTTACTTTCCGCATTTTATCAAAAACGGGTCTTTGTAATTTGGCGATGTATAGACCCGCGCCTTGTAATAGCGTAGCTTTTATCTTCCCGTCTTTTAATTTTCCGCACTCCTAACTGCTAATTTGCATGGAAGAATGTATGTCAATTAAAAACAATGCGTAGCTCACAATGCCATGATCAAAGATAACTGTTAAACATGAAAATAACACACAATTACACACACCACTTCTAGGGTACGCCTCACTCGTTGCCTTACCTTCGAAACGTGGTCGTCAAGTATAGGACGTTTTAGCGGTCGCTCTTATGTCTAAGATCCAGTCGCCTCGAAACGGTTGCCTCGGATTAAAAAAGGATCTAGGACATAAGGGTAACTTCTAAGGTGTCTTACTGTTGCTTCGGTGACCACACTGTCCCTACAAACGAATTGACCCAAACACCTCCAACGGTGGTGCTACCTACCTCTCAATGGTGGGATGGCATTACCTTAAGGACTTTTACACAGCCTAATTCCTTAGGGTAGGTAGATGACTCATGGATACTTGCTCTCTAAAAAAAAAAACAAAATCTTTTCACACCGACACTTTCAAAAGCTTTCAAAATAAATTTTTCAAACACTCTTGAGGACAGATACAAGAGTCATTCAGAAATCTTTCAATGAAACTTTTTCAAACCCACTCACATCTTGAAAAGCAAACATTTTGAAAACATAAGAGCAAGTATCTAAGAGCCCATGGATAACCATGGATAGAAAGGGTGCTAACACCTTCCCTTTCTATAAATCTACCTCCCGAACCGAGAGACAATCTCATAAGGAATTTTGCTGTGCTTTTGTCCTTTCCATGTTGGAGAACATAAAAGACGGTGGCGACTCTTGCTTCCACGATATTTCGTGAACCAGCGTTAAACAGTCAGTTCTAAATCCACCGATCACAGAGCCCTACAGGAGTCAGGATACCTTTTGCAACAATATGCTTTCGAACTAACCCATGCTTCAGCTAGGACTTTTTAAGGGTTATAACGTGGCCTGGTTCACGGTTTAAGAAACAAAGGATAAAGGCTCAAAATTTGTTTGTACCCACCCGCTCTTTGTGATGTTCTTCGATCCTAAACTCAGCTAATCGTGCATTAGATTGTTTGAGTCTTTGCTCTGATATTCTGGTGATGTTTCGGATACTGATAGTTTATTTTGACCAGGCAGTCATTTCTTTTGGTTGGGGGTTTGTAGGACCTCTTTTTTTTTGATTTGTGTTATCCCTTACTTTCTTTTGCCTGAACTGCTTCTTTTGTGATTACAGTCAGCGGGATGCCCCGGTTTTTGTAAGTTTCCTTCATAGGTTTTGACTTATTGGGCTTTTATTTTGAGAGACAATGACTGCCTGTCCTTATGATTATACGGAACCATCACCGTCTTTTGTCTTGGAAGAACTTCTTTGATTCCATTCATTGTGAACTTGGATCAACTGAGAGAACTACCCTGCCCCAGGTTATAATTAAGGGTTTTAATGTTTGAAAAGAAAAACTCCAACTTCTTTGGCTCAAAGGGGTTGACTAGGGATTATCTTCCTTATAAATCCATTGTTTAGGATTTGAAACAATGCCTGTGCATCGTCAGCGGGGTCTGTTCAAAAGCATACTGTAAAGATCGTGGTATCGTTTTTGTCATCCTCCCTCAAAAGGCTTAGAATTTTTTTTGAGAGTTGATCATCACAAAAATGAGAGCAATTTTAAGCATAGAGAAAACAATTAATTTGAAACAGACACGTGTAATGCATTAATGAAATAAAAAAGTTTGACATGATAATTGTTTGAATAAGCAAAGAAAATACAACTTCAGAATTCAAGTGAACAAAAGTCTTTCAATCCTAGCCGTGTTTTGGCAAGGGAGCAGTGATCACATTGGGAGTCTCGGGCGCCTCAAACTCAATTTCCTTTGCGTCAATCAAATCTTGGACCTTATTTTTCAGACTCCAACAATCATCCGTAGTATGCCCCGGGCTGTCAGAGTGATAAGCGCAGCGGGCGTTAGGATTGTACTTTGGAGATGTTATGTTCACAATCTTCGGAGCTTCTTTCAGAGTCACTAGATTGGTTGTCAGTAACTGCAGCAATATCTGGGACAAGGTCATGCTGAGTCGAGTAAACTGCCTTTTAGGTCTCTCATCCCTTTGCTGGTTATGATGCTGAGGAGCAGCAGTAGGCTTTGAAATAACCACCGCGTTGACAACTTGGCGGCGTTCTGGTTTATTCTGTCTCCTTGAACCATAGACATCACTAGATTCCTTCTTGAATGGTTTCTTCTCGGTGCTCAAGGAAGCACCCTTCTGTATCTTCCCAGACTTAATACCAGCTTCAATTCTCTCACCAGTCAAGATAAGGTCTGTAAACCCGGCTAAAGAATTTCCAATCAAATGGTTGAAGAACAGACCAGACAGGGTCCCCAAGAACATATCCACAAGTTCACGGTCAGTCAAAGGTGGCTGCACCCTTTCAGCAAGGTCTCTCCACTTTTGAGCATATTCTTTAAATCCTTCACCCGTCCCTAGTGACATACCCTAGAGTTGGGTACGCGTAGGAGCAAGGTCGGAATTATATTGATACCGCTTATAGAATGCAGTAGCCAAATCTTCCCAGTTGCGGATACTGGCCCCATCCAGCTGATAGAACCATTCGAGTTGAGTCCTTGAAAGACTATTCTGGAAGAAATGGATCCACAAATTCTTGTCAGCAGTGTAAGGTTGGATCTTCCTTACATACGACCGGAGGTGCTGCTTCGGGCAGGAGGCTCCGTCATATTTGGCAAAGGCAGGTGCCTTGAACTTATGGGGAATCACCACCCCAGAGGATAAGCCTAGGTCTCCAAAATCCAACCCAGGCACATTTTGAATCTCCATAGCGCTCAAGCGGTCCTCCAACTTTTTGTACTTATCCTCAGCAGGAGGATACTGTTCTTCATCATAATCCGTCTCATTGTCGGAGACCACGGGGCTAGGAACCCTTTCCTCTTGTAGACTGTCTTTCCCTACAGATGAAGTAGTCAGCTCAACCTCATTCTGTGGGCCATTCCTAAATCTGCGTCCATTGTTGAACAAGACGATCCTCTTCTTCTTCTTCCTCTCTTTCAGAATCAAAGTCTTCAAATCCTGTTGACCCTGGGCTAGGCTCATAACCAACTCTTGGAACTGGGCATTCTGGGCCTGGAGGGCCTTGATAGCTTGTTCAGTGGAAGGTTCAGTAGACATGATGACTGCTGAAATAAACAGCGAAGAAGATAAGTGACCTGTAAGAGGGTACCTGTAATGCAATGATATGTATGATGATATATGTATGCAATGTTTTCAAGGATATCGCGGGGTAAACAAAGAAACTTGTTAGAATTTGAATTTGGTAGCTCGGTTGAAGGAACTTCATGTTGCTGAGAGTCCTTCCTCAAAAGTCAAAGCTCACCATATCGAGTGGGTCATAGCCCCTGACTCAAGTTATCATGTTTTGATCTCCAAACAACCTTGGCTAGAGGAAAATAAACCCCCTTTGCCCCTTGCTAGACAGTTGGTTCATCATGACCCGCATCACAAACCCTTGAGATCCTTGAAATGGGTTAGTCCTTATGCAGGAGGTATGCAATGTTATGATGTTATGATGTTATGATGTTATGATAAAGGTACACCACAAGTATTCACAAAAGGCAAACATGGTAAGGCACACAAGTCACACCAGAGAGCCCTTAGATTTCAGGCCAGCATGAAGTTTAGGTGCTACCTTCTTGAAGTTAGTTGGCTCAAAACCTGTCCTATGAATAGTAACCGGGTTCTAAGGAGCTCAATATCATTGGATTGTTTTCTATGTTCATTGTTTTGATTTATCCACTTAACTGGCGACCAAAATATTCCAAGAAAACAACCCTCAATGAGTGTAGTATCGAGTATCTACCAACTTCGGACTGCACCAAAGTCGGTCATCTCACTACCCCTAAAGAGGCCAGGATGGTCAAGTAAGGTTCTAAGGTCAGTTGATGCTTCACGACACCACGCAGAGGCCCCGTACTCTCCTTGACTTGACTCAAGGGTTACCGGTACTCACCAAAGTGCCACATCAACATAGCAACTGCTTCAACCATGTCGGTATACCCCGCACAGTTCCCTCACAGTTTGTTGCTACTTCTAAAGGGTATCCCCAGATCCGGGTTAGGATCTATAAAACTCTGATACAAGCCCACAATATTAAAGCATTCAAGGCATACAATTGAAAACATGGTGATCTAATCCTAAGGTACACCTCACTTATTAAATCTTCCCCAGCAGAGTCGCCAGTTCTGTGATCGGTGGAAATAGAACTGACTGTTTTGGAATGCTGGTTCGTGAAATGTCACGGTAAGCAAGAGTCTCCACCGTCTTTTATTTTCTCCAACAAGGAAAGGACAAAAGCACAGCAAAATTCCTTTTCGAGATGTTTCTCGGTTCGGGAGGTAGATTATAGAAAGGGAAGGTGTTATCACCCTTTCTATCCGTGGTTATCCACGGGCTCTTAGGTACTTGCTCACTATGTTTTCAAAAAGATTTTGCTTTTCTTGTATTTGTGGGTTTTGAAAAAGTTTGTTTGAAAACTTCGTTTTAACTCTTGTATCAGTCCTCAAGAGTGTATGAAGTGTTTGTTTGAAAACTTTTGTCAGAAAAGTGTAGGTGCGAAAAGTGTTTTTGTTTTAAAAGAGCAAGTACCCAGGAACCTCTACCTACTCAAAAGAAATTAAGCTGTTTAAATGTCCTTTAGACAATACTATCCCACTATTGAGAAGTAGGTAGCGCCGTTGTTGGAGTTTGTCGGGTCAATTCGATTATAGGGACATGTGGTCACCAAAGCAATAGTAGGACGCCTTAGCGGTAACCCTAATATCCTAGATCCTTTTTATCCGAGGCAACCGTTTCGAGGCAACTTGGATCTTTAGACAGGAGGGCGACCTCTAAAACACCCTATACTCAATGACCACGTCGAGGCAACCAAGTGAGGCGTACCATAGGAGTGGCATGTGCACGTGTGTCAGGATTCAGTTAAGTTATCTTTGCACATGTTATGGTGAGCTACGTTTTGATTTTAGTTTTCAGAGATAAGTCTTGTCATGCATAGCCTAGTTAACATACATCTAACAGTTAATAGTGCGGAAAATAAATCTAAACTATTACAAGGCGTCGGGTATTTACATCGCCAAAAACAAACCCTTTGAAAAAGTAAATTGCGGGAAATTAAAGAAAGCGATAAAAAGTCCTAATTAAAGCTATTACATCCTCGGAGCAATTACATAATAATGATAAAAAATTAATCAAGAATAAACATGCGCGAGAAAAATTAAATCGGGGAAGTCCTTAGGGTTTTGACCCTTTTTTAAGAAAGAAAGAAGTTTGATTATTTATGAATTAAATTAAATTAAACCTAATTAATTAATTAATAAAAAGAAAAAAAGTATTTTTTTAGTTTTTTATGTTTTTTTAGGAAAATAAATAAAGAAAAAGTCACAAGTTAGTGAAAACCCTAATTCTAATTTATTTATTTATTGCAAAAAAAATTATTGAAATTAACCTAATTAAAAGACTAAATTAATCAATTATATTTATTTACAAAAAGAAAGTGAAATTGATTTTAATTAAGAAAAAATATTATTTTTAGTTTTTCTGAATTTATTATGAAAATAATTAATTTATGAGTTAATTAAATAATAATAATGATAATTAATAATAAAAATAGTTAAATAAATAAATAGAAAATATAAAGAGAGAAAAAAAAGAAGAACCCAGGGGGGTGTTGGCCCATTTAGGAGGTAAGTTTGGAATTTTGAGGCCCAATTATTTCAGCCACGTTTGACTTTCCTGATCAACCACACGCCTGTTGACTAGGGAGTATGGTGATCTTCTACCCATCACCATTGGATTGCTGCCTGAAGCCACATGGCGCATGGATGTTTGAAGCACATGGTGGAACACTTCCTGAAGCCTGCATGTAATCATGTGAAGAAAAAGAACAAATAATTGTTGGGGGACCTGGGATTCGAACCCAGGTCCCAATGACTAATACTCCAATGCCTTGGCCATCTGAGCTGGAACGTGCTCCTGTTAAATATATGGGCAATAAATATTATATGCAAAAAAAAATAATATTATGTTATAAAACACAAAATACGCGCGTTTTTTCAAACAGTCCAATGATACGTGAACACGTCCTCGTCTTCTTCCTTCGTTCCTGCAAAACATAAACAGATAGCGGGGGGTTTTTAACCCCCACTAAACAGTGTGGCGAAAAATAGCGAATAGAGCTATGGTGTACATAAATATTTCGCGAGGGTTGATTTGAATTCGTCTGGTTCTCAGGAATCCAACCATGTGCCTTACAAGTCCTGATTTTTCTGGGTTTAGAAAGCCCCAATTTCACAACTTATGAACCCTAGAAATCGTCAATGGCAATTTTTGATTTATGGCGTTTTAATCCAATTGAGTGATACCATTAGCTTTGTATGACCTCTGGCAATGCAACACAATCAATAAAACATGTTAATTACGCATGAATTCAACAATATGATTTTGAGAAAAAAAACGCAAACCGTGGTTCTGTTCTTAGTGATTCTTTGAGCTTTAGCGTATGATTTCAATTGTAAATCACTCTTGGGAACCCCTGCAAGGTGTTAGAATTAACAAAAAGCTTTGAATCGCCCTGGAATATAGAAATCAGTTTTGAGTTTTTCTTGAAATTTTTTCAATATGCTATGGCTTTTCTGCAGCTTCTCTCACGTGTATGGCATTAGGGTTGGCTTGCATATTTATAGAGGAATGGAATTAGGTCAGAATCTTGCACAAAAATCCATTGGAATGATGATTGAATATTTGATTGAAAATCAAATCTTTTTGCATTTTCATGATTGAAGAAAGTTGCCAAATTTGGAGATTTTTGCATATTTGATTTGTACACGAAATTGCCAGCATATCTTGACCACATTTGCTTCACAAAAAGATTGAAAAACCACATCTTTGTATTTTCCTACAATTTAAATCAATTAAATGAATTAATATTGATTAAAAATCCAATTAATTAATAAAAATAAGAAAATAAATTCAATTAAGCTTGATGGGTCGTGCATAGGCCATGGATGAAGTTTCAAGAAGAAATTTGAGGCCCATTAGCAAAAACAAGGTGTTTTGAGCAAAGTTGACTTTTGCAAATTCATAAACATTTCCCAACTTCTCCAATGCATATCTTGCTCAATTTTGATCATATGAACATGTTCTTGGACATTTTGGAAAGGTCTTGAAGTCCTCTAACCAATGCCTTTGGTTCCATGTCATTTGGATGTACCAATCGCATGTTATGGTCTTTGACTTAAAGTGCATTTTTGTTGACTTTTGAATTTGACCTATAATGTAGAAATTGATAACTTTTTATGAGAGCATTTCTTGGACTTGGAATGTGAAGATGGATTGTAGGAAATGTTATCCCCTTCAAAATGAGCATTGGATTGGATTTTTATGATAAACCATGAAAATGTTATGCCCTGGTCAAGATACATTTGACTTTTCTACTGTCCAAAAATAGTAACTTTTTGCACCTTGATGATTTTTGAGCTATGCTTGTGGAATCACGATCAATACTTGATCAAATGATTATTGTGAACTCAAAATAAGATGTTGACCAAAAATTCTGACTTTTGATTGCAAAATGACCATTTTGCCCTTGCAGTTGACTGTGGATCAAATGGAGCTTTTGATTGTGCAAGTTGACACTGTGAGTCTTGAAACTTGGCATATAGATGCTTGTGAATGTATATAGGCCTATGAGACTTGATTGGGCCATTGAAAACCTCCAATTCCTTGAAAGAACCAAAACCCTAATTTCAGCTGTCTTAGGAGGTATTTGGACTGTGCAATCCTTTGAGCAATCTTGACTAATTTGAAAATCATGCTTGTCAAATCTTGAAGAATATGGGAGGGCAAATTTTGGGGTACAACACCCTGTTGGCTCAACAACAAGCAAGACCATAACATTGGTTTTTAGTTTTCACTATCATCCAATCAAAACATCAAAACATCAATATAAAAAAGAAGGATAGGCAACAAGTTCTAGGTTGTATTCACCAATAAGTTTCAAACAACATGAAGAACAACAACAAATAGCCTTTTTCATAATACATATGTTCATCATCAAATAAACAGGGTATTCAAAGAAGAAGAGAGATTCAGAAGCGATAAACAAATCAGAAACAAATATTCAAGCATCCTCAGAACAAGTTCATCATCAGAATATCAGGGTCCACAAAGAGAGGAAGAGTTTAGAAGCAAGCAATTTTCTGAACAGAATTCCTCATCAAACATCAAGAAAACAGTTCAAACATGAGCTAGTTTCAGCAGCATTCTCATCATTAACATAGCAAATAAGAAGAGAGATTCAGAAGCGATAAAAGTTTCAAAATACATATGTTCATCATTAACCAAAACAAAGAACAAACAAAGTTCATCATCAAAAGCCAACACTCAAAGAAGAGGAAGAAGTCCAGAAGTGAAGAAAACAACAAAT
Organism: Vicia faba; assembly: GCA_948472305.1. Classification (NCBI taxonomy): domain Eukaryota; kingdom Viridiplantae; phylum Streptophyta; class Magnoliopsida; order Fabales; family Fabaceae; genus Vicia; species Vicia faba. Next base: position 1,303,880,127 of record OX451739.1, read on the forward strand.
AAGTTTCAGAATATAAGCTTCATCATCAACGAATCATCAAATCAAAAGCACAACAGAAATACCAGAAGCCCAACGCAATCGTCACGCCCCTTCTTCGTCTAACCTCCTAGAAGCGCCGCCGGCCAGCTCACCCTCCTTCTCCTTCAATTTACAAAAAAAAAAACGCCAAGGTATATCTCTCAAAACTCCTACTACATGTAAATATCAAAAGAAACATGGATTAAAACTCGCATGTAGTGATCAAGCAGAATGAAAGAGTAATATCACAAAAACCCTAAAACAAAAGTTAACAAATCGTACCGTCATGAAGCAAGAACCCTAGACCGCTGCAAAGGGAAGGCAGGAGGTGGATGGAGGCGATGCTCCGGTGGCTAAGGCGAGGGGAGAGGATATCAGTTGTCCATGGCTGAGAACGAGGAAGAGAGAACGAAGAAGATGGAAGGAGGCGCCGTTGTACCAAAACCAAACCCTAATTTCCACCAAAATGATTTAACCCTAACAAACTTGTTCAAACATCAGATGGGCCTCTGCCCAAGCCAAAACCCCTAAGCCCAAACGTTTAACAACGCCCACCCCCCTTTTTTTCTTCATTTTTTGATATTAAATTTGTTCTTCTTCTTAATTTCCTTGGGCCATCCAAGAAAACATTTGTTTAGGCCCATGATCTTTTCTTTTTTTTAATGTTTTTAAAAAACTAACACTTTTTATCATTTTATTTTCATCTTTTATAATATAATTTTTCTTTTCTTTTGTTAAAAAATATATACATATTAAATAATTCTCCTTAATATTTATTACATTTAATAAAACAAAAAAATACATAAATAATAGAACTTTGACTTAAATATTTTTTTTCTTTTTCTTAAAACTCTTTGCCTATATAATTAACAAAAATACAAAAAATAATAATAAATACTTAAGTCTTTAATTAGGATAAATCTTCATTTGATCATTTGTAAATAAATGTACACATCTCACATCTCTTTGATTTTCATCATCTTATACCTTGTTATATTTTTACATTGAGAATGCGACAATTCGATTTGGTTGTAATATATACTTGGACATTACTATTCTGATAAGACTCATCCCCATTTGTAAACATTTGCACCCCTATCCTCGGATACTTATTTGTAATAACTTAGACTTTAAATTCCTGCAATTTATCGCTTTCAATATACTGTATAGTAATTAGGGTTTGTATGCGAAGATTCAAAATCAATCGCTAGATGACCTAATACAAGATAAATGCATGAAAATCAATATACAATTCACACTTGCACCTCTAGGGTAACCTCGCTTCTTGCCTCGGAAAATGCAATCATATCCCTCGAGTATGAGACACTCTAGAAAAATGTCCCTTCAATAAACAAAGATCGTAGTCCCTCGATGGCCCTCGATGTTGCCTTCGATAAAACGATCTCGTCCCTTACAAAATTGCTAGAGCGTCTCACAAGTTGCTTTCAATGATTGTATACGATGACCCACGCCTGTCCCGTTTAACATCCTAACTCAAGGTTGTTCACCAAATACAATGGTGAACGAACACTGTTAAAAGGGTTAAAAACATAAGAAAGATATTTGAGTAAAATAGGGTAGATAGCTCTTAGTTACTTGATCAAAAATCTTGCAAAACATCCTTGCTATTTTCAAACACAACACAATTTCAAAACATTATCCAAATCAAACTTTCAAACATTTAAATCTTTTCAAAAGACAAAAATACCTTTGTATACATTCAAACAAGAATCATTACAGAGGTTGCCACAACGATGGCCTCTTTTCAAACATCTTTCAAAACCACACACAAAGCACCATTTCAAACAATTGGAAAAGCAAAGCAAGTGATCTAAACAAGTAACTAAGAGCCCATGGATAACCATGGATGAAAAGGGTGCTTGCACCTTCCCTTTTCATAATCTACCCCCCGAACCCAAGAAAACATCTCAAAGGTCTTTCCTGTGATTTTTGACCTTTCTTTTGGATAAAATAAAAAGTCAGTGGCGACTCTTGTTAAACCGAACAAGTGCGAACACAAACACAAAATCCCAAGTCAGTTCTCCCACCGTATCACATTGATATTATGAGTCAAGATAGAATTCTCATTCCTTGGATTGAAACCAAAAAATCAAAGATACTACACCTCTTGAGAGAACCAAACTTCAAGTGTATTAAGTCTTCACAAAAATTGGGCAGAGTAACGTCTGTATATAGGTGAATTCCAGATTACAAACAAAGAATGTAATCATAATAACCTGCACACAAAACAAACAAACAACTCAATGTCTTGAGGTAATCCTCAAGAACTCCAGACAAAATATCAATTAAGGTCACAAGGTCTCCAACATAGGCCATGGTTTCTAATCCTAAGTCCAAGAAGTCCAATACTCCATAATGCCAAGGATAGTAACCAAATAGTCCAAGTATCATTACAGTTTTTTTTATGGATTATATTGATTAATAGGTATCTTAAAAAGAAAAGAAAAGCTCAAGTGAGCAAAATAAAAATGACAAGAATAGAAAGGGGCTCAAGTGAGCAAAGATGAAAAATAGGATAAAATGTAATGCTTAAAGTAAATGGTACATAAAGCATAAAAATAAAAGCATGAAATAAAGTCAATTGTTAATAATTAGTGGTTAGTTGGATGACCATCTTGAAACTTGCATTTGGAACTCATTAGAGGATTGGTAGAACCAAAGCCTCCACACAACAAGTTGCATTTTCTTTTTGTCAAGTATATCATCCATTTTGTAATTCTCAAAAAAGTAAAATTTAATTATCAACAATGTTTAAGTGATCCGTATTGACCAAAAGTGATGTAGATTCATTAGAGAATTGCTAGAACCAAAGCCTCCACACAATGAATCCCGAGGTTATTGGATCAAAGAGATCAAATTAACATAATTGGGCTTACGAACATAGGTTTGGGTCACAAATGATTATTTATTCGAATCGGGACAAAATTTAGCGTTATGTTAAGCAATCGTAAGTGGACTTATATAGAAGTCACACCTATTTTGAGGCCGTTCAATAGCAATCTATGCACCATTTGTTTTGAGACATGATATAGAGATCATGCTCCAATAACACTTAGTGCAATAAGAAAGGGGAATAAGATGAAGAGGGTGGGAAAGAATATACAAACCACATTTGAATTAAAATTTAATCAAACTATTATTAAAATCATTCATCCATTTTTGTGGAGTTAGACTCAACATCATGGATCCAATGATGTTAATAAAGTTCATGATAAAAAATTCAATCCAAGATCAGCCAGAAAATAATCACAAAATAATATTACACTTAATATATACATTAAAAAAGAGTTTTAAAATGTTTTAAAATAGAAATAAGGGATAAAAATATCAACTATGTTCGAATTAATCAAGAAATATGAAGTAAGACCATAGAAAAATCAGAAATGAACTCAAATATTTTAATAAAATTTTTAGTAATTTTTTAAAGTCAGAAACTATTTTTAAAATTAAAAGAAATGAGTAAAATAAACCAAAAATGATAAAAAAAATAACAAAGTCAAAAATAAAAAATAAATGAGGTCACCAATATTTGTCACAATATCATTGTATCATTCCATATTTTTTTCAGAATTTAAAAATGCATAAAAGTATTTTTAAACATTTAAAATCATTCAAATAAAGTGAAAATTTATAAAAAATATCAAAACATAAAATAAAATTGTGAAAAAGTAAAAATCAGAAAGAGAAAAATCAAAAATATTTTTCATGATTTTTCCAGATTTTTTGGACTTAAAATGAATTTTCTATGATTTTTTGAAGTTTAAAACAATTAAAATAAAAATCAGAAAATAAAATATCAAACCAAAAAGTTATGGGCCATCTGATCATTGTCAAAACACGATAGTAAACAGATCAAGTGGACCTGGCGCGCTGTGCATGTTATGGACTTTAGTGAATAAAGCACTGAATCAAATGTAAAATCAGATTTTCAAAAAAAAAACAAATGGCACGCCATCATTGGTTGGAAGATGACACGTTGATCATATTCAACCTCTAGCCAGTCCCAAAACCAGATCACTCAAACTGTAAAATAAGAGCACGAGACCTATGCCACTCGCTTCGTCTCTTTAAGAGGAAGACAACCACACCTCCGCGACAAATTTATATAAACTGTAGCTCAAGCAATTTAGAAGGAAAGTTTTGAAAAGGAATTTGAAATTACATGGTCAAAACGTGTTTCTAGATAAAAGCAAGTGTTGCGACTAGAACTAGGGTAATGAGAGCTTCACAATGATATCAAAGTTTGGAAGAATTGTTGGAGAAATCTACCTATTGAAGTTGAGTTGCAGAGCTCTGAAACTAGACTTCTATGGATCAATATAGGTCACGATTCTTGAAGGTAATTGTATGGTTAGCTTCAGGGAAGATCAAGAAAGGTTAATTGATAGAAAAAATGGATTGAAAAAGGCTTGAATACTGATTTCGAAGTTGCAGAAAAGTGAGTTATGGAATGAGTTTGGCAGGGTGATTTTGACTGTTCAAGCTTGCGAAAATGAATGAAGGATAACCCTTTATTTATAGGGAATCAAATGGAATGTTCAAGCGTGTGAAATGATGAAGTTTGGAGGGAAATCGTGTGAAGTTGCAAACAAGAAAAGTGTGACTTCTATTTTGACCAAAACTCATCAAAAACACGTGTTTTGCTATGCTAATAACTTCTAGAAGTTCACTAAACATGTTTAGAAGCAAAAATGCGCAGAAAAAATGTGTTTAGAAGCTAAATCAAGGATTTCAAATTCTGACTTTTGAACAAACTTCAGTTTCAAGTTATCGAGTTCAAATCAATGGCATTCTCAGCTCAAGGGGTCTTAGGGCATGATTCTTGAAGCTTTAGAAAGATAAGATTACAAGCTTTGCAATAGGAAAAGAATGGAATCAAATGGATGTTTGAGCTGAAAGTTGCAATGAGTCAAAGTTGGAAAAAAGAAGTTGACTTTCCATACTTAGAAATATTTCAAGTTTTTCTTCAAAAGTGACCTATAATGTTTTGCATTCAAACATGGTCGTCCACTTGGAATTTGTTCTTGACCAAAAAATATGGCATGAAATAGACCTCTTGAATGACATTTTGAGACTTGAACCATTCAAAATATCCAAAAATTGAGAGAGTTATGAATTATTGAAGTTGGAAAAAAAATCATGAAATGACCTATAATCTTTTGTATCCTTAAGGCATATTCCATCCATTTTCTCACTTTGCATATAAAATAAGGAATAAAGTTAAGATACTCAAGATCATTGTGAAAAAAGAGTGGGCTCAAGGTGATAACAATTTACCAAGTTATGATCATTTGAAGTCACACATGGGAAATTGGGGGTTCATCTGGAGGACTTGTAATCTTTCTTCATCATCAAGTTTCTTCCACATGAAAACTCCTTGAAACTTTTAAGGTGATTTATTATTAACCCTTTTAAGAGAAGGATGTTTTTGGAATCACTCAAAAATACCAAAAGATGAGCAAGATATACTTCTTTGAAGTTCAAAACCCTAGCTCCTAGGTCAAGAAAATGCTTTGAGGAACTTTGACAATTTTGAACAATCTTCTTGTACCAACACTTTTTATTTGTAAATAGAAGTTGTTGAGGATGATAATGAGAACTCATGGCCACCAAAACCACTTCCATATCTTTATAATTGAGAGAAATATGCACTTGTGACCAATGGGAACAAGGCCTTGTCCAACCATGACAACTTCTTCAATCAACCCCTTGTACTTTTGAATCAATCTTGATAACTTTGTAATGTGGTGAACCAAAATAAACCTTGCCATGCCATTTATTCCAAAATAACTTTAATGGTGAGGTTTAAAATTCTCAAGCTTTGTTGACTAGAGCATGGAAACAAACTCATGAACCCATGGATCAACTTGCTAAGCCACATTGCCTTTACCTACATTATTAACAAGTAAGACAAACTAACATTGCATTTTATTAATTAAAAGGAAAGTAAAAACAAAACATGCATGATCACAAAATAAAAACAAGTAAAGGTGCTTGGTGATTCCTCAAAGAGCAAAGCTAAAGATAGGGAGGAGAACCAAAAGCCCTAATATGACCTTGTTGTGATTGAATCTATGGTATGATGAAGGGATCTTAGGGGCAAAAACTGGGGTACAACAGGAAGGTGTTAGCACCCTTTTCATCCGTAGTTATCTACGGGCTCTTAGTTGCTTGCTAGATCACTTTTGAAATTTCTTTGTTTGAAATGTGTTTGTGATAGGTTTTTGAAAGTATTTTTGAAAAGCGCCTTAGTTTAGGCAAACTTTGTAATGATTCTCGTCTTTATAAGAATGCATACAAAGTGTTGGACTTTTTGAAAATATTTCATGTTTTGAAAGTGTTTGGTGTATTTTGGAAAGATGTCTTATTTTGAAGATGGATTGTGAGCAAGCAACTAAGAACGTTCTACCTACTCAAAAGTATTTCGTTCATTTCTCTCTTCCTTTGATATTGTTATCTTACCATTGATTGGTAAGAAGCCCTATCTTTGGATGTAAAGGGACAAGCATGGGTCATCGTATAGTCACGAATAAAAATGTTTTGAGATACCTTAGCATTTATCTTAAGGGACCAAGATCATTTGTAAGGCAACATTCGTAGCATCATCGAGGAACTATGATCTTGTATTTTCGATTGTTTTTGCTAAGATATCTCACATGCATATCATGACCATTTTTTAAGGCAACAAGTGGAGTTAACCCTAGATGTGTAAGTGTTTATTTTTCATGCATTATTTTGTCTTGGATTAGGATTGTCTAAGATTGATTTTTATCTTGCCATACACACTCTAGTTACTAGCATTTGTATTTGAAAGCGGTAAATTGCTGAAAATAAAGTCCTATGCTATTACATTGTTTAGGGGATGGGGGTAAAATTTACAAATGGGGATGGATAGGAGCTTAAATATTACAACCATATAGAATAGCCATGAAGAAAATATGTGAAATATGTAAAAATATAGGAAAAGGAAAGAAAAATGCATTTTTGAACATTATGTGTCGACACATACTCTTTTGCATCGAAACATAATCTTCCCTTGCCCTTGTATTGCCAAATCAACTCAGTATGAGTCGATACATAATGGTATGTGTCGAACCAAACACTGCATGTGTCAACTCATACATGCTTTGTGTCGACTCATACACTCTTTTTTCCTTCTGTTTTGGGCATGTATAGCAGTATGTGTTGACTCATGAAGCTATGTGTCGACTTATAACCTATTTTTCCACTAAGATGTGTCGACTCATATAGGTATGTGTCAAATCATACTGTCATTTTTTCACTTCAACATTGTTTTGCTGCATACATGAGTTAGTTCTCAACACATAAATGAAAAGAATAGAAGACAAACAAAGGGTTAGCTTCAAGGGAAATGGTTACTACATTTTATCTTCAAAAATGAGTCACTAATGATGCTTGAAATGAAGAGTTTAAAGTCAAGAAGACCTTGGAGTTAGAATTTGTGTTTTGAGCTTGAGTTGCTGCCTTGACTGTTCTTGAACTTGAAAAAAAAATAGAGGTGTTACAGAAGCTTGTTATTGAGTTTGAACAACTTCTAGGTGATGTATGTGAGGTGCTTAGATGTTTGGACAAAACTAGCAAGGTATGTAGAGTTCTATGATTTGGGTTTCAAAGCTCAAGAAGTGGAAGCTTTGTGGACTGTTATGGCTTTTGTGAAAATGTGTTTTTGAGGGTTTATCAACAAAAGTTCTGGCTTTTCTCTCTATTTTTTTGACCTCTTTCCCTTGCAAATGCTTCTCCTATTTATAGGAAAATAGTTTGTGAACAAAGTCTGAATAGGTTTATGTTGTACCCCAAAATTTGCCCTCTCATTTATCAAGACTTTTCTCACAAGACTTATTGGACTCAAGACAAGATTAGGGTTTGGTCAGCTCAAGACACCTCATCTTACACTGATAACCCAAAATTAGGGTTTGAGTTTGCACAAGGATTTTTGGACCACCAATGTTTCATGTGACTTTCATACATCATTTTGGACCACTAAGATTTCTCATGATAAGTTTCAAGCCCAGAACCACATTTTTGATTACTCAATTGGACAGTTGACCTAAAAATCAGTTGTATTGGGGAAAAAGTCAACCATGGCCAATTTACAGTCAAACTTCATAATTTTTGACCCACATCAACATTTTAGACTCATATGTATCATTTGATCAAGTTTGGATCACAATTCATCAAGAAATTTGATCAAATCATCAAAAGGGCAAAATGGTCAAAATTAGGGTTTTGATTGAGAAAGAGCAATTTCTGATTTTTTCAACCTAGCCAATGACCAATTGAGTTCAAGCATGATTTCAAGGATTCAATGGCATCATCTTGACCTAATTACATGGCTCAAAAGATCTCAAAGTTCATTGGATTGACAGATGAAATTTGCAGTCAACTGATCAAAAGTCATTTGTATACTGTGTTGTACCCCAAAATTTGCCCTCCCATATTCCTCAAAACATTGCAAGAAAAATCTCCAAGTTACTCAAGATAGCTCAAGAGTTGGTCAGACAAGCTCTCTCCCAAGGCAGTCTGCCCCAAATTAGGGTTTTGTGTTGCATCAAGATCCTTGAGTCCAAGTGACCTCAAATGCTCCCTAATGTCCTAATATGTTCTCAATATCATCCATGCCAAGTTTCAAGCCTTGCAGAGGAAGTTTGCTCAGTCATTTGCTCAAAGGTCCAAAAATCGATTATGCTAGGGCAAAAGTCAACTGTGACCTACAAACAGTCAAACTTCAAGATTTTTTGTCAACATTCTCATTTTGAAAGATATTTCGTCATTTGATCAAGGTTTGATCATGATTCATCAAGGATTGTTCAAAATTCATCAAGATTCAAAAGTTGCTAAATTAGGGTTTTGCAGCAAAAGTCAACTCAACTTTGACCAAGCATAACTTTCTCATGCTTTATGAGAAATGACCCATCCAAATCTCATTTTGAATAGGATGCAATTTCCAACAATACATATTCATACCCAAAGATCAAGAAATGCACTCACAAGAAGTTATGAATTTGGACATTATAGGTCATTTTTGAAAGTCAACAAAAACACCTTTTTTTGCCAAAGCTTATAACTTAAGCATGGAACTTCAAAATGAGATGAGACCAAAAGGGCTGATTAGAGGACATCTAAATATTTCTAAAAAGTCAAAGAACACTTCCAAAAGTTCAAAATTGAAGAAGTTATGCATTGTAGAAGTTGGACTTTTTTGCAAAATTGCCAAAAGTCAACTATCCCCAAAACTTCAAATTTTGTCAAATGGGCCCATTCTTTTCCACTTGATTTGAGTTTTCATTGTATCCCATGTTCCCTATCCTCAGCCATGTGCCTATATCTCATTTTTATTATTTAATTTTATTTTTATTTGAATTTATTCATTTTAAATCAAATAAAATCATATAAAATCCAAGGCATTGATAATTCATGATTCTTTGGTTGCTTTAGGCTTTGAATACAACTCTTATGTGAATCAAATTCGAATAAAGGCTTGTATGCACAAAAAGATCCAAATCAAATCAATTTTGGAAGGTTTTAATGGTGGAATCAAATCCAATTCATGTGCATTGATATGGAGAGATTTGGACCATGATTCTTACCCTAATGCAGTACACATTACATAAGAAAGCTAAACGCACGAAAATAAGGGTTGGCAAGTGTTGGAAGAGGCAGAACAAAAGTGAGAAAAATCACAAAAAAGTGAGAGATCAAAATCAGGGTTATAGGCAGTTTCAGGACGCGAGAGTGGTCTCAATCGATTCCTGACCATTCACACAAGCTAACTGGATCAAAACCACACATCCTCAGGCCTCCAAACGTACTGTAAGTCTCATGTAAACGACCCCTGTTCTTGAATTTGATTTGATTTGTTCTTGCATCATTTGAGAAAACTAATGTCATATTTGTGATCACATGAGCATTTGCAAGCTTTTCATAATATCCAATTGCATTTATCTGGCTTATATGGAGAATCACCATAGCTAGGGTTCTTCGTTTTCTTTTAGGGTTTTGGGTTTCAGGTAAAATTGAGACACAAGAAGAACATGGTTTTGATCAGGAGGCCATGACGAATTGAACCATGTTCTTGGATGGCATTTATATCGCCTGGAGAGAATTTTAGAACAGGGCTGCGCTTTTAGCTGCGGATTCAAATCCGCATGTATTTTTTTACAGGGTTGAGGACAGGGATGAACTCGTGTCATCCATCTGTTGGCCAATTCAAATATCACACGCGTTTTTTTTATTTCTGGCAATTATTTTGTTTTCATATATTATTTGTATATTATAATAACAATTGAAACAACTTGGCGTAGTGGTGGACATAGCATGTGCGTTCCCCTCAGGACCTGGGTTCGAATCCCAGGTCCCCCACTTTCTCAATAATTTTGGTTTTCAGGTGATTGTGTGCATATGCTAGCTTGCAATCCACCATACATCCTCATCCATCCAAGCTCCAGATGGCCAAAGGCCAGATCTGATGGTCCATGATTGGAGGTCCACCAAGGCGCCAGTCAACGCATGAGCACCAGATCCACAAAGTCAAAAGGGCCAGCTTCTAATGGGCCAAGGAATTGCTTTCCACACCACCAAAAATCAGGACCAACTCCTCTCTTTTTATTTATTTTGTTATTTTATTTAATTGTTTATTTCATTTATTTTTCTAACCTATCACAAAATTCTGTTTTATCAAGTAAAATCACAAAAATATTTTTATTCAATCAAATTTTAAACTTTTTATTTTTTCTTAATAAACATTAATTAATTAATTAGGTTTTTAATTAGAAAAATTTAATTCATTTTTGTAAATATTAAAAATTAATTAGATTTAATTAGGTTTTTAACTACTAATTTAATTAATTTTATTTTCTTTCCTAAATAATCAAAAAAAATCCAAAAAAAATTTATTTTTCATTTAATTAATTTATTTAATGTAGTAATTAATTTAGGACCTAATTGCTTTCCTTAAATAAAAACAACAATAAAAACAATTTTCTTTCAAAAGGGTCAAAACCCTAGTTCGCACTCAATTTAGTTTCCCGCGTGTTGTATTTATTTTTATCCAATAATGTACCTGCTTCCGGATTGTAATAGTTAAATAGGACATTTAATTATTTTTATCGTTTTACTTTATTTTTCAAAGAGTTTGTCTTTGGTGATGTAAATACCCGACGCCTTGTAATTTAAATTCCGCATTTTATAACTGTTAGATGTATGATTTAGGGATGCTTGACAAGAATGTATGTTAAACTTTAAAACAGATAGATAACCCTAAACATGTGCAAAGATAAATAACTGAAAACGACACACTCGCACATGCACACTCTTAGGGTACACTCCACTTGGTTGCCTTCGTACACGGTCATTGAGTATAGGTCGCTTTATAGGTCACCCTCTTGTCTAAAAGATCATAGTCGCCTCGAAACGGTTGCCTCGGATATTGTTGCCTCAAACAAATGATCTAAGACATTAGGGTTACCACTAAAGCGTCCTAACATTTCTTTAGTGACCGTAAGTCCCTCATTCGAATTGACCCTTAAACTCCAACGACGATGCTGCCTACTCACTAATAGTGGGATAACATTGTCTAAAGGAAAATATCATAGAACGATTCCTTTTTCGAGTAGGTAGATGGCTCTTAGATACTTGCTCATTTAAAACAAAACAAATTTTTCACACTTACACTCCTTTTCGAACAAAGTTTTCAAAACACTTCACTACACTCTTGAGGACAGAAGCAAGAGTTAAATCGAAGTTTTCAAAAGAATTTTTTTTTCCAAACCCACAAGCATAAAGAAAACAATTTTGAAAACAATTGAGAAAGTACCTAAGAGCCCGTAGATAACTACGGATAGAAAGAGTGATAACACCTTCCCTTTCTATAATCTACCCCCCGAACCCGAGAAATATCTCGAAAAAGGAATTTTTCTTTGCTTTTTTCCTTTCCGTGTTGGATAAAATAAAAGTCGGTGGCGACTCTTGCTTACCGCGACATTTTGCAAAAACAAACGCAAAACGCAAACCAGCATTCCAAAAACAGTCAGTTCTTCCCATCGTATCACAGAACTGGCGACTCTGCTGGGGAAACAATAATAAGTGGGGTGTACCTTAGGATTAGTTCATATTGTTTTCAATTGTTTGATCTGTTTGCTTTATTCTTTGTGGGCTTGAATCAGATTTACTATAGATCCTAACCAGGATCTGGGAAATACCCTTTAGGTAAGTAGAAATAAATTATGAGGGAACTGTACGGCGTAGACCGATACGGTTGAAGCAGTAGCTACGTTGGTGTGGCACTTTAGTTTGTACCGAAATCCCTTGTGGCGCAACGAGGAGAATATGGGTCTTTTAAGGGGTCATTAAGCACCAACTGACCTTAGCACCTATAATTGACCTACTTGGCCATAGAACAGTAGCAATATGCTACACTCATTGAGACTAAACTCTCGCGATGATTCCGGCCGCAAGAAAAGGTTTCCAAACTGGAATTATGACCGATCAAGGGTAGTCAGTGATATTGAGATCCTCTAGAACCCGGTTACTATTTCTAGGACATGTTTAAACCAACTGAACTGAAAGAGGGTAATACCTAAAACTCCTTGCCAGCCTGAAATCTAAGGGCTATCTGTGTGACTTGTTTGCCCTTACCATGTTTGTTATATGTGAATACTTGTGACGTGTTTCTATCATGACATCATGCACCATGACATTGCATACATATTGCATTGGACTAACCTATTTCAAAGACAGAGGGGATTCATCTTTATTCTGTTTTGTAGTTTATGGCACCTATGCGTAGAAACACTATTCGGATCAACTTTGTCCAGATTCCCACTCAGCTTAAGGAATTGGTTACAAAGATTCCAGATACTTCCTACTTTATCAGAAGACATGGGTACCTCCTTGGTTTGGTCACCTCCAAGATGGATGAATAGATGATGAGTGTCTTAGTCCAGTTCTTTGATCCACTGTACCATTTCTTTACTTTTCCGGACTACCAGTTGGTACCTACCTTGGAAGAGTTCTCTGATCTGCTCGGCATCTCCATTCTAGAGCAAACCCCATTCACAGGTTGGGAGAAAATCCTTAGGCCGGAAGAGATTGCTTCATCCCTCCATCTGACAAAGGCTGAGGTAATGTCTAATTGGGAAACTCATAGTGGGACAAAAGGCTTCTTGGCTAAATTCTTAGTTGATCGGGCTAATCAGTTCTGGGATGGTCTAGACTTTCAGGCATTTGAAGACATTCTGGATCTTCTCATATATGGTTTGGTGTTGTTTCATAACTCAGATCCTTTTGTCAGTGTGAATGCGGTGAAGATCTTCATTTCCCGTAATCCGGTACCCACTCTTTTAGGTGACATGTTGCACTCTCTTTATGCCCGTACTGCTCGGAAACGGGGAACCCTTATGTGTTGTGCACCATTGCTGGCGAGGTGGTTTATTTCTCACATCCCCAAATCAGTTTTGAAGAACAAGGAAGGCATGGGTTGGGCCTACAAGATTATGTCCCTCTCTCATAATGACATCATTTGGACTATCAAGGGCATGGAAGATGTGGCTATTATTGACCGCTGTGGGGAATACCCTAATGTCCCACTTCTAGGAATCAATGGAGGGATCACTTATAATCCGTGTTTGGCCTTACGTCAGTTTGGGCGAGCTAGGAGGGAAGGACCTCATGAGTTGCTGATACCGAGCATTGTCTTTGACTACCAATGGGATAGTGACGAGCAATGCCGCAGGTTCATACGAGCTTGGGATAAGGTGCACAGGTCTGATCCGCACGAGCTAGGTGAAAAGACTTCTCTTCCGATGGAGCCATATCTCTGATAGGTTCGAATCCGTGCCCAAAAGCTGGGAATGCCGTACGAAGCTGTCTTACCTATGATTGTTGAGGTTGCTGATGAAGAAGAGGTTCCATCTACCATCCTCCACCCTTACATGCCCACTGACATTGGGGCACTAAAGAGGTCTTGGATGCAACTAAGAGAGGAACGAGATACTTACAGAGAAAAGTATCACGAACAAGAGCAGAAGATTCAAAAGTTGACAAGGCAATTGGAGAATGAGCAGATCCTCAACGACTATGTTAGCACCAAAGGCAAACGACCATGGGAGCGCTGATGTCTTTTGATTATTTCTAGTTTTGATATTTCCCTTTTTGTAACGCCTTAAAGGCATCTGTTGAACATTTGAATTCAAAGTTTATCTAATAAAAGTGTGTTTCGTTTTGGTTTACGAATTTGAATCTCTAAAGTCTTTGAAATCATGTCATACGCATTTCATTCCTTGCATCTCATAACAGGTACCCTTACAGGTTTTCTCATCTTCTTCGCTGTTTATTTCAGCACATCATGTCTGCTGAAACATCAACTGTTCAAGATATCAAGGCTCTACAAGATCAAAACGCTCAATTCCAGGAAATGTTCATGAACTTGGCTAAGGGTCAGCAAGATCTGAAGACCCTTATCCTGAAGGATAAGAAGAAGAAGAAGAGGAAGACAGTCCTCCTGAACATGGGTCACAGGTTTGGGAACAGGCTGCGAGAGGAAGTCAATCTATCCCACTCATATGGAGGGGGAGAAGACCAAGAAGAAAGGAGGGTTCCTAGCCCTGTGGTATCTGACCATGAGACTGACTTTGACGAAGACCAGTATCCTCCTGCTGAGGATAGATATAAACAGCTCGAAGACCGGTTAAGTGCGATGGAGATTCAGAAGGTCCCTGGGTTAGACTTTGATGATCTAGGTCTGTCATCTGGGGTGGTGATTCCCCACAAGTTCAAAGCACTAGCCTTTGCTAAGTATGACAGGGTTTCTTGCCCAAAGCTGCACCTCTGTTCGTATGTTAGGAAGATTCAGCCATACACCACCGACAAGAACCTCTGGATCCACTTCTTTCAAGACAGTCTCTCAGGGACTCAACTTGAATGGTTTTACCAGCTGGAAGGAGCTAGTATCCGTGATTGGGAAGATTTGGCTGCTGCTTTTTACAAGCAGTACGAATACAATGTCAACCTCTCCCCACGCGTACCCAACTCCAGGGTATGTCTATGGGAGCGGGCGAAGGTTTCAAAGACTATGCTTAGAAGTGGAGGGACCTTGCTGGAAGAGTGCAACCTCCCTTGGCTGATAGGGAGCTAGTGGATATGTTTCTAGGGACCTTGTCGGGTCCGTATTTCAACCATCTGATTGGAAGTTCATCGTCCGGGTTTACAGAGCTGATTATGACTGGTGAAAGAATTGAGGCTGGTATCAAATCTGGTAAAATACATAAGGGTGCTTCGTCTGGCACCAAGAAGAAGTCTTTTAAGAAGGAGTCCAGTGCTGTTTACAGTTCAAAAAGCCACAATAGACCTGAACGCCGCCAAGCTGTTAATCAGATTGTTATTTCAAAACCAACTGTTGCCGCACAACGCAACAATCAGCCGAGGGCCGAGATACCGCGAAGACAGTTCACTCAAATCAACATGACTTTGTCTCAGATTCTGCCACAGTTATTGAAGACAAACTTGGTGATTCCGAAGGAGGCCCCGAAGAATCCTAACATAACATAACCGATGTACAATCCAAATGCCCGCTGTGCTTTTCACTCTGATAGCCCTGGGCACGATACGAATGATTGTTAGGTTTTGAAGAATAAGGTGCAGGACTTAATTGATGCTAAGGAGATTGAGTTCGAAGCGCCTGAGAGGCCTAATGTCGTGACTGCTCCCATGCCCAAGCATGGAGTGAATGCTATAGATGAAGACTCGTTTGTGGTTTCTGTGAAAGATATTGCTACTCCATTATGGACTGTGAAGAAGAACCTTCTGTCAGCCGGTTTATTTCTGGGCTGTGACGAAGGTTGCCGTATGTGTTCCATCCTACCTACCGGTTGCCATCTTTTGAAGTCAGGTGTCCAACGCCTGATGGATAATAAATAAATTCTATTTGAGAAGACTTTTTTTCCGTTGGTTCCTAGTGAAGAAGTTGCTATAATCACCATTTTCGACAATTCTTCCAAGGCTTCCTCGAGAAAGCCTGTTAGAATTACATCTGTTACAAGAATTGCACCGCTGATCATTACTGTTCCTGGGACTATCCCCTATACATCTAATAAAGATGTCCTGTGGCATTATGTGGCTGACGTATATTATCACGGAGTTAAGCAAGACTTGAGTGCTGAAGAGGCTGATACTGACGTCAGCAATATTGTTGGACCTGCCAAAGTCACCCGCAGCGGAAGACTTTTCTCCCCTGAGATCTCTCCACCAACTGTTCGGAAGCCTGTTGTTATTACACCTACCAGTACACCTGCTACTATCCCTGTTCAAGTTCCCATTCTTACCCCTGTTGCCGAGTCATCTGACACTCGGGGCAAAGAGACCACCGGTGAGCCTTCCCAGACGGAGGCACCGAAGACGATTACTGTTGAAGCCTCTAGACAAGAGATGGAAGAAATTTTGAAGATTATCAAAAAGAGCGACTATAATGTAGTCGAACAGCTGGGGCAAACCCCGTCCAAAATCTCTATGTTGTCTCTGTTGCTATGCTCAGAAGCCCATGCCAAGGCTCTGATTGCTTTCCTGAAGACTGCGCACGTGCCGTAGGAGACATCAACTGATCAGTTTAAAGATTGTGTGGCTAGTTTGACAGCGAATAATGGGTTGGGTTTCTCCGACGCAGACTTGCCTGCTAAGGGGAGGAATCACAATGATGCCCTGCATGTCTCCATTGAATGCATGGGCACTACTCTAGCTCATGTATTGGTGGATACTGGTTCCTTATTGAATGTTTTACCTAAGAAAGCTCTAGACCGGTTGGACTATGAAGGTTTAGAGTTGAAGCCAAGTAACATTGTTGTTAGGGCCTTTGATGGGTCCAAGAGGATGGTACATGGAGAAGTGAATATTCCGATTAAGGTTGGTTCTCAGATCTTCGCATCTACATTCTACGTGATGGACATTCGACCATCTTATTCTTGTTTGCTGGGTCGCCCGTGTATCCACAAAGCTGGGGCAGTCACTTCTATGCTCCACCAGATGCTAAAGTACCCAGTGAAAGGGAAAATTGTTACGGTACGAGGAGAGGAGGAATACATGGTGAGCCACCTCAACTCTTTCCGGTATGTGGAGATGGACGGGGAGTTCAATGAGACCCCGTTTCAACATTTTGAAGAGCTTCCCCAGACACTGGTGTTGTACCCCAAAATTTGCCCTCTTATTTTATCAACATTTCTCATCACAAGGCTCTTTGAATTCAAGATCAAGCTAGGGTTTGCTCTGCTCAAGACATCTCCTTGCACTGATGACCTAAATTAGGGTTTGAGATTGCACAGGTATTTTTTGACCTAAAATGTTCAAATTGAATTTCATACTTCATGTTGGACTCATAAGTTTGTCCATACCAAGTTTCAAGCCTTGAATCAAATTTTTGCTCAGTCAACTGAACAGTTGACCTAAAAATCAGCTGAATTGGGGAAAAAGTCAACTGTGGCCAAATTACAGTCAAACCTCATAAATTTTTACCCACATCAACATTATGAACTCATATGAACCATTTGATCAAGTTTGGACCACAACTCCACAAGAAATTTGATCAGATCATCAAAAGGGCAAAATGGTCATTTTTAGGGTTTTGACTACACAAAGGCAATTTCTGACTTTTTACCTAGCCAATGGCAAATTGAGTTCAATCATGGACTCAAGGACTCAATGGCATCATCTTGACCTATTCAACAAGTTCAAAAGATCCCAAATGCATTGGATTGACAGATGAATTTTTCAGTCAACTGATCAAAATTTGACTGTACACTGAAAAGTCAAACTTTGACTTTTTGGTCAAAATCAAGTGCCAAGGGTCATTTTTCATCAAGATATGTCAAAACATGAAACTTGTTCATCAAGAAACCCATTTTTGCAAATTAGGGTCTAAAGTTGAAAAATTTCATAACTTAGAATTTTTCTAAGTTATGAAATTTTCTTAATTTTTCCTAACTTTGCCCAGCATTTTCACCATGATGAAATTGGATTCAAACAAAACTTCCAACATGAAAGTTGTAGTCCTCCACAAAGTATACAACTTTGATTCACAAAGTTTTCTCAAAAGAAGCTTGGATCTCAAGTTATGGTTTTTGGAATAAGGGTCCCTAAAACTTTTAACTTAGTGAAATTTTGCCCTAGTTTAGGCAGGATTTTGACCTATCTTTTTGGCCATTTTTCACATAGTTCCACTTAGAATCTCAAGTTGAATTTCAAAGATGGATTGTAGAGAATGTTGCAAGATTTCCAAAATGTCCAAGAACTCTCCAAACACGTTTGTGGTTAGAGAGAATCGAAGGCTTGAAGTTGGCAAAAACTCACTTTTCATCCATGACATATTCATGTTCATACAAGTTGCAATTTCAAGTCAGCATGCTTTGCACTAGATTACAGGACTCTAAACCACTTCACACTCAATAATTTAATGCAAAACCATTGGTCTAAGACATTGTTTTGGTCATTAGAGCATTGCACTTTGGATTAATCCCTAAGTAGAAAAAGCAAAGTTTCCATTTTTGCTTAAAATCATGCTTTATGTCAAAACTGATTTCTTGAGCATTGATCCATATCTTATGCAGCTAATCAAATCCACAAGTTGGAGGGGCCAAGGGCAAAGTATGCAAGCATAAGGATAGCCTGTACAGGCCTGTTCCAATCACTTCCCACATTTTACTTCAAAAACAAGAAACTTGTCCAAAACATGAGAACTTGAACATCAGCTAAAGAAAACTTGTGCAAGCATTTTGAACATCTTTCACACATCCCTGTAAGCCAAAAACACGATTGCTTGAGCCTCTAAACATCCCCTAGCCAGAAATCACCATCCATTGGCAAAACAGGGCAAAAATTGCAACTTGACTTCCATAACTCATTTGGCTCGTGCGTTTTGGCCAAAACCTGTTCAAACACCTTCCATTCCATGCATCCAAGCTATCCCAAACCACAAACACCAACTGTAACTCCATTTACAGGGTTTGCCATTTTCATGTTGAGCTTGTGCAGGTTGAGTTCTATAGGCTGATTCAAGCACATTCAAGGCAAGCAGGCTATTGGAGAAGGTCAAGTGAAGTTCAAGCAAGCTCCCAGACATGTCATGCCTTGTTGAAAAGCTCCACATTTCCATACACGAAGTCAGTTGAAACAGGTTTTTGTCAACTTCCTATCTCTCTATTTAGGAACATTTAGCCTTAGGTTTGTGAATAAGAAATGTAGTATTCATTGCCATGAAGTTGTACATATGCTCAGTTTTCATTTATATTAAGCATGTTAAGAGAATTTCATCCATGAACATATTGAAAAAATTAGGTTAGATTTTAGGGCCATAGAAATTCTCTCTGGTCTTTGAGAGTTAAGACAAGTTGTTTATATGGTTGGATTCGTCTTGAAATGCTCTACAAGTTTGATGTTATGTGTTTTTGCAATAGAGCTCGTATACAGGATCTGGTAGTTGTACAGGGCGCGCGCGTTTTCAAAGTCAGAAGGTTGAAGATGAAGTTGGTTTGGCCTGGGCTTGGTCCTGGCTACTTTTGACACCTCCCTTTTCCTTTTTGCACCCCCTGGCCCAATTTCTTGTTATTTTATATTTTTTCATTTTTATTTTCATTTATGATTATATTTTATTATTCCTAAATATAAAAAATACTCAAAAAATATTTTTATAATTTTTTCACATTTATTTTGCATTTTATTTTTATTTTTCTAACATAAAAAGCAATTTAATTACTTTTATCTTATTTATTAAAAAATTGAAAATAATATATAAATTATATTTTTATTTTATTCTTTATTTTTATTCACACTGAAAATATTATTCTAAATATATTTCATTTTTGCACATATTTTATATATATATATATATATATATATATATATATATATATATATATATATATATATATATATATATATATATATATATATATATATATATATATATATATATATATATATATATATATATATATATATATATATATATATATATATATATATATATATATATATATATATATATATATATATATATATATATATATATATATATATATATATAATTTTATTTTATTATATATTTAGAATAAAAATATAAAAATATTACACTTTTTATTTTTATTATCAAATATACTTAAAATTACTTTTTTCTCAATATATTTTATTTTTGTATATATTATTTTATTTTATTGTATATAAATAATATAATGTATTTATTTTCTTAAAGAAAATTAGGGTTTTACCCTTAACCAAGTAAAATTAATCTTTTTATTTATTTCTTTATTTTCACATTAAATATTTTTACATACATAAATAAACAAAAACCTTTTTTTGCATAATTCATATTATTTGATATATTTATTTATTTTGTTTATTTAAATATTGTCCATTTATTATTTATGCCATTATTCAATTTGGATGTAATAGTAAATTAGGGTTTATATTTCTTGTCAAATACACCCCCATTCAGAGATTGTACCCCGAACCCCATAATCATGTTGTAATAGCTTAGACTTTTAATTCTCGCACTTTATGCTTTCAACTATGCCATGATTAGAGATTATGGTTTGTATGCAAAAAATCCAAATCAACAAGTAGCTTGACCTAATCAAAGACAAAATGCATGAAAATCAATAACAATACACACTTGTACCCCTAGGGTTACAATCCACTTGTTGCCTTAAAAATGGGCCATGTTATGCATGTTGGGTACTTTGGCAAAACAAAAACAAAACAAAAGATCATAGTCCCTCGATGACGCTATCTTGGTTGCCTAAACAAAATCATCAAGTCCCTCAAAAATTTTCCAAAAATACTTGACACAATTGCTATCATGGTCTACACGATGACCCGCGCCTGTCCCGTTTAACATCCTAATACAAGGTTGTTTACCAAATGCAATGGTAAAACAACACTGTTAAAAGGGTTAAAAACATATAGGAAAGATCTTTGAGTAAAATAGGGTAGATAACTCTTAGTTACTTGATCAAAAACTTTCAAAACATCCTTGCTATTTTCAAACATACTTCACAACACAATTTCAAAATATTTCCCAAATCAAACTTTCAAACATTGAAATCTTTTCAAAAAGACAAAACACCTTTGTATACATTCAAACAAGAATAACTACAAAGGTTGCCACAACGATGACCTCTTTTCAAAACATGTTTCAAAACCACACACAAAGCACCATTTCAAACAATTGAAAAGCAAAAGCAAGTGATTTAAACAAGTAACTAAGAGCCCATGGATAACCATGGATGAAAAGGGTTCTTGCACCTTCCCTTTTCATAATCTACTCCCCAAACCCAAGAAAACATCTCAAAGGTATTTCCTGTGCTTTTTGACCTTTCCTTAGGATAAAATAAAAAGTCGGTGGCGACTCTTGCTAAACTGAAACATTTGCGAACATAAAATGCAAAACCTCAAGTCAGTTCTCCCACTGTATCACAAAACTGGCGACTCTGCTGGGGAATATTCTTAAAAGTGGAGTAACCTTAGGGTTTAGATCACCTTTGCATGCTTTTCTTGTTTGCTTTGATTGCTTTACATTTGGTTCTATTGTTTGGGTTTGAATCCTCCACCCGGATTTTTGGGAAACATTCATAGGTAAATAGCAATACGTTGTGGAAACTGTGTGGGGTATACCGACATGGTTGAAGCAATAGCTATATTAGTGCGACATATTTGTGGGTACCGGTAGCCTTTGAGTCAATCAAAGAGAATACGGGGCCGCTGAGTGATGTCATGAAGCACTAATGAACTCTTAGAACCTTACTTGACCATCTTGGCCTTTTTTAGGGGTAGTGAGATGACCGTCTTTGGTGCAGTCCGAAGTTGGTAGATACTCGATACTACACTCATTGAGGGTTGTTTTCTTGGAATATTTCGGTCGCTAGTTAAGTGGCCAAACTGAAACATGAATACAGAAAATAATCCAGTGATATTGAGCTCCTTAGAACCCGGTTACTATTTATAGGACAGGTTGAGCCAACTAACTTCAAGAGGGTACTTACCTATGAAACCTCATGCAAGCCTGAAACTAGGATTTTGTGTGACTTGTTTGTACATATACTTGTGCATACATCATGAACATCATAAAGCATCATATTGCATCCACTAACCATTTCAAGGGTTTGGATCTTCATCTTTGTTATTGTTTTGTAGGTCATGGAATCTCTTCGCAGGAAAACAATTCAAGTCAACCTTGTGAGAATCCCTCCTCAACTCAAGGAGCTTACTTCCAGAATTCCAGAGAATTCTCTCTTCAGTGAAAGACATGGTAGACTCCTCAACTTGGTCAACTCCAACATTTAAGAAGACATGGTGAAAGTTCTCTTCCAGTTCTTTGACCCCCTACACCACTGTTTCACATTCCCTGATTACCAACTAGTACCTACTTTGGAGGAATTTTCTCAACTCCTGAGGATTCCTATTCTTCATCAACTACCCTACAACGGTAAGGAAAGAGAACCAAAGTCTGAAGATGTTGCTCAAGCATTACACTTGCAACCACCTTATATCAAAGGTCATTGGGAAACCAGAAGCGGTGTCAAGGGTTTCTTGGAAAAGTTTCTGTTCGAGAAGGCACAAGACTGCTGGAATTCTCTAGATCTACAAGCTTTTGAGGAGATTGTAGCACTTCTCATCTATGGGTTGGTCTTGTTCCCAAACCCTGATCAACTTATAGATGTGAATGCTATCAAGATTTTCATATCTCGGAATCCTGTGCCTATTGCTTGGGGACATCCTACACTCATTTCACACACGAACAATGAGGAAAAGAGGTGTTCGCATGTTCTGTACTCCTCTTCTAGCAAGGTGGTTTATTTCTCACCTTCCCCAAACAGTTTCAAAGAATGAGCAGGGTTTAAGGTGGTCACAACGGCTGATGACCCTCACGCACTCTAATGTTCATTGGTGTTCTCGGTCCAAAGAAAATGTCATCATCATTGATCGTTGTGGAGAATTCCCTAATGTCCCACTACTTGGCATTAGGGGAGGCATTACCTACAACCCCTGTTTAGCTTTGAGGCAATTTGGGTATGCCCGAAGGGATGACCCTTATGACATGTTGATTCCTGACTTGGTTTTTGAATTCGACAATGACGCTCAAGGACTTCGACAAAGGTTTATCCGAGCTTGGAGGATGCCCAACAAAGTGGATAGTAAGACAATAGGACACAAGAATTCCATCCCCCTTGAGCCTTATCTCAAGTGGGTACGAACCCGCGCCCAGAATCTTATGATGCCATACCCTCACATTCTCCCCGTGATCAAAGCGCCTGTTATGGAAGGAGAGGTTCCATACACCCTCCTACATCCTAACATGCCAACATCATTGGAAGAATTACAAAGGAGTTGGATACAACTCAAGGAAGAATGGAATACTTTTGAAGCCAACTTCTATACCAGTGATAAGAAGGTTTTGGAACTTACTCGCCGACTTCACGAAGAGGAGACTCTTAACACTTACATCGCTCCAAAGAGGATGCGCAACGTCTTTTTACATTAAGAATTTTGTAATATTTTGCCCATGGGGAATTTATGTACTAACGAATTTCTTCTTATTAATATGACGTGTGTTCTTTTTGTTTGCAACAAATTTGAATTTCTAAATCCTTGAATGCATTTCATGAATAACATATCATTCATCATATGCATAAACAGGTCTTCACACCAGGTTTCCTTATCTTTCGGCTGTTTATTTCAGAAAGATGGATATAAAGCAGACGATTAAAGATCTGCAAGCACAAAATTCGCAATTCCAATAACTCCTCATGACCTTAGAAAAGGGTCAAGAGGATCTTAAAGCACTGTTAGAGAAAGAGAAGGAACCAGAAAAGAAGAAAAAGAAAAGAATTGGTGTGGCCACTATGGGAAGGAGATTTGAGCATCAAGCTAGGAGAGTTCTGGAATTCCCCTCGACGTCTGACGAAGGGGTTGGTAAAGGAAAGGGAGTTGCAATGCCCTCCGAGTCTGAAGCTGAAGAAGAAGAAGAGGAAGAAGATGAAGATTACTCCGAACAACAATACCCTTCAGCGGATGATAAGTATAAGAATCTTGAGGATCGATTGACAGCCATGGAGTTGCAAAGGGTACCTGGGTTAGATTTCGAAGAACTAGGGTTGGTTGCTGGAATCGTCATTCCTCCCAAGTTCAAAGTACCTACATTTGCTAAGTACGATGGTTTTTCCTGTCCAAAGATGCATCTAAGATCCTACGTCAGAAAGATCCAACCTCACTCTTCCAATAAGGATCTATGGTTCCACTTTTTTCAAGATAGTTTATCGGGTACGCAATTGGACTGGTTCTATCAACTTGAGAGATCTGATGTTCATAATTGGGAAGATTTGGCTGTTTCTTTCTACCGACAATACCAATATAATGTAGATTTAGTGCCTAATCGTACTCAGCTACAGAGTATGGGTATGGCCTCTAATGATGGATTTAAGGAGTATGCCCAGAAGTGGTGGGATTTGGCTGGAAGGGTGCAACCACCATTGTCGGATAGAGAGCTAGTTGACATGTTTTTAGGGACCCTGTTAGGTCCATTCTTCAATCACTTAATCGGGAGCTCATCTACAGGGTTCACTGAATTAATTCTGACCGGTGAAAGGGTCGAAGCTGGCATTAAGAGTGGTAAAATTCAGAAGGATGCCTCAGCTTCCACTGCTATTAAGAAGACCTTCCCAACTAAGAAGGAAGTTTATGATATTCACGCCAAGAGAAATCAAGGGAGAATAGAGCGTCGATCAGTGGTGGGGGCTGTGATGATCCAAAATTCCTCGGCCGATCAACCTCGCAGCAATCAAACAAGAGCTAATCAGCAAAGGGTAGAGAGGCCACAACGGCAATTCACCCGAATCAATATGACACCGGCTCAAGTCCTCCCTCATCTATTAAAGCTGAACCTTACCAACTTGAAAGAAGCTCCGAAAAACCCAAATACCTCTTCTCCCTATTATCATTCAAATGCAAAATGTGCATACCATTCGGACAGTGTAGGGCATGACACCAACAACAGTTGGGCCCTTAAAAACAAGATCCAAGATTTGATAGATGCCAAGGAGGTAGAGTTTGATGCTCCCGAAAAGCCTAATGTGATATCCGCTCCTATGCCAAAACATGGTCATAATGTCCATGCAATTGTGGAAGATCTTCATGTTACCGCTGTTGACGAATTAATGAATCCGTTGCCAATGATTAAAGTGAATTTGTTGAAAGCCGGGATATTCCGAGGTTGTGAAAAAGATTGTTACTTCTGTTCAACCCTGCAATCCGACTGTCCACTGTTGAAATCAGGAATCCAATGCCTGATGGATACTCAAGAGATCCTCTTTCAAAAAACTCCTGTTGCTACTATCACTCATGTTACTCCTGTTACCTTCGTTACTCCAATCAATGTCATTGCTATAATCACCATTTCCGACAATCTTTCCAAGACCTGCAAAAGGCCTGTTAAGATTACGCCTGATCCAAAGCTTGTACCGCTGAAGATTACCATGCCGGGGCCTATCCCATATAAGTTCAACAAGACGATACCATGGAATTATGGAGGAGAGATCTTCTACCATGGTGTTAAGCAGATCGAATCAGTCTAAGAGAATTCCGATGAAGAAACTCCTGATATTGGGAATATTGTGGGAACAAGTAAGATAACCTGTAGCGGAAGAATCTTCTCTCCGGAGATTGCTCCTCCACGGGCAGTCTTTGTACCCTCAAGTGTTTCTGTGCCTGTCAAGATATCTGTGCAAAGTTCAGTGAT
This sequence comes from Vicia faba, assembly GCA_948472305.1. NCBI lineage: Eukaryota > Viridiplantae > Streptophyta > Magnoliopsida > Fabales > Fabaceae > Vicia > Vicia faba. The sequence continues at coordinate 1,303,905,955 of OX451739.1, forward strand.
TGAAGAAATTGTTACTCCCGAAATTGAACCCTCTGCTGTTACCATCGATAAAGGTAAGGGGATCCAAGAAGCGTCTATCAGGACGGAGGCTCAGACTTTGGTTATCCCCAAGACCACCCAAAAGGAGATGGAGGAAATCTTAAAGATAATTAAGAAGAGCGACTATGATGTCGTAGAGCAGCTGGGGCAAACCCCTTCAAAAATCTCTATGCTGGCTCTATTGCTTTGCTCCGAGGCTCATGCCAAAGCCTTGATCAAATTCCTAAAGACAGTGCACGTGCCTCAAGAAACTTCTGCAGATCAGTTTCAAGAGTACGTGGCTAGCCTTACAGCCGATATTGGTCTTGGCTTCTCTGATGCCGATCTAACCGCTAAGGGAAGAAAGCATAATGATGCGCTGCATGTATCGGTAGAATGAAGGGGTACCACACTTGCTCATGTTCTAGTTGATACCGGTTCATTTTTAAATGTTCTACCAAAAAATGCGTTGGACAGATTAGACTGTGAAGGTTTGACCCTAAAGCCTAGTAACATCATTGTTAGAGCCTTCGGCGATTCTAATCGGATGGTTCACGGAGAAGTGGACATTTCAATCAAAGTGGGTACAAAAATTTTCAACTCTACTTTTTACGTGATGGACATCCGTCCTTCATATTAATGCTTGTTGGGGAGGCCATGGATCCACAACGCTGGGGCAGTCACTTCTTCTCTACACCAAATGCTAATATGATAAGTCACCTTAACTCTTTTCGCTATGTGGAGTTAGATGGCGAATTCATAGAAACACCTTTCCAACACTTTGAAGAGGTTTCTCCTAAGGTCGCAGTAGCAAAGACAATGACTGATGTGCCTATCATTACCAAGCCTGTGTCCCGGATCTCATCCCTTAAAGATGAGATGGGTGTAATCAAGGAAGGAGGAAGTACAGTGTGGGGTCAACTGCCAGAATTTCCTCACAAGACAAACAAGTTCGGATTGGGTTTCACTGCTGCTAGCCAGAAAGTTGTGTGTCGCTCCCGGGCTGGAGGACCACCCTTAAAGATCACTCACCATGAAGTTCACGCTTTAGAAGATGATGATGAAGAAGGAAACTTTGAAGATTGGATCTTTCCAACCATTGAAGGAGGACTAAACAACTGGGAGGCGAAAGACTTCGTTCCCATTACTTTCATCAATCAGTAATTTATCTTTTGAAACATTTATGTTGGTCTGTAATAACTTTTAAACAATTCGTACACTCTTTTGCCTTGTGCCTTTCCCGGGGCACATAGGTCCATTTGTAAGGGTTTTGATTTTTCATTTTCATATGCCATTTTTAATAAATCATGGACGTTTTCATCTATAAACTTTTGTGTTAATTTTCTTTCCTTTTACATTTTATTTTGTTTAAGGATGGCTATCCCTTACACACACCCACACTCACGAAATACAGGTACCCATCCACTCCGGATTCCATGGGTGACTATTCTGCTTTGGCCTTCAGTGACTCTGAAGATTTGGTCAATCATGTCGAGTACGAAGTTGATGAAGACTGTGAAGTGTCTGGAGAGTTAGCTAGACTTTTGTAGCAAGAAGAAAGGGCTATTCTGCCCCATGAAGAGTTGTTAGAGACTATCAATTTGGGTACTGCTGAAGACAAAAAAGAGGTTAAAGTGGGTGCCAACCTGGAGCCAAGTGTTAAAGAGCGCTTAGTTCAGCTGTTGAATGAATATGTTGAGATCTTTGTCTGATCCTACGAAGACATGCTGGGACTGGATACAGATATTGTGGTTCACCGTCTCCCTACGAGAGAAGACTGCCCACCAATTAAACAGAAAGTCCGCCGAATGAGGCCCGACATGTCCAAAAAGATCAAAGCTGAGGTGATGAAGCAGTTCAATGCTGGCTTTCTGGCTGTTACTTCCTATCCACAATGGATTGCTAACATTGTGCCCGTGCCTAAGAAGGACGGAAAAGTCAGAATGTGTGTGGACTACAAAGACTTAAATAGGGCTATCCCTAAAGATGATTTTCCACTACCACACATTGGCATCTTGGTTGACAACACATCTCAATACAAGGTATATTCCTTCATGGATGGATTCTCGGGATACAACCAGATCAAAATGGCCCCCGAAGACATGGAGAAGACTACTTTTGTTACGCAGTGGGGTACCTTCTGCTATAAAGTGATGCCATTTGGACTGAAGAATGCCGGGGTAACCTATCAGCAAGCCATGGTAGCTTTGTTTCATGACATGATACATCATGAGATCGAAGTCTACGTAGACGGCATGATAGCCCATTCACAAACAGAATAAGAACACCTCTACTATCTGCAAAAGCTGTTTGTCAGATTAAAGGAATATCATCTCAGATTGAACCCTAGCAAGTGCACTTTCGGAGTCAGGTCCGGTAAACTTTTGGGATTCATCATCAGTAACAAAGGCATCGAGGTTGATCCTGCCAAAGTCAAAGCTATACAAGAAATGCCTACCCCCCGCACTGAGAAGGAGGTTAGAGGTTTCTTGGGACGCTTAAACTATATTGCAAGGTTCATCTCTCACCTGACATCTACCTGTGAGCCAATCTTCAAGCTGTTGAAGAAAGATCAGTCGGTTGAATGGAACAATGATTGTCAAGTTGCTTTTGATAAGATCAAGGAGTATTTGCTGGAGCCTCCTATCTTGATACCACCCGTCGAAGGAAGACCTTTAATCATGTATCTGATTGTTTTGGACAACTCAATGGGGTGCATACTGGGCCAACATGACGAGTCTGGCCGAAAAGAGCATGCCATTTATTACCTTAGCAAAAAGTTTACCGACTGTGAGACTCGCTACTCATTGCTCGAGAAAACTTGCTGCGCTTTGGTTTGGGTTGCTCGCCGGCTAAGGCAGTATATGTTGACACATACCACTTTGCTGATTTCCAAAATGGATCCGATCAAGTACATCTTCGAGAAGCCTGCTTTGTCCGAAAGAATCGCTAGATGGCAGATGATCCTGACTGAGTATGATATCCAGTACACAACCCAAAAAGCTATAAAGTGGAGTGTACTAGCTGACCATCTAGCTCATCAAGCCGTCGAAGATTACCAATCTATGAGGTTCGACTTCCCTGACGAGGACATTATGACATTGGACAACATTGAAGGTAACTGACCGTATGACATACCTGAACAAGGATCCCAATGGAACCTATACTTTGATGGAGCTTCAAATTTACTTGGCAACGGTATCGGCGCGGTACTTGTTTCTCCAGAAGGCTGCCATACACCTTTCACTGCTGGACTCTGTTTCAGCTGCACCAACAACATGGCCGAATATGAAGCTTGTATCTTTGGTCTCAAGGCCGCTATTGACTTGGGAATCAAATCTCTGATTGTATTTGGGGACTCAGATTTGGTTATCAGTCAAATCAAAAGAGAGTGGGACACTAAACATCCTAATATTATCCCATACAAAGAACATGTCTTGACATTGTTTCCTCATTTCGAGCAGATTACCTTCGAACACTTTCTGCGAGAAGAAAATAAGCTAGCTGATGCCCTAGCCACAATGTCTTCCATGTTTAAACTCAACTGGGATAATGAGGCTCCCCAAATCACCATCGAGCAAATGGAAGAACCTGCACATTGTCATGAGTTTAATACCGAAGAAGTAGTGGAACAACCTTGGTTTCATGAAATCAAAAGGTATCTCAAGACTCGATAATACCCTGAAGGAGCTTCAGTCAACGATAAAAAGTTCTTAAGGAGATTTGTTGCCAAGTTCTTCCTGAGCAATGGTATCCTATATAAGCGCAGCCATGATTGTGTTCTACTTCGTTGTGTGGACAAAGTTGAAGCTGAATTGATCATGACTGAAATACATAGCGGCACATTTGGCACCCCCTTGAGCGGACATACGATGGATAAGAAGATTCTAAGGGCATGCTACTACTGGTCTACCATGGAAGCTTACTGTCATCAATATTCCCGTACTTGTCATAAATGCCAAGTCTATGCTGACAAGGTACATATTCCTCCAGTTCCTCTCAATGTCCTAACAGCTCCTTGGCCATTCGTGATGTGGGGAATTGACATGATTGGAGAAATCAAGCCTACAACATCCAACAAGCATCGTTTCATCCTGGTGGCTATTGATTACTTTACCAAGTGTGTCGAAGTAGCGTCCTTCGCCTCTGTTACAAAGAATGTGGTTGACCGCTTCATCAAGCAGAACCTCATTTGCCGATACGATATCCCCGACAGGATCATCACGGACAATGGTACGAACCTGAATAACACTGTGTGAACAAAAATATCAAGAAGATCATTCAAAAGATGACAGTCACATACAAGGACTGGCATGAGATGTTACCGTTTGCCCTGCATGGATATCGTGCCACGGCGCGAACTTCAACTGGGGCAACCCCTTTTTCTTTGGTATATGGTATGGAGGTTGTTTTACCTATGTAAGTTCAGATTCCTTCCTTGAGGATTATGAAGGATGTTGGTTTAAGTGAAGACGATTGGATTCAGACCCGGCTTGATCAACTTAATTTGTTCGACGAGAAGCGACCTACGGCTGTTCGTCATGGTCAGACGTATCAAAAACGGATGATCAGGGCTTTCAATAAGAAAGTCAGACGTCAGGTATATCAAGTCAGAGATCTTGTAATCAAGCGAATCATCTTGCCCCAAAGTGATCCCAGGGGCAAGTGGACTCCTACTTACGAAGGACCATTTGTGATCAAGAATATATTTTCTGGTGGGGCGATGATTATGACCACCATGGACGGCGACAACCTGCTGCACCCTGCAAATGCAGACATAGTCAAAAGATACTACGCATAAAACGACCCGACAATTTGAAAACCCGGAAGGGCGACTTGGGCAAAAATGGGTATCCCGGTGAATCGAAAACCCGAAAGGGCGGTTCAGGCAAAAATTAGGGATAAATAAAAATATCTGTACACCCGGCAAGTTGAAAACCCAAAAAGGCGATTTGGGTAAAAAGGGGTTTCCCGGTGGACTGAAAACCCGAAAGGGCGGTCCAGGAAAAAGTTAGGGAATTAAAGCGTATGACTATGTCTCGTCGGATCACTTTAAGGACAATCTCTTGAAGACCAAACTCAAAGCTTTTGATCAATCCAATCATTCGCGGACGAAGCAATGAATGGACAAGATACTCAGACTTGTGAAGGCTATAGCAGAATGGGAACCCCATGGAATTGTTACACATAGCCATCTTTCTTTGTATAAAACTTTTCTCAATTTTTCGACAACATTCTCTTACTAGGATGTCTGTCTCCTTTGTACAAAAATACTTACAAAAGTTAATACAAAGATACTTCAAAGTGCAGAAATTTGCTTGCCTTTCCTTTCTTTTTACACTTATGTTTTATTTGAAAACGTCCAATGGTTTGTTAAATGAGTATATGCATTTGAATATAATCACTGCTTACAAATAAAACGAAATGAGAAAAGATAATTACTGATAGGTTGAGAGTATAGGAAAACGTCTTTAGGCTATTCCGGAAGAAATCCCCTACAGTATGTCATTCAGATCCTCAATAGAGCTAAAACCTTGAAATACACATCCCCAGCGGAGTTAAAGTTCAACATCCCCAGCGGAGTTAAAAACATATCGTCCTCAGGACTAAGGTTCTAAAACTCCCAATCCACAGCGGAGCTATAATACTTTAAACTTTCTTCCCCAACGGAGTCCAAAACTTCAAATCTTAAACCCCTGTGGAATACTATCCAACTTCCTCCGATTCCCCAGTGGATTGGCATACAACCCAAGCTTTCGAAAAATTCTCCAACAAGATAAACATTCTCCCCACAGAGTTATTTCCCGGCAGAACGAAGATTCTTGTTCCCATTTCTCCATTTGAAGCCTCCCCATTTTTAATTCCCCAGTAGAGATCATCAGAGTTTTCCTTATTGCCCAGGAAAGTCATGAAGGATTCTCAATTCCCCACAAGTCACCAAGGATTTTCAATCATCAGCAATAGTCCAAAAGACATTCTCAGTATTAACAATCAAAGGTTTTGAATCTCCAACAACAGTTAAGGATTTACTTCCCCTGGCAGCAATCAAAAAGTTCATTGTCTCCAGTTATCAAGGATTTATTTTCCTCAACAGAACAGCTAATCAGCTTACATGCGTATACATTACATCCATATATCATAAACATTGATAGAAAACATTTCATTTCATCATACATGTCATGCAACATAACTTTATGTTTTAGCTAACATTTTACCCTTTTCAGGATAAGATTAAAAGCTATCTTTAACAAATATTCAAAGATTTCAGATACAGTATGGATACGCCCCAGACACAACGGTCATTCTATTACTCATTCAGACTTCAGCAATCAGATACAGACTAGATACGCTCCAGACACGGAAGCCATTCTATCTCTCATACAGATTCAACTATCAACTTCAAAGTTCAGATACACTCCAGACACAGAAGTCATTCTGTCACTTATCCAGATCCTAGTTACAGTACGGATACACTCCAGACACGGAAGTCATTCTGCTACTCATATAAATCTCAACTTCAGATACAGTCCAGATACGCTTCAGACACGGTTGCCATTCTGTCACTCATTCAGAATTTATCCCCAGCCCGGAGATGCTCCATACACAGATGTTTCTCTGTCGCCCATTCAGATTTCGGATACAATACAGATACACTCCATACACGACAGTCATTCTGATATTCGTTCGGGAATCAAATACAGTTACAACTTGGATACGCTCCAGACACGGACGCCATTCCTTTACTCATACGAATCTAATCTCCAGATACAACTCAGATACGTTCCAAATACGGATACCATTCTGATGTTCATTCTACTGATATTCAACAAACACTTTGGATGGCATCTCTAAGCCCATCTCCAGAAAGATTCTATCATCTCCAAATGGCATCTTTAAGCCCATTCCCTCAGCTACATTTCTGACGAGTGCAAATTTACGGGCACTCTAGTGTCCAATCCTCTTTTACCTTCGAGTCATGAAAGGCAAACTTGCCAATCTAACTTTTCAGGTTCAAGAAGATTGAACAGGGGCAACTGTTGTACCCAAAAATTTTCCCTCTTATTTTATCAACATTTCTCATCACAAGGCTCTTTGAACTTAAGATTAAGCTAGGGTTTGCTCTGCTCAAGACATCTCCTTGCACTGATGACCTAAATTAGGGTTTGAGATTGCACAGGGATTTTTTGACCTAAAATGTTCAAAGTGACTTTCATACTTCATGTTGTACTCATAAGTTTGTCCATACCAAGTTTCAAGCCTTGAATCAAATTTTTGCTCAGTCAACTGGACAGTTGACCTAGAAATCAATTGTATTGGGGAAAAAGTGAACTGTGGCCAAATTACAGTCAAACCTCATAAATTTTGACCCGCATCAACATTATGAACTCATATTAACCATTTGATCAAGTTTGGACCACAACTCCACAAGAAATTTGATCAGATCATCAAAAGGGCAAAATGGTCATTTTTAGGGTTTTGACTGCACAAAGGCAATTTCTGACTTTTGACCTAGCCAATGGCAAATTGAGTTCAAGCATGGACTCAAGGACTCAATGGAATCATATTGACCTATTCAACAAGTTCAAAAGATCCCAAATGCATTGGATTGACAGATGAATTTTTCAGTCAACTGATCAAAATTTGACTGTACACTGAAAAGTCAAACTTTGACTTTTTGGTCAAAATCAAGTGCCAAGGGTCATTTTTCATCAAGATATGTCAAAACATGAAACTTGTTCATCAAGAAACCCATTTTTGCAAATTAGGGTTTAAAGTTGAAAAATTTCATAACTTAGAATTTTTCTAAGTTATGAAATTTTCTTAATTTTCCCTAACTTTGCCCAACATTTTCATCATGATGCAATTGGATTCAAACAAAACTTCCAACATGAAAGTTGTAGTCCTCCACAAAGTATACAACTTTGATCCATAAAGTTTTCTCAAAAGAAGCTTGGATCTCAAGTTATGAATTTTTGAATAAGGGTCCCTAAAACTTTTAACTTAGTGAAATTTTGCCCTAGTTTAGGCAGGATTTTGACCTGTCTTCTTGGCCATTTTTCACATAGTTCCACTTGGAATCTCAAGTTGCATTTCAAAGATGGATTGTAGAGAATTTTGCAAGCTTTCCAAAATGTCCAAGAAATCTCCAAACATATTTGTGGTTAGAGATAATCGAAGGCTTGAAGTTGGCAAAAACTCACTTTTCATCCATGGCATATTCATGTTCATACAAGTTGCAATTTCAAGTCAGCATGCTTTGCACTATATTACAGGCCTCTAAACCACTTCAAACTCAATAATTTAATGTAAAACCATTGGTCTAAGGCATTGTTTTGGTCATTAGAGCATTGCACTTTGGATTAATCCCTAAGTAGAAAAAGCAAAGTTTCCATTTTTGCTTAAAATCATGCTTTATGTCAAAACTGATTTCTTGAGGGGCCAAGGGAAAAGTATGCAAGCATAAGGATAGCCTGTACAGGCCTGTTCCAATCACTTCCCATATTTTACTTCAAAAACAAGAAACTTGTCCAAAACATGAGAACTTGAACATCAGCTAAAGAAAACTTGTGCAAGCATTTTGAACATCTTTCACACATCCCTCTGAGCCAAAAACACGATTGCTTGAGCCTCTAAACATCCCCTAGCCAGAAATCACCATCCATTGGCAAAACAGGGCAAAAATTGCAACTTGACTTCCATAACTCATTTGGCTCATGCGTTTTGGCCAAAACCTGTTAAAGCACCTTCCATTCCATCCATCCAAGCTATCCCAAACCACAAACACCAACTATAACTCCATTTACAGGGGTTTCCATTTTCATTTTGAGCTTGTGCAGGTTGAGTTCTATAGCCTGATTCAGGCACATTCAAGGCAAGCAGGCTATTGGAGAAGGTCAAGTGAAGTTCAAGCAAGCTCCCAGACATCTTAGGCCTTGTTGAAAAGCTCCACATTTCTATACACGAAGTCAGCTGAAACAAGTTTTTGTCAACTTCCTATCTCTCTATTTCGGAATATTTAGCCTTAGGTTTGTGAATAAGAAATGTAGTATTCATTGCCATTAAGTTGTATATATGCTCAGTTTTCATTTATATTAAGCATGTTAAGAGAATTTCATCCATGAACATACTGAAAAAATTAGGTTAGATTTTAGGGCCAGAGAAATTCTCTCTGGTCTTTGAGAGTTAAGACAAGTTATTTATATGGTTGGATTCGTCTTGAAATGCTCTACAAGTTTGATGTTATGTGTTTTTGCAATAGAGCTCGTATACAGGATCTGGTAGTTATACAGGGCGCGCGCATTTTCAAAGTCAGAAGGTTGAAGATGAAGTTGGTTTGGGCTGGGCTTGGTCCTGGCTGCTTTTGACACCTCCCTTTTCCTTTTTGCACCCCCTGGCCCAATTTCTTGTTATTTTATATTTTTGCATTTTTATTTTCATTTCTTATTATATTTTATTATTCCTAAATATAAAAAATACTCAAAAAATATTTTTATAATTTTTTCACATTTATTTTGCCTTTTATTTTTATTTTTCTAACATAAAAAGCAATTTAATTACTTTTATCTTATTTATTAAAAATTTGAAAATAATATATAAATTATATTTTTATTTTATTCTTTATTTTTATTCACACTAAAAATATTATTCTAAATATATTTCATCTTTGCACATATTTTATATATATATATATATATATATATATATATATATATATATATATATATATATATATATATATATATATATATATATATATATATATATATATATATATATATATATATATATATATATATATATATATATATATATATATATATATATATATATATATATATATATATATATATATATATATATATATATATATATATATATATATATATATATATATATATATATATATATATATATATATATATATATATATATATATATATATATATATATATATATATATATACTTTTATTTTATTATATATTTAGAATAAAAATATAAAAATATTACACTTTTTATTTTTATTATCAAATATACTTAAAATTACTTTTTTCTCAATATATTTTATTTTTGTATATATTATTTTATTTTATTGTATATAAATAATATAATGTATTTATTTTCTTAAAGAAAATTAGGGTTTTACCCTTAACCAAATAAAATTAATCTTTTTATTTATTTCTTTATTTTCACATTAAATATTTTTACATACATAAATAAACAAAAACCTTTTTTGCATAATTCATATTATTTGATATATTTATTTATTTTGTTTATTTAAATATTATCCATTTATTATTTATGCCATTATTCAATTTGGATGTAATAGTAAATTAGGGTTTATATTTCTTGTCAAATACACTCCATTCAAAGATTGTACCCCCATCCCCATAATCATGTTGTAATAGCTTAGGCTTTTAATTCTTGCACTTTATGCTTTCAATTATGCCATGATTAGAGATTAGGGTTTGTATGCAAAAAATCCAAATCAACAAGTAGCTTGACCTAATCAAAGACAAAATGCATGAAAATCAAACACAATACACACTTGCACCCCTAGGGTTACAATCCACTTGTTGCCTTAAAAATGGGCCATGTTATGCATGTTAGGTACTTTGGCAAAACAAAAACAAAACAAAAGATCATAGTCCCTCGATGACGCTATCTTGGTTGCCTAAACAAAATGATCGAGTCCCTCAAAAATTTGCCAAAATACTTGACACAATTGCTATCATGGTCTACACGATGACCCGCGCCTGTCCCGTTTAACATCCTAATACAAGGTTGTTTACCAAATGCAATGGTAAAACAACACTGTCAAAAGGGTTAAAAACATATAGGAAAGATCTTTGAGTAAAATAGGATAGATAACTCTTAGTTACTTGATCAAAAACTTGCAAAACATCCTTGCTATTTTCAAACACACTTCACAACACAATTTCAAAACATTTCCTAAATCAAACTTTCAAACATTGAAATCTTTTCAAAAAGACAGAACACCTTTGTATACATTCAAACAAGAATCATTACAAAGGTTGCCAAAATGATGGCCTCTTTTCAAAACATCTTTCAAAACCACACACAAAGCACCATTTCAAACAATTGAAAAGCAAAAGCAAGTGATCTAAACAAGTAACTAAGAGCCCATGGATAACCATGGATGAAAGGGTGCTTGCATCTTCCCTTTTCATAATCTACTCCCTGAACCCAAGAAAACATATCAAAGGTCTTTCCTGTGCTTTTTGACCTTTCCTTAGGATAAAATAAAAAGTCGGTGGCGACTCTTGCTAAACCGAAATATTTGCAAACACAAAACATAAAACCTCAAGTCAGTTCTCCCACCGTATCACAAATGGCATTAGCTGTAACTGTTGTTGAAGATCCTCCAATGAAGATGGCTTCCCTAAAGGATGCCGGAGCTGTTGTTGAGAAATGTGGGTGTGCAAATTGGGGCCAACTCCCTAATTTTGCACATAAGACTAATAAGTTGGTTTGGGTTTCACTGCAGAAGCTCAAAGGGCTGTTCGGAGTGCGCGGATCGGAAGACCTCCCCTACTTATCAACAATTCAAGAGTAAATGCCATTGAAGACGATGTTGAAGAATCCGAGTTTGACAGTTGGATCTACCCTACTACTGATGGTGGACTGAGCAATTGGACAACAAAGGATTTCGTCCCAATTTCTTTTATTACCCAGTAATGAGACTTTTGTTTTGAATTTGCAACATAAATTTTTTAAACTTTACGACCCGGTGCCTTACCCGAGACACCGTGGTTTTGTTTGTGAGGGCTTTATGTGTGTCATTTTCATATATCATTAATAAAAGCATTGGACGTTTCTTGCATTTCAAATTTTGCGCTCCTTGTCCGTCTTTTGTTATATATTGTAAAACAACTATTTTACACACACTCACATATACAGGTTTGAATCCACTCTGGATCCCACTGATAACGACTCTGCTACTGCCGGTTATGACTTCGAAAGTCCGATCAACTTAGCCGAAGACGAAGGTGAAGATGATTGCGAAGTGCCTGGTGAACTTGCTAGACTGTTGCTTCAGGAAGAGAGGGCCATACAGCCCCATGAAGAGCCAGTGGAATCAGTAAATCTGGGTACAGAGGTAGACAAGAAAGGGGTCAAGATCGGTGCAAATATGGAAGCTAGTGTTAAGCAACGGTTGATTTAGATGCTGCGAGACTATGTTGAGATCTTTGCCTGGTCTTATGAAGATATTCTTGGGTTGGATACCGATATTGTGGTTCACCGATTGCCTACCAAGGAAGACTGTCCTCCAGTGAAACAGAAAGTTCGCCGAATGCGCCCAGAGATGTTTGAGAAAATCAAGGCTGAAGTAATGAAACAGTTTGACGCCGGTTTTCTAGCAGTTACTTCTTACCCGCAGTGGGTTGCCAACGTGGTTCCAGTGCCAAAGAAGGATGGTAAGGTTCGAATGTGTGTTGATTATAGGGATATGAATAGGGCGAGTCCCAAGGATGATTTCCCTCTGCCTCATATCGATGTTCTGGTTGATAACACCGCACAACATAGGGTCTTCTCCTTTATGGATGGTTTCTCTGGTTACAATCAAATTAAGATGGCTCCCGAGGATATGGAGAAGACAACGTTCGTTACTCAATGGGGTACCTTTTGCTACAAGGTCATGCCTTTCGGATTGAAGAATGCTGGGGCAACATATCAGCACACCATGGTCGCCTTGTTCCATGACATGATCCATCATGAGATTGAGGTATATGTCGACGACATGATTGCAAGATCCCAGACTGAGGGAGAACATCTTGACCACCTTCAGAAGCTATTTGACAGGTTGAAGTTGTACAAGCTGAGGTTAAACCCGAACAAGTGCACCTTCGGGGTGAGATCTGGTAAGATGTTGGGTTTCGTTGTAAGTGATAAAGGTATTCAAGTGGATCCTGCAAAGGTGAAGGCTATACAGGAAATTCCATCTCCCCGAACAGAAAAAGAAGTCAGAGGCTTTCTGGGACGACTGAACTATATTGCCCGATTCATCTCACACCTGACTGCTACTTGTGAACCAATCTTCAAGTTACTGAAGAAATATCAAGTGGTAAGATGGAACGATGAATGTCAGGATGCTTTCGAAAGGATCAAAGAGTATCTCCAAGAGCCACCTATTCTGATGCCTCCAGTTGAAGGGAGACCTCTGATCTTATACTTGACAGTACTCGACAATTCAATGGGGTGTGTGCTGGGTCAACATGACGAGTCTGGCCGAAAAGAGCACGCTATTTATTACCTTAGCAAAAAGTTTATCAACTGCGATACCCGATACTCGTTGCTTGAGAAAACTTGCTGCGCTTTGGCATGGGCTGCTAGCCGACTGAGACAGTATATGCTGACTCACACTAATCTATTGATATCAAAGATGGATCCAATCAAGTATATCTTCGAGAAGCCTGCATTGTCCGAAAGAATAGCAAGATGGCATATGATCTTGACTGAGTATGACATCCAGTACACGACCCAAAAGGCAATCAAGAGAAGTGTGTTGGAGGATCATTTGGCACATCAGGCAGTGGATGATTACCAGTCTATGAACTTTGAATTCCCGGATGAGAGTATCATGATAGTGATTGACTGTGAAACACCTGGACCGGATGAAGGACCCGAGGAAGGATCCCGATGGTCTATGTACTTTGATGGAGCTTCGAACGCTTTTGGTAATGGCATTGGCGCCGTGATCATATCTCCTAAAGGCTCTCATACTCCATTTACCGCCCGACTATGTTTCAACTGCACCAACAATATGGCAGAGTATGAAGCATGCATAATGGGTCTTCGAGCAGCAATTGACCTAAGGATTAAGTTTCTGAGTGTCTTCGGAGATTCCGCTCTCGTGATCAGTCAGATCAACGGCGAGTGGGATACGAAACACCCAAATCTTATTCCTTACAAGGAGTACGTATTGACGTTGCTTCCGCATTTCAAGGAGATAACCTTTGAACACTTCCCCAGAGAGGAGAATCAGTTGGCGGACGCGCTGGCTACGATGTCTTTTATGTTCAAGGTCAATTGGGACAACGAAGCTCCCCGGATTATCATTGAAAGATTGGATGAACCTGCACATTGCTGTGATATTGAGACTGAAGAGGTAGCAGATGAACCCTGGTTTCATGAGGTAAAGAGGTATCTTGAAGCTCAGGAGTACCCCGAGGGTGCATCTGTTAATGATAAGAAGTTTCTGAGGAGGTTCGCGATGAAGTTCTTCATCAGCAATGGCATCCTTTACAAGCGTAACCATGATTCAACCTTATTGCGATGTGTGGATAAGAATGAGGCAGAAATGGTCATGGCAGAGTTACATGAAGGTGCCTTTGGGACTCATTCTAGTGGACACACCATGGCAAAGAAAATCCTTTGGGCAGGATATTTTTGGTCCACAATGGAAGCCGACTGTTATCAGCATTCTCGGACCTGTCACAAGTGCCAAGTCTATGCTGATAAGGTGCATATACCTCCAGTACCTCTGAACATCTTGACGTCTCCTTGGCCTTTTGCGATGTGGGGCATTGACATGATCGGCGAGATCAGACCTACGACATCCAACAAGCATCGTTTCATCCTGGTAGCAATTGATTACTTTACGAAGTGGGTTGAAGCAACTTCCTTTGCTACTGTAACCAAGAACGTTGTGGCGCGGTTTATTCGGCACAATTTAATCTGTCGATATGGTGTGCCAGAGAGGATCATTATGGACAATGGTACAAATCTCAACAATAAGATGATCACCGAGCTCTGCAAGCAGTTCAAGATACAACATCACAACTCTTCTCCTTACTGGCCGAAGATGAATGGGGCTGTAGAAGCGGCTAAAAAAAACATTAAGAAGATTGTGCAGAAGATGACTGTGACATACAAAGACTGGCACGAGATGTTACCATTTTCTCTTCATGGGTACCGTACCTCAGCACAGACGTCAACAGGGGCAACACCCTATTCCTTGGTTTATGGCATGGAGGCAGTCTTGCCCATTGAAGTTCAGATACCCTCTCTTCGGATTATGAAGGATGCAGGTTTGAGCGAAATGACTGGACTCAGACCCAGCTTGATCAACTGAACCTAATTGACGAAAAGATACTTATTGCTATTTGTCATGGTCAGACATATCAAAAATGGATGATCAAGGCATTCAACAAGAAAGTCAGACGACAGAGTATCAAGTTGGGGACCTGGTTATCAAGCGCATCATACTGCCACAAGGTGATCCCAGGGGCAAATGGACCCCTACTTACGAAGGGCCATTTGTGGTTAAGAACATTTTCTCAGGGGGAGCTATGATTCTAACCACCATGGATGGTGACGACCTTCCTCACCCCGTCAATGCAGACATAGTGAAAAGATACTACGCATAATCAAAGATCCGCTAGGTTGACTGGCCTAGGAAAAAATAAGGGCTTCCCGGCGAACCAAAAGGGTTCAGGCAAAAATAAGGGATGAAAATTAAAAAAAATCTGTATACCCGGCAAGTCGAAAACCTGAAAAGGCGGCTTGGGCAAAAAGGGGTATCCCGGTGGACTGAAAACCCGAAAGGGAGGTCTAGGCAAAAATTAGGGATCAAAGCGTAACACTATGTCTCATTGGATCACCTTGCAACCAGACTCCGGTATCGACTATCAAGCTCGGACAACACTAAACCTTCTGATCTACCTTCAACCAAGTGGCAAAGTGATGAGATGCTCGAGGACATAAGGGTAATAGCATAGTTGGAACCCAGTGGGATTGTTCACATAATTGTTTTTCTTTGTTTTTCGCAAATTGTATAAACTCTATTGTTCGGCGGCGTTCTCTTACTAGGACGCCAACCTCTGGTACAAAAACGCCTATTTACAGGCCAAACTTCAAAATCAATACAATTCATTTTCAGAGAAATTTCAAACTGTTTTTCCTTTTTCTGTTTTGTTTTGCAAAGAACGTTCAATGTTCATTTTTTATATATGCATTTGACATTAATTGCTGCTCATGAATATTTACATGCAAAACAAAAGACCATTACTTGTAATATCAGAAACAGGGGCAAATGAGATTTGTCCAAGCTTTACAGTTGCTCTATCCACCAGGTACAAAGGTATATTTAGTTGAAGAATATGGCTAAATGTGCATTCACTCCCCGCAGAGTAAGAAAAGACAGTAATGATAACTCTCCCCAGTTGAGACTCACAACCGCGAATGAATCAGTAATACTCTCCCCAAGCAGAGTTTATCTACCATCGACACTGAAAGGTCTTAACATTCCCCAGCAGAGTATAAGAATATTCCTCGGCAGAATACAAAATATCCCCAGTGGAGTTTGAAATTTTTCCCAGTGCAGTATGAAAAAGCTTCCCCAGTAGAGTTTGGAGAATCATCCCCAATAGACTTTGGAAGATTGTCCCCAGCAGAGCTCAAAGGATTATCCCCATTAGAGTCTAAATGGTTATCCACAGTGAAGTCGCAACTGAAAGATCATCCCCAGTGGAGTTCTTTCCTTTCACAAACAGGAATTCAATCCCCAACAGGATTCAGTATCACCAGCAACGGTAATTTATCCACAACAGAATTTATCAATAGAATCCTCTACAGAGCATCTCTTCCCCATAGAGTAATCTCCTCATCAGTATATTCCCCAATGGAGTTATCCTCTCCTGCAGGTTTACTCTCAAAATCATCTTCATTCACTATCCCCAGCGGAAACGAAGAATTCAACTCTTTTCTCCAGCAGTTATCCGGGATTTATTTTCCCCAACTGAAAACATTACATTGCCATATATCATGACACATGCATACACGCATCATCCAACACAATCTCATTTATTTTGAGAACATCATTGCTTGATACATATCATGCATTACATACAACTAATCTTTACCTTTCAGGAAGGATACAGTTAAATTCTCACAAAATTCAAAGGTTTTGAAGCTTTTATCCTCAGTCGAATTACTGACCAGTTCTTAAATCTCAACCGAATTATCCTCAGTTGAATTATAGACAAGGTCCTAAATCTCGACAAAGTTCCTCCGTCGAAGTACAGACGAGTTCCTAAATCTCAGCAGAGTTTTCTCAGTTGAATTACGAGCGAGTTCTTAAATCTCGATGAGATGTTTCCCTCAGTCAAATTACGGACAAGTTCTTAAAACTCAACAGAGACGTTGAAGTACAGACAAGTTCCTAAATCTAGATGAAGTTCCTCCATTGAATTACAGACAAGTTCCTAAATCTCAGCAGAGTTTTTCTCAGTTGAATTACGAGCGAGTTCTTAAATCTTGATGAAGATGTTTCCCAAAGTCGAATTACTGACAAGTTCTTAAATCTCAACCGAATTATCCTCAGTTGAATTACAGGAAATGTCCTAAATCTCGACGAAGTTCCTCCATTGAATTACAGACGATTCCTAAATCTCAACAGAGAGTTTTCTCAGTTGAATTACGGGCGAGTTCTTAAATCTCGATGAAGATGTTTCCCAAAGTCGAATTACTGACAAGTTCTTAAATCTCAACCGAATTATCCTCAATTGAATTACAGACAATGTCCTAAATCTCGACAAAGTTCCTCCGTCGAAGTACAGACGAATTCCTAAATCTCAGCAGTTTTTCTCAGTTGAATTACGGGCGAGTTCTTAAATCTCGATGAAGATGTTTCCCCCCCAGTTGAATTACGGACAAATTCTTAAAACTCAGCAGAGATGTTCTCTCAGTTGAAGTACAGGCAAGTTCCCAAATCTCAACAAAGATCAGACTTCCCCAGCGGAATCTTCCTCAACAGCAGGTATGCAAGCTCTCGCTAAGGAATCTCTTATGCGATCGACACTCCTCCAAATGGCATCTGTAAACCCATTCTCGACATCACGAAGCAACTACCACTTCATGCGAGTGCAAATTTCTGGGCACTCTGGTGTTCAATCATCTTCCACCTTCGGATCACGAAAGGCATGAAAGCCAATCTACATCCTTAGGTTTAAGAAGATTTAATAGAGGCAGCTGTTGTACCCTAAAACTTTCCCTCCCATATTCCTCAAAACATTGCAAGAAAAATCTCCAAGTTGCTCAAGATAGCTCAAGATAGCTCAAGAGTTGGTCAGACAAGCTCTCTCCTAAGGCAGTCTACCCCAAATTAGGGTTTTGTGTTACATCAAGATCCTTGAGTACAAGTGACCTAAAATTCTCCATAATGTCCTAATATGTTCTCAAGATCATCCATGCCAAGTTTCAAGCCTTGCAGAGGAAGTTTGCCCAGTCATTTGCTCAAAGGTCCAAAAATCGACTGTGCTAGGGCAAAAGTCAACGGTGACCTACAAACAGTCAAACTTCAAGATTTTTTGTCAACATTCTCTTTTGAAATATATTTCATCATTTTATCAAGGGTTTATAATGATTCATCAAGGATTGTTCAAAATTCATCAAGATTCAAAAGTTGCTAAATTAGGGTTTTGTAGGAAAAGTCAACTCAACTTTGACCAAGCATAACTTTCTCATGCTTTATGAGAAATGACCCATCCAAAGCTAATTTTGAAGATGATGTAATTTCCTACAATCCATCTTCATACCCCAAGATCAAGAAATGCACTCACAAGAAGTTATGAATTTGGACATTATAGGTCATTTTTGAAAGTCAACAAAAACACCTTTTTTCCCAAAGCTTACTTGAGGACATCTCAAGCTTTCTAAAAAGTCCAATAACACTTCCAAAAGTTCAAAATTGAAGAAGTTATGCATTGTAGAAGTTGGACTTTTTTGCAAAATTGCAAAAAGTCAACTATCCCAAAAACTTCAAATTTTGTCAAATGGGCCCATTATTTTCCCCTTGATTTGAGTTTTCATTGTATCCCAAGTGTCTTATCCTCAGCCATGTGCCTATATCTCATTTTTATTTGAATTTATTCATTTTAAATCAAATAAAATCATATAAAATCCAAGGCATTGATAATACATGATTCTTTGGTTGCTTTAGGCTTTGAATACAGCTCTTATGTGAATCAAATTCGAATCAAGACTTGTATGCACAAAAAGATCCAAATCAAATCAAATTTGGAAGGTTTTAATGGTGGAATCAAATCCAATTCATGTGCATTGATATGGAGAGATTTGGACCATGATTCTTATCCTAATGCAGTACACATTACATAAGGAAGCTAAACACACGAAAATAAGGGTTGGCAAGTGTTGGAAGAGGCAGAACAAAAGTGAGAAAAATCACAAAAAAGTGAGAGATCAAAATCAGGG
Organism: Vicia faba; assembly: GCA_948472305.1. Lineage (NCBI taxonomy): Eukaryota > Viridiplantae > Streptophyta > Magnoliopsida > Fabales > Fabaceae > Vicia > Vicia faba. The sequence continues at coordinate 1,303,925,207 of OX451739.1, forward strand.
TTAGAGGCAGTTTCAGGACGCGAGAGTGGTCTCAATCGATTCCTGACCATTCACACAAGCTAACTGGATCAAAACCATGCATCCTCAGGCCTCCAAACGCGCTGTAAGTCTCACGTAAATGACCCCTATTCTTGAATTCGATTTGATTTGTTCTTGTATCATTTGATAAAACTAATGGCATATTTGTGATCACAAAAGCATTTGCAAGCTTTTCATCTTATTCAATTGCATTTATCTGGCTTATATGGAGAATCACCATAGCTAGCGTTCTTCGTTTGCTTTTAGGGTTTTCGGTTTCAGGTAAAATTGAGACACAAGAAGAACATGGTTTTGATCAGGAGGCCATGACGAATTGAACCATGTTATTGGATGGCATTTATATGGCCTGGAGAGAATTTTAGAACAGGGCTACGCTTTTAGCTGCGGATTCAAATCCACAGGTATTTTTTTACAGGGTTGAGGACAGGGATGAACTCGTGTCATCCATCTGTTGGCCAATTCAAATATCACACACGTTTTTTTGTTTTTTCTGGCAATTATTTTGTTTTCATATATTATTATTAGTGTATATTATAATAACAATTAAAACAACTTGGCGTAGTGGTGGACATAGCATGTGCGTTCCCCTCAAGACCTGGGTTCGAATCCCAGGTCCCCCACTTTCTCAATAATTTTGGTTTTTAGGTGATTGTGTGCATACGCTAGCTTGCAATCCACCATACATCCTCATCCATCCAAGCACCAGATGGCCAAAGGCCAGATCTGATGGTCCATGATTAGAGGTCCACCAAGGCGCCAGTCAACGCATGAGCACCAGATCCACAAAGTCAAAAGGGCCAGCTTCTAATGGGCCAAGGAATTGCTTTCCACACCACCAAAAATCAGGCCCAACTCCTCTCTTTTTATTTATTTTGTTATTTTATTTAATTGTTTATTTCTTTTATTTTTCTAACCAATCACAAAATTCTGTTTTATCAAGTAAAATCACAAAAATATTTTTATTCAATTAAATTTTAAAATTTTTATTTTTTCTTAATAAACATTAATTAATTAATTAGGTTTTTAATTAGAAAACTTTAATTCATTTTTGTAAATATTAAAAATTAATTAGATTTAATTAGGTTTTTAACTACTAATTTAATTAATTTTATTTTCTTTCCTAAATAATAAAAAAAACTCCAAAAATAATTTATTTTTCATTTAATTAATTTATTTAATGTAGTAATTAATTTAGGACCTAATTGCTTTCCTTAAATAAAAACAACAATAAAAACAATTTTCTTTCAAAAGGGTCAAAACCCTAATTCGCACTCAATTTGATTTCCCGTGCGTTGTATTTATTTTTATCCAATAATGTACCTGCTTCCGGATTGTAATAGTTAAATAGGACATTTAATTATTTTTATCATTTTACTTTATTTTTCAAAGGGTTTGTCTTTGGCGATGTAAATACCCGACGCCTTGTAATTTAAATTCCGCATTTTATTTCCGCAAATTATAACTGTTAGATGTATGATTTAGGGATGCATGACAAGAATGTATGTTAAACTTTAAAACAGATAGATAACCCTAAACATGTGCAAAGATAAATAATTGAAAACGACACACTCGCACATACACACTCTTAGGGTACACTCCACTTGGTTGCCTTCGTACACGGTCATTGAGTATAGGTTGCTTTAGAGGTCGCCCTCTTGTCTAAAATATCATATTCGCCTCAAAACGGTTGCCTCAGATATTGTTGCCTCAAACAAATGATCTAAGACATTAGGGTTACCGCTAAAGCGTCCTAACATTGCTTTAGTGACCGTAAGTCCCTCATTCGAATTGACCCTTAAACTCCAACGATGATGCTGCCTACTCACTAATAGTGGGATATCATTGTCTAAAGGAAAATAGCATAGAATGATTCCTTTTTCGAGTAGGTAGATGGCTCTTAGATACTTGCTCATTTAAAACAAAACAAAATTTTCACACTTACACTCCTTTTCGAACAAAGTTTTCAAAACACTTCACTACACTCTTGAGGACATAAGCAAGAGTTAAATCGAAGTTTTCAAAACAAAAACTTTTTTTCAAACCCACAAGCACAAAGAAAACAATTTTGAAAACAATTGAGCAAGTACCTAAGAGCTCGTAGATAACTACGGATAGAAAGGGTGCTAACACCTTCCCTTTCTATAATCTACCCCACGAACCCGAGAAATATCTCGAAAAAGGAACTTTTTTGTGCTTTTTACCTTTCCGTGTTGGATAAAATAAAATTCGGTGGCTACTCTTGCTTACCGCGACATTTTGCGAAAACAAACGCAAAACGCAAACCAGCATTCCAAAAACAGTCAGTTCTTCCCATCGTATCACATACTGAAAAGTCAAACTTTGACTTTTTAGTCAAAATCAAGTACCAAGGGTCATAATTCATCAATATATGTCAAAATATGAAACTTTTTCACCAAGAAAACCAATTTTGAAAATTAGGGTTTTGAATTTGAAAATTTTCATAACTTAAAATTTTCTAAGTATGAAAATTTTCTTATTTTTTCTTAACTTTTCACCACTTTTTCACCATGATGCATTTTGATTAAAGAAAAGTTCCCAACATGAAAGTTGTAGTCCTACATGAAATCTACAACTTTTCTTCACAAACTTTTCCCTAAAGATGCTTGGATCTCAAGTTATAAATTTGTGAATACATGGTCATGACTTTCTTACCTTAGTGAAATTTTGCCCTAATTTAGGCAGGTTTTGGACCCAACTTCATGCAAACTTTTCACCTAGTTCCAAGAGGTATCTCAAAATGAATTTCAAAGATGGATTATAGAGAACATTGCAAGCTTTCAAAAATGTCAAGGAACTCTCCAAGATCATTTTTGAGTGGGGAGAATCGAAGAAGGGAAGTTGGCATTTTCTCACTTTTTGTTCAATTCATTTTCACATAGAATCAAGTTGTAAATCAGACCTATGCTGGTTATATCTTGCTTTACAGGTACTAAGCTTGCTATACACTTCTTAATTAAATGCATACTCAGAAGCCAAATCCTTTATCCTTGCTTTTGAAGCTTTACACAAGATGTATTTCCATTTTGGGAAAAAAGGTTACATTGCCATTTTCATAAAGATGAACTTTTGCAACTTTGTCAACTTGGAGCATTGGACCTGTCCCGTTGATACAAGCAATCTACACAGCTCTCAAGCAAATTGTACAAGCTCATTTCATCCCTCAAGCAAGCTGGTACAAGCATGTGGGATTGGTCTTGTCAACTTTGCTTCAAGTACAAGAAAATTGGTAAAAGGGCTAGAGCTTTGCACAGCTAGTAAGGGCTGACTTTGGATCACTTCTATACTAATATGCAAACTTGTTACAAGGCATAACACGCTTGGCTTGAACCTAGAACACTCTAAAACTGAAAAAAACCACAAAACTGCCCAAGCTCACAGTTTTCTGCAAAAGCACAACCAACTCTCATTTGGCTCGTGCGTTTTGTGTTTAATCAATTCAAACATCTAATACACTTGATACCTAGCCAATCCAAGCCATCACCCTGGTTCTGTAACCCCTGTTTCAGCATTTTCCATTTTCAACTTGGAAGCTTGCAGTTGGACTTGGTCACGGAGTTCCAGCCATCCTCAGAGCAAGATAAGCATTGGAATAGCTTCAGGGAAGTTCAAGGAAGCTCAAACAATCATCAGACCTCCATCAAAGTCCCTACATTGCCCTACTCGATTCCAGCTGAAGAAGGTATTTTCTTAAACTCTATCTCTCTATATAGGCAACTTCAAGCCACTATTTGTGAAGGAAAAATGTAGTCCTTATCATAACGAAGTTGTACATATCATTACTTTGCATTTATATTACTTGTGCTAAGAGAATTTGAAGATTGAAAACTCTGAAAAAATTAAGTCACGAATTAGGGATTCCAAAATTCTCTTTGATCTTTAATAGTTAGGTTACATAATTTATATGGTTGGAATCGTGAGCTCAAATGCCACATTTTTCATGTTACTAGTTTTCATTTTTATGCAAGCATGAGAAAGATACAGGTTTGAATGGAAAACGCGCGCAGGAAGACGGAAGAAGGACAAGGATGAAGTCTTGGGCTTTTTGGCGCCTTGGCCTTATTATTTTTTCTATTTGCACCCCCTGACTTGCTAGTGCACCCCCTGACTTAACTATTTTATATTTTTGTATTTTTTAAATATTTTTTCATATTTAATAATTTATTTTATTTTTTCGGAATGATAAAAAATCCAAAAAAAATGATTTCTTTATTTTTACACTTTTATTTTATTATTTATTATTTTTCGCATAAAAAATTAATTTATTTGAGTAAGATAGAATTTATTTTTCTTAAATAGCTTGTAAATAATCAAATATATTTAATATTTTTATTATACATATTTATACTCATAAATACTTATTTTCTACACATATTTAATTTTTAATATTTAAACATAATATTATTTATTATTTTTTTTACAAAAAATATACAAATTAATAAATATAAAACATTATTTTCTTTTAATTAAAAAAAACTAGGGTTTAAACCCCTTCCAAAAATAAATCTTCTTTTAATCAAATATTTTTTATACAAAAACAAGATATAAAACATTTTTCTTTACATAAACATTGCATTGAATTTTAAGTATTTATACTATATTTATTTAATTCGCGCATATTCGATTTGGTTGTAATAAATATATTTAGCTTTATATTTGTGCAAATCCGCATTCAAACCTGTATTCCCCCCTCCCATAAAAATTGTTGTAATAGCTTAGTATATTTACATTACGCAATTTATCGCTTTATATACCATGATTAGTAATTAGGGTTTGCATGACAAGAACAAAAACAAAGTAAAATAGAAAACCCTAAATACAAGACAAAAACATGAAAATGATACACTTTGCACACAAGCACCCTTAGGGTTTCTCCCACTTGGTTGCCTAAAATAAAATGACCATGTTACGCATGCGAAGTATCTTGGCAAAACAAAACAAATATAAGATCATAGTCCCTCGATGACGCTATTCAAAGGTTGCCTAAACAAAATGATCTTGGTCCCTCAAAAATGCTAAGATACTTGGAAACATTGCTATCATGGTTATACGATGACCCACGCCCCGTTTACATCCAAAGATAGGGTTGTCTACCAAATCAATGGTAAGTCAACAATGTCAAAGGAATAGAAAATGCACAAGAAAGACATTTGAGTAGGTAGATAGCTTCTAAGATACTTGCTGCATTTCCAACAATCCTTGCTATTTTCAAAAACACACACATTTCAAAAACATCTTACAAAATATTGAAAACATTTTCAAAAGACAAACATCTTTGTATACATTCTTATGAACGAGAATCATTACAAAGATAGCCTAAACGAATGGCCTCTTTTACAAAATACTTTCAAAATCACACTAAACACCATTTCAAACAAAACAAAGCAAGTGATCTAAGCAAGTAACTAAGAGCCCATGGAAAACCATGGATGAAAAGGGTGCTAGCACCTTCCCTTTTCATAATCTACCCCCCGAACTCAAGAAAACATCTCAAAGGTCTTTCCTGTGCTTTTTTACCTTTCCTTCTGGATAAAAGAAAAGTCGGTGGTGACTCTTGCTAACCGCGACATTTGTGATAAAACGCAAAACCTCAAGTCAGTTCTCCCACCGTATCACAGAACTAGCGACTCTGCTGGGGACATTTATAAAAGTGGGGTTACCTTAGGGTTTAGATCACATTTATTTGCTTACATTGTTTGAATTGTTTTCTTTACATTTTGGTTCTATTGTTTGGGTTTGAATCCTCCACCCGGATTTGGGAAACATTATAGGTAAATAGCAATACATTATGGAAACTGTGCGGGGTATACCGACACGGTCTAAGAAATAGCTATGTTAGTGTGACATATTTGTGGGTATCGGTAGCCTTTGAGTCAATCAAAGAGAATACGGGGCCGCTGAGTGATGTCATGAAGCACTAATGAACTTCTAGAACCCTTTACTTGACCAACTTGGCCTTTTAGGATGTAGTGAGATGACCGGCTTTGGTGTAGTCCGAAGTTGGTAGATACTCGATACTACACTCATTGAGGGTTGGTTTCTTGGAGTATTTCGTTCGCCAGTAAAGAGGCTTGAGCTGAAACAATGAACAAGGAAACAATCTAGTGATATTGAACTCCTTAGAACCCGGTTACTATTACTAGGACAGGTTGAGCCAACTAAACTTCAAGAGGGTACTTACCTATGAAACCCCATGCAAGCCTAAACTAAGATCTTGTTTGATTTTCTTGTACATATATACTTGTGCATAACATCATGGACATCATGAGCATCATATACATCCACTAACCATTTCAAGGATTTTGGAAATTCATCTTTGTTCTTGTTTTGTAGGATATGGATTCACTTCGCAGGAAAACTATCAAAGTCAACCTTGTAAGAATTCCTCCACAACTCAAGGAGCTAGCTTCAAGGATTCCTGAGAACTCTCCATTCACCGAGAGACATGGTCGTCTACTAAACTTGGTCACCTCCAACATAGAGGAAGACATGATGAAGGTTCTCTTCCAGTTCTTTGACCCTTTGCATCACTGTTTCACATTTCCTGACTACCAGCTTGTGCCCACTTTGGAAGAATTCTGTCAACTCTTGAGGATTCCTATTCTCAATCAACTACCCTTCAACGGTACAGAAAGAGATCCAAATCCATAAGAGATTGCTCAAGCCCTGCACTTGCACTCATCTGATGTCACAACCCATTGGGAAACTAGAAGTGGTGTCAAAGGTTTCTTGGAAAAGTTCTTATTTGAGAAGGCCCAAAGCTGCTGGAACTCCTTGGACTTGCAAGATTTTGAGGAGATTGTGTCTCTTCTTATCTATGGGATGGTCTTGTTTCCCAACCCTGACCAACTCATAGATGTGAGTGCTGTCAAAATCTTCATGTCACACAATCCGGTGCCTACATTGCTTGGAGATATCTTACACTCTTTTCACACTCGTACAATGAGGAAAAGAGGTGTTCTTATGTGTTGCACTCCTCTCCTAGCAAGATGGTTTATTTCTCATCTTCCCCAATCAGTCTTAAAGAATGAGCAAGGTTTGAGGTGGTCACAAAGGTTGATGACACTTAAATATTCAGATATTCATTGGTGTGCTCGATCCAAAGAGAATGTTATCATTGTCGATCGTTATGGGGAATTCCCTGATGTACCTATACTTGGCATTAGGGGAGGCATCACCTATAACTCGTGCTTGGCTCTAAGACAATTTGGTTATGCCCGAAGGGATGGCCCACATGATATGCTGATTCAAGGCTTGGTTTTCGACTACGACAACGATGATCAAGGTCTTCGCCAGAGATTCATCCGAGCTTGGAAGATGCTAAACAAGGTGGATAGCAAGACTTTGGGACACAAGAATTCAATTCCTCTTGAGCCTTACCTCAAGTGGGTACGAACCCGTGCTCAAATTCTTATGATGCCTTATCCTTCCATTCTCCCAGTGATTATTGAGCCTGTTAAGGAGGGAGAAGTTCCATACACTATTCTACATCCTGACATGCCTACATCACTCGAAGACCTACAAAGGGGTTGGCTACAACTCAAAGGAGAGCGCGATACTTTCGAAGCCCAATTCTACGCAAGTGAGAAGAAGGTTTTGGAACTCACTCGGCTACTTCATGAAGAGCAGACTCTCAATACCTACATTGCACCAAATAGGATGCGTAATATCTTATTATCTTAGAATTTTGTATTGTTTTGCCCTAGGGGCATTGATGTACTCAAATTCTATCTTATTAATATGACGTGTGTTCCTTTTTGTTTGAAACAAATTTGAATTTTCAAATCCTTGAAAGCATTGCATGAATACATATCATTCATCATAAACATAAACAGGTCTTTGCAATAAGTTTCCTCATCCCTCTACTGTTTATTTCAGCAAGATGGATCTCGAACAGACAGTTAAAGACCTTCAAGCTCAAAATACACAATTTCAACAGTTACTCATGACCTTAGCCAAGGGGAAAGAGGAGCTGAAGACTCTGCTAGAAAAAGAGAAAGAGAAAAAGAAGAAGAAGCCAGCTGGTGTGGTAATCATGGGCAGAAGGTTTCAGGGACAATCCAGAAGGACCTTAGATTTTCCAACAACATCTGATTAAGGGGAAAGGAAAGGAAAGGAAACGGCAGTACCGTCAGATTCTGAAGAAGAAGAAGAGGAAGAAGAGGACTACTCTGAACAACAATGCCCTCCGGCTGATGACAAGTACAAACACCTGGAAGAGCGTCTAACCGCTATGGAAATACAGAGAGCACCGGGGTTAGATTTTGAGGAGTAAGGACTGGTGTCAGGAATTCTAATCCCGCCAAAGTTTAAAGTGCCATTATTTTCCAAGTATGATGGGGTGTCTTGTCCTAAAATGCACCTCCGGTCATATGTCAGGAAGATTCAGCCGCACTCTGCCGACAAAGACTTGTGGGTCCATTTCTTCCAAGACAATTTATCAGGAACACAACTTGATTGGTTTTACCAATTAGAAAGGGCCGATGTCCACAATTGGGAAGACCTTGCAGCAGCTTTCTATAAACAATATTAGTACAATGTCGATTTGGCGCCTACCTGTACTCAACTTCAGAATATGGCTATGGTTTCAAATGAGGGCTTTAAAGACTACGCACAAAAGTGGAGAGATTTAGCCGGAAGAGTGCAACCCCTTCTATCTGAAAGGGAGTTAGTGGACATGTTCTTGGGAACTCTATCAGGCCCTTTCTTCAATCATCTGATTGGGAGCTCCTCTGCAGGGTTTATCGAATTGATTTTAACCGGCGAGAGGGTGGATACTGGTATAAGAAGTGGGAAGATTCAGAAAGATGCGTCTGCCTATACAACTGTGAAAAAGCCCTTCACTGGGAAGAAGGAAGTTTCTGCTGTTTATTCTCACAAAAATCAAGGAAGAACTAAACGTCGACCAACGGTGGGGGCCGTTATGATTCCAAAGCCTGCATCAGACCAACCAAGAAATAACCAGCCAAGGGTGGAAAGGCCAGTCTGGAAATTCACCAAGATTAACATGACTCCATCCCAGGTTCTACCATATCTTATGAAATTGAATCTGGAAACTTTAAAAGAGGCCCCAAAGAATCCCAATACTACGTCTCCTCATTACCATCCGAATGCCAGATGCGCATACCATTCTGAAAGTCCAGGGCACGACACCAACAACTGGTGGGCTCTGAAGAACAAAATTCAAGACCTGATAGACGCGAAGGAAGTTGAGTTTGAAGCGCCTGAGAAACCGAATGTTATTTCCGCTCCAATGCCTAGGCATGGTCACAATGCCAATGCAGTGTAAGACGGTGAAGAAGATGGCAGCTTGGAAGATTGGATATTTCCTACTGTCAGTGGAGGACTTCGCAACTGGGAAGCCAAAGACTTTATCCCGATAACTTTCATCTCTCAGTAATTTATCTTTTACATTTCTGTTGGACTTGTAATATTCACAAACAATTCGTACATTTTCAACCTTGTGTCTTACTCGAGGCACATTGGTCCATTTGTAAGGGTTTTTATTTCATCTTCATATGACATTCAATGAATCATGGACGCTTTTTCATATATAAACCTTTTGTGCTCATTGTCTTTCTTTTACATTTTATTATTTTAAGATGGCTATACCCTTACACACACCCACACTCACAAATGCAGGTACCCTTCCATTCCGGATCCCATGGGTAAGGATACTGCTATAGCCTTCAGTGACTCTGAAGATATGATCTACCAAGCCGAATACGAAGGTGAGGAAGATTGCGAGGTTCCAGGGGAATTGGCCAGACTACTACAACAAGAGGAAAGAGCTATTCAGCCTCATGAGGAGCTGTTGGATACAATCAATTTGGGTACCGAGGAAGATAAAAAGGAAATCAGAGTGGGTGCCAATCTAGAGCCGAGTGTCAAGGAGCGCCTAATTCAGCTGTTGCATGATTATATGGAGATCTTTGCCTGGTCATACAAAGACATGCCGGGACTCGATACAGACATCGTGGTACACCATCTACCCACAAGAGAAGACTGTCCACCAGTGAAGCAAAAAGTCCGCCGCATGAGACCTGACATGTCAGAGAAGATCAAAGCGGAAGTCATGAAACAATTCAATGCTGGATTTCTGGATGTTACTTCATATCCACAATGGGTTGCTAACATTGTTCCCGTTCCTAAAAAAGATGGCAAAGTAAGAATGTGCATGGACTATAGAGATTTAAACAGGGTCAGCCCTAAAGATGATTTTCCACTTTCACACATCGACATCCTGGTTGACAATACAACCTAGCACAAAGTATTTTATTTCATGGACGGATTATCAGGGTATAACCAGATCAAAATGGAACCTGAGGACATGGAGAAAACTACATTTGTCACACAGTAGGTTACGTTCTGCTATAAAGTGATGCCATTCGGACTGAAGAATGCCGGGGCAACCTATTAACGCGCCATGGTAGATTTGTTTCATGATATGATACATCATGAGATAAAGGTATACGTAGATGACATGATAGCCCGATCACAAACTGAAGAAGAACACCTTAATCATTTGCAAAAGCTGTTTGTCAGGTTGAAGGAGTACAAACTAAGGTTGAACCCGAACAAGTGCACATTCGGAGTCCGGTCTGGTAAACTCTTAGGAATCATTGTCAGTAACAAAGGCATCGAGGTTGATCCTGCCAAGGTCAAAGCAATACAAGAAATGCCTGCTCCTCGTACTGAGAAGGAAGTCAGAGGATTCTTGGGATGCCTGAACTATATTTCCAGATTCATTTCTCACCTAACATCTACTTGTGAACCAATCTTCAAACTGTTGAAGAAAGATCAAGTAGTCAGATGGAATGATGAATGTCAGATTGCTTTCGACAAAATCAAATAATATTTACAAGAGCCTCCTGTCTTGATGCCACCAGTCGAGGGAAGACCACTGATCATGTATCTGACCGTTTTAGAGAAATCAATGGGGTGTGTCTTGGGGCAGTATGACGAGTCTGGCCGAAAAGAGCACGCTATTTATTACCTGAGAAAAAAGTTTACCGATTGTGAAACCAGATATTCACTGCTCGAGAAAACTTGCTGCGCTCTGGTATGGGCTGCTCGTCGGCTAAGATAATATATGTTGACTCATACCATTTTGCTGATATCTAAGATGGATCCGATAAAGTACATCTTTGAGAAGCCTGCTCTATCTGGGAGGATAGCTAGATGGCAGATGATCCTAACAGAATATGACATACATACACAACCCAAAAAGCTATAAAGGGTAGTGTGCTGGCTGACTATCTTGCTCATCAAGCTGTAGAGGATTATCAGTCCATGAAGTTTGAATTCCCAGACGAAGACATCATGACATTAGACAACTATGAAGAAATCAGGCTATATGACGGACCTGAACAAGGATCCCGATGGACTCTGTTCTTTGATGGGGCATCCAATGCACTTGGTAATGGTATCAGCGCTGTACTCATATCTCCAGAAGGATGCCATACTCCTTTTACTGCCAGAATTTGCTTCAACTGTACGAACAACATGGCAGAATACGAAGCATGCATCTTTGGTCTCAAGGCTGCCATAGACTTGGGAATCAAATCTTTAGTTTTATTTGGAGATTCGGCTTTGGTCATTAGTCAGATCAAAGGAGAATGGGACACTAAGCACCCAAACCTTATCCCTTACAAAGAACATGTTTTGACATTGCTACCACATTTTGAGCAGATTACCTTCGAGCACTTCCCGCGAGAAGAAAATCAGCTAGCAGATGCTCTAGCCACAATTTCATCCATGTTTAAACTTAATTGGGATAATGAGGCTCCCCATATCACCATTGAACGAATGGACGAACCAGCACACTGTCACGAGATTAATACTGAAGAAGTAGTGGACCAGCCTTGGTTTCATAAAGTCAAAAGGTATCTCGAGGCTCAAGAATATCTAGAAGGAGCTTCAATCAATGATAAAAAGTTCCTAAGGAGATTCTCTGCTAAGTTCTTCCTAAGTAATGGCATCCTGTACAAACGTAATCATGATTCTATTCTGCTCCGTTGTATGGATAAGATTGAAGCTGAAAAGATCATGGCTAAATTACATGAAGGTACCTTTGGCACTCACTCTAGTGGGCATACGATGGCGAAGAAAATCCTACGGGCATGCTATTATTGGTCTACCATGGAAGCAGACTTCTGACAACACTCCCAGACCTGTCATAAGTGTCAAATCTATGCAAACAAGGTGCACGCGCCCCCAGTTCCTCTAAGTGTCTTAACAACTCCTTTACCCTTCGCTATGTGGGGAATCGATATGATTGGGGAGATCAAGCCTACAGCCTCCAATGGACACCGCTTCATTCTTGTGGCCATTGATTATTTCACAAAGTGGGTCGAAACAGCTTCCTTCGCATCCGTTACTAAGAATGTTGTTTCCCGCTTCATCAAGCAGAATCTCATTTGCCGGTACGGTATCCCAGAAAGGATCGTCACTGATAACGGTACGAACCTTAACAATACTATGATCACCGCCCAGTGCTAGTAGTTCAAGATTCAACATCACAATTCATCCCCTTATCAGCCAAAGATGAATGGTGCAGTCAAAGCTGCTAATAAAAACATTAAAAAGATCATACAGAAAATGACAGTCACCTACAAGGACTGACATGAGATGCTACCGTTTGCTCTCCATGGGTACCGTACCATGGATCGCACATTAATTGGGGAAACACCCTATTCTTTGGTTTATGGCATGGAGGCTGTTCTACCTATTGAGGTTCACATCCCCTCTTTAAGGATCATGAAGGATGCAGGTTTGAGTGAGGACGATTGGATCCAAGCCCGACTTAATCAATTGAACTTAATTGACAAAAAGAGACTTACTGCTGTTTGCCATGGTTAAATGTATCAAAAGCGGATGATCAAGGCTTTCAACAAGAAAGTCAGATGGTAGGTATATCAAGTCGGAGATCTAGTGATCAAGTGCATCATCTTGCCACAAAGTGATCCCAGGGGAAAATGGACTCCTACCTATGAAGGACCATTTGTAATCAAGAACATCTTTTCCGGTGGGGCAATGATCTTAACCACCATGGACGACGACGACCTGCCACACCCTGCAAATGTAGACATAGTCAAAAGATACTACGCATAAAAGACCTGCTAGGTTGACACACCTAGGCAAAACAAGGGCATCCCGATGAACCAAAAGGTTCGGGCAAAAGTTAGGTATAAAATATAAAAAAATATGTACACCCGGTAAGTTGAAAACTCGAAAGGGCGACTTGGGCATAAAAGGGTTTCCCGGTGGATCGAAAACCCGAAAGGGCGATTCAGGCAAAAGTTAGGGAATTAAAGCGTATGACTATGTCTCGTCGGATCACTTTAAGGATAATCTCTTCACAGACAAACTCAGAGCTTCTGATCAATTTAATCATCTTTGAACGAAGCGACAAATGGACAAGATATTCGGAGATACAGAGGCTATAGCAGAATGGGAACCCCATGGGATTATCACATATAGCTATCTTTCTTTGTATAAATTTTTCTTATGACACCGTCCTCTTACTAGGATGTCTGTCTCTTTTGTACAAAATACTTATTCAAAGTGAATACAAAGATATCTCTTTAAAGTGCAGAAAACCATTTGTCTTCTTCTTTTTTACACTTGTGTTTTATTTTCAAAAACGTCCAATGATTCATTAATGAACATATGCATTTGAACATAATCATTGTTTACAAATACACAAAATGAAAAAAGAACAATTACTGACAGATTGAAAGAATAGGAAAACGTCTTTAGGCTATTCCATGAGCAATCCCTACAGTACATCATTAAGATCCCCAGCGGAGCTGAAACTTCAAACTATTGATCCCCAGTGGAAACCATTCAGTTTCTCCAAATTCCCTAGCAAGTTATCTTGAAACCTGAAAAGCAACAAGACCACAGTTAACTTCTGTCTCTCCCTAACCTAGGATAACTCTCCGGTAGGGTGACAGACGACCGAAACTCCTGAACCTTTTTCCAAGTAGGAATAAGCTTTTTCCCCACAGAGTTTTCATTGCTCCCCAATAGAATGAAGATTCTCATTATTAATTCCCCAGTAGAAGTCATCAAAGTTCTCTGGATTCCCCAAGCAGATTCCTCAAGTAGTATATGGCATTGCTCACCATAGAATGTTTGTCAATACTCCAGATTCAAGACATGAAGAATCCACATATCCTCAGCAATCAAGGATTTATTTTCCTCGGCAATACAGCAAATCATCTTACATGCGCATACATTACATCCATATATCATAAACATGGATAAAGCACATTTATTGCATCATACATTTCATGTAACATAACTTTGTGTTTCAGCTAACATTTTACCCTTTTTCAGGATAAGATTAACAACTACCATTAACAATATTCAAAGATTTCAGATACGGTACAGATACGCTCCGGACAAGGATGTCATTCTGTTACTCATTCAAGATTCATCTTTCAAGATACAATACAGATACACTCCAGACACAGAAGTTATTCTGTTACTCATTCAGATTCAAGTTCAGATACGCTCCATATACAAATGCCATTCTGTCACTTATTCAGATTTCAACTTCCAGATACAGTTCAGATACGCTCCAGACAAGGTAGCCATTCTGTTACTCATTCAGATTCAAGTTCAGATACGCTCCAGATACGGATGCCATTTTGTCACTTATTCAGATTTCAACTTCAAGATACAATTCAGATACGCTCCAGACACGATACGCTCCAGAAACGGTAGCCATTCTGTTACTCATTCAGATTCTAGTTCAGATACGGCTCGGATACGCTCCAGACACGGACGCTATTCCGTTGCTCATACATATTCAATTCAGATACAACTCAGATACGTTCCAAATACGGACACCATTCTGATGCTTATTCTTTCGAGTTACAACAAACATTCTTGGATGGCATCTACAAGCCCATCTCCAACAAGATTCTATCACCTCTCCAAATGGAATCTTTAAGCCCATTCCCTTAGCAACACTTCATCGAGCGCAAATTTATGGGCACTCTAGTGTCCAATCATCTTTTACCTTCGAGTCACGAACGACAAAACTCGCCAATCTAACTCTTCAGGTTCAAGAAGATTGAACAGGGGAAGCTGTAGTACCCCAAAATTTTCCCTCTCATTTATCAAGACTTTTCTCACAAGACTTCTTGGACTCAAGACAAGATTAGGGTTTGGTCAGCTCAAGACACCTCATCTTACACTGATAACCCAAAATTAGGGTTTGAGTTTGCACAAGGATTTTTGGACCACCAATGTTTCATGTGAATTTCATACATCATTTTGGACCCCTAAGATTTCTCATGATAAGTTTCAAGCCTTGAACCACATTTTTTATCAATCAATTGGACAGTTGACCTAAAAATCAGCTGTATTGGGGAAAAAGTCAACCATGGCCAAATTACAGTCAAACTTCATAATTTTTGATCCACATCAACATTTTAGACTCATATGTATCATTTGATCAAGTTTGGATCACAATTCCTCAAGAAATTTGATCAAATCATCAAGAGGGCAAAATGGTTAAAATTTGGGTTTTGACTGAGAAAGGGCAATTTCTGATTTTTTCAACCTAGACAAGGACAAATTGAGTTCAAGCATGATTTCAAGGATTCAATGGCATGATCTTGACCTAATTTCATGGCTCAAAAGATCTCAAAGTTCATTGGATTGACAGATGAAATTTGCAGTCAACTGATCAAAAGTCAACTGTATACTAAAAAGTCAAACTTTGACTTTTTATTCAAAATCAAGTACCAAGGGTCATAATTCATCAAGATTTGTCAAAATATGAAACTTGTTCACCAAGAAAACCAATTTTGAAAATTAGGGTTTTGAATTTGAAAATTTTCATAACTTAGAATTTTTCTAAGTATGAAAATTTTCTTATTTTTTCTTAACTTTTCACCACTTTTTCACCATTATGCATTTTGATTAAAGAAAATTTCCCAACATGAAAGTTGTAGTCCTCCATTAAGTATACAACTTTGCTTCACAAATTTTTCCCTAAAGATGCTTGGATCTCAAGTTATAAATTTGTGAATACATGGCCATGAACTTCTTAACTTAGTGAAATTTTGCCCTAATTTAGGCAGGTTTTGGACCCAAATTCATGCCAACTTTTCACCTAGTTCCAAGAGGTATCTCAAAATGCATTTCAAATATGGATTATAGAGCATATTTCAAGCTTTCCAAAATGTCCAAGAACACTCCAAGATCATTTTTGAGTGGGGAGAATCGAAGAAGGGAAGTTGACAGTTTCTCACTTTTTGTTCAAGCCATTTTCACATAGAATCAAGTTGCAAATCAAACCTATGCTAGTTATATCTTGATTTAAAGGTCCTAAGCTTGCTAAAAACTCCTTAATTAAATGCATACTTAGAAGCCAAATCCTTTATCCTTGCTTTTGAAGCTTTACACAAGATGTATTTCCATTTTGGGCAAAAAGGTTACATTGCCATTTTCATAAAGATGAACTTTTGCAACTTTGTCAACTTGGAGCATTGGACCTATCCCCTTGATACAAGCAATATACACAGCTCTTAAGCAAATTGTACAAGCTCATTTCAGCCCTCAAGCAAGCTGGTACAAGCATGTGGGATTGGTCTTGTCAACTTTGCTTCAAGTACAAGAAAATTGGCAAAAGGGCTAGAGCTTTGCACAACTAGTAAGGGCTGACTTTGGATCACTTCTATACTAATATGCAAACTTGTTACAAGGAATAACACGCTTGGCTTGAACCTAGAACACTCTGAAACTGAAAAAAATCACAAAACTTCCCAAGCTCACAATTTTCTGCAAAAGCACAACCAACTCTCATTTGGCTCGTGCGTTTTGTGTTTAATCAATTCAAACATCTCATACACTTGATACCTAGCCAATCCAAGCCATCACCCTGGTTCTGTAACCTCTGTTTCAGCATTTTCCATTTTCAACTTGGAAGCTTGCAGTTGGACTTGGTCAGGGAGTTCCAGCCATCCTCAGAGCAAGATAAGCATTGGAATAACTTCAGGAAAGTTCAAGGAAGCTCAAACAATCATCAAACCTCCATCAAAGTCCCTACATTGCCCTACTCGATTCCAACTGAAGAAGGTAATTTCTTAAACTCTATCTCTCTATATAGGCAACCTCAAGCCACGATTTGTGAAGGAAAAATGTAGTCCTTATCATAACGAAGCTGCATATCATTACTTTGCATTTATATTACTTGTGCTAAGAGAATTTGAAGATTGAAAACTCTGAAAAAATTAGGTCACGAATTAGGGATTCCAAAATTCTCTTTGATCTTTAATAGTTAGGTTACATAATTTATATGGTTGGAATCGTGAGCTCAAATGCCACATTTTTCATGTTATGAGTTTTCATTTTTATGCAAGCATGAGAAAGATACAAATTTGAATGGAAAACGCGCGCAGGAAGACGAACGAAGGACAAGGATGAAGTCTTGGGCTTTTTGGCGCCTTGGCCTTTTTGTTTTTTCTATTTGCACCCCCCTGACTTAACTATTTTATATTTTTGTATTTTTTTAATATATTTTCATATTTAATAATTTTGTTTATTTTTTCTGAATGATAAAAAATCCAAAAAAATGATTTCTTTATTTTTACACTTTTATTTTATTTTTTATTATTTTTTCACATAAAAAATTAATTTATTTGAGTAAGATAGAATTTAATTTTCTTAAATAGCTTGTAAATAATCAAATATATTTAATATTTTTATTATACATATTAATACTCATAAATACTTATTTTCTACACATATTTAATTTTTAATATTTAAAAATAATATTATTTTTTATTTTTTATACAAAAAATATACAAATTAATAAATATAGAACATTATTTTCTTTTAATTAAAAAAAACTAGGGTTTAAACCCCTTCCAAAAATAAATATTATTTTTTCCTTTTTTTCTCTAGGTTTAAATCAAATATTTTTTATACAAAAACAAGACATAAAACATTTTTCTTTACATAAACATTGCATTGCATTTTAAATATTTATACTATATTTATTTAATTCACGCATATTCGATTTGGTTGTAAAAAATATATTTAGCTTTATATTTGTGCAAATCCCCATTCAAACCTGTATTCCCCCCTCCCATAAAAATTGTTGTAATAGCTTAGTATATTTACATTACATAATTTATCGCTTTATATACCATGATTAGTAATTAGGGTTTGCATGACAAGAACAAAAACAAAGCAAAATAGAAAACCCTAAATACAAGACAAAAGCATGAAAATGATACACTTTGCACACAAACACCCTTAGGGTTTCTCCTACTTGGTTGCCTAAAATAAAATGGTCATGTTACGCATGCGAAGTATCTTGGCAAAAAACAAATATAAGATCATAGTCCCTCGATGATGCTATTCAAAGGTTACCTAAACAAAATGATCTTGGTCCCTAAAAAATGCTAAGATACTTGGCAACATTGCTATCATGTTTATACGATGACCCACGCCCGTCCCGTTTACATCCAAAGATAGGGTTGTCTACCAAATCAATGGTAAGTCAACAATGTCAAAGGAATAGAAAATGCACAAGAAAGACATTTGAGTAGGTAGATAGCTTCTAAGATACTTGCTCCATTTCCAACAATCCTTGCTATTTTCAAAAACACACACACACATTTCAAAAACATCTTACAAAACATTGAAAACATTTTCAAAATACAAACATCTTTGTATACATTCTTACGAACGAGAATCATTACAAAGATTTCCTAAACGAATGGCCTCTTTTACAAAATACTTTCAAAATCACACCAAACACCATATCAAACAAAACAAAGCAAGTGATCTAAGCAAGTAACTAAGAGCCCATGGAAAACCATGGATGAAAAGGATGCTAGCACCTTCCCTTTTCATAATCTACCCCCCGAACTCAAGAAAACATCTCAAAGGTCTTTCCTGTGCTTTTTTACCTTTCCTTTTGGATAAATTAAAAGTCGGTGGCAACTCTTGCTAACCACGAAATTTTATATAAAATGCAAAACCTCAAGTCAGTTCTCCCACCGTATCACAGTTTACAAGACAACGTGTTTTGGTTTTGTTGGGATGCAAATATCAAACTATGTCAAGTACTCCATGGTTCCAAGATGAAGTACCAAAGTTGTTGGTTTAGAGGGGTTAATTTCCATGATTTATGGTGGAGTAAAATTAGAAACAAACAAAGTATGGACTCAAGATAAACTTTGTACAAAAATCTTGCTTTTCAAGAATAGCAATGGTGCCTTTATGCCATAAATGGAAAGATCTTTTGGACAATGGCTTAAAAACTTGGGTAATAGATCAAGAGTGGGTGTAATCATTAGATTATGGTGATATTGGCAAGTAAGAAGGCCTGCAACACAAGATTATGCAGCATAACATAAGGGTTTTGTTATGTGTTCTTCACTAAAATGACTTGCTTTTCAAGAATGGATGCTCAACTTCATGCCATTGAATCTCCTAGCTCAAGTATTATAAATTCATGCTCTTGAATGTTTTTGAAAACTTGAAACATCCTCTATAACTTTCATGTTGTCCATTTTTACAAAATCATCTTGTAACTATCTGAAAAAATTCCAAGAAGTTGGGATAAAATCCTGACCAAAATCTGTTGAAAATTTCTCTAAGTGTTTTATGAAAATGTCACGACTTTAGGAATTTATAAATCAAAATACAATCATTTTTAGAACTTGTTCTACCCTACAAAGTTTTAGATCTCATTGAGATCTACAACTTTTATGTTGGAAGTTTTCCTTGAATCATCTTGCATCATGGTGAAAAATTGACATGAAGACATGCAATTATCATGTATAAAAACACTTAGAAAAATTTCTAAGTCTTGAAGAGTTTGACTTTTCACATTGACTTTTGACTTTCTAGACTTCTTTATAATCAAACTTGATATCCTTGAATGTCTTGCTGAATTTTGATCTTTGAAGCTTAATGTTGACCAAAGAGTCAAAATTTTACTTTTCAGTGTACAATTGACTTTTTCATCAGTTGACCAAATTTCATCTATCAATCCACTGATCTTGAGAAATGTTTTGAGATATTAAAATAGGTCAAAATGATGCATTTGAATTCTTGAGATCATGTTTCAAACCAATAAGTCATGTATCAGTTCAAAAGCCAGTGATCAGTCGCTTTCAGTCAAAACCCTAATTTGTGCTCTTAGTGTTTCGAAGGTGATTTTCCCTGATCAACTCTTGAGAATTCTTGAGCATTTGAGACCCTTTTAGAAATTTCTTAAGAAAAGAGAGGGAAAATTTTGGGGTACAACAGCTGCCCCTGTTCAATCTTCTTAAACCTGAAGAGTTAGACTGGCAGATCCGCCGTTTGTGACTTGAAGGTGGAAGATGATTGAACAATTAAGTGCCCATAAATTTGCTCTCACTTGTGTACGAGGTGAATTGTTTGTTTATTATTAGGAATGGGCTTAGATATGCCATTTGGAGAAGTGATGAAGATTTTGTCGGAGATGGGATTACAGATGCCATCCATAGTGATAGAAGAGGTCTTTGATTCACTTGTCTTTAACTGGATGAAATAAATCTAACCAGAAGAGGTCTTTGATCGGCCTGTCTTTAACTGGAAGAAATAAATCTAACCAGAAGAGGTCTTTGTTTCTCCTGTATTTAACTGGAAGAAATAAATCTAACCAAAAGAGGTCTTTGATTCGCCTGTCTTTAACTGGAAGAAATAAATCTAACCATAAGAGGTCTTTGTTTCGCCTGTCTTTAACTGGAAGAAATAAATCTAACCAGAAGAGGTCTTTGATTCACATGTGTTTAACGAGAAGAAATAAATCTAACCAGAAAAGGTCTTTGTTTCTCCTGTCTTTAACTAGAAGAAATAAATCTAACCAGAAGAGGTCTTTGATTCTCCTTTCTTTAACTGGAAGAAATAAATATCACCAAAAGAGGTCTTTGATTTGATTGACTTTTCCTGCAAGGAAGAGGGTTAGTTGCATGCAGAAGTATACACGGCGTGATGATGTTCTCAAAATAAATGAGATTATGCTATGTGCATTTGTCATGTATGTGATATGATGTATGAATGTGATATGCTTATTGTAATACAATGGGAGAACTGATTGGTTATTTTGAGTTTGATCGTAATTGTTGCAGATAGCAAGAGTCGCCACCAACTTTTCTTTTATCCAATACAGGAAAGGGTGAAAATAATAGGAAATACCTTTGAGACATTTTCTTGAGTCCGGGGGGTAGATTATGAAAAGGGAAGGTGTTAGCATCCTTTTCATCCATAGTTGTCTATGGGCTCTTAGTTGATTGATAGATCACTTTTGAAATTGCTTGGTTTGAAATGTGTTTGTGGTGGATTTTGAAAGTATTTTTGAAAAGCGCCTTCGTTTAGGCAAATTTTGTAATGATTCTCGTCTCTATAAGAATGCATACAAAGTGTTGGACTTTTGAAAATATTTCATGTTTTAAAAGTGTTTGTGTATTTTAAAAAATGTTTTTTTTTGAAGATGGATTGTGAGCAAGCAACTAAGAACGTTCTACCTACTTAAAAGTCTTTTGTTCATTTCTTGCTTCCTTTGATATTGCCATCTTACCATTGATTGGTAAGAAGCCTTATCGTTGAATGTAAAGGGATGAGCATGGGTCATTGTATGGTCATGAATAACAATGTTGTGAGATATCTTAGCATTTCTCTTAAGGGACTAAGATCATTTGTAAGGCAACATTTGAAGCGTCATCGAGGGACTATGATCTTGTATTTTTTATTGTTATTTCTAAGATGTCTCACATGCATATTATGACCATTTTTCAAGGCAACAAGTGGAGTTAACCCTAGAGGTGTAAGTGTGTAAGTGTTTTGTATTTCATGCTTGATTTTTTCTTGGATTAAGGTTTTCTAAGCATTGATTTTATCTTTTCATACAAACCCTAATTACTAGCATTTATATGAAAGTGATAAATTGCGGAAAGTAAATTTACTACGCTATTACATCACTTGGGGATGGAGTGTACAAATTTATAAACAAGGATTGCAAGAAATTAAATACTAATTATCTATTATAACCATATTGAAGCTTGAATAATGTACAAGAATTGCAAGGAATATAATGTACAAGACATGGATGAAAAGAAAATGAATTTGTTTTGATTTTGTTAAAGAAAGATTTTGGCCTATTTAACTAAAAAGAAATTTAATTAAACTAAAGAAAAATTAAGATTACGTTAAAGAAAAGAAAATAAATAGGAATTTTTTTGTTGGTCTTTTTCAATGTAAGAAGTTAAATAAAAATAAACTAAATAATTTAAATATATTTTTGGTGTTTTTTTATTAATAAGAATAATTATAATAATAAAAATAAAAGAGGAAAGAAAATGAGATAAAGATATTAACATCAGGGGGTCCAGAAAATGGAAAGGATGTCAAGGCCCGGCCAATGGAGGCCCAGGCGCGCTTCCTGCAAACAAAAAAAGTGAGAAATTTGGAAAATGGCAAAAGGTATCGCTGGGGCTCGAACCCAGGACCTTCGACACGTCAATGCTTTAGCACGCGCTGTTTGTACCACCTGGGTGGTCTGTTTCATTTGTTAGTTATACAACTTGCACTAAATATAAAATAAACTCATTTCTGAAAATTTGAACATGGCTTCATCTTCTTCCTTCGCGCATGCAGGGATGCATAACTCCAATGTTATGCTTCGAAAAGCTTCATTTCCCAGCCAAATCAAAAGATGTAAATATCAAACCTGCCTAAAATTTGAATTCGAATCTAACCACATGATTTTCAAAAGTTATGGGTCGAAGGTTAGCATGAATTTTGTTTAGTACTAAAACTAAAACTTAAATGATCAGAGAAGACATTCTCAATGTACAAGCAAAGATAATCAAAACCATGGACATGGTCAGCTTCCTAGACATGATATCTACATATTTTCTTCACAATGTATATACAAATGATGCTTGAATAAAGAGTTCCAAGTTTGAAAACTTACATCTTGGAGTGAAATTCGAAGGACTTCTACACGAATTCCAGAAATGACTTGATGATGGATTAAGCTTGCAGGGACCTTCCTTGAGCTAGTAGGATCACTACTTTGATTTAAAAGTCAGAAGGATTTTGGAGTTGGCTCTTCAAAGTCAGAAATGAAGCAATGTGGCTTTCAATTCTGAGTTCAAGGAGTTTTGAGAAGTTTTGGGAGTGTTCTAAGATTGGTGTATTGGAAGCTTAGTGAATCGAAAGGCCAACAGAATGTAAAGAGGGATTTGATATTTTCTATGTAAATTTAGAATGTGCTAAGTTTTTGTGGTTGTGTGCAGGTTCTAAGTTTTTGAGAGTTTGGGAGTGTTTGAGGATTTTTCAACACACAAAAATCTGGCCCCTTTAGCTTGCAAATGGTCTCTCTATTTATAGAGAAAAGGTTTTGGAAGTTGAAGTAATCAGATTGGCAAGATAACAAATTATGGTTTGGTTGGAATGCAAATATCAAGTTATGTCAAGTTTCCCATGATCCCAAGATGAAGCACCAAAGTTATTGGTTTATAGGGGTTGCTTTCTATGATTTATAGTGGGGCAAAAATCAAAAGCAAACAAAGTATGGGCTCAAGACAAACTTGTACCAAAAAGTTTGCTTTCCAAGAATATCAATGATAACTTTATGCCATAAATGGAAATATCTTCTGGACAAAGGATTAAACACTTGGGTAATAGCTCAAAATTAGGTGTAAGCATTAAATTATGATGGTATTTGCAAGCAAGGAGGCCTGCAACACAAGATTATGCAGCATAACATAAGGATTTTGTTATGTTCTTCAAAATTTTGTCTTCAACTTGATTCCTTCTATAAAGATCTTAAATCTCTGTAGAACTTTGATCTTTTTCTTAATCTGGTTTTCGACTAGCATCATGAATCTCTTAAAGATGTCGAATACTCCATCCTTTTGTTTTGATCACATGGATCCACAACTTTCGACCAAACTCGTCAACAGACAAAACAATATTTGTTTCCACCAATTGTGTGTTCTTCGAATGAACCACTTACAACCTTCGACCAAACTCATCAACAGACAAAAAAATATTTGTTTCCACCAATTGTGTGTTCTTTGGATGGACCACTTACAACCTTTGACCAAACTCATCAATAGAAAAAACAATATTTGTTTCCACCAATTGTGTGTTCTTCGAATGGACCACTTACAACCTTCGACCAAACTCATCAACAGACAAAACAATATTTGTTTCCACCAATCGTGTGTTCTTCGAATTGACCACATTCATCTGAATATACCACTTTGAGTATGCAAGATGATCTCATTGGCATAGTCAAAATGAAAGAATTTCTGGATTGCTTTCCTACTTCACAAAGTTTTTTCAGGCATCTTAAGACTTGGAATACCAATAACCATATATTGAGTAATCAATTGATTAAGTGGTCGAAAGTTAAAATATCCAAACTTCAAATGCCACAAACAACTATCTTTGTGGATCTAAGCAAGTATGAAGATGGACTTATAATTAATAGTGTTGAAGCTATGTGTGTCTAAGGGTTTAGAGGTGGATCGAAGCAGGTTGCTCAAAGGAAGCCATTGCCCATTCGATGCTTGTGGATTGAAGCAAGCTTGCTCAAAGGAAGCCAATGCCCTATCGAAGCTTGTGGATTGATGCAAGCTGCTCGAAGGAAGCCATTGCCCAATCGAAGCTTGTGGATTCAAGCAAGCTGCTCGAAGGAAGCCATTGCCCAATCAAAGCTTGTGGATTGAAGCAAGCTGCTCAAAGGAAGCCATTTCCTTATCGAAGCTTGTGGATCAAAGCAAGCTTGCTCTTCTTCGATTTGTCAAAATCTTCCTACCACTCCTTTTCGATCAATCATATGGTTCGAACAACCTGAACCAGATTTTAAATTCGAACTGTTATCCGCAGTTGCACACCTTTCGATCTACTTTGCCCTTTCGACAGTTTCCTCTTCCTCCTTTCTTCGAACTGATGCTTGAGAGCCCAATATGAATCATGGAAACTATATGGGGTATTAAAAGTACAATTGTACTTGTGCAAACTCAAACCCTAGTTTTGAGTTATCAGTATTTGAGGAGGTATCTTGAGCTGATCAAACCTTGTACAGTCTTGAATCAATAGAGATCTTGTGAGAAAATTCTTGAGAAATGAGAGGGAAAATTTTGGGGTACAACAGTTTACCCTGTTCAATCTTCTTAAACCTGAAAAGCGAGAATGGCACGTCGTTGTTCGTAGCTTTAAGGTAGAAGATGATTGAATACTAGAGTGCCCAGAAATTTGCAATCGACTATGTGTTAGTTGATTGTGCAAGGAATGGGCTTTAAATATTCCATTTGGAGAGAAGATGAAGAGTTGTCGGAGATGGGCTTATAGTTGCCATCTAAAGGTGATTGTTGATAGAAATTAGACCAAGTCTAAGCTTGACTGTAACTGGGAGAAGTATCAGAATAAATCTTTTGGTCGATTTATACTAAAACACCAGATGTCCTTTACCTGTTTTTAACTAGAAGAAATAAATCTCATCAGAAAAGGTCTTTGATTCGCCTATATTTAACTGGAAGAAATAAATCTAACCAGAATAGGTCTTTGATTCGCCTGTCTTTAACTGGAAGAAGCAAATCTAACCAGAAGAGGTCTTTGATTCTCCTGTCTTTAACTGGAAGAAATAAATCTAACCAGAAAAGGTCTTTGATTCGCTTGTCTTTAAATGGAAGAAATAAATCTAACCAGAAGAGATTTTGATTCGCCTGTCTTTAACTGGAAGAAATAAATCTAACCAGAAGAGGTCTTTGATTCGCATGTCTTTAACTGGAAGAAATAAATCTAACCAGAAGAGGTCTTTGATTCGCCTGTCTTTAACTGGAAGAAATAAATCTAACCAGAAGAGGTCTTTGATTCGCCTGTCTTTAACTGGAAAAAATAAATCTAACCAGAAGAGGTCTTTGATTCGCCTGTCTTTAACTGGAAGAAATAAATCTAACCAGAAGAGGTCTTTAATTCGCCTGTGTTTAACTGGAAGAAATAAATCTAATCAGAAGAGGTCTTTGATTCACATGTCTTTAACTGGAAGAAATAAATTTAACTAGAAGAGGTCTTTGATTCGCCTGTCTTTAACTGGAAGAAATAGATCTAACCAAAAGAGGTCTTTGATTCTACTATCTTTAACTGGAAGAAATAAATCTAACCAGAATAGGTCTTTGATTCTCCTGTCTTTAACTGGAAGAAATAAATCTAACCAGAAGAAGTCTTTGATTCGTCTGTCTTTAACTGGAAGAAACAAATCTAACCTGAATAGGTCTTTGATTCTCCTTTATTTAACTGGAAGAAATAAATCTCACCAGAAGAGGTCTTTGATTTGATTGACTTTTCCTGCAAGGAAGAACGTCAGTTTCATGCAGAAGTATGCATGGCGTGATGATGTTCTTAAAAAAAATGAGATTATGTTGTATGTGTATGATGTATGAATGTGAAATGTTACTGTAATGCATCTTTGTCTGGGAAAATAAATCCATGACCGCTGCTGGGGAGTTTTGCTTATTTGTTTGAAGAAACTCTGCTGGGGAATATTGACTTGTTTGAGAAGACTCTGTGGAGAGTGTTGATTTCTACTTGGGAACCAAAATTCAGGAATTTTAGTCATCCATTGCTCTGGTGGGGAATTATCTCTTAAAGGTTAGCTGTTATCTGGTTGGATTCCAGGTTTCATACTAACTTGTTAGGGATAATGAAGTTAATTATTATCTGGTTGGTGTTGTACCCAAAAATTTGCCCTCCCATTTTTCATAAAAAACACAGCCCTAGGGTTTCTCAGATATTCAAGTTGGCTCAGGAATCGATCAGACATATTCTCTTCTGTGGCAGTAAACCAGTAATTAGGGTTTTTCTTGCAATCCTCAAAAGAAAATGAGTTCTCGGAAATTCAATTGGTTTTCACAGGTCTTCATGCTTTCTCAAGTTTACTGAAAAGACAGTGTTTGTTCTCAGAGCGTTGTTTGTTTGGGACAAGAGATTAAGACTGTCATTTGGGACGACCATAATTTTGATCCAGGTTAACCAGATGATTTATGTCTTTTAAAACATTTGCTTGGTTAGGAAATGGAATATACAGTGCGTGTTTGTTTGGAATGCAGTTACATAGTTGTTGGGATTACTTGGAATGTAAGTTACAAGACTGAAGCATTTTGTTTCAAATATCTTAATTGGGAATCTTTAAGAATCAATTAGGATGCGAAGAGAAAATTACAAGTTATTGTCAGTAAAGGATTTCAAGTGACACAAGAACATTTCATAAGATCTTCTCTAATTTCATACATTGTTACAAAACAATTTATTCTTTAAATACTTTAGATTTTACAACTTAGCGTATTTGAAAATAAATTGATACAACTATTGGATACAGTACAAGAATGTTTTTCTCTAATATACAAAAGAAAATCTAAATGCTTGATTGGCCTAGGAGAATTAATATATGCCTAAGTTTGACTGAAGTTCCTTTGCTTCCATGCTTGCCATAGAGTTTCTTGCCTCCCTTGCTTTGTCACATCCAATTGTGCTCATATGAAAACAAAAGAAAGAAAAATGATTAGTACAAAATCACTTGGGCATGAACAGAGATTTTAAATGTTATTCATCATTAAAGTTTGCAAAGTGGAATCAGAAGGCCATTTTAATTCATCATAATTTATTTTCTCTATTTTCAAATCACAAGAAGACTATTCTTCTTGGTTCACAAAAAGAAAGAGGAAAAGAAATGCTACAAGTTGTCCAAACAAAGGCAAGCAAACTGTCCAAACAAAAGGCAAGCAAACTGTCCAAACAGAATGATCACAAACTTCCCAAACCAAAGGCGCAAATTGGACCAAACAAAATGCAGTAAAATTGAATCAAACAAATACTACAAACTGAATGCAAGCAAGCTGCGCAAACTAGGCAATAAACAACAACACTATCACAACTGTCCAAAAAATAAACAGCTTTGTCCAAACATAATGCAAACAGCATAAACGAGGCAACAATATAGCAACAAACAGCATCAACAAAAGCAGGAAGCAAAGCAGAAGTATGGCAATATAATAGCTAAGTCAAACAAGCAAAAACTTGTTCAAGAAGCCTAATTCATCATTTTCCATTTTTCATTGCAAACTTTTCAGAATTGGAAAAAAAAGGCAAAAGAGCAATTGACTTTCTTAGTGTCATTGAGAGAGAAGAGAGGAAAGAAGTCACCTAGGTTATTGGGATGCACAACCCTGCTGCCTTGACTGTCACAAGTTACATAGAAGTTGTTAGAAAACAAAACTGCCATCAAAAAGCCAAAAGAATAATATAGTAAAATATTCAAATTCTTTGTTTTCCCACCCTTTTGAATAGAGATAACAGAAGTAGGGTGAATAGAATAAAAAGAAAGCAATAGAACAGTAAGAGAGGTCTAAAATAACTCAGAAAATCACAAAACCTCAAAAAACTGTCAAAGTCCAAAAAAACTGTCAAGACTTCCAAAACCTCAAAGTTCCAAACTGTCACGCCAAGCTCATAAAACCTGTCAAAAACTCCAAGCAAAAAATCCCTAATACTGTAACCAAAACCTCAAACCTGAACCAAAACAACATCCCAAAAATCTGGAACAAGTCTCAAACTGAGACACCAGAACAATCATCAACTGTCCAACCATAAAAAGCAGAGTCAAACCTTCAAACTGTCAAACCAAACCTAATAAACATCCATAAACCCAAAAACCTGTAACAAAAATGTCAAACCAAACCAGTAACAACAGCAAAAACAAGATCAGTAACAAATCCACAAAACCAAAAACTCAAAAAAGCCACAAGTCTCAAGCCTGTAACCAGCTTAGAACAAATCTCAAAACAACAAAACTGTTAACAAATTTCAAACAGAACCCTCATCACAATGAAGACCTGCACTAAGTCTCCAAAATCCATAACCAAAACATATCCAAAACCAAAACAGAAAACCAGTAAGACCCTTAACACTGTAACCTGTAAAATATCCAAACCTCCAAAACCACAAATTCTAAACCAGCATCCAAACTCACAAAAAAACCAGAGTCAAGCCTCAAACACAAACCAACAACCATCATCAAAAACCTGTCAAAAATCCAGATAACCAACATCCTTATCATTCAACAAAGAAGACAGAAGAAAGTTACCAGAATACCAACGCCTCCATCCTCATCTCCTCCCTCGCGCAAGCTCCGGCCACCAGGGAACACCGCCTTCGTTCTCGTCACTCCCTTTCAAAATCGCAAGAAGCTGTAAAGTTCCAAACAGGTATGGATTCTCTCTCATTCCAAATCTTTCGTAATCATGTTTTTCATGCATTTAAAAGAAAGAACTTCAACAATTAACAGAATATACAAAGATCAAACTAAAACGAAATTCATAAAATTAAATAAGAACAGAACTTCACCTTTTCAAGGAAAAAACCACTGAAACTCAATTAGGGAGGCGAGAATGGGTGCGTTCTGGAAACTGAGAGTTAGGGGGGGGGGGAGATCAGATAAAACTGTTTCGTTCCTTTAGGGTTCAAATCCGAACTTAGGGTTTTCAAAACAAAAATGCGAATCATGGTGAGATAAAGATAGAGAGAGTGATTTCGTTCGCCAAATTAGGAAGGGACAAGTAGTGAGATGAACAAAGATGAACAAAAAATGGAAGGGATGAGTGAATGAAGAAGATGAGCGGCGCCACTGTGAACAAAGGGGTTCCAAGAACCCTAATTTGTTTTGTCCCCTAATCAAACCATTAAACAAAGTTAGGAAGCCTGGGCTTTGTTTTGTTCACATCTTGCCCTAAGGCCCATGCGTTTTACCGGATACACCCCCCTTGGCCTATTTTTTTTATTTCTGTTACAGCAAATCACAACATTTCCTTTGGGCCTCACCCCTAAACTCACTTAAGCCCATGTTTCTTGTTGTTTTTTTTAATTTGTTTCCTTTTTATATTTTTTTTGTTATACAATTTACTAAATAAAACATAAAATACATTTTATACATTTGATTTAAGTCTTGAAAATTAATTTTTATCTTTTTTTATTATTATTATTAATTTTTTTGCTTTAATTTTAATTGACATGATAAAACACCAAAAAATAATAATTTAGTTTATTTATTTTCTTTAGATTTTACATAATTAATAAAAATGCAAAAAAATAAAGATTTTAATTTAATCATTTTTTTAGAATAGGTTTTATCTTTCTCTTTTCATGTAAATACTTAACATTTCATATTTTGTTGATTTTATCTCATGGATTATCATAGCTTTAATTAAATCGCACAAAATTCAATTTGGTTGTATTGTTTGATATTTGGACTTTGCTATCTCATTTGATTTATCCCCATTTATAACAATTGTACCCCCATTCCCGAACATTCTGTAATAGCTTAGAATTTCAATTCCCGCAATTTATTGATTTCTATATATTGTATAGTAATTAGGCGTGTATGATAAGATTCAAAATCAATCGCCAGATGACCTAATTAAAGAATAAAATAACTTGAAACCGACACACTTTTTCACACGCGCACCTCTAGGGTAACCCTGCTCGTTGCCTCGGAAATACAATCATGTCCCTCGAATATGAGACACTTTAGCAATGATCCTTCGATAAAAAAGATCGTAGTCCCTCGATGACCCTCGATGTTGCCTTCGATTAAAACGATCTCGTCCCTTACGAAAATTGCTAAAGCGTCTCACAAGTTGCCTTCAATGATTGTAAAGTTGACCCGCGCCTGTCCCATCACATCCAACGATGGGGCTTCTTACCAAATCAATAGTAAGATAGCACCATTAAAAGGAAGAAGAAAAGAACAACTTAAGACCTTTCGAGTAGATAGATTCGTTATTAGTTACTCGTTTGCTCACGACAAAAACTCTTTACACCTACACTGTCATTTCAAAAACATTTTCAAAAAAGATAAAAAGTTTTGTATACGTTCTTATAGAGACGAGAACCATTGCAAAACCTCTTTTCAAAACACTTTTCGAAACACGATTCACAAACACATCTTTGAACCACTTTTCGAAACAAAACTTTGTATACGTTCTTATAGAGACGAGAACCATTACAAAGAGATTTTTCAAAATACTTTCAAAGCCCACACCACAAGCACACAATCAAATGAAAGCAAGTGATCTAAACGAGTAACTAAGAGCCCATGGAAAACCATGGATGAAAATGGTGCTAATACCTTCCCTTTACATAATCTACCCCCCGAACCCGAGAAAATCTCGAAAGTTCTTTCCTTTGCTTTTTTACCTTTCCTTTTGGATAAAAGAAAAGTTGGTGGCGACTCTTGCTAACTGCAGAAGTGCGATCGAAACGCAAAACACCAAGTCAGTTCTCCCACTGTATCACAGAATTGACGACTCTGCTGGGAAAAAATATAAGAGGGGTTACCTTAGGGTTTAGATCACCTTTATTTACTTATCTTGTTTTCCTTGTTTGCTTTACATTTGGTTCTATTGTTTGGGCTTGAATCCTCCACCCGGATTTGGGAAACATTATAGGTAAATAGCAATACGTTTCGGAAACTGTATGGAGTATACAAATACGGTCTAAGTAATAGCTATGTTAGTGTGACATATTTGAGGGTACCGGTAGCCTTTGAGTCAATCAAAGAGAATACGGGGCCGCTGAGTGATGTCATGAAGCACTAACGAACTTCTAGAACCTTTACTTGACCATCTTGGCCTTTTAGGATGTAGTGAGATGACCGACTTTGGTGCAGTTCAAAGTTGGTAGATACTCGATACTACACTCATTGAGGGTTGTTTTCTTGGAATATTTCAATTGCCAGTAAAGAGGCTTAAACTAAAACTATGAACACAAAAAATAGTCCAGTGATATTGAGCTCCTTAGAACCCGGTTACTATTTCTAGGACAGGTTGAGCCAACTAAATTTCAAGAGGGTACTTACCTATGAAACCCCATGCAAGCCTAAACTAGGAACTTGTGTGATTTGCTTGTACATATATACTTGTGCATAACATCATGAACATCATGAAGCAACATATGCATCCACTAACCATTTCAAGGATTTTTTTTAAATTCATCTTTGTTCCTATTTTGTAGGCTATGGATTCACTTCGCAGGAAAACTATCCAGATTAACCTTGTAAGAATTCCTCCACAACTCAAGGAGATAGCTTCAAGAATTCCTGAGAACTCTCCATTCACCGAGAGGCATGGTCGTCTTCTCAACTTGGTCAACTTCAACACAGAAGAAGATATGGTGAAAGTTCTCTTCCAGTTCTTTGACCCCCTGCATCACTGCTTCACATTTCCTGACTACCAGCTCGTGCCCACTTTGGAGGAATTTTCTCAAACTCTTGAGGATTCCTATTCTCAATCAACTACCTTTCAACGGTACGGAAAGAGATCCAAAGCCTGAAGATGTTGCTCAAGCCCTGCACTTGCAACCATCTGATGTCACAGCCCATTGGTAGACTAGAAGTGGTGTCAAAGGTTTCTTGGCAAAGTTCTTGTTTGAGAAGGCCCAAAGCTGCTGGAATTCCTTGGACTTACAAGCTTTTGAGGATATTGTAGCTCTTCTCATATATGGGATGGTCTTGTTCCCTAATCCTGATCAACTCATAGATGTGAGTGTTGTCAAAATCTTCATGTCACGCAATCCGGTGCCTACATTGCTTGGAGATATCTTACACTCTTTTCACACTCGTACAATGAGGAAAATAGATGTTCTCATGTGCTGCACTCCTCTTCTGGAAAGATGGTTTATTTCTCATCTTCCCCAATCAGTCTTGAAGAATGATCAAGGCTTGAGGTGGTCACAACGATTGATGACTCTTACACATTCAGATATTCATTGGTGTTCTCGAACCAAAGAGAATGTTATCATCGTCGACCGTTGTGGGGAATTCCCTAATGTCCCTCTACTTGGCATTAGGGGAGGCATCACCTACAACCCCTGCTTGGCTCTAAGACAGTTTGGCTATGCCCGAAGGGATGGCCCACATGACATGTTGATTCAAGGCTTGGTTTTTGACTTCGACAACAATAATTAAGGACTTCGTCAAAGGTTCATCCGAGCTTGGAGGATGCCTAACAAGGTAGACAGTAAGACCTTCAGACACAAGAATTCCATCCCCCTTGAGCCTTACCTCAAGTGGGTACGAACCCACGCCCAAAGTATTATGATGCCTTACCCCTCCATTCTCCCAATGATTATTGAGCCTGTTAAGGAAGGAGAGGTTCCATACACCCTCCTACATCCTGACATGCCAACATCACTCGAAGATCTACAAAGGAGTTGGATACAGGTCAAGGGAGAACACGATACTTTTGAAGCCCAATTCTACGCAAGCGAGAAGAAGGTTTTAGAACTCACTTGGTTACTTCGCGAAGAGCAGACTCTCAACACCTACATTATGCCAAAGAGGATGCGCAACGTCTTTTTATCTTAGAATTTTGTACTATTTTGCCCTAGGGGCATTGATGTAAACAAATTCTATTTTATGAATATAACGTTTGTTCCTTTTTGTTTGACACAAATTTGATTTTTTTTTTAATCCTTGAAAGCATTACGTGAATACATATCATTCATCATATCATTCATCATATGCATAACAGGTCTTTGCAAGAAGTTTCCTCATCCCTCTGCCGTTTATTTCAGCAACATGGATCTTGAACAAACGTTTAAAGACTTGCAAGCTCAAAATTCACAATTTCAACAGCTACTCTTGACCTTGGCCAAGGGGCAGGAGGAGCTCAAGACTTTTCTAGAGAAAGGAAAAGAGAAAAAGAAGAAGAAGCGAGTCGGTGTGGCTATCATGGGTAGAAGGTTTGAAGGACAAGCCAGAAGGGCCTTGGATTTTCCATCAACCTCTGAGGAAGGGGAAAGAAAAGGTAAAGAGACTGCAGTGCCTTCAAATTCTGAAGCTGAAGAAGAGGAAGAAGAGGACTACTCTGAACAACAATACCCTCCGGCCGATGACAAATACAAAAACTTGGAAGAGCGTCTAGCTGCAATGGAAGTGCAGAGAGTACCGGGGCTCGACTTTGAGGAGTTAGGTTTAGTGTCTAGAATAGTAATCCCTCTGAAGTTTAAAGTGCCACTATTTGACAAGTACGATGGGGTGTCTTGTCCCAAGATGCACCTACGATCTTATGTCAGGAAAATTCAACCGCATTCTGCTGACAAAGATTTGTGGGTCCACTTTTTCCAGGACAATTTATCAGGGACGCAGCTGGATTGGTTCTACCAGTTGGAGAGGTCTGATGTGCATAATTGGGAAGACTTAGAAGCCGCCTTCTATAAATAGTATCAATACAACGCCGACTTGGCACCAACCCGTACTCAACTCTAGGGTATGGCCATGGTGTCCAATGAGGGTTTCAAAGACTACGCCCAAAAGTGGAGGGACTTAGCCAGAAGGGTGCAACCACCTTTATCTGAAAGGGAGCTAGGGGACATGTTTCTGGGAACTCTATCAGGACCATTCTTTAATCATCTGATTGGAAGCTCCTTTGCGTGGTTCATTGAGTTGATTTTAACTGGTGAGAGGATAGAAGCCGACATAAGATGCAGGAAAATTCAGAAAGACACGTCTACCTCTACTGCTGTAAAAAAGCCCTTCACAGGAAAGAAGGAAGTGTCGGCTGTCTATCAGGGAAGAAACGAGCGCCGATCAACGGTGGGGCCGTTATAATTCAAAAGTCTGCATCAGAACAGCCAAGAAACAATCAGACGAGAAATGATCAGCCGAGAAACAATCAGCAAAGGGTCGAAAGGCCAGTAAGGAAATTCACCAAGATAAACATGACTCCTGCTCAAGTCCTACCACATCTCCTGAAGTTGAATTTGGCCATGCTGAAAGAGGCCCCTAAAAATCCCAATACTGCTTCTCCACACTACCATCCGAACGCTAGGTGCGCTTATCAGTCAGAGAGTCCAAGGCATGACACCAACAACTGTTGGGCTATGAAGAACAAGATTCAGGATCTGATAGATGCAAAGGAGGTTGAATTTGAAGCTTCTGAAAAACCGAATGTTATCTCCTCTCCGATGCCTAGGCATGGACACAATGCTAGTGCTATTGAGGAAGACTTATTTGTTGACACCGTGGATGATTTACTGACTCCTCTCCTAACCATCAAGTTGAATTTGTTGAAAGCTGGGGCGTTCCCAGGTTGTGACCAAGATTTCCATACTTGCCTGTCCTCATCATTTGACTGTCCTCTGTTGAAGAAAGGTATCCAACAACTGATTGATAACCAGGAAATCTTGTTTGAGAAAGCTTCTATTTCACCCATTCCAGTTCCAGAAGTTTCAATAATAACCATATACGCCAATCCTTCCAGGGTTCCTAAAAAACCCGTTAGGATTACATCCTCTCCTATGACTACTCCGTTGAAGATAACAATGCCCGGGCCAACCCCATACAAATCAGATAAGACGGTACCATGGAACTATGGTGGAGAAATCTACTACCATAGTGTCAAACAGATTGAACAGACTGCCGAAGAAGAAAGCTCCGAAGAAGACAATTTTGACATCAGTAACATTGCCGGAACAAGCAAAGTTACCCGTAGTGGAAGAATCTTTTCTCCAGAGATTGCCCATCCAAAGGCAATTTTTGGACCCTCAGCTGCTCCTAAGGTTATCTCTACACCGGTAAACATATCTGCAAGTACACCAATAATAGAAGAAGTCACAACCCCTGTGGTTATCCCCTCTACTGCTACTGATGTTCGAGGGAAAGGGATCCAAGAAGAGCCCGTCAGGACGAGGGCTCAGTCGTTAATCATCCCTGAAACCTCTCAAAAAGAAATGGAGGAAATTTTGAAAATAATCAAGAAAAGCGATTATGATGTGGTGGAACAGGTGGGGAAAACCCCCTCAAAGATCTCCATGTTGGCCTTATTGCTTTGTTCAGAAGCTCATGTTAAGGCTCTGATAAGATTTTTGAAGACGGCCCACGTGCCACAATAAACCTCCGCTGATCAGTTCTAGGAATGTGTGGCTAGTTTAACAGCTGAGAATGGTCTAGGATTCTCCGATGCAGATTTAACTTCGAAAGGGAGAAAACATAATGATGCTTTGCATGTATTGGTGGAATGCAGAGGGACAACCCTAGCACACGTACTGGTAGACACTGGTTCGTCTTTGAACGTATTGCCAAAGAAAGCCTTGGATAGGTTGGATTGTGAAGGCCTAACTCTGAAACCCAACAATATCATTTTCAAAGCCTTTGATGGTTCTAAAAGGATGGTCCAAGGGGAGGTGGAGATCCCAATTAAGGTGGGAACTGAAACCTTTAACTCCACATTCTATGTGATGGACATCCGTCCTTCTTATTCTTGCCTGTTGGGAAGACCTTGGATCCACCATGCTGGAGCTGTCACTTCTACTCTACATCAAATTCTCAAGTACCCTTTCCAGGGGAAAATCTTAATTGTTCATGGCGAAGAGGAATACATGATCAGTCATCTGAATTCTTTCCGTTATATAGAATTGGATGGCGAATTCATCGAAACTCCTTTCTAGAATTTTGAAGAGGTAGCTCAAGAGATAGCAGCGAGCAAGACAGTGTCCTCAGTACCCATGATTACCAGACCTCCTCCCCGGATGTCATCTCTCAAGGATGCAAAAGCAGTGGTTGAAGATGGAGGAAGCACAATCTGGGGGAAGCTTCCAAACTTTCCCTATAAATCAGACAAGTTCGGTTTGGGGTTCACCTCAACTGCTCAGAAGGTCGGGAGCCGCGCCCGTGCCGGAGGACCACCTGTGAAGATCAGTCACCAAGAGGTTCATGCACTAGAGGATAATGAAGAAGAGGGCAGCTTGGAAGACTGGATATTTCCAACTGTTGACAGAGGACTGTGCAACTGGGAAGCAAAAGACTTTGTTCCGATTACTTTCATACCGCAATAATTTATCTTTCAAACATTTCTGTTGGCCTGTAATAATTCCCAAACAATTCGTACTTTTTCAACCTTGTGTCTTACCCGAGGCACAATCGTCCATTTGTAAAGGTTCTTATTTCATTTCAATGAATCATGGACGTTTTCCATATAAGCTTTTGTGTTCATTGTCTTTCTTTTTACATTTTATTTGTTTAAAGGTGGCTATACCCTTACACACACCCACACTCACAAATGCAGGTACCCTTCCATTCCGGATCCCATGGGTAACGATACTGCTATAGCCTTCAGTGACTCTGAAGATTTGGTCTACCAAGCCGAATACAAAGGTGAGGAGGATTGTGAGGTGCCAGGGGAATTGGCTAGACTTCTACAACAAGAGGAAAGAAAAATTCAGCCTCATGAAGAGCAGTTGGATACAATCAACTTGGGAACTGAAGATGACAAAAAGGAAATCAAGATAGGTGCCAATCTAGATTCGAGTGTCAAGGAGCACCTAATTCAGCTATTGCATGGTTATGTTGAGATCTTTTCCTGGTCATACAAAGACATGCCAGGACTCGATACAGACATTGTGGTACACCGTCTACCCACTAGAGAAGACTGTCCACCAGTGAAGCAAAAAGTTCACCGCATGAGACCTGCCATGTCAGAGAAGATCAAAGCGGAAGTTATGAAGCAGTTCAATGCTGGATTTCTGGCTGTTACTTCCTATCATCAATGGGTTGCTAACATTGTTCCCGTGCCTAAAAAGGACGACAAAGTTCATATGTGCATGGGTTACAGAGATTTAAACAGGGCCAGCCCTAAAGATGATTTTCCACTTCCACACATTGACATCCTGGTTGATAATACAACTCAGCACAAAGTATTTTCTTTCATGGACGGATTCTCAGGTTACAACCAGATCAAAATGGCACCTGAGGACATGGAGAAAACTACGTTTGTCACACAGTGGGGTACGTTCTGCTACAAAGTGATGCCATTCAGACTGAAGAATGTCGGGGCAACCTATCAACGCGCCATGGTAGCTTTGTTTCATGATATGATACATCATGAGATAGAGGTCTACGTAGATGACATGATAGCCCGATCACAAACTGAAGAAGAACACCTTAGTCACTTGTAAAATCTATTTGTCAGGTTGAAGGAGTACAAACTAAGATTGAACCCTAACAAGTGCACATTCAGAGTCCGGTCCGGTAAGCTCTTGGGTTTCATTGTCAGCAACAAAGGCATCGAGGTTGATCCTGCCAAATTCAAAGTGTTGTACCCCAAAATTTGCCCTCTCATTTTTCAACATTTCTCATTACAAGGCTCTTTGAACTCAAGATCAAACTAGGGTTTGCTCTGCTCAAGTCATCTCCTTGCATTGTTGACCTAAATTAGGGTTTGAGTTTGCACAAGGAATTTTGGACTTCTAATGCTCAAAGTGGCTTTCATACTTCATGTTGTACTTATAATATTGTCCATACCAAGTTTCAAGCCTTGAATCAAATTTCTGCCCAATCAATTGGACAGTTGACCTAGAAATCAGATGTATTGGGGAAAAAGTCAACTGTGGCCAATTTACAGTCAAACCTCATAAATTTTGACCCACATCAACCTTATAAACTCATATGAACCATTTGATCAAGTTTGGACCACAACTCCACAAGAAATTTGATTAGATCACCAAAAGGGCAAAATGGTCATTTTTAGGGTTTTGACTACACAAGGGAAATTTCTGATTTTTGACCTAGCCAATGGAAAATTGAGTTCAAGCATGGACTCAAGGACTCAATGGCATCATCTTGACCTATTCACAAGGTTCAAAAGATCTCAATTGCATTGGATTGATAAATGAATTTTTTCAGTCAACTGATCAAATTTTGACTATACATTGAAAAGTCAAACTTTGACTTTTTAGTCAAGATCAAGTGCCAAGGCTCATTTTTCATCAAGATATGTCAAAACATGAAACTTATTCATCAAGAAACCCAATTTTGCAAATTAGGGTTTAAAGTTGAAAAATTTCATAACTTAGAATTTTTCTAAGTTATGAAATTTTCTTAATTTTTCCTAACTTTGCCCAATATTTTCACCATGATGCAATTGGATTCAAACAAAAGTCCAACACGAAAGTTTTATTCCTCCACAAATTCTACAACTTTGATTCACAAAGTTTTCCCAAAAGAAGCTTGTATCTCAAGTTATAATTTTTGGAACAAGGGTCCATGAAACTTTTAACTTAGTGAAATTTTGCCCTAGTTTAGGCAGGATTTTGACCTATCTTCATGGCCATTTTTAACATAGTTCCACTTGGAATATCAAATTGAATTTCAAATATGGAATATAGAGCATGTTGCAAGCTTTCCAAAATGTCCAAGAACTCTCCAAACTCATTTGTGGTTAGGGAGAATCGAAGGCTTGAAGTTGGCAAAAACTCACTTTTTATCCATGGCATGTTCATAGTGATACAAGTTGCAAACTCTAATCTACTTGATTACAGGTCTCAAAACCATTCCAGACTCAATAATTAAATGCAAATCCATTGGTCTAAGGCTTTGTTTTGGTCATTAGAGGATTGCACACAAGATTAATCCTTAAATAGAAAAAGCAACATTACCATTTTTGCTTAAATCTTGCTTTATGTCAAAACTGCATCCTTGAGAATTGAGCCATATCTTGTGCAGCAAATCAAATCCACAAACTTGAGGGGCCAATATCATAGTGTGCAAGCTGATAGATAGTCTGTACAAGTCTGCTTTGCATCACTTGTCCACTTTTACTTCATATACAAGAAAGATGTCAAAATTCACATAACTTGAATATCAGAAGAAACCAACTTTTGCAAGCATTTTGAGACAAGTTTCTCACATCCCTTTGAGCCAGAAACACAAGCCTTTGTGCCCTCAAACCTCCCATAGCACAAAATCATCTTACATTGGCAAAACAGGGCACTCCCTGCAGTTTGATTTCCATAACACAAATCCCTCGTGCGTTTTGCCTCAAACTGGTTCAAACACATTCCACATAACCCATCCAAGCTATCCCAACCCTTAAACACTGACTGTAACTCCATTTACAAGCTTTTCCATTTTTGATTTCAGCTTGTGTAGGTTGAGTTCTACAGGCTTGTTCAAGCACATTCAAGGCAAGCTAGGCATTGGGGAAGGTCAGGGGAAGTTCAAGCAAGCTCCCAAACATCTCAGGCCTCACTGAAAAGCTCCATATTGCCATACACAAAGTCAACTAAAACAGGTTTTTGTCAACTTCCTATCTCTCTATTTAGGAATAATTAGGCTTAGGTTTGTGAATAAAAAATGTAATATTCATAGCCATGAAGCTGTACATATGCTCAGTTTTCATTTTAGTTAAGCATGCTAAGAGAATTTGACCCATGAACATCCTGAAAAAAATAGGTTAAGATTTAGGGCCAGAGAAATTCTCTCTGGTCTTTGAGAGTTAGGACAAGTTTCTTATATGGTTGAATTCGTCTTGAAAAATGCTACAACTTTGATGTTATGTGTTTTTGCATTAGAGCACGTATGCAGAATCTGGCATTTGTGTACAGGGTGCACACGTTTGTGAACAAAGGTTGAAGATGAAGTCTGGCTTTGGGATGTGCTTTGGCTTTTTGTTTTTGACACCCCCCTTTTGTTGAATGCACCCCCTGGCCCAATTTCTTTACACTTTTATATTTATTTATTTATTTTCATTTTCTGATTTTATTTTATATTTTCTAAACATAAAAAATACCC
Source organism: Vicia faba (assembly GCA_948472305.1). Classification (NCBI taxonomy): domain Eukaryota; kingdom Viridiplantae; phylum Streptophyta; class Magnoliopsida; order Fabales; family Fabaceae; genus Vicia; species Vicia faba. The sequence continues at coordinate 1,303,965,897 of OX451739.1, forward strand.
AAAAATATTTTCATAAATTTTCACATTTATTTTTATTATTTTATCATTTTTTTTAGACATGAAAATAATTATTAAGTAGAATATAATTTTATTTTATTTAATCAAAATTTTTAAACCTTATAGAAATATTATATATTCTTATCTTTTTATCATTTATACCTATAAAATAATATTTTTTCTCATATACTATTATTTATCTAAATATTTGTGTATATTTATATTTTATTTTTGTATATAAAATAATTAATATAATATATATTATCTTAAAACAAAAAACTAGGGTTCCCACCCTTATTAAAAAATAATACTTTTTTTTAATATTTTTTTTTACACTTGAATATATTTTTATTTTTATTATACATAAATAATATAGTTAACATATTTACTTTCTTAAAAAAGGAAAATTAGGGTTTTACCCTTAATAAAAATATAATATTTTATTTCTTTGTATATACACTAAACATTTTTCACATACATAAAAAAAATAAACATAAACATTTTTGCATATTCATAATATTTTGTATATTTATTTAATTTGTTTACTTAAATATTATTCATTTATTATTTATGCCATTGATTCAATTTGGATGTAATAGTAAAATTAGGGTTTTAATTTCTTGCCAAATAATCCCCATTCAAAAATCGTATCCCCCTCCCTATAATCATGTTGTAATAGTGGTAGATTTATCTTTACGCGTTTATGCTTCCAATTATGCCATGATTAGAGATTAGGGTTTGTATGCAAAAAAATCCAAAATCAAAACCAATAGCTTGACTAATACAAAGACAAAAGCATGTAAATTGACAACACAATGCACACATGCACCCCTAGGGTTACATCCACTTGTTGCCTTAAAAATGGGCCATGTTATGCATGTTGAGTATTTTGGAAAAACAAAAAAACAAAACAAAAGATCATAGTCCCTCGATGATGCTATCTTGGTTGCCTACACAAAATGGTCTAGTCCCTTGGAAAATTTGCTAAAAATACTTAACACAATTGCTATCATGGTCTATACGATGACCCGCGCCTGTCCCGTTTAACATCCTAATACAAGGTTGTTTACCAAATGCAATGGTAAAACAACACTGTCAAAATGGTTAAAAATGTGTAGGAAATACCTTTGAGTAAAATAGGGTAGATAACTCTTAGTTACTTGATCAAAACTTGCAAAACATCCTTGCTATTTTCAAACACACCTCACAACACAATTCCCAAACAATTTCCCAAAACAAATTTTCAAACATTGAAATCTTTTCAAAAGACAATACTCCTTTGTATATATTCAAACACGAATCATTACAAAGGTTGCCACAACGATGACCTCTTTCCAAAACATTTTCAAAACCACACACAAAGCACCATTTCAAACAATTGAAAAGCAAAAGCAAGTGATCTAAAAAATTAACTAAGAGCCCATGGATAACCATGGATGAAAAGGGTGCTTGCACCTTCCCTTTTCATAATCTACTCCCCGAACCCAAGAGAACATCTCAAAGGTCTTTCCTGTGCTTTTTGACCTTTCCTTTGGATAAAATAAAAAGTCGATGGCGACTCTTGCTAAACCGAAACATTTGCAAACACAAAACGCAAAACCTCAAGTCAGTTCTCCCACCGTATCACGGAACTGGTGACTCTGCTGGGGAAATCTTTAAAAGTGGAGTAACCTTAGGGTTTAGATCACCTTTACATGCTTATTTTGTTTGCTTTGATTGATTTACATTTGATTCTATTGTTTGGGTTTGAAATCCTCTACCCGGATTTGGGAAACATTCATAGGTGAATAGCAATACGTTGTGGAAACTGTGCGGGGTATACCGACATGGTTGAAGCAATAGCTATATTAGTGCGACATATTTGTGGGTACCGGTAGCCTTTGAGTCAATCAAAGAGAATACATGGCCGCTGAGTGATGTCATGAAGCACTAATGAACTCTTAGAACCTTTACTTAACCATCTTGGCCTTTTTAGGGGCAGTGAGATGACCGGCTTTGGTGCAGTCCAAAGTTGGTAGATACTCAATGCTACACTCATTAAGGGTTGTTTTCTTGGAATATTTCGATCGCCAGTTAAGTGGCTAAACTGAAACAATGAACACAGAAAATAATCCAGTGATATTGAGCTCCTTAGAACCCGGTTACTATTTATAGGACAGGTTGAGCCAACTAACTTCAAGAGGGTACTTACCTAAGAAACCCCATGTGAGCCTGAAACTAGGATCTTGTGTGATTTGCTTGTACATATACTTGTGAGTACATCATGAACATCATGGAGCATCATTTGCGTCCACTAACCATTTCAACGGTTTGGATCTTTATCTTTGTTCTTGTTTTGTAAGTCATGGAATCTCTTCCAGGAAAACAATTCAAGTCAACCTTGTGAGAATCCCTCCTCAACTCAAGGAGCTTGCTTCCAAGATTCCAGAGAATTCTCTCTTCAGTGAAAGACATGGTAGACTTCTCAACTTGGTCAACTCCAACATTGAAGAAGACATGGTGAAAGTCCTCTTCCAGTTCTTTGACCCCCTACACCATTGCTTTACATTTCCTGATTACCAACTAGTACCTACTTTGGAGGAATTTTCTCAACTCCTAAGGATTCCTATTCTCCATCAACTACCCTACAACGGTACGGAAAGAGAACCAAAGCCTGAAGATGTTGCTCAAGCCTTACACTTGCAACCATCTGATATCAAAGGTCATTGGGAAACCAGAAGTGGTGTCAAGGGTTTCTGGGAAAAGTTTCTGTTTGAGAAGGCACAAGACTGCTGGAATTCTCTAGATCTGCAAGCTTTTGAAGAGATTGTAGCACTCCTCATCTATGGGTTGGTCTTGTTCCCAAACCCTCATCAGCTTATAGATGTGAATGCTGTCAAGATTTTCATATCTCGGAATCCTGTGCCTACATTGCTTGGGGACATCTTACACTCATTTCACACACGAACAATGAGGAAAAGAGGTGTTCTCATGTGTTGTACTTCTCTTCTAGCAAGGTGGTTTATTTCTCACCTTCCCCAGTCAGTCTTGAAGAATGAACAAGGCTTAAGGTGGTCACAACGATTGATGATTCTTACACATTCTGATGTTCATTGGTGTTCTCGGTCCAGAGAAAATGTCATCATCATTGATCGTTGTGGGGAATTCCCTAATGTCCCACTACTTGGCATTAGAGGAGGCATCACCTACAACCCCTGTTTAGCTCTGAGACAATTTGGGTATGCCCGAAGGGATGGCCCTCATGACATGCTGATTTCGGACTTGGTTTTTGACTTCGACAACGACGCTCAAGGACTTCAACAAAGGTTTATCAGAGCTTGGAGGATGCCCAACAAAGTTGATAGTAAGACAATGGGACACAATAATTCCATCCCCCTTGAGCCTTATCTCAAGTGGGTACGAACCCGCGCCCAGAGTCTTATGATGCCTTACCCCCACATTCTCCCCGTGATCAAAGAGCCTGTTATGGAAGGAGAGGTTCCATACACCCTCCTACATCCAGACATGCCAACATCATTGGAAGATTTACAAAAGAGTTGGATACAACTCAAGGAAGAACGAAATACTTTTGAAGCCAGCTTCTTCGCCAGTGAGAAGAAGGTTTTGGAACTTACCCGTCAACTTCATGAAGAGCATAATCTCAACACTTACATCGCACCAAAAAGGATGCGCAACGTCTTTTTACATTAAGAACTTTGTAATATTTTTCCCATGGGGAATTTATGTACTAACAAATTTCTTCTTATTAATATGACGTGTGTTCTTTTTGTTTGCAACAACTTTGAATTTTTAAATCCTTGAATGCATTACATGAATACATATCATTCATCATATGCATAAACAGGTCTTCACACCAGGTTTCCTTATCTTTCTGCTATTTATTTCAGCAAGATGGATATAGAGCAGACAGTCAAAGATCTGCAAGCACAGAATTCGCAATTCCAACAACTCCTCATGACCTTGGAAAAGGGTCAAGAGGATCTTAAAGCACTGTTAGAGAAGGAAAAGGAAAAAGAAAAGAAGAAAAAGAAAAGGGCTGGTGTGGCCACTCTGGGCAGAAGATTTGAGAACCAAGCTAGAAGGGTCCTGGACTTCCCTTCCACATCTGATGAAGGGGTTGGTAAAGGAAAAGGAGTTGCGGTACCTTCCGAGTCTGAGGCTGAAGAGGAAGAAGAAGAAGAGTATGAAGATTACTCTGAGCAGCAGTACCCTCCGGCGGACGATAAGTATAAAAATCTGGAAGATCGGATGGAAGCCATGGAGGTACAAAGGGTACCTGGGTTGGATTTCGAAGAACTAGGGTTGGTTGCCGGGATTGTCATCCCCAAGTTCAAGGTGCCTACATTTGCTAAATACGATAGTTTGTCCTGTCCGAAGATGCATCTGCGGTCCTACGTCAGACAGATCCAACCTCACTCTTCTGATAAGGATCTGTGGGTCCACTTTTTTCAAGATAGCTTGTCAGGTACGCAATTAGACTGGTTCTATCAACTTGAGAGATCTGATGTTCATAACTGGGAGGATCTGGCTGCTGCTTTCTACCGACAATACCAATATAATGCAGATTTAGCGCCTACTCGTACTCAACTACAGAGTATGAGTATGGTCTCTAATGAAGGCTTTAAGGAGTACACCCAGAAGTGGCGGGATTTGGCTGGAAGGGTGCAGCCACCATTATTGGATAGAGAGCTGGTTGATATGTTTTTGGGTACCCTGCAAGGTCCATTCTTTAATCACTTGATCGGGAGCTCATCTGCAGGGTTCACCGAATTAATTCTGACAGGTGAAAGGGTCGAAGCTGGCATCAAGAGTAGTAAAATTCAGAAAGATACATTTGTTTCTGTCGCTGTCAAAAAACCTTTTCCATCCAAGAAGGAGGTGTCAGCTGTTTACTCTCAGAAAGGTCGAGGAAGAGTAGAGCGCCGATCAACGGTGGGGGCTGTGATGATCCAAAAGACAGCAGCTGATCAACCTAGAAACAATCAACCAAGAGCCAACCAATAAAGAGGAGGAAGGCCTGCTAGGCAGTTCACCAAAATAAACATGACGCCTGCCCAGGTCCTCCCCTATCTCTTAAAGCTGAACCTTACAACCTTGAGATATCCGCCACAAGATCCAAATACCTCTTCTCCCTATTATCATTCAAATGCAAAATGTGCATATCATTCGGACAATGTGGGGCACGACACCAACAAATGTTGGCCCCTTAAAAACAAGATCCAAGATTTAATAGATGCCAAGGAGGTGGAGTTTGATGCCCCCGAAAAACCTAATGTGATATCCGCTCCTTTGCCAAAACATGGTCATAATGTTCATGCTATTGTAGAAGATCTTCATGTTACTGCTGTTGATGACTTAATGACTCCGTTGCCAATGATCAAGATGAATCTGTTAAAAGCCGGGATTTTCTCGGGCTGTGAAAAAGATTGTTACTTTTGTTCAACCTTGCAATCTGACTGTTCGCTGTTGAAGTCAGGCATCCAACGCCTGATGGATACTCAAGAAATCCTCTTTCAAAAAACTCCTGTTACTCCTGTTACTCCAATCAATGATGTTGCTATAATCACCATTTCCGACAATCTTTCCAAGACCTGCAAAAGGCCTGTTAAGATTACACCCGATCCAAAGTTTGTACCGCTAAAGATTACCATGCCAGGGCCTATCCCATATAAGTCCAACAAGACGATACCGTGGAATTATGGAGGAGAGATCTTCTACCACGGTGTTTAGCAGATCGAATCAGTTGAAGAAAGCTCCGATGAAGAAACTCCTGATATAGGAAATATTGTGGGGACAAGTAAGATCACTCGTAGCGAAAGAATATTCTCTCCGGAGATTGCTCCTCCAAGGGAAATCTTCGGACCCTCAAGTGATCATGTGCCTGTCAAGATATCTGTGCGAAGTCCAGTGATTGAAGAAATTGTTACTCCCGAAGCTACACCCTTTGCTGTTACTGCTGATAAAGGTAAGGGGATCCAAGAAGCGCCCGTCAGAACGAGGGCTCAAACTTTGGTTATCCCTGAGACCACCCAAAATGAAATGGAGGAGATTTTAAAGATAATTAAGAAGAGCGACTATGATGTCGTAGAGCAGCTGGGGCAAACCCCTTCAAAAATCTCTATGCTGGCTCTATTACTCTATTCCGAGGCTCATGCCAAAGCCTTGATCAAATTTCTGAAGACGGCACACGTGCCTCAAGAAACTTCTGCGGATCAGTTTCAAGAGTGTGTGGCTAGCCTTACAGCCGACAATGGTCTTGGCTTCTCGGATGCCGATCTAACGTCCAAGGGAAGAAAGCATAATGATGCGCTGCATGTCTCGATAGAGTGCAGAGGGACCACTCTTGCTCATGTTCTGGTTGATACCGGTTCATCTTTAAATGTCCTACCAAAGAAAGCATTGGACAGGTTAGACTGTGAAGGTTTGACCTTAAAGCCCAGTAATATCATTGTTAGAGCCTTCGACGGTTCTAAGCGGATGGTTCACGGAGAAGTGGACATCCCAATTAAGGTGGGTACAGAAATTTTCAATTCTACATTTTATGTGATGGACATCCGTCCTTCATATTCATGTTTATTGGGAAGGCCATGGATCCACAATGTTGGGGCAGTCACTTCTTCTCTACACCAGATGCTCAAGTACCCAGTCCAGGGTAAGATCATAACAGTTCATGGTGAGGAGGAGTATATGATAAGCCACCTTAACTCTTTCTGCTACATGGAGTTAGATGGTGAATTCATAGAAACACCTTTCCAACACTTTGAAGAGGTTTCCTGAAGTTGTGGTAGCCAAGACAACGACTGATGTGCCCATCATTACCAAACTTGTGTCCCAAATGTCATCCCTTAAAGATGCAGAGACTGTAGTCAAGGAAGGAGGAAGCACAATATGGGGTCAACTGCCAGATTTTCCTTACAAGACAGATAAGTTCGGATTAGGTTTCACTGCTGCTAGTCAGAAAGTTGTGCGTCGCTCCCGGGCTGGAGGACCGCCACTGAAGATCACTCATCACAGAGTTCATGCTTTGGAAGATGTTGAAGATGAGAGCAATTTTGAAGATTGGATTTTCCTGACCATTGAAGGAGGACTAAACAACTGGGAGGCGAAAGACTTCGTTCCCATTACTTTCATCAATCAGTAATTTATCTTTTGAACATTTCCTGTTTGGTATGTAATAATTATTAAACAATTCGTACACTCTTTTTGCCTTGTGCCTTACCCGGGGCATATAGGTCCATTTGTAAGGGTTTTGATTCTTTATTTTCATATGCCATTTTTAATGAATCATGGACGTTTTCATCTATAAACTTTTGTGTTCATTTTCTTTCTTTTTTACATTTTATTTTGTTTAAAGATGGCTATCCCTTACACACACCCACACTCACAAAATGAAAGTACCCATCCACTCCGGATCCCATGGGTAACAATTCTGCTATGGCCTTCAGTGACTCTGAAGATCTGGTCAATCATGCCGAGTACGAAGGTGATAAAGACTGTGAAGTGCCTGGAGAGTTGGCTAGACTTTTGCAACAAGAAGAAAGGGATATTCTTCCCCATGAAGAGTTGTTAGAGACTATCAATTTGGGTACCACCAAAGACAGAAAAGAGGTTAAAGTGGGTGCCAACCTAGAGCCAAGTGTCAAAGAGCACTTAGTTCAGTTGTTGAATGAATATGTTGAGATCTTTGCCTGGTCCTATGAAGACATGTCGGGACTCGACACAGATATTGTGGTTCACCATCTCCCTACAAGAGAAGACTGTCCACCAATTAAACAGAAAGTCCGCCAAATGAGGCTCGATATGTCTGAAAAGATCAAAGCCGAGGTGATGAAGCAGTTCAATGCGGGGTTTCTTGCTGTTACTTCCTATCCATAATGGGTTGCTAACATTGTGCTCGTGCCTAAGAAGGACGGCAAAGTCAGAATGCGTGTGGACTACAGAGACTTAAATAGGGCTAGCCCTAAAGATGATTTTCCACTACTACACATTGACATCTTGGTTGACAACACAACTCAACACAAGGTATTCTCTTTCATGGACGGATTTTCAAGGTACAACCATATCAAAATGGCCTCCGAAGATATGGAAAAGACTACTTTTGTTACGCAGTAGGGTACCTTCTGCTATAAAGTGATGTCATTTGGACTGAAGAATTCCGGGGAAACCTATCAGCGAGCCATGGTAGCTTTGTTTCATGACATGATACATCATGAGATTGAAGTCTACATAGACGACATGATAGCCCATTCACAGACAAAAGAAGAACACCTCGACCATCTGCAAAAGCTGTTTCTCAGGTTAAAGGAATACAAGCTCAGACTGAACCCTAGCAAGTTCACTTTCGGAGTCAGGTCCGGTAAAATTTTAGGATTCATCGTCAGTAACAAAGGCATTGAGGGTTATCCTATTAAAGTCAAAGCTATACGAGAAATGCCTGCCCCCCGCACTGAAAAGGAGGTCAGAGGTTTCTTGGGACGCCTAAACTACATTACAAGGTTCATTTCTCATCTAACTTCTACCTGTGAACCAATCTTCAAGCTGTTGAAGAAAGATCAGGTGGTTGAATTGAATGATGACTGTCAAGTTGCTTTCGATAAGATCAAGGAGTATTTATTGGAACCTCCTATCTTGATGCCACCCGTTGAAGGAAGGCCGTTAATCATGTATCTGACTGTTTTGGATAATTCAATGGGGTGCGTACTGAGCCAACATGACGAGTCTGGTCGGAAAGAGCATGCCATTTATTACCTTAGCAAAAAGTTTACCGACTGTGTGACTCGCTACTCACTGCTCGAGAAAACTTGCTGCACTTTGGTATGGGCTGCTCGCCGGCTAAGGCAGTTGTGATCGGTGGGAATGAGAACTGACTGTTTTTGAATGCTGGTTCGCTTTTGCGTTTGTTTTTGCAAAGTGTCGCGGTAAGTAAGAGTCGACACCGTCTTTTATTTTATCCAACAAGGAAAGGACAAAAGCACAGAAAAATTCCTTTTCGAGATTTTTCTCGGGTTCGGGAGGTAGATTATAGAAAGGGAAGGTATTAGCACCCTTTCTATCTGTGGTTATTCACGGGCTCTTAGGTACTTCCTCACTATATTTTCAAAAGTTTTCTTTTCTTTGTGTTTGTGGGTTTTGAAAAGAGTTTTGTTTTTGAAGAAAGTGTAAGTGCGAAAAGTTTTGTTTTGTTTTTAAAAGGAGCAAGTACTTAAGAACCTCTACCTACTCAAAAAGGAATTTAATTGTGCAAATGTCCTTTAGACAGTGCTATCCCACTATTGAGGAGTAGGTAGCACCGTCGTTGGAGTTTTCGGGTCAATTCGGTTTAAAGGACGTGTGGTCACTAAAGCAATGTTAGGATGCTTTAGCGGTGACCCTAATGTCTTAGATCATTTTTATCGAGGCAACCATTTCGAGGCAACTTTGATCTTTGGACAGGAGGGCAACCTCTAAGACTTCCTGTACTTAATGACCACGTTCGAGGCAACCAAGTGAGGTGTACCCTAAGAGTGGCATGTGCAAGTGTGTCAATTTTCAGTTATATTATCTTTGCATGTCATGGTGAGCTATTGTTGATTTTAAGTTAAGAATTAATCTTGTCATGCATAGCCTAGTTAGCATACATCTAAACAGTTAATATATGTACAGGAATTTAAAGTGCGGGAATTGTAAATCCTACGCTATTACAAGGCTTCGGGGAGGGGGATTATTTACATGTCCAAAAATTGGGGGAATAAAAGCAGTAAAGTGTAAAAGGTCTTAGTTAAGCTATTACAAACCAGTAGGCAGTTACAATAAAATAAGCGCGCGCGAAAAAAATTGAATCGGAGTGTCCTTGGGTTTTGACTCTTTTTTTATTAAATAAAGCATATTTTTTTTGTCATTTTATGATTTAAGAATTAAGACTAACTAATGATTAATTAATTAAAAAAGAAAATATTTTTTGAGTTTTATTTTGTTTTGAGAAAATGATCTAAATCTATTTAATTTTAGTTTTTGGAAAAATATTAAGATAATTAAAAGATTAATTAACAAAGTTAATTTAATAGAAAAAGAACTAGCCTAATATTTTTGTGGTTTTTTGATTTTAATGTTAATTAAAAAGATAAAAAGAAGTATATGAAAAACAAAAATAAAATGCAGGAGGGATCCTTCGATCCAAGGAAAAAAAGGAGCTTCAACCCAGGGAGGGAATGGAAGCTTCGATCCAGAGAGAGTTATGGTCCTTTCGATTGGGCCAGGAAGGGAGGCGTGAGCAGCCTTTGATCCAGAGAAGGTGTCTCCTTCGATCTGGAATATTATACCTGCAAAAGTATGTTAGCGAAATAAAACACAGGGCCTGGGTATTGAACCCCAGGCCCTTCGATCCTGCGCTTGATGGGTCTCTTCAATCTATGTCTGCAGCAAGTGTTGGCAAACGAAGAACATGACCTGGGTGCCAAACCCAGGCCTTTCGATCCTGTCAGTAGATTGGACCTTCGATTTGGGCGCTTCCTGGATGTAGGCACCTTCGATCTGGGCTTCTGGGCTTGGCTACTTTTGCTGAAGGGTGGCTTTGCTTGGAAAATTCTGGCAACCTTTGATGGATTTTGTGGGCAGCCTCTCTCCAATGTTTCTTTCGTTTTCCTGTTGTGTGTTTTTTCGTGTATATATTTTCGTGTATATATTTTCGTGTATATATTTTCGTGTGTTCTGGATATGTATGATGGCCTCTGTATTTATAGGGGTGTGAGAGTCTTGTAATGGCAAGAGACAACCATTAAACAGGCCATTAAAGCCATGAGACAAGAATCAGACACATTAAAACATTTCCCTTTTTGAAACGTTCGTGTCTCTTGAATGAACCTAGACACTTTTGAATTTCGAATGCCTTCAGGCCCTGCTCTTCGATTGGTCCTTGTCCAAATATCAATCGAAGGGTACTAATTAAAATTCCAATCGAAAGGCTTTGTTAACAGGCCAATCGAAAGGTGTTGTTTCATGCTAATCGAAGTGCTCCTTCAGAATACCAATCGAAGGGTCTTTCAGAATGCCAATCGAAGTGCTCCTTCAGAATACCAATCGAAGGGTCTTTCAGAATGCCAATCGAAGTGCTCCTTTCAGAATGCCAATCGAAGTGCTCCTTCAGAATACCAATCGAAGGGTCTTTCAGAATGCCAATCGAAGTGCTCCTTCAGAATACCAATCGAAGGGTCTTTCAGAATGCAAATCGAAGTGCTTGTCCATAATGCCAATCGAAAGGCTCCTTCAAAGTACCAATCGAAGGGTCTTTCAGAATGCAAATCGAAGTGCTTGTCCCTAATGCCAATCGAAAGGCTCCTTCAAAGTACCAATCGAAGGGCCTTTCAGAATGCCAATCGAAAGGTACTTAAAGCACCACTCAAAAAATTTCTTTTTCCTTAGGCAAGGGTTTCTGGTCAACCATGTAGGGGGAAGACTTTGGAAAATATGAGAGGGCAAATTTTGGGGTGCAACAGTTGCCCCTGTTCAATTTTCTTAAACCTGAGGATATAGATTGGCTTTCGAGCCTTTCGTGATCCGAAGGTGGAAGATAATTGAACACTAGAGTGCCCAGAAATTTGCACCCGCATGGTGTAGTATCAGCATTGTGATGTCGGGAATGGGCTTACAGATGCCATTTGGAGATTGTTGGTAGGAGGATGGGCTTATAGATGCCATTTGGAGATTGTTGGTAGATGTCTTGAGAGAAATAGAATTTTAGGAGCTTCAGTTGTCCGTTACTCTACTGGGGAATTAACTCTGGAGGTGAACTGCATATCTGGACTGAGAAGGAACCTGTGTAGGGTTGCCTGATGATGAGTCCATGTAAAACTTCATCTTTGGAAGGAGAGAACCTGTGCAGGGTTTCCTGATGACGAGTCCGTGTATAACTTCATCTTGGGAAGAGGGAACCTGTGTAGGGTTTCTTGATGACGAGTCCATGTAAAACTGCATCTTGAAGAGAGGGAACCGGTGTAGGGTTGCCTGATGAGGAGTCTGTGTAAAACTTCATCTTTGGAAAGAGAGAACCTGTGTAGGGTTTCTTGATGACGAGTCAGTGTAAAACTGCATCTTGGAAAGAGAGGGAACCGGTGTAGGGTCGCCTGATGAGGAGTCCGTGTAAAACTTCATCTTTGGAAAGAGAGAACCTGTGTAGGGTTTCTTGATGACGAGTCCGTGTAAAACTGCATCTTGGAAATAGAGAACCTGTGTAGGGTTTCTTGATGACGAGTCCGTGTAAAACTGCATCTTGGAAAGAGAGGGAACCGGTGTAGGGTTGCCTGATGATGAGTCAGTGTAAAACTTCATCTGGAAAGGAGGAACCTGTGTAGGGTTGCCTGATGATAAGTTCGTGTAAAACTACATCTGGAATTGAGAAGGAACCGGTGTAGGGTTGCTTTATGATGATTCCGTGTAAAACTACATTTGGAATTGAGAAGGAACCGGTGTAGGGTTGCCTGATGATGAGTCCGTGTAAAACTACATCTGGAATTGAGAAGGAACCGGTGTAGGGTTGCTTCATGATGAGTCCGTGTAAAACTACATCTGGAATTGAGAAGGAACCGGTGTAGGGTTGCTTCATGATGAGTCCGTGTAAAACTACATCTGGAATTGAGAAGGAACCGGTGTAAGGTTGCTTCGGGATAAGTTTGTGTAAAACTTCAGGAGGAACCGGGGTAAGGTTACTTTGTGATAAGTTCGTGTAAAAATTTAGGAGGAACCTGGGTAAGGTTACTTTGTGATAAGTTCGTGTAAAACTTCAGGATGAACCGAGGTAAGATTACTTTGGGATAAGTTTGTGTAAAACTTCTGGAGGAACCTGGGTAAGGTTACTTTGGGATGAGTTCGTGTGAAACTTCTGGAGGAACCTGGGTAAGGTTACTTTGTGATAAGTTCGTGTAAAACTTCAGAACAAACTGGGGTAAGGTTACTGTGGGATAAGTTTGTGTAAAACTTCTGGAGGAACCTGGGTAAGGTTACTTTGGGATGAGTTCGTGTGAAACTTCTGGAGGAACTCGGGTAAGGTTACTTTGTGATAAGTTCGTGTAAAAATTCAGGATGAACCGGGGTAAGGTTACTTTGGGATGAGTTCGTGTGAAACTTCTGGAGGAACCTGGGTAAGGTCACTTTGTGATAAGTTCGTGTAAAACTTCATTCAGAAATATATGATAAAGGACCCGTGTAGGATTTTTTCAGGATAGACCCGTGTGAAGTCTGTTTAGTTTCCGGAGTTAATCTTGAACTTGCTAGAAGTTGTTGATGATAACCATCTTTCCTGAAAAGGTACATGATTAATCGTATATGATGCATGACATGCATTGTATGATGATGTTCTCAAAATAAATGATATTATGTTGTATGCAATATGTATGCGCACGTCATGATGTATGAACATGAAATGCTATTGTGGTACATCCGAGTTTGGGAAAATAAATCCCTGACTGTTGTTGGAGAATAAAGAGTTTCACTCGCTGGAGATAACTTCCGAAGATGATTGGGAGAATAACCCTGCAGGAGAGAATAACTCCGCTGGGGAATGGACTGACGAGGAAATGACTCTGTGGGGAGTATATACTCTGCTGGAAGATCTGCTGATTTGGAGAAATAGAACTCAGCTGGGGATGAATTTTTGTTGCTGGTGACAGTGAATCCTGTTGGGGATTGAATTTCTATCTATGAAAGGAATGAACTCCGTTGGGGATAGAAAGAACTTCGCTGGAGATGATCTTTCAGTTGCAACTTGCTGAGGATAAACCAGTTAGACTCATGTGAGGATAACCTCTAAATTTGGTTGAGGAGACTTATTTGTGCTTCGCAGGGGACAAGCTTCCAGAGTCTACTGGGGAAGAGGAGTTGTGGTCCTTTGATCTGTAGTAGTCAGAGAGGCAAACTCAAGCTGGGGAATCCTGGTGTTGTTGGGGAAATAAACCCTACCGTCAGTCCTCTAGAGAGGTGACATCTTCGTTGGGGGAAGTCCTCGAGGATTCTTGAGGTTGGTTCAGCTGGGGAAAGGTTTTCAGAGATTAAACCCTTGCTGGGAGTCATCCTATGAAAAGGATTTTGGGGAGATTTGTCATTGGCCCTAGTAGCAAGTGTTTGTGACATTGCCAGAAAATGT